>OX940877.1:5446875-6093750 GCA_954870665.1 Stratiomys singularior
TGGAATACACTTGTCGCATACTTTCTAATTTACTGCTGTTAAGTTCTTATGATAAATATTTGGAGTAATTTAAAATGTGACGCATATGGCTCCCA
This sequence comes from Stratiomys singularior, assembly GCA_954870665.1. NCBI lineage: Eukaryota > Metazoa > Arthropoda > Insecta > Diptera > Stratiomyidae > Stratiomys > Stratiomys singularior. Next base: position 5,446,971 of record OX940877.1, read on the forward strand.
GAGCCAATATAAAAGCTTAAGCATTTCAACGAATAAAGCACGAAAGGAAGAGTGTACTATAATATAATGTCGGTTATGGTGAGAATTCCACGTAAGTTTGCTGGGATACGGTATGAACGCGGGCGTAAGAAAATCGCTAAATATTGCAGCAAGACCAACAGCAATGTCGATGAAAGCTGGCAATTCAAAATTTATCGTTAAAAGTTTTTTTTATGTGTTAATGACAAATTCTTTGGGTTCAAAATGGTTTCTGGAGTAAGAATGATATTCGTGTTTTTAGTGTGGAAAGTTTATTTTCAGAGGTTTTTGATGAGTGCTTTTAGGAAAACTTATCAAAACTAAACCATTTTTTTATGTATATGTATGTATTTTTAAATATTTTTTATCATTTTTTTTTTTCTAGCTTAAATTTTGGTTTTTCCCTTATCTTACTCCATCAAACTTTTCTATGACAAGCCTTGGATAATTTAGGACAGGCCTCATCTAATTTTCCTTGCTGAGTACGCTATATAGTAGCGCCATGAATGTAAATATAGCGTACCTACTAAAAAGGGCTAACTTACACTTCGGAGGGCCATCACAGAGAAGGAGAAACTGTTACCCCATGTAGCAAATAAAGCGAGCTTTGCAAGATAGAGAGCTTAAAAGCCAAACATGGTAAGTGTGTGAAGAGATCATGCTAGCTAGCTTTCTGAGCTTGAATAGCTGAGCTGGTAGGTGATTGTAGAGATCGTGCTAGCTAGCTTTCTGAGCTTGAATATATACGAAAATACTTTTTCCAGTGTAATAGTAAGCATAAGTTATTGTGTTTGAACACAAAATTCAAGAGAATGTTAAAGCATTTACCTCTAGACATTCATTTTTTTGTCCGCTCTCAATCAAATTTTGTTACTAATACCAATGCATCTGGAAAATCGAAGTCAAATACCGTTAAATAGGGAGTTTTTTCACCGTGTTAGCGCCTGTTAGGGAATTTTTACACCGTGTATGTACCTTATGGTTATAAAATTGTATATAAGTTCAATGTGAATTCCTTACGCTTAAAAAAATTACTGGAATTCGCAATTCCAATACGAATTCCAATACGTAATACGTATAGTTAAATACGTAAAGTTAAAGAGATTTTACAATGGCGATGACAACATTGTTCTCTCTTGCTCTGCCTTTTAAATATCGAAGTATCCTGATGTTTTGGTTTTTTAAACTTTTTCAGACAAGAAATACATTTGTTTTAGACAAACGTATATGTCGAAACTAAGTTGCAACCTTCCTCAGTGCAAACGTTTTTAAAAAGAGTTGACACAGAAGCGCTAATCGTCGGAAAATATTCAGAGTATTCAGAGACTTACCTATCTGTCGAGTTTTCAGGAGTTCATTGTTTCTTTCTCGATACGTTTGAAATTAATTCAGATCTTAATATGAAATGTTGATTACTGGAAAACTTGATGAACTTTGCCTCGTTTTGGTAGAAAAGTCATTTAATTTTCCAGAATCTTCGAATCTAATTATTAGAAATCTAAACTTTCTAGCTCCATATGCACATGTTATGTGTTCAGAAAACCCAACGCGATACCCGTTAATTCAAGTCTTTATTTTGTGTCATCATGTTTATTATGATTTCATTTAGTGACACCTGAGCGACAATCATTCGCCACTTTTTCAGTTCAAAACTCAACAATTTCATAAAAAACACGTTTCAGAAACAAGCCACGTGTTTCATATCCAAAACATTCAGAAAAAACCTCACGTCATGAGTAAGTCTATATGCCAACATCATCAGCGGCTTCTTTGATTGTGATTCGACGATCATTCATAATCATTTCTTTCACTTTTTCCACGTTCCCATCAACGCCTTGACAGCCATCTCGGAATCGCTTCTACAACTCGTGAACTCTTGTTTTACTTATAACAAACTCAACATAGGTCTTTGTTAACATTTCACACGCTATTTCCTTTTAATATCCTTAACATAAAATTTGATAAAAATTCTTTGATTCATATAAGAATCATCATTGAACGCATTATAACACGCCTGACCTTAGCCGCTGTCACAGACAAACTGCTACTATAAAAAAAATTGACAATCAGACTCTCCAAACTGGAGAAATTCTAAACTTAGTCGTTTTTTCCTGAACCGACTTCGTACTGTGGGTAGATTTCAACTTAGTTTGGCTGTATTGTCTTCAATGTGTGTTGAGTGAGCGTAAGGATGTTCAGCGTTTGTCATACCTGAAAAAAAACCCTGTTCCGTCTTGGAAATCATCATTCTATCTAAAAGGCTATAATTTATGTAGGCGCGGCTCTAAGACAGTCAAGATGAGGAACGGTATTGAAGCTGGTTTTTGAGGCTTGCCTAATTACTACATCTATTAAACATGGTAAAAATTTAGTCGCTTACATCAAAAAGGACACACTTTATATGTAAGATTAAATTGAGAAGAAACACAAAGTGGAAGGTGAAACTGCCAAAACTTTCGGAAAATTTCAAAAGGACAGCCAGAATGCTCAAACTACTGAGTATCCTCGAGCATCCTGTCATATCTACTACGCGATAGTGAAGCGAACCAAATTATTCTGTTCATTCTTTCAAGATATCTCCCACAAGCGAAATTAAATAGCTATTAAATAGCGTACTCCCTCCCACATGCACATGTAAAATTGCGCCATATACTGATAAATATATTTCACATAAAAACGAAATTGTCATGTGGAGACTTGTTCACAATTCCAACTGAATTAAATTCAAACCATTTGGGTTTAACATTAAATTACATTGAGGTTTTTTGGTGTGTGAATTTTATGCGACTGGGACTGGCCTTCCTCAATTATTCCGGTCGATTCGATTCTGATCGCTTACAGCAACTTCCCTTAACTATTATTCCCAACTATTTGCAAGCGTGCTCGGTGTATAGGAGAAGTTTGACAGGACAGTTTTAATGTCGGACGAGTTGCACACAGATGAAAATAGAGTAAAAGGATTGTGGCTCGAATAGGTATCTGGTAATGGCCATCCAATTTGATACAAAATAACCGTAGATAACAGTTTTGGTCTCGTAAAATAGCACGTTTTTAGGTCACTTTATGTATAGTACACATATAGTTTGCAGAATGTGTGTAATTGTGATGAGTATAGTGGGAACAACTAACATACCATGTGGATATGTTGTAGGTTGGATGGCAATGATATTGTTATGTAGAACGGATGCTTTGTTGTTTCGAATTGGGTCTAATTAGATGTGATGTTAATTTCAAATGAGCTTAGAATTCCTAATGCTGCAGTATTTGACACAATGCTCAATAGTTGCTGATTATGTAGGATTTTCTGGCTATTGAAGATGATTCAAAATTAATGCGACCATCACATAGTTAACTTATCCCAGTAAGTAAGACTTAGTTCAACTCAGCAGATATCTTTTTGAACACGAAGCTTCATGACACCTTTTACAGGTATTAAAAGCTGCTACTGAAGAAACCTCCTTATACCTCATCACAGAAATAGGAAAAGCTCACTCTTCTTATTAATCAAAGCAACCTATTGGTGGCTTCGTCCTTAAATGAGTGGATCCAGTAATTGCTAAGGTCGATGGAAGTATATAAGTAGGACTTAACCTATGCAATATCAATTCAAGTTTGAATTAAGTTAAAAAGACGTTTGTGTCAAATTTCCCTCTGCTAATGCAAATATACCATACACATAAGACATCATCAAGACATCTGCTAACAAATAAAGGAAACTACTGTTGACGTAATGAAACCCATATTCAGAACACTTACTTTAAGATACAGAGTACCTGCCTCGAATGTGTCTAGAAACAATAAAAAACAACCATAAAGATTATGGAGCATATCTCAAAATTCATAATAACTTATAAATCGACACTGGACAATCAGGAGCCAAAAACAAAAGCATTTTCCTTAGTTAATGTGAAAGTGAAAATATCGGTTTTCTAGTAAAAATCAGCCATTTTTCACTGCAAAGGAAATAAAATAACAACCTTTAAAAAAAACAAATTTAGAAACGATCGGTGCGTGAGATATTGAGTTAAAGAATGTGACGACTTTGTTATTATGAGAAAAACGCGGTTAAAGTTTTTTGTGGTATAAAATCACAAATCAAACTTTAACATAATAGGTGTATAAATATGAAATGCGGATTTTTTCTGCTTGAAATATGCAATTATTTGCATAACAGAACGAATGATTTCAATAATCAAAGTATTGGCCATCGTCAATGTCGTCAGTCTGTCCACTTCCCATTTTTTGAAGCTAACTGCTCATCAAGCCAATTTTTAACTTCTTCGTAAGAATGGAAGTGCTGTTCCGAAAGTCCGTGCTGCATCGATCGAAACAAGTCGTAGTCAGAAGGAGCCAATTCTGGTGAATACGGCGGGTGGGGCAGAACTTCCCAATTAATGTTTCCCAAGTAGTTCTGGACAGGTATTGCAACATGCGGCCGAGCATTGTCATGTTGAAAAATGACTTGGTCATGTCTTTGGTGAAATTCTGGTCGTTTTTCCTTGAGTGCGCGGTTCTATTTGATCAGTTGTTGTTGGTAACGTTCGCCAGTAAAAGTATCACCAGGTTTCAGCAGTTCGTAATACAAAAGTCCCTTACTATCCCACCAAATACACAGTAAAGTCTTCTTTCCATGAATATTTCGGACTGGTTGTGATTTTGATGGCTGGCCTGGGTCTACCCATGAATTTTCCGATTGGGATTGTAGAAATAAATCCACTTTTCATCGCCAGTAACAATCTGATTGCAAAAAACCTTTCCTTTTCTGTCTGGCAAGCAAAATTTCACAAATGGCCTTTTGATGTCTCTTTCTTTCAATTGATACGGCACCCATTTTCCAGCTTTTTGGATCTTTCCCATGGCTTTTAAACGTTGTGAAATGCCTGCCTGAGTCAATTCCCACGCTTTTGCCAACTGTTTTTCAGTTTGTGTTCAGTTGTCTTCATCCAATAATGCTTGCAAATCTGTATCTTAGAATTTTTTTGATCGTTTTCTACGGTCTTTGTTGCTGACATCGAAATCGCCACTTTTAAATCTTTTGAACCATTGTTCACAAGTATCTTGGCTTGGGGCATGTTCACCATATGCTTCCACTAACAATCGATAAGTTTCTGCTGCCGTTTTCTTCAAATGAAAGAAGGTTATTAGACTTCCCCGCAAAACTTCTTTTTGAAGCGAAAAAAACTATGTTGTTGGTATAATCAAAACCTATGTCTTACTGAAATTTGTTGACAGATACCCTCCAAAATGCCATATTAGTTATCCCCGGCACAAACCAAATGGTTATGCCATCTGTTAGTAAAATCCGCATTTCATATTTATACACCTAATAGTAGTACATACTACTACTACATAGTAGTACTACACTCACACAGAATCATCAATGCTAGCCCCCGAAGTTAGGAACATTTACCTAGATTGTCCTAGAATGACACTTTCTAAATCTTCCCTGCGAATTCTCTATTCGTTGAAATGAATGAATTATAATGTTCGTTCTTATTCATTTTAGTTGATCGGTTATTGGCCACTGATTGTGTCAATTCATAAAAACTTTACCCGTACTGATTCCCATCCCTTCCAGAAAGGTCAATTAGACAACACTTCCTACATTGAAGGTAGAGGCAGCCACTAGAGCAAAGTCAACGAAAGTTGTCGAATCACTCTCAGTTTTTCGTGAAATCTTCCAGATAAGTTCCAGCAACAAATCGCTTTAGGAGGACATCTTTGCTCAGATCTTCATAGATTGATTTAATTCCGTGCCGTTCACCATTAATTTAGTATGTGTATCTTCTATCAACCCAATTGTCATTATCAATTACACTTTTTTGACTAAATCCTTTGAGCGGGGCCCCCAAAAATTTTAAACGTGTCCTACACATTCTTTTTTTAGTTGATATAAATTATTTGCCGTAAGGTTTAGCATGAATGATACCAATGTACGTATTGGAGCCCCCACCTCCAATATAGTTTCGAATCTCTACATCATTCCTTCGTTAACGTTTAAACATTGTGACAATCGTATTGACTTTCAGGTTCTCGAATGATCCTTTGTGATTTGGAGAAAGAGCCACGGGGTGTGCATTTTCATGCGACTTCCGAAGAATATGATCGCCCCCTTAAACTCTGCAAAATCGAGGCTATCCTCTCAAGTTATGCACATATTACTGCATGATCTTTTCAAGAAAATGCCGATGACCTTTTCCGTCTAATAGCCGCGAAAGGAAGCTGCGCCGAACAAAGATAAGAACACGCGCTATTTCTTAGTACAAAATTAGATGGAAAATTCATGAGACCGCAAATTTTTCACATCCAGCTAATCCCAAGCTTAAGGCTCGGATAACAAAGCCCAATTAATAATTAAATTATAATTAAGGGAACATACGTCAGCGATCCAGTCAATGTAGTCGTGTTACTACCGCAATTGCAGTTAATTTGAGAATGTAGCAGCCTGCAAGGAGGTAAGAACTCACTAGATTGAAAGTTACCAAAGATCATATACACATGTATTCTCATTTAAATTATTACTGCATGCCAAATGCCAGCCAAAAACTATTTTGCTTAAACAAAAACCACTCCAGAAGTACTTCAAAAAGGATGAAAAAATCCTGCTGCTTAATATACACTATCAAAATTATCATCCTTCTTTCCATTTCAGCATAACGATATGCATCCCTGTTAAGCTAAACCAAAACGTCTTCGAAACTACGAACGTTGACTAGGAGCTTTCATAATGATCGGCTTCCTACCATTTGAAAATGCAGAATGCATATCTTAAGATATCATTCGTCTTACGTGCAAGTAATATTATTTCTTGGCACTCGATTCTCCGGATGTGACCACAACCACCATCACCATCATTATCATCATCACCATCATCGCAGAGCAATAAAAAACAAATCCATAAAATGATTTTCAAATGGATACATTTCAAGTGATATTCAATGAGACTTGAGCATATCTTTCCTGGATAATTTCACATTCAGACTAAAAATGAAGATTCCTTTAACCAACAAAACCATCAGCGAAAGGAAAAAGGTGGCGGTGAGTCAAGAATAAGAGTTCAAATCGAAAATACTGGAGCGTTTTCCTGAAAGAAAAATATGCGAAAACTTGACATCGTACATTTGCATTTAAAATTTGTTTGTGAAGGCAAATAGAACTCGCAAGGATGTTCTGTGTATTGCTTGTTCATATGCTCTGATTTGCGTTGGGTAAAGGGGATTTAATAATTTGTGGAATAAACTCATGGGTCCCAGGATATGACTCTCGAGAATGACCTTTTCTTGCTGTTGTTGTCACGAAACTTTTTACTAATGATATTGGCCCGTGAGGTGTGTCTGAAAATCCGGCTAATTTCAAAACCAATTTTACACGAAAAGGTGATCTGTTCTGAATCACGCGTGATCTTGTTATTTTCTTCAATTTGGGTAGCGGGCTAATACACCTGCTACATTATGCAGGGAACCTACACTAACAACAGGAGGGGAACAGGAAGTACTGAAGTAAGAAGTCACTAGCCTATCAATGGACTTGTTTCAATCATATCTGAACTAAATGTTTACTCCAGTATACCTCAAAGCAGCCATTTCGGGCCTGTTCTTTTAACATTTTTATTTCAGATTGTTCTCAAACATTGTCAACAATTCAACACCTCCTCTCAACCAGTTATTTCAAACTTTACAAGGTAATAATGTAAATACAATATTTCTGCAAAATGAAATTCACTTTCTGTTAGAAAAATGAATTTAAAAGAACTGAAAATATACATTTGAGACCGTTTTTTAACTACTTCTTCGGATCATAAAAATTTCTTTATTCTTCAAACTGTTAAAAAGGCACAAACTGCTAAAAATGCACACAAGGCACTTAAAAAATAAGACATAATTCGGCAAGAACTGGGACGAAAGAAAATGTCTTTGAATTAATCACCAAACTGCGATAAAGAACCCTTGTTACGGATTATTTCAGAATAGCGGCGAGCATAATGCTTTGATTATTTTGGCACTTCTTCCACATGATAATCTTCCTACCACCATCTCGATATTATGCCAAGTAGTATGAGCTTTCACACCCCGGGGCATAGGCAAATGAGTTAGCCAGCAAGTAGGATTTTGAATTTCTCTCATCAAACTCCCTTTTCAACAACAAATTGCTCTATCTCGCTGAGTAAGTTGTACCAACATACTACACTACCGCCGATGTGCCTCGGCCGCATGTAACAGATGAAAATTGCATGTGGCAGGATATCATAACGAAACTGTCACTTGCCATATCTGTCTTCGTCTAGTAGTCATATATGCGTGCATAAACATTCGGAAATTCGGTGTGATGGAAGTTCCGCTACAATGTCACTGATTCTCGTCCCGCTGTTGTTGCTATTGCTACTGCTGCTATTTGCTATTCGCAACGCTACTATTCCAGGACTCCGTTTGCTGTTTTGTATTCACGAGATTTTATCAACACCACTAGCGCTTTTGTAACCCGAATATTGAACGTAAATTGGACTATTTGAAATGACAAAGGATCGTCGTTATACGTGATAACACCAGAACGTATCCTGTCGTGTTATATTGGTTGAATGTAACTAACCACGAGATGGTTTTTATGAGACTCGGATAATATTACGTTACACTTTTTTTTCGTTTTTACTTGGTCATGAGCAAGACAAACTGATTTGCAGGACCTGCATGGAGCATTGAAGCATTTTATTCATTCCTAACATAATAAAAGGAATTGATGATGAAGAAACAACATTTTTTGGTTGCAATTATAAAGCTGAAGTAAACGAAGTTACTGAAATACAAAATTATCTTCGGTTTGGTCCTCATTAACTCTGTTTGTAGTTTACTATGAGCTATACCAAAAATTTGATATTCTTGAGCTCAGGTTTATCCGTCATTTCAATTATATATGTTTGTAAATCATAATGCACTAAATTGATTTCCACATTTTGCATTGCTTACCTTAATCGCTTACTCGACCTAAGTCCAAAATATCAACAAATTCGTGGGCATTTTCTCAGGTCCATTTAACCAGAAAATTCTCCCAAATAACTTACGTACTATGGCGCCTTTAATCCAGCAAAATGACCTTCGACGACAATTTAATACTCTCACATAATACGTTTCAAAATCCTCATTCGCATCCTGTAGCCCATCAAGAACAGCATCTCCTTTTCACTTCACATCTTCAACTCAGCAAGGAATTTATTCATATTTATTGCACAATAATTTCACGTTATATGTCTGGGACGTATTTATAACCTTACGCAGTGTATTAAAATTTATAACTATTCACTTTAAGCTTTTCCTGTAATGAAAAACGTTTTTATTGTATTACCTCTACAACATAGCAACAACGGCAAGGATCACACAACAAATCCAGCTACCAGGTCTTGTTGTGAAACTCTCCAAACAACGGCTTCCCTCGCAAGAAGAAGAGTGCTTTAAAATTGTTCCTTATCGTGCACTTATCCTTCACAGGACATTTTCATATTTTTAATTTAATTTATACGAGCGATATAAATTCTGATAGGTACGTATACTCGTTTTAAATCTGCACGATTCACGCGAAACGCTTGGTGGAATTACAAACAGGACTAAGAAGGTAATAAGTGAGAATTGGCGGATTTCGAGGCAACAAAAAACCTGGGAAGAAGTTATACAAGTGTGTGCTTCTAATGAAAAAAAACATTTACAGTAGATGCGGCATGAAAATGAGAGATAACAACGAGGAAGCCTGACACGGTTGAAGCCAAGTGAACCAAAGTACTAGTGGCAAGTCCTTAATGCAAGGCCGCATTACACAGTTTTTATGGAGTCAAGAATAACTTTTGAATCCAAATGGGAATTGATTTTTTCATTTGTAAGGAGTGCAATAAAAGTAATGAGACATTAACAAATACCAGCAAATACTACGGCAAGAAAACATTGTTGCAACGATGAAAATCTCTTTTCATCGCAAATATCATCGATCTAATATATGTATAAAATACAATTTTAGACTCTTCCAGCATTTTCGTTGGAGTATTCTATAGAAATGTGAATACCAGTTGAGCGAATAAGTATCAAAAACGGACATGATTCTCACACATGCCAACAAAGGGGTACGTGCTCATGAATTCCATGTACGAGAGTGCATGATTGCAAGGCTTAACCACAAGCTACCACGAAAAGCGTATGAGCAATTCCATCTAGCCAAGAACAATTTCACCTCAAATAAACTTTGAATGTCTAGAAGCAAATCCTTTTGGGAACCGCATGAAAGACAACCAACGAACCAGTCGGGACAACTGACGAAGCTAACGATTCGAGAAGGATTGTGTTGGGCAGGGTTGTCAACTATCATGGAATATTTGGTGGAAAATTCAGTCGAAGTCGTAAACTTCTTGTAAAACGATTATAGTTGTTGAAAAACAGCATTTTATACAACAACCGTTGACCATTAATGAAAATTGACATACCCACGACTCAATTTCTTGATAAATATTAATCAAATACTGTGAGCTTTACTAGTCGTTAGTTAAAAGAAACGGAGAAAGACTAAATTTAAACTTGAAATTAGTTTAAAAATTATTAAATCAAAGTTTTGAAAGCCTTGAAGACGCTGAAGTTGTCATTGAAGACGCTGATAGGATAACATCGAAAGTCGATTCCTTCATCATAAGTTTCGAAGATAACATTTCTGTAGCGTATCTCAGTGAATTCATCTGTATCTTCATTAATTTTTCCAACTTTTGGAAGCTATTTATTTTCAGCTAGCTATCTTAAATGTACTTTTTTTCAAAAGACAAATTTGGAACCTGCCCTCTTTGTTTCTCATCTCGTCACTCTAATTAATAACATGCAAAATTTATAATCATGTATTTGAAAAGCTTTCAACCAAAGTTTTTCAACTTATACGAGATTAAAATTCAACGAAGTTCACTTACATACGTAATGTAGGTCTATTTGAGGACGACTCATCCCTTTCATTTTCAACCAACAATGAAGCTAGCAACACTATAACTTTGGATAGATAGTAAACTGTATGATATGAGATAAATAAAAGAATGAGTTACCCTGCTTTCAGTCTCCCATACACACATTCCTCAACAGTCCAACCACTAGCCGGGACTAACCAATGAGCCATTTCACATCCATATGTCCACCTCATATCCTTTTGAGACATGAAATTCTTGTGGTCATTCAGCATGTCCCTAGAAATGGAATTTAATGAGGACGTAAGAAACTCTCCCTCCCCCAATCTAGAACTTGTCTAACTTACAGTTATGAGAAAGACATTAAGGACACCAGCCTGAAGCAAGCGAAAGTAAGGGCATTGGACAAAGTAACACTACATACACGTGATGCCTACCTTAAAATCATATAAGCGTGTAGGCATTGGACATAAGCTAGTATCATAGCAGCTACTACTAAGAAGATATCCATCTTTCAGCACACAGGACAAGACCATAGATAGTGTGGCATGTGCTGGTAATGACTAGAACCATTTTCTTTGTAAAACTTTTGAGGTTCAACACAAGCACGGTTCTATCTCCGTCTATCTATATTTCGCATCGTTCCACGAATTCATACGTGCATATACACTGGACCAAAAAGATAGCTCGACTATCTATGGTTTGGGGGTAGGTTTAGAAAGCAGATTATCTGGTTTTCGCAGAGAAAGGACTTTTCTTTCATCCTCCATGTGAATTCATTCATTGGGTGTTGTTCGTGCGTTTGACATATCCTTGAAAGAGCACAGAATCCTTAAGAAAGTGGTGGATGTATGAAGATGATACATATTTCTAATATGAGGAAAGGAATTTCTACTCGGCAAACATGAAACGACATGACAAAAGAATCAACTAGTGAAAATGCTTGATATGCTTAAAAATAATTCACTTGGTGCCGAAATACATGAGATTCTAACAAAAACATCTTCACTTTCAATATATGTTTCTCATAAAGTCCACACTTATTCTCTCCAACATGAAACAAATCGGCTCAAGAATATTCCATTGATTAATTATTGAACATTATGTTCTACAATTTCCACCAGCTGTTTCACCAAGCACCGGAAAACCACGTTTTCTTCCTAAGAACCCTCCCAGAAAGACAACGAAAATATCGTCCTTTATAATTTAACAATAATATTATTGTAATGAATATGACGAGCGGTCCGTTCTAGCCACAAATCCTTCCGGCTATTTAGTCTCTTTTTCGGTACCAATTAGTGTAAGGATCTGAAAATAATGGAACCCTCAGGTATTATTTAACTCATGCGATTGCCGCTGCAGGAATCAACCGAATGGAAGCATCAAAATTTCACAAAGTTTTCTTGTCACCACTATTATAACGAATGACCGTGACGTTAGACCCTTCTAATTTTATCAACACAAACACATATGTTGACACAGCGATGGATTGTACAGATATGTAAATGTCTGATTACCATTCCAACTATCATCCTGACCAGTGTTTGCATTAAAGAGCTCGATGGCATCATATCCATAGGACTGAGGTATTGAAAATTCTAATATGTTCTACAAGCCATGATAACAGGGTGAAAATACAAATTCCGATTTTGAAGGGTGGTTTGAATATAACGGTGTTCATTCAAGTTAATTTTATTTCAAGGAGAATTTACATCAAGCTGAATCTTTGCTATTGTTGCATTTTCAAATCAAAAATTTCTGAAGTTGTCCAAGCATAAACAAATTAAGGAAAGATGAAAATCATAGTATGCCACAATGAAATAATAGAAAAGTATTGATCCTTAATAAATAAAAGAAATGTTGTTAACAAATACGCCTTGAGAGAAAATTCATAAAAATTGAACCTTTATAAATAATATCATGTGTCATTACATAAAACATAGAAAGACATTTATAAATAAAATTGATATACTATTATAATAATAATAAAATAATAAGATATGAATTTATTATAAATAATAAACTCCAATATTATAGTTTATGTTTGCTTGAGTTCAACGAAAAAACGAACCCAAAAATTATTGATCTTAATGAATTTTAATTTTCCTGTTTACAATTTGTATCAAGCAGCTCAAGTCCTGTACTTGGTACTGTGATCGTTTCAAGAAGAAAATTAACTGAATTTAATGTATTCTGAGGAAATTTCGGAATGACTAAGCACCTTTTGCGAGAATTTCAATAAATTCTTCTCTTCACGATTCCCCTCATCATTTTGATTGTGTATCGCTTTCAAACAATACGGAGTCGATCAGGCAGTCCAGATAGTACCTTCTGTGGTTTAAAGCTAGTTAAGGGAACACCTTTCTCACCCTCGTATAGGACAGCAGAAGAGTAGAAAATCACTTTTTGTGGTGCAAATCCTCAATTTTCATACCTCACTTAGAAAAGGGCCCAGTTCTAGAATTGAATTTTTAGGGAACACTAACTCATTTTTTAAAAAATTAGGTCTCCATAGAAAAAAATAATAAAAATAAGGTCTAAATATCGTAGTAACATGCTATTTTGACACTATGTCTCCATTATGCGAAGATCCTGCCAATGAATTGCACTTTCAGTTTTGCGTTTCCCACCACTGAGCACACTGAGAATGATTGATTTGATTTGATTGGGAATGAATCGATTAATTTTACACTATTAGACTTGGTTAACTCAGTCAATGGCTCCTCTTTTAGCGTCTGTTTCGACGGTGATTTATACGTCCTTGTAATCGGGTAGTTTTATGATTTTCGAGAATTTTTTAGCGAAGTCGGATCTTTTTTTTTTTTTGTTTGGGGAAAATCGAAAAATTTACCTTTTTGCACCTCTCTATTTTGTTTAGTTCCATTTTTTAGGCTTTGTTCATCCTGTTGAGCTCTGTAATGGACTCAGGAATTGCCCATGAGTTACGACTTGAAGGTAGTTAAGAAATCACCCTTCAACCTTCATTCTTCATCTATCATCAGAAGTGCCAATGGCAGTTGAAGGATGGCAAGTCAAAGAGTTATTGTACAATTCACAACCTCTATTTTGGCAACTTGCTTAGGAGATACTTAGAAAAGACTCACAGATTGTCCTTAGTTTGTAACATTAGGATATTTGAAAAACACTCTCCTCGTAGGATTGCTGACTGAACTCTGAAAATAATAAGCTGATGTATAATAAGTGTTAAGCATTATATCGACAACGATCAGCTTGATCGAGAATTTTTTTGAGAATTTTATGAATTTTTTGGGAAGACTAACTCCAAGACTTCTTAGGGGGGAATTCGAAAAAAAATCATTTCTACATTTCACATATCATTGTGAATGTCTCAGATTTTCGAGATACATTGAACACTTTGGAGACTTTGTGGTGATTTTTGTGGGATTTTCAAGCCAAAAAAAATATTTTGACATTAAAATGATGAAACGCTGCAATATAAATTTGTAACATTTTTCAACTGTGTTCCGCCCACTGATGCCTATAGCGATGAGTTCACGAATCATGTTTAAATTCTTGAAGAAAGAAATTTTCCACACATGCTTATGGAAATCTCAGGAGAATAAATCAATAAACTCTGACTAATTATTTAATGCGATGCTAGAGCTTATATTAGGAAGTTGCTCCAGGCAGCAGTTCTTCTTAATTTCGAAGCCGATTGTTGTTCTGAAGCACTCTCAGGCTTTGGTCAGCTCATTTTATGCTATACTAGCACTGGGCTAGACAGTCTTATATTTTATTTCAATTCATTATGAGATCTGCTTTATTGAGTCCAATTTTAAATCTATCTCACTTTCACCCACACTGATCATAACAACTACAAACCTTATAAATTTTGCAAGTGTATACCATTCTTCATATTATTTCGCATTCCCTTCAATCCTTTTCTAAACACCCTTTACACGTAACATGCATATTCAAAATTTCTACACAAATCATATGGATTCCTGAATAACATTTATATAACGAAACGATACTTCCACACCTCCTTGCATAGACCAACCACTCGATAGATCCCTTTCATAATTACATCTAAAATTATTTGAAATGTTAGCCCGGAGGCCTCACATTATATATCCAATATGCCTCTCGAATATGACGTTCCATGTTGTATCCGTTTCACACAATCCCTTGAATTTATCAGGAAAGGATTCTGACAACTGTTTGCGAAATTGCCATATCATCATTTCGATTCTAGATCGCTTAAATTTTGGGGAAAATTAAAAGTAAATAATAATGTTCATTAAAATGTGAGGAGCTTCTTTGCGAAACGCTTAAAAGAAAATTTGCGTGAACATGAACATGAACAGTTATTTGAGAAAATGATTTTTTAACTCTAATGCAGGAGTTTGCTTACCCTGCCTAAAACTTTAAAAATATAATTTCTCTCGTGTGTACTACACCGCTGTCATTCGTATTTAATTAATTATAAACATGGAGAACAGTTTTCCATCCCTTGATTTTACGAGTAGAGAAAACTGGAAGAGAGAACATTGGTTCAAGCTTTCATGAGTGTAATGCCATATGTTACTTTCCGGAGCCTGTGAGAGGAAATGAAAGACTAAAGGACAAAAAACCATATCAATATATGTATATTAGCTGTGCAAATGTGTAGTTCTCATCCGTTAACTCGTTTTCCAAATCAATTTTCATTTCGTTTCAAAGGGTGTGATCACCAATGTATGCATTAATCTTGCAGGAACGCAAGACCATCCAACCTTCGAAAGGGTTAGCATTAGACACAGCAGGTTTTGGCGAGTCTTCAACAAAAAATTCATTAGTATAATAGGATTTAAATTTTATTAAAGGGTGATATAATTCAATTTGTTTTCGGTACGATAACGTTTTCAGTTGAAGTAACATGACTCAAAACAAAATTTGAAAAGTCGTCCTGCGTCCATTCAAACTCATCATTTGCAGCCACACAAAACATTTCAAATACGCTCCGAAGCACAAATTTATTTGAAAGATACATGTCTGAACTTTTTCACATATGTATTAAAGCAAATGCATCGATTAAATATCAATAAATAACAACGTCAGCAACTTCAATATTACAAGCTGCTTGTTATATCCTTCATCGATCCTTCATCTTCTTGCAAAGGTCATTCGGTCATCGATTTGTATCTACTATCAATCGTCTATCCAACCGTGCATACCGTCACTCTACTGGTGCTGAAATCTTGCTTGCAGGACAATATCATCAATCTATCCATGGGAGGGAAGACGAAAAAGAAAATCAAATTGTTCCAACTATACCCGGAATCAAGGATTCAACGTTGAAAGTAACTTTCAACGTGCATACACACATGCATCGAAATATACCATGCCAAACACATGCACACATTCAGTGGAAACTTTCAACTTATTCTCGATAAAGTATTCGATTGGTCTTTAAATTTCATGAGGATAGGATAAGGATGCGGACGAGAAGATACCAAACTTATCCTCTAGGAAACTTACGTTTACATGATCTGACGTATTCAAAGCGTAGATTACAGCCGCGGCAACATCCTTAGCCTGCAGTTTGGGTAATTGGGCATACAACGAACTGCCATATACCGATAAGAAATCTGTATCGACCATTCCTGGACTGATGCTCTTGAAAACATATGAAAAGAGAGATGAAAAATATGTTGCTAAACAGGATATGTGTAGCAAAAAAATCAGTTTCACAATGACAACCAACGGTTGTCAAAAAGGATATTTGCAGTAAATCATTAAACGAGCGAAATTCGCACACTTACCGTTAATTTAATGTTTAATTTGAGAAAATTGATTTCTTGTCGAACTGTTTGACATAGGGCTGTAAGTGCGTGTTTAGTTGAAGGATAAACACTAAAAAGTGGTACAGGTACATCTGGTACACGATGACCTAAAACACTGAATAAACATTCAATTGTAATTCCAGGCGTTTTTCGACTTATCACAACAATTATTATCGATTACTTTTACAATAATTTGAATTTTTTTAAGAATATAAAAATTGGATGTCACTGCCATGAGCTAACTCTTCAAACAACACATTCTCTACCATAACACATGAGAATTTTTAATATTTAATAGTAATTTAATAAATAACTCTGCCGATTAGGCAGTGCAAAAAATGAATAGTGGAAAAACGACAATGACTTGTTCTTGGGGCCTCCTTAATTATGCTTGCAATTGCATTTCAATTCAATGCCATTCTAACGTTAGTCCCTAAAATAGAAATTATATATTTCATCTTGAATTGAGCCCTGTTCCAACTTGACCCTTCGTTTCAGAGCGCTATTTTGTGGCAGTTAATGAATTATTTTATTTGCACCCCCATAAATAAATGTGGGACATTTTTTACAAAAATGGTAGAAGCGTTACAGCAATTGTACAAGTCATAACTCTGCCAGGCATGATGGCCTCACCCAAAAACAATTTAAAAAATATTGCACATTCATGAAGCTGTTGCTTTTGAGTCAGAAGGAAACCAACTACTGTTTCTCATTTCTCAACCGTACCAGAATAAAACTCACATCAAAATCGAAGCAAAGAAGATGTTGACCGTCTCTGATTATAAGGGTGTAGTGCACTGAAATATGCTCCGGGAGGTCTAGCGATCACTAAAGAATGCTACGTTAAAATATTGCAAGGATTGCGTGATTCAGTGTGAAGAAATAGGCCACATTTTTTGTCAACTAATGTTTGACTGCATCATTCCGACAATGCACCAGCGAATTCCAGCAATATTCGCAAAGCCAGCCTTCGTCAGCCTCCGTATAGTCCCGAAATATCTCCATACGACTTTTGGCTCCTTCCCGCATTGAAAACATCGGTCAAAGAACATCGAGGACGAGATTTTTGAAAGTTATGAGATGAACTCACTGGAGGCTATCCCGAAAACTGACTTCCAGGACTGCTTCAGGGAGAAGAAAAACCGCTGGGTTTTCAAGTGGGAACTATTTTTAAGGATGTCATTCACCAGATAAGACGGAAAAGCATTTTTCCGAAGATAGAAAAGCAAGCTTGATACTTTGGAGCAAACCTCGTATTTATAAGATATCCATCAATAAATCTAACAAATATTTGAAAAATTGAAATAAATATATATGATGGTATTAGAATATCAAATAAAAATCTGAAAATTGTAAGGCCGATTTGCCGAGATATCTTCGTTCAGTTCATCCGTAAGAATGCAGGAAACCTAAAACAAATTTACTGACACATTTGAAGAAAAAATGTGATGTAAATTATTGATTAGCAAATTATTACCTGTTTATCACGACTATGTGACCCTTGTTACCCTTCTCTTTCATCATTGACAAAGCCTCGCGAACGCAAATGCAAGTTGCAACACAGTTGAGGTCAAAAAGTTCTCGCAAATCCTTCGTTGGACTTTCTTGTAATACAAATTTTCACATGAATCAAAACATCAACACCAAAGATTGAACGTATAGCATAACATCACCATATATACCTACCTAACAAGAACGCTGCCTTTATACATCCCGCATTATTAACAAAAACATCAATGCCACCAAAGTTTTCCTTAATCCATTGAAAACTGTCCTGAACATCCAACTCATTTGTTAAATCACATTTCCTAGAATAAATTTTGCCACTGCCCGTAACATTTTTATTCAGCTCCTGCACACCATCCATATAAATAAATGAACATATCGGATTTGTCCATGATAGTTATCATTATCGCCATCAGTTGACGTTACATTATGGATATTTTTCGCCCCAGCCCCATACAAGCGATCCAATACGGTCCATGGTACCCGAAGCAGTAGCAGCATCATGAAAGTGTCCAGAAACGATGATAGTAGCCGGGAAATAAGTAGAACAGGAGAAGAAAACCAACAAAAATTACTCAGAAACAAACTTTATTAGAAGTCACTTAAGATTTAGATACTAATCAGACTAAGTACCAAAGAGTGCTAAGCAAAAATAAAGTTTATACGGCTTGGAGGTGGTGCTTAGGGGATGAGTGAGAAAAAATTTGGTAACAAAAATGGTTTGAGACGTGTGAAATGTGCGTAAAGGAATATACTTAAGGGCTCTTCAGTTAACGCAAAACTTTTACCAATCGAATAGACAGAAGGGAGGCCAGTTCTAGCATTGCGAACATGTAGCCTAAATAAGAATTAAAAGCTTCTGAAGTGTCCCACGTTGGACGCTAAATAAGGAGTTTCAGCTATTATTATTGGAAGGTATGGGAAATTGCGTTGTGAAACTTCCAAATGATATAATCTAATCTGGATCTACTGTTTTTTTCGTTCTATGATCGTCCATAATTGATATAACAACCATAAACATGAAACTTCCAAAACAAAATTTAGTTATTAAAAATTCTCCAGTCCTACTTCGAGTTCACAGAGCCCTTAATGCAAAATAATGTCAATAACGTTGCGTTTGTCCTACCCTCACAAGTACTTACATCAATAAGTTCAGCACGTCGTGCTAATCCAATCACTGTCAGGCCGGAATTCGCTAAATTTTCAGAAATACAAGCGCCAATTCCAGCACTAGCACCAGTCACAACAGCCACTTTATCTTGCCACCGATTGTTATCCATTAGACAATCTCTTCGTTGTCGATTGGTACTTTGGTATTTCGATTGGTATCCGGTCACTGTAGTCGATAAATTAAAACAAATTATCTCCAATGTTTCACCCATATATAAACTCACCCCTAGCGCTCAGCAAGTTGGTGAGTTGTGCTCTACTAATCGTTGGATACTAGCACTAAAGTCTGTGGAATCGGTATCTAAATTTCCCTCACATATGCTCGCCTAATGGAAAAAGACTGAAAATGAAATTGTATCGGAAAAACGCCGAGACTCGTTTATATTGGTTTGTCGTATTGAATTTCTTTATGGTACGCTTATAAGTACGTAAACGGAATCATGTGAGGTAACAATTGAATAATTATTAGGGCACTAATACGAATTGAGTGTCGTCTCGAATTTCTAAGGTTACATTAAAGGAATGCTCTCGACAGAAGATGGATTCAGATTACGTGACTTCTAATCCATATCAAATTTGAAATGATTAAATAATCATCAGAAAAAAACTGAACATAGTCGATTTAGAAAATTTTTAACGAAAATGCAAAATGGAAAAATTTAATAACAATAAAAAAGTTGTCAGCAAAGATATGAATAAAATAAATAATGAACAAAGTAATATTTTTATTTTCTTGATTAATATTCTGCGAATTGTCATCGTCCTCGTCAAATCTCAACAGTCCATTGCGAGCCTCGGATT
This sequence comes from Stratiomys singularior, assembly GCA_954870665.1. NCBI lineage: Eukaryota > Metazoa > Arthropoda > Insecta > Diptera > Stratiomyidae > Stratiomys > Stratiomys singularior. The sequence continues at coordinate 5,467,167 of OX940877.1, forward strand.
ATCAAGTCTTCTGATTTCAGAATGAGTGCACTTTCATGAAGACCTTTCGTGGGTTGTTTACTAGTTTTTCGCCTTCAAACCTCAGTCAAGTTGTGTCAGTCAATTATGTGCAAGATGAATGCCTCGTTTGCTCACACTCGATAAAAGACAACGTCGCGAAAATATTTCAATCGTATATTTAGTGAAATGTTATAGCAACGTTTCATAACCATTCATCTATTAACGGTGCCAAAACTATTAACGGCGAGTATTATTCGAATTGAATGTAACGTTTGAGTGATGAAATCAAGGAAAAACGGCCGCATTTGACTAAAAAGAAACCGCGGTTTCATCACGACAATGCACTACTTCACAAATCCGCTGTTGCGATGGTCGAAATTAATGAATTAAAGTTTGAATTGCTACCTCACGCACCGCTTTCAACAGATTTATCCCGTCGAGTTGTTTTCTGTTCCCAAACTTGAAGAAATGGCTCAGTGGTGAAAGATTTTCCAACATTGAAGAAGTGATATAGGTAGTTGATGGTAAATTTGAGGAACAAGATTCTTCTTATTATAAAAAGGATATTCAACTTATTTTTTTGCGCTTTTTGGTATTCAATAGCCCACTCAAGATTCTCCAGCGCGAGAGGTTCAATATCAGTAGCATAATCAAATCTTATTGCCTCGGTTCATTTAATAACATGGGAGGGGTTTAGAGATCTCTAAAGTAACCAACACAATATTATTGTTCCTCCTAGCCATCGGTTATGATTCTTCCATTTTTACTTTAGTTACAGGTGTTAGAGAAGTTAGAGGATCTTTCTGACCAAAAGTATCACTAAATGCTTATCACTACATTTTCTAGTGTTATTGATCGACAGATTTGTTTAATTTTCCTCAGTGCGATGTTATGGTATTTCCTCTTTTATACTTGATAAGTCTCTTTGCCGTTTGATTGAAGTTTTCAAATGGGTCCTCATTTCTTGTTGTTCTTTTTAAATATTACCTCTATGCCTCATTTTTCCTGTTAAACGCATCTTGGTATTCTGTAGCGGATCAGTCGTTCCATCTTCGCCGTTGCTTGACGCATCAATCCACTCCTTCAGTCCGTCCAAGAGATGTCCTGAAAATGTTCTCGAGTCAACCATAGCCCTAGTTATTCTTGCAATTTTTCTCTATAGCCATATATTAGCCAAGTTTAGTTCCCTCGCAAGGGACCAGAGGATCAATTCCGTTTGCCAAATTCAGAATTCCCGTGGATTTCACCGCGCTCCCCTCTGTTTTCGAAAGGAACTATTTGATTTTAATATTGAATTTGAATCGTAATGATAACTTTAAGGATAAACTGTATATTTTTCTGTTGTTTATATTCCTTTTTAATACTAAGAGCCAACCATTTTTACATGGAATGGCATAAACATATTTATCCCGAACAAAATAACACGAAATAAGACACAAGTTTCTTATTGCTTTCGATACAACACGAAAATACCTACGAGCACTTTCTATACATAAAGAACTGATTATCCTTGCCCGTTTTGGAAGTTAGTTCATAATGACCAGTTAGTTCTCGAAGCCTTACATTATCTTATCGTAATACCACTGAACGATTTATAAATACCTTCCAATAAATCAAACGACTTTCTTAACTCGTAAGATCCTTACAATCTCTCAGACATTTAATGTCCACAATTTGATTTCAGAAAATGCCATTTCACTGTCTGCTACACATGTAACGATACGCGACTTAAATTTGCAATCACCGAAAGGAACAGCTCTTATTTTTAAGGGTTCGACCATCAAAAATCCTTACTCATCCTAAATATCACATCAGAACATGCCCTTCCTTAGCTCTAGCCATTACATTTCCAACATGTACTTACATATGTATATTATATGCTTGTACATGCAATACACATGAAAATAGCTACAGATTTCCATCTAACAAATGATTTACTTCGTTCATATCCAATTGATCAAGACATAAAATGTGTATTGTTTGCTTGAGGAGCAAGTATCAAACATCCCTGCCCACTCATAATAAAAGAAATGGTGTTGAAAGACCAACGACGTTTGCTGGAGAGAAGACGTTAGTAAAGAAACTGAAATAAGACATTCAGCTCGCACGCATCATATCCCAACATTTATGGATTTTCATATTGTTAAATCCTTTAGGTTGGGATTTTATTACAATTATGGTTTGCACGAATAAAAAAATAGATCGTACAAGTCCGTAAGCATTGATTGAAGGACGAGTATGTAAGTTGGTTATCATTTATTCCGTTCGTATTTTCAACCTATTCGGGAAGCTTATTGAACGCTAGAACGCAATAAATGTGAATGAATGGAAAGGGTTACATCAGATAGTCCCACATCTAAGATGCAGGAGGATGCCGTAAAATTTTCCGATAGGAATCTACAGTGGACATGTATTATTCAGAAACGGTTTTGAGTGATTCTAGGATTCTACTTGTACAGCAGAAATTTTAGCATTCACATGTTGTATGCAAAATCTAAACTCTATTATTTATCAGCGATCTTTTGCTTCCTTACATCGGCTTCCTTCCAGCAAAGAGTGTTCATTGTCGGAGAAATTCAACTACTTTATCCAATGTATTCTTTGAGGGATGAGTTGTCACCAATTCTAACTGGCGTTTAATATTCTATTTTATCAATGAATTACAAAATTAAATTAATTTCCGTTTTAATCAATTTTTTTACTCAAAACATAACATGTATTTAGTATATCCTACTATTAAATCTGAGCGAGTTCCTTGCATGCCCAATTATTTATTTGTTTATTCGCTTAAAAGTTATATAATCATGTGGTAAAATAAAAATTAGTAACTCACGGCGTAAATAATTGATATGTCCAAGGATATGTTCGCGTTTTTCATTATCCACGAGTTTTCACGTGCCTCTAGTCTCCTTCGAATGCAGGATATAGTGACTTGCACTTGAAAGACCAATGACCATACAGTCCCAAGTCCAAAAGTAAGCAGAAAGAAATAAACATCAGGCGGTTATGTCGCATATGAAGCAAAACACTAATATTATTGTGACTGATTGATTTCATTGATAGTTTTCTCACTTAATTTATTTTTGTTTTAAATTTATTTTGATTGACATTACTTTAAATATGATATCGATGTTCGCCGCCTCAAAAATGAACGGCAACAAACAATACCCTGCAAAAATATATTTTTCACTTTATCGATTGGTGACCCCGGCGTGAACACATTAAGCATCAGCAGGCACTGTTTTGAGCGGATTAAAAGTATCGTTCCTTTTATTGTGCGATCTTTTTCTTATGAATCATATGTTTGCTGGAGTCCTATGTTTAAGGAAATTGCCAGAGATCACTGGTTGCTGCAAGATGCGGACGTTTTTTAATAATTTTATGAATCATTAGAAAATTCAACAGAGGCTACTTTGGAGTTTTGATACAGACAAAATGGGTTTGAAGAAAAGAAAACAAAAATTCTTGCTTTTAACGACAAGTTTAGTATAGTCGTATTTAGTATAGTAAGATACAGACAAAATTAGCTCACAAGGATAGGATCATTTTTAATTAACAGAGGTTATTCAACATCTTCTTTCATTAACTTCTTCGTATGAATTTTTTTTGACTAGAGATATTGCAAGCCTTGTGCATCGATAATCTGATCACAACAGTGTCACTAACCTTTGACCATCAAACTTTTATTATTTATTTATAGTTTAACTTAGACTTAAATAAATAAAAGTACTCAAACTTACCAGATCGACCTCTGAGATAACGATACATCCTTTTTAATCCATACATGGTGAGTAATCTTGGTAAAAGTCTTGCTCCACTTGGCCTTGCATTAATTGCTTATAGTATGCGTTTTGTGTTATATTTCTCTTATTCAGAATAATAAATGGCATAAACTCTAAATAATATACCCTTTCTCCTCATTAGATGCAATATTTATAGAAGAAGTTCTTAGGAACATATGTTTTTATTCCGAAAAGGAGATATTCCAGTCGTGTTGCTCACTTATGTTTTTAAATTTCTTTCCAACAAAATCACTACAATTCTCCTTATCTTACGTTCGACGTACATTTTCCTCAATTAAGATTTTCATTTTGCCCTATACTCTACACTTAAATGTGAAAAACCAACTCTGGCAATACAACTCAATTTGCAAATTCATTGGACATCTCAAATAATTCAATTCTAAATGCACTCAAAAATTGTCGTCGAAAAAGGCTTCCAATAAAAAAACTTCAATAGCATTATCGTCCATTACCTTCACAACCAACCTGAAATATATTCTGTTGGTTTCCTTTTCAAAATAATTATGTGCATCCCAGCTACCGTTCAGCATTTTAAAATTTTCATTTCAAGTACAAAAACAACACAAAGAGACAAGAAAATGGTGCCCGAATCACACAAGTAATTAATATTTAATACAATGCAGCTGCAAAAGTTCTATGCACAGAACTTTTTAATTGATGCATAATTTTGTTCTTAAGTAAAAATTTCCATTCTCATTTCATTTCATTTTGGAGAATTTTCCGAAACGTATTGCGACCAAAAACTACAAAGCTAAAATAAAGCAAAACCAGCGTTGGGACCATCAAAAGTTAATTCAAGATGGACTACTTAAAGTCGAAGAAGAAGGAGGTAAAGGATGAAACAGGGACAACCATTCAATCGCCACCGTAAAGAATTGAACATGGGAATAACACACAAATAGTAAAATGTGAAAAGTTTAGCGTTCCAACATTTTCAGCAAATTCTTAAGAAAATTTGCCATTGGACACGGCAAAATAGTCAGCTCTGCCTTTGAGTTTTTATGTCTTTTTCGAATTTTAGTTGGTATTTGTCGGAATTGGCAGAATAAATTCAAGGAATATTTATGAACTTCAAAGTACGATGAAATAAATGGTGTTGAAATTAGTTGTTGGTTATGGTTGACAGCGTTATTTATTAAAATTCAAACAGTACTCTTTTTAGACAAGTTGAAATTTCAAAGACTATCCTGCCAACTTTATAGAAGTTCATTTCGTTCTAATTAAAATGTAAGTTTGTGGATTAAAGTCAGAAACTTATTATTAAAAATGGTTCTCTTCCATGATAGGATGAACATCAGAGATGGATACCATTTGTCTACTACATCATGCATAAATATGAATACGATTCATGACATGATCCGTTGCAATAATTTTTGACCATGAAGCTGGACATTTTTTCCTTGAGAGGATTTTCATCTAAACAATCGATCAGTTTTTGACTGTGAGTATCTTTATAAATGCATTTTCGACATTCTCCTAAAAATCATGTAATAAGATCCAAATGTTATCCCATACTCTTCAGTAAGCTTCCTAGTGATCTAATGGAATGAATTTGTCCGCGCAAAGTATTGATTTGCGTAAAACGTCGGACATAATTTGATTTCGAAGACAGAGGCCTTTCGTCCAGAATCGACTTTAAACGGCTCTTGCAACATTCATGCTAGTTGACACATTTCGTCCGTCATAGCAACACCACAGCAAACCTCGTTGAGCACAGTAAATCAGTTCAAGTAAAGTTAATCAAAACAATTCGAGTCATCCATTCAGACACCCGATTAACGAAAATTTACACTTTCTTAAGCAGCAGCTAATCAGCAAATGAAACTATTCGTCAATGAGAAGCTTCGTCATCATAAGCCGATCTGCGTGATCCCTGTAACACGCCGGAGCCGAGCAACTTATTTAGCTCGTATATTTTTTGACAGTTTTTGCTCAGTTTAATGTCTAAGATACTGAATTCGGATAATGGTTCGACAACCATTTTTTCAACAAAATCTATTTAAGTGAATTCATATTGAATAAGTACATTATTCAAAGTATCCACCATTGAATGCTATGTTATTTGACATTCCTCACAATTTATGAATTGCGTTCCGAACAAAACTGCTCGTATTTTGAAACCAGAAATAATAAATAAGAATAAATAAGTAATAAATAAAAATTAATCAAAACGAGTTTTGTTACGCTATCTTGATGTAAAGTGCATACCATTTAAAGCTATCAGCATCGGTCAGAACAAAGGATTTTCAGAAGGTGCAAAAGTCTGGACTATAAGGGGGGGTGGAGTATAACTTCCTATCCTTTTTTTTCCAAATATTTTTTGAACGATATAGCAACAAGTAGAGAAGAGTTTTGAGTATCGAAATTATGACTTCGAACCCTGTCTCATATTCTGTATATTTACCGTCCAATTTTCTCTCTCTCTGACGGAACATCGAAGTGCTTGCCTAAAGTAAATATAACTCATGAGTTAAATAAAACCGCATATAAGGAACATGCATTACTTTTCGTCCCCTCATTTCCGTCGTCATTGAAATCATTTATTTTTGCCATAACATCGTTTAAGTACAATATTCTTGTGTGTTGCATTGAAGTGTACTATTAAGCATTGAATTTGAATACCTATTGCATCAAAATTATAAGAGATAAAAAGTCATAAGAGACAAGTCTGCAAAAAATTGAAAAATCTTCTCCCATGTTAAATACAGAACGTTTGCTTCTTTGACGGCATGAGAAAAACGAATCGAAGTACCATGCCGGAGAGTTCGAAGGTATCTTCACCATACAAAATACCTTATGCAAATATGATTACAAACTCAAAAATCCACTCAATCATATTTGAAAAACTCATAAATAAAACCTTTACCTCTCTTAACAGATTTCCAGTTTCTCCATTCATATTTCATACCGAAAAGGAGCACAACAGAAACATGACGTAAAGTTTTCAACTCAACTCGTCGGCGAAGGAAAAAATCAAATATACTTACATAACGGTAAACCACCTTTCACATTATATTTATTCAAATTTATCAAACAACCATTTATCAAAAACAAACATAATATTTCCATTTTGAATTATACGCATACACGATTTTATATGACACGATATTAGCTAGAATGTTGAGATATGCAGAATCTTCATATCTACTTCGCGCTCAGAAAGGAAGGCTACGTTTTGATTTGATTTTTTTTTTTGTTTTTGCTTCCAGTTTCATGTTGAACAAAATCAAATAAAGTAGAAACCGAAAGGAGCGAAAGCCAGAAGTACATGAAAAATAAAATAAATAAAGCAGCAAAAAATAACAAAATTGATTTGATCTCTGCTGAAATGTTAAAGGATATCGAAATAAACACTTTGCCTTTCTCCTTACTTCGTCTTCGTGGAATCGGATAATAGGATGTCGAGGTAGAATGAAACGGGAAGGAAAAGAAACTTTGTTTTGAGTCCTAGTTACATGTGAGAAAGCTCCGGCCATATATTAGGTTTGAGTGACAGAATCGATTAAAGGCTGCATTTTATCAACACCCGTCGTAGAAGACTCACCTAAATTTTTCTGTGCGATACCGTTCTATACTTTAAGTTTATTTCAACGAATGTTTGATAGGATTTATCCTGTACATATCACTCCACACACGATTTCAAGGGAAACAAGAATCAATAGTTGAAATGAAATGGATAAACGTTTTTGCGTTGGCGTATTCACTCATGATTGAGATCTAATTTAAAGGAATAAGAAATGCGTGTTGAAAATCTCTTTCGTAAACAAACGTGTTTGTTTATCAAAATTAAAACATTCACATACCCAACTAACCAGAAGTGTTTACTTATCGGTTCGGATATATTATATCCTTTCCTTGTAAGTATTCTTCATTACTTTTTCTGATTTGCTTTGGATGTCAACATAAGCGAACAAGTATAAGACTATGCTGCTGAATTCGTGGAACTTTCTTTTTTTTTTGGTTAAATTAAAATATTTAAATAAAATATTAAGAAACTGCAACGTCCCCGAAAAAGATCTCCGCTAGTAAGAATCTTCCTTCTTTTTATATTGAAATTCGGAAAAGATTAAAATCGATCAAGGGTAGATGGTAGAAATCTTTGATTTATCCTGAATATAAAAGTTTGTTATTTTAGAAATAGTAGAGCCGAAAATTTGACGAGATTAGTGAAAAAAAAACAAAAGGCCTTAAGAGAGTCCATGGAAGGACTCACTTTTAAGAATTCGTATAATTTCGAAAATTAATACTTTGATGCTTTTTCATTTTGTGAGCGATTACACTTACAGGAGAAGTTTTTTTCTAGATATGCTGCATCTGTTTTCATGCATTCTTCAACAAACCGTTTTCCGAACTCCCGTTTGAAGGAAACAACATGCTGTAGATTCTATGATCAATCAAAAAGTGGTTCCCGATTGGGTACCAATCCAAAGACCTGGAAATTTGAACTAAATTTGCCCAAAATTAACTTGTTTTTAAATATATCTTTTATAATGCAAACATTTCTCTTATTCACTTCACTGATGAATGATTTTTTACGTGTTAAACGGCCATGAGCATTTCTCAAAAATCATTGAACTGTGTCGTGCCTCACTTTTTCCTTAAATTCCGCGAATACTTCACTCACAATTTATGGTGCATTTAATTTTGGCTTGTTTGTTACTTTCCTGGTTTCCAATAACGCGCTCTTCTTGGAATCTTTGGAACCCCGCCATCGGTATCTTCTTTGATGTCGTGTATTTGTCCATTTAGCGTTAATGCAAGCATAAGGTTTTTCGAATTTACAAACAACGCGCCCCAACGCGCCCAAACAACGACTTTATCCTGTAAAACGAAAGGCTATCAACAAGCAACTCACATGTCGTTATACGCCATTTAACGCACGCATTTCTCAAACTTTTATTGTTATGTAGATCGTTTTGGTCTGTAGAACTTGTTTTTGTCCTTTAACAAATCGTGTTACTCCTTGCCTACAATCATATTGTGTTGAAGTTGATATTTCCAAATCAACTTCAACACAATTTAATTGTTTCGTAGTTGATTTATTTCAACCAAATCAGGACAACGGTGAACTTGGCATTTTCGGCTCTCATTTACACCTCATAGTTAACACTGAGAAACCTCTCGGATAAGAGACGCCCACTTTGGAATGCAGTTAAGGCAACAAACAGCATAACTGATTAAAGACACACCGAACGGCATATCGGATTATGTTTGGGCCGTTTTCCTCAGAGCAAAATGAGATGTTTTAATTTACCACCACAGCTGTCACTTTCACAGCAAACCCTTTTCCCTCCAATTTTATCTAACCCCAAGGGGGCTTTTAGCGTGAAAAAAGAAGCTTTTGTCAAAGGAAAAATTGCACATAGATTCACGCTAGATTCTCCGACAGGGGGCACAGCGACAAGGTACCTTGAAAACATGATCGTTAAGATCAGTTAATGATTGCTCATTTCAAGACCAAAGGTCCATGTCGTGATTTAATGAGGATTGTTATTTTTGATAGTTACCACATTATTGCAGCAGTAAGGTGTACTGGTATCGAAGCTTTGAAAATAAGTAGCGCTTCGCCATTAGGAATGTAATAAAAGATACAACTTTGTAGTCAAGTCCAAAAAGTAGCAAAATTGAATCCTTAAGTACAAACACTGAACGTTCCATCTTCATTCCACTTTCAAAATGACCTCGCGTTTTTGCATTTATTGCAGGGATCATCTACGCTTACCAAAGAAGCTAAAAGATTTCAATAATTTCTAGAGCCTTTGCTCCAATGAAACTTTCAGCGTGTCCCGGACGAATAATATTTTCAATGATTCCCATGAACAAACCAACGATTTTTTTTATACAATTGAGATATAAACAAAACTTTATTCATATAAAACTATATCACACCTTAATTGACTAAGTTAAGTTGCAAATGACTCGGTTTCCTTTTCCTTTTCTGCTGTTCGGTCGAATTCCATTTCATCAACTTTGGAAAATCCAGAAAATCTTACAATTTTTGCTTTATCCTTATTCAGTAGCTTGGCATAGTATTGAGCTGCAAATAACAAATTTTTTAAAGTGAATCAACTAAAATAACAAATTAAAAACATAACTAGAGTTGCTACAATAGTGTCAGATTTATTTTTCTCGATTTATTTCCTAAAATTGTAGTGAAGATGAAACAGGTACTAGAATTTATCATAGACAGTGTGCAACAAAAATCACGACACACTTGTATCAATGCATTTCAACTTGATGAGTCCTGAAGAATTTTTGTCTTAAGTAAGAAAGTGGGAAACGTCAGAATGAATAAATAAAGAAGATTTATTTCAATTTCGCGACTAAAATCAAACCGCAAAAGTAAGTACCAGAGAAACGTATAATAATAACATGAAAAACGCTACATGCTTGTCACAAAGCAAGGATAATTCTAATGTTTAGAACAAGTGTCGTCTTTTTCATAAGAATTTTTAAAGAAATTAAAGTAAATCAAAAAATTGATTAAATTAAATTAAGTTAAATTAAAAGAGTTTTGAGAATTTTGCGAAAATGATGAAGAAATAATTAAGACAACTTTTTATTTAATGAGAAATGAAGAGGAAGGTTATAAGGTAACGTCGGTAATATCGGTTGGGGAGAAGCAATACGACCAAACATGAACCGATCTATCGCTACAGCTACCAGAAAAGTAAATAAATAGAGCATAATGTGAACGATAATGTAATCTTGCGAATAGAAACGAGCTAATCAACGCCTAGGTACAGTAAAAACTTGTATTAGATGTTTCAAAAACAGTCGCCGAATCGACGAATTGACTGGAACTAGCAGTATCTGTTGTCTCTATACGAAGTGCAATAAGGAAGAACCTATTTGCCAACAAAGTCAATCGAAAAATCAAGAATTCAATTCAATATAAAGACAACGAGTTCAGGCAAAAGTTATCTTTTCAGTTGATATTTAACAAAGTTGACTAAAGGTGGTCAAGCATGATCATGAAGGTGTAATGGTATGACATTGAATGTCGGCTGCCAACGTTCAAAACGAATAATTATCGACATAATAGACAAAGATATGTATTTAAATACATGAAACTCGAGATGCGTCGTTCACTACTTCCAAAAAGAGAATCATCCTAACTAAGGGTTCGAGGTGTTGTATGGATCATATATATTGCGTCCAATACGCTTAAACACCTTCACAAATCCAGATCTGGACCCAATTGAACCTTTATGGGAAACTTTAAAACGCTACTGAAGTTTTGGGAACATAAATAGAATGAAAAATCATCCGATTTAACGAAATAATACTCGTATATTCTATGCCGACTCGTTCAAAGGAAATTTAAACAGAATTGAACAGGCTTGAAGGTCGTCCAACCAAATACTAGGCATACATTTTTCCGCTATCAAAAATGCAAATTGTTTAATGTTTGTTTGTAGAGATACCATGATCTTTGCAGGGTAATAACTCTGGACTACTCAACTATTTACGTCAAATTGTTTATAATTTTTTCTTGACAAGTTTTAGGTTAAAATACGAAATCAAAAGAAACAGACAGCTTTTATCAAATTTTTTTATAAATGCTGTAATTTTTTCATCATTTTATTTCAAATTTTTATGGCTTTATTGCTTATCAGTTGTATTGTTTAATTTTTGTTGCATGCTGTATATTCATATAGCACCCTGTTCAATGTAACAAGCACTTTTTAATTATTGTGAATCGAAAGAATAACCGAGCTCCAACGGATAGTATGTTTCTATTACATTAAAATGTTAATACCTGGTCGCATTGACGCTTCTTCTTCTGATTTGTAGCCATAGTATTTTGCCCAATCCGCTCTTCCCGTGTAAACCATATAACAAACAAATCCGAAAGCGTTCCATGCCAGCAGCATGTATGCAAAACTTAAACGTTTCTTCCACAACCCAGCCTGCTGCTCAGGGATCGGATTTGTGTGACGACGGACAAACCGACGAAGCCATCGCCATTGGAAAACCATTTTCTTAGTTACAATTTAATCAGTCAATCTTTTCCCGGTAATAATTCCGTTCTCAATTGACAGATCAAAATTATTATGTAAACACAATTCAACCCAGCCTGAATCCAACTGTCAAACTTCACTACACTGTAAACTTTCACCGAAATTATTTATCGAAACCTAAACCACAACATTGCGTATTGTGAATAGATCAATTGCTTATGTCAGTTTTCGTGTTATTTTATTTTTCTGACATTTTTACACTAAAGTCCAAAACAAAGTGAGTGAATTGTCGACGTACTTTGCACAACTCTTTCGTTTCTTAACATTTTCGCTTATGTTGTTTCTTAAAGTTGTAGATCGTATGAATGTTTTTTCGAGTCGTAAACTAGAACGATCTATTTCAAGCGATTCGAGCGAGGCGGACGAGACGACTGCCTTAATGGACGGACACGTTAGTGATTCACATATTCGTCAACCGGAACGAGGTCCAGAAGGTTTAGGAGGCTCAACTGATACGCGTAAAGCTCGTGTACGTGTTGGAAATGATCCAAATTATGGGGTATGCAATTTTAAGTGTGCGTAAAATGTAGCCGATGCGATACGGTTAGTTTGTTTAGTTTATGGCTTATAACATGGCGAGTACGAAGCGTCAACTTTCTCTGGAAGATAAACTTTCTAAGTCCGGATAGAAATCGTTGGAAGGTTCGTGGCTAAAAAAGACTCTCCCGATTGTGTCCCCAAACCTAGTTTGGTTGCAAATCTTTCCGACAAAGAAAGGGACATGTTTGAGGTCTGTATTTACGGGTAATTTTGGCGAAGATACTTTTAGAGCTTGGGAATCGTGTTCCGGTAAAAAAATACACAGGGTAGGAAGGAAAAGGTAACTAGAACATGTTGAGGCCCTTGATCCCTTCAACAAACCTCATCCCAACGCCCATCATCCTCCGAACATGATTTACAAAATTGCAATATTATAGCAAGAGGGCGACAGAGCGGAAGGCACGGTGCGTATTGATATCATCTAACAGAGAATCTCAGTTTTCAGTCTTGTATTTCAATCCTATACAAACAATATCTTAAGGTACTTCGAATTCCAAAGGGAGGAAATGAGCCGATATACAATTGATTACGCCCACCATATCCGTCCCTAGCAACAATGCTTTCATAGACGCAAAACACAGTACATATACCTTTGTAGTGGATCTACATGTCTTTTGAGATATTCGTCTTGCAATTATATATTAGTCGAAATTATTTAATTCTGTCCGAGTTGTCGGAAAATACCGTCAATACCAGCTAGTCATCACTTTTATCTTTCACACGTTTTAACTTTCATGACCCTTCCTCAGCTCGTTTTTTTTTTTTTTTTGGAATAAGTGGTAGAATGTACATCCTATGTACGTAGGTTGGAAGTGCCACGTGTATGATCTCAAATGTTATGATGGTCTCCATGGATGGTTAAGTTAAGGCAAAGTTTCATTGCAAATATTTTGTTTCAGCTTCTATTAAATGAATACACATTTCAAAGGTTCCCTGGCCAATGTGTCACATATGATGCATAACGCAATGTTTGTAATAACCGTACCCAGCCACGATCATATATGAGGAAATTAGAAAATCTTCCATTTAGAAAATGTCAATAAACATTGTTTCGCGCTCGCATTCATCTACAACAGAAATCTAGCGTTGTGCTGAAATGGTTTAATTTTATTTCCTGTCAAGTATCAGATATTGTTAAATACAACAGAAAATCAAATCACAAGTTATATTATTTTACCAGGCTATAAGCGACAGATCAGGCGCTGCACCCCCAGGCGTACACACACGTGAAAATGACTCTGGCGGAACAGAAAGTGCACTAAATGGACCGAACCGGCGAAAACGTGTACCGGGCGATGGAAATGGTGGCCCGCCTGATGATGAAGAGTATCTCGAAGCCGAAGAAGAAGAAGAAGTTCTAAAATATGGAGCACAACATGTCATCAAACTATTTGCACCAGTCTCTCTTTGTATGCTGGTTGTGGTAGCCACAATAAATGCTGTCAACTTCTATTCAACCAAAGACGTTTATTTGTAATAATTGCATGCATTTTTTCCGTTTGAATAAATTGAAAATAGAATTTCATTTCAGACTCTACACCCCATTCCATGAACTTTCACCAGATCCTGGCACAAAAATTTGGAACGCTCTAGCCAACTCCATGATTTTGATGGCTGTTATCGTAGTAATGACAATATTGTTAATTATACTTTATAAAAAGAGGTGCTATAAGACAATCCATGGCTGGTTGATTTTATCATCGTTTTTATTATTGTTCATATTTAGCTATTTGTATTTCGAGTAAGTATTCGATTCAGAACCGATTAAAACAGATTTTCACAAATCACTTTGTAATAGGGAACTGCTGAGGGCTTTCAACGTACCCTTGGACTTTCCAAGCGCAATATTTATGATGTGGAACTTTGGCGTTGTTGGAATGATGTCAATACATTGGCATGGTCCGCTTAGATTGCAACAGGCCTATTTGATTTTTATTGCGGCATTGATGGCATTGGTGTTCATTAAATATTTACCAGAATGGACAGCATGGGCTGTGTTGGCTGTTATCTCGATTTGGGGTAATCCCTTTTTGAATGCGTTTTGACATCTTAAATAATTTCAATAAATTGTTTGCTGCCCTCAGATCTCATTGCTGTACTTACACCCAAGGGTCCCCTTCGAATTCTTGTCGAAACAGCTCAGGAAAGAAATGAGCCGATTTTCCCAGCATTGATATATTCCTGTGAGTTAAAGATATCGCTGCAACAAAATGAATTTTAGTTTATATTTAAAAATTGTTCAAATTACAGCCACAGTGTTGTATTCGCACATGGGAACAGATCTGCCCAATGAAATTGCAACATCAAATCGTGATACAGGAAATCGTTTGCCACCTGCGGCTATTGTACCAATACATAATGCGGCAAACGCAGAAGGTACGCCACTTGTGACCTTTAGTTCACAGAACAATGGTACTTACCAAGTTTTATTCTATAATTTGTTTCTTAATTGCCCACTGACACCTAGATATGAATAACTTTCTTATTTGAATTCAATTTAGCCAAATTGATAAATGATTAAGGGCTAACGCTTGATCATATAGAATTGATGCTAGAGTGGAAAGTCCATTGAATTTCTGTTTTATATTGATTGGTTATATTGAAATGCTTCTGATTTGTCTTGAATGGTTGTTAATAGCTGCATGATTTTACTTTTTTTCATATAAGCTTATTTAAATTCTCATAAGTATTATTTTTTACATTAAGATCAGCTTTGCATTGATAAATTGCCGATTCAATTTCTGCATAGCTGCTAGCATGTGTAATTATTTGCCGTGAACGCTTGAAATACCATAAATTATTTTATCGCCATGTTTTTAAGAACAATGTTATAGCATGCTTTTTGTTGAAAATTGGTGGCTGGTGGAGAATATGTTTAACTGTATTCCATACCTCTACAGATAATGCTGCAGGGTTTACGCAAGAATGGTCGTCATCGTCAAATCGACGTGTTGCACGACGCCAAATTGAAGTTCAAGCCAATAACATAGGTAATAGCAATCGCTCCACAGAGTATCGAACAATCACTACAAATGGAGAAAATCATAGGCCATCAAATACAAATCAACAAACCATTCAACGAATAGAAGAAGAAAGTAAGTAAAATTTCTAATAAAATAAATGTAAGCGGAATCAACCCTTCGAAAAAGAGAATTAGAACTTACCTGTCGCAAGCAATACATTTTCTCTTTCTCATTTCAGAGGGAATAAAGCTTGGTTTAGGTGACTTCATCTTCTATTCCGTGTTGGTCGGTAAAGCGTCGAGCTATGGCGATTGGAATACAACGATTGCATGTTTCGTTGCCATACTTATTGGATTATGTTTAACGCTACTCCTTTTGGCAATATGTCGTAAAGCCCTTCCTGCGCTACCAATTTCTATCACGTTTGGATTGATATTCTGTTTTGCGACAAGCGTTGTAGTTAAACCATTTATGGAAAATCTATCAGCTCAACAGATATTCCTTTGAAACGCAAATGTAACAATCAATATACAAATATACGTGATTTATGTAAAAATCACTTTCACTACTCTCTAGATTGATTAATTACTAAAAGACTACATGAATGATTTTACTGAAAACATTTCATAACGTATTTAAAAATAAACATAAATATGCTGATATTTTTTTTCTGTTAAGAACACTTTGAACGATTGAATACCGATCGGTTTACTTATTTGTAAGCGTTTTAAAATCAAAAAGTGAACGTAAATAACATATATACAGAATAAAAACTATTTATATATATATATTTGATTGTATTATTTATTAAATCTTACCAAGACCTGTAGTATGCAACGAACTATCTACATTTAATACCATTCCAAATATCCTTGAAACTTCATAAGCATTGTTTGATTGACATATCAGTATTTGCAAGCAATGATTACCTCCATCACTCGACAACATGCAACATCTTGAGAAATAGACATAAACATGACGCCTAGTCTAGATTCAATAATTACCATATCATTTCAGTAGACATAATTTCTCCTTTTAAATGCCATTTTTAATTTTAACCATTTTCGAGACTATAAAACCCCTTAACTTTGAATGGCAGAATTATTGTCCGTTGCTATAGGCTGAGAGGAATGGTTTTTGGATCCTGTTTTATCATTTACACGCTCATTATTAGTTCAGCGTATTCGGCAATACAGTATCCCAGGCAACGAAACGTTTCGCAGGTCGCTTTAGGTTTGTATTTAGTACTAAAGATAATAAAATTTCCCTATCTAAAATATGACCATTTCATGCAGCTCTATCGGAGATCATTACTGGCTTAGGACCAAAATGTTTGACTGTTCTTGCGCCGGATAACAAGTTCAATGACGACGTTGATGACTTCATCTACAAAATTCATGAGCAACACATAAAAAGTTGTGTGTTTTTCAATTATGAAAAATATTTTGATTTCATTTCAAATGCAATAGCCGGATCCATTGAAACTTGGAGTTTAATTTTCGACGGTCCGTTTGATCTGTTACAGGACATCCATACACGAAATTTGGCTCATCGATTAAGTTTGTTCATATTTTATTGGGGCGCTAAAACCCCGCCAAAAGCGTCAATGGTGCGACTTGAAGAACCTGCACGTGCTGTTGTTATCACAAGGCCCCGACAATTTGCGTAAATACTTTTATCAACGTATTCTTGTTTTGTTTGGTAACGTTTTGAATGTATGGAGAACGCGTTTCGGGTTGGCCGAATTGTCTTCAACTTCCAAATTTCATTACAAATATAAGTGACCGATAATTTTCTCTGTTACAGATTCCGTGTTTATTACAATCAGGCTGTACCGACAGGGAATAGCAATTTACGTCTGGTGAATTGGTACGATGAAGAAAGCTTAGGATTATATAAAACACCTTTGCTACCAGAGGCGTCGAATGTGTATTCAAATTTTCATGGGAGGGTTTTCCATGTGCCAGTGATACATGTAACGTATACTTATGACATAATTAATGCTTTGATAAGTAGTGCAGCTAATATTCTCAGGATTAAGAATACAGTAAAAACAAAATAATTCGAATTTTAACCAATTCTTCCATTTTGTTGGCAATTATCTCCACATTTTAATTTTTTTATAATTATATGCTATTTTGATTTTCGAGGAGTGGTTTTTTTTTGTATTTGATTTATTATAGTTAGTAAATTACAAATTTTGGTTTCAGTTGTGGTCTTCCTTTTTCGTAAATTTAAGATTTGTAGGAATTTTATTCAAAACTTTTAATGAACGCAATGCTATCATCGTCCAAAGTCGCCCCGTTTGTAATCAAAGTAAGAACTTCCAAATCAAAATATTCGCGAACGTTGAAACATTTACGAGTTGGACCTTATTATTTAATGGGCATCGTCTGATTTTTTTGTAATCTACTTGTATTTCAACGCCATCCTTACTATTCCTGAATTTTGGTTATTGAATTCGCACACAAGTTTTTTCCTCGATTGTAATTGAAGCTATGGGGGGTGAGTTAAATTCCACCAGCTTTTCCTTTAAACAATTTAAGTGAAAAATTCATACGTGGAACCAGCGGGTTGTCAACAGATCTTATATAAAAAAAACTTCAGCCACTGTTTTCGAATCCAATTGCGTGGGTCCTTGACTGCACTTATAGCTCTCTGATCTCTGATCTGTTCTGAAAATATATAAAAATCAATATGTACCTTTGTCAGTATTTTTCTCATTTGATTGAGATTAACCATTTCTAAGAGCATAGCAAACAGTGGACTGTGTTATGATTTCGAATGAAGGTTTGGCAGTGATAAAAACTTCTACTCATAATTTACCGAAGAATATTTCAAGGTGTTTGAATACCTAAAGCAAATATTTTGATTCACAATCCATCCGTTGTATTACTTCTATAAAGCCTTTTGTAAGAGGATCCCCAAATACTATTGAACCAACTTGTGTTTTCAACTCCTGTCAGCAAACTAAATGACAGATTGTGATTTGAAAGATTTCAAAAATCAACCCATGAAATTATTTTTCTTCTGATTTCGATTATTTTCGTCATGTAGTCTTATTTCTGCAAGTATGTTTAAAAAACTTAAAAATCCTTTATTAGTCAACTGAGTTATAGGCAAATGAATGATGAGTTTCTGTTGCAACATATTGTTTGTGCAATTAATAGACCATCAATTAAAATATCTTGAGTTGTCATAAAGTTGATTTCAACTATAGAGGTATAAGATGACCTTAATATTAAAAAACATGTTTACTTATATTTATTGTTACTATCATTTTTAGTCCCCACCATGGCACTTCGTCGTATATTACAATCAAACCACAAACACCTCCGATCAGAACTCTGTTCGGCAATTCAAAGTAATCGGTGGCCGAGATCATCACCTACTTCAGTTGATTGCAAGGAAAATGAATTTCAAATTCCAATATTTAGATCCACATGAACGTACACAAGGATCATCAGTTGGTTCAGTTGAAAATGCTTCTTTCACAGGAGGACTTGGGATGATTCAAAGCCGAGTATGTATCTACATTTGATGATCTAGCTTGTCGACATAGTATTTTTCTAACGTTTCCGAACTTCAGCAAGCTCATTTCCTATTTGGTGATGTGGGATTAAGTTGGGAACGTCGCAAAGCAGCAGAATTTTCATTTTTCACACTGCTTGATTCCGGTGCGTTTGCAACACATGCACCTCGACGTCTAAACGAGGCTTTAGCTGTTGTTAGACCATTTCAAAAGAATGTTTGGCCATTATTAATTATTACTGTCCTTTTATCCGGGCCGATATTTTATATTGTAATTGCATTGCCATATTATTGGGAAATGAAAGATAAACAAGAGGAAAATGCAGAACTTGCTTACCATCCAGAATACATCAATGAAATAACGTTGGTGAAAATATATCGTCCGAAAATTGTTCGTGCGGAGAGGGAAAAGCCTGCAAATTTATTTGATAAGTGTGTTTGGTTCTCGATTCAGTTGTTTTTGAAGCAATGTAAGTTTTTGGATTAGCTACAATTACTACTACTACTACTACCGACTTATCTGTAAATTTTTTCCAGCTTGTTCAGAACCTTATAATGGAGCGCGAGCAAGATTCTTAATGATTGTTTACTGGATTGCAGCAACGTATGTCCTTGCTGATGTTTACTCTGCTCAGTTGACATCATTGTTTGCTAGACCAGCTAGGGAGAGTCCTATTGATACATTATCCAAGCTGGAATATGCGATGAAAACTCGTGGTTACCAATTGTATATTGAAAAAGACAGCTCCGTTCTGCAGATGCTGGAAGTAAAAAATTTCATTTTTATTTCATGTTGATCTTCTCCTTGATTATATAACTCTCTACGTCACAGAACAGTACCGAGGTTTTCAGACGTTTATATAGATTAATGCAGAATCGGGGCGACTCATTTCTAGTCAATTCAATCGAAGAAGGTATTCAAAGTATACTCAATGGAGCTGAGAAAGTTATTCTTGGTGGTCGAGAAACTTTATATTTCAATATTAAAAGATATGGTAAAATATATTTATCATATTTCAGTTTAATTTCGATCGAGACTATTTAAGGTATAAATAATTTTCAATTGAGTCGTCAACTGTACACGAGGTATTCAGCAGTAGCGGTTCAAATTGGCTGTCCATTCTTGGAAAGCTTCAACAACGTGTAAGATTTATTTTGATCGTTACAAAATGTTAAAATTAGACTTAATTACCCTATCAATTGAAAAAAAAATTTAAAAGAGTAAAATAAAAGCTTCAATATTGTGCTATCGTATAACGTCAATGTGAGCAGCGTTACGTTGCTTCTTATTTCTGATTAACAACACATTACCCACAAATAGCGTCAAATGTGAAATTTGCGTAAATTTTAACGGAAGTGATTTTTTCTTTTGTTATAAATTTCAATTGCAGAATTTGAGAAAAACATTTCTTCACACTTCTATCCTAATGTAGCAGTTCGATAGAATTTTCCATGATATTTTTGCAACTAATTGATTTTTTTCCTCTTTCTCCCCTTTTTTCGTTTCTTTAGATTAACCCATCTATTCGAAAGTGGCATAACGAGTAAAATTACAAATAGTGAATATGAGAAAATGTTAGCAGTTAAAGATCAAGATCGTGAGACTGAAGGAAAACTGAAAAATGAGGCGAAAAAGCATACATTGATTTTTGATCCTAATACACAGCCAATTAATTTAAGAATGCTGCAGGGAGCATTCATTATATTAATTTTTGGTTATGTATCTGCAGGTATTTCAGGAGCATAAAGAGATTTTTTTATAAAATCATTTTTAAAACTTATTTGCAGGCATTACAATGTTGATTGAAATAGTAATTTTTAAGAAAAATATCAAGATTTCGGAGAATGTTTCATGTGGGTTCAAAGCTATCCAAGAAATCCTGCGAAAAATAGTTTTTAAACTTTCCAACAAAGTTAGACAAATACTTTTAATATTTTTGTCTTATTTTATTCAAAAGAAATAGAAGAGTTTTTTTTGAATTCTAACTTGAAAATTGCAAGTATTGTAAATGTATGCACAATTTTTTATTAAGTTTAACTAATTTTGTGACTGTTTATCAACAAATCTGAATAAATTTTTAGTTATTTTAAGTGGTAAATATATTGAGAGTATTGCAAATGGTACGAATTTCATTCTCAAAGCGACTGAGTGCACGAAGTATCTCCGGAAAGGAATCGACTTCCGTTCATAACTCCGCTTCAGAACATTCAAGCGACCTTTGCACCTACTCGTAACCAGCAACTCAAATCTCGACGACTACGGACATTATAACAGAAAGTCCTTGTGCTTATGCTAAAACTTAGAATTTGACACGATTTTGCTAAGAATAATCCATTCATTTTTCCAGGTCATAATCAGTAACAGATTCCATTTATTAATAAGCGCAATCTTAACTGAGTCATACTATTTCTAACACAAGTTTCTCCACATTTACAAAACGTATTCCACCAATCGCTCCATACGAATCTCGAATAGATACAGAACTTTTAATGTAGTGCGTTGTCTCCCGCGAAAAGTGAACGCTGTGCTTTACATACTCCCATTTCGTAATACGATCGACAACTGCAGTGAGATATGGAGTCAATTCAAGATAAACTCAAAGATATTATCCTCAACGTTAAGGAACCGCACATTATAACAAATCTTAATATACCCTGGCCGTGTTTTAATGCATCGTTTGAAGATTGGTGTACTCAGTTTGACAACTCGTTGAGTACCGAACAAATAACCGAAGGTGGAATCGTTTTTGAAACCGGAACTCGTAAACATACGAATCGACCACAGTGGGAAAAATTACGCGGAAAAATGAAAATGACCGTTAAAGAGTTTTACAAGAATTCAACGAACGGCAATGATTTTTTTGATAAAAATTGGGCAGCTTTCAGTTACAAAAACATCAAAGAATTGCCCAGCGACTGTGTAAAAGACTTTGATTTTGCGTATTTTGGATTTCCAGAAGTTAAAGATGATATAACTTTCTGGTTATCCTCCCGTGATGCTCACACTCCTTGTCATTTTGATACGTACGGCTGCAACATTGTGGTGCAAGTATACGGAGTGTAAGTACAAAAGAGAGAAATCAGACAATTGGTTAGAAAAACTCGAAAAATGCTTCTACTATGGAAACATTCTTTTCTTGTAGAAAATCGTGGATGTTGTTTCCACCGGAAAGTAAATTGACCCCTACTCGAGTTCCTTACGAAGAGTCAAGTATATATTGTACCGAACCGTTCTTCAGTCCCAAAAGCTTTCAATCTTATGGTGGTAAGTATGTAATTTAAGGAAAAAGAAAGAATATGAATAGTGCTCCAGCCAGAATTTTCTTGGGAATCTAATAAGGAATTCCACAGGGGGAAGTGTTTAAAGCGAGGGACATATTCAGCGGAAAAGGGCTCGCTTATCGGTCCAGTGATGATGGGCTAGAAGCTGCTGACTTTTTTTAAGCACTTTCCACCTCCAATTACACGAAGGAAAGGGATAATAATAAACCTAAATCTTACACTTTATTCCTAAAATTATATTGTTTCGATTGTTTGAAGGATATTTTTATAGTTATTTATTTTATTGTGGCTTTATTTCTTGGCTCATAGTCAACAAATAGTATTTTGAAATGCAAATTTTCGTGTATCACTTAGTTTGCAATTTAAAATACTAATGTTTTTCGATGCTCAAATCCCATTGTAGACTTTAGTTCAATTGATTATCATCGCTTTTATTTTTTATTAATTTAAATTTATTTAGTTGATTATTGTCTTTATTATACTCGATCTTATAACAAAAAAGTTCCGACGGAAAGTCTACCGTTCAAGGATCCTTTTGCGTCCTGTATGCTATCATTTGGCAAGTCGTAAGAAAGCTTCTTTGCATACTAGCTAGTAACAGCAAAGCCCGCTGTAGGTCTTTGTCGAAGATATGAACAAGGATCCGTTGAATATGAGATACAAGCTAATTATACGGTAGCAACGTGTTTCAAGAAGCCTGTATGCTCGAATCAGAGAATATGGGCGAAATCGTTCGGGTCGTTTTCTATCACATTCCGTGCGGTTCGATCCCTGGCCAAAAGTGAATCTGACGAGAAAAATGGCCGCCCCGATGCAGATCGTGAACTAGCGAAAAACCACCGGGCTATGTTGCATTGCAACCGCATTGAACGCCTGATCGAAAGAGGATGCTTAAAGGCGATGAGGTTGGTCCAGATCAGCAATAGAAAAAAGAACCAGGCTCCTTATGCATGCTGTGTTTGAAAACTTTTCAAACATCAACGAGAAATTCATTAAGATCATTTATGCCGAAGGGGATCTATCTCCACTGCATTACGGCTTTAGTCATGGACGATATACTCTGGCTATTACCATGAGAGCAGTCGCTGTGGTGTGGCACACAGAAACTCGAAACCACCCTTCGAGGCGCTTTTTGAAACTCGGCGTAAAGGATACAATCTAATCTGCAAGGTGAGTAAATATCCTCTGGTCTCTGAAAAAGTGTTGCAAAGGACGAAAATATTTAACGCAAATATTGAAGGACTACCAGCGGAAGCAGAAATTGACCTACATCACAAAAGAGGAACGCAGAAAAAGGGACGCGATATCTTACATGATATAGGATTCCGTTCCTAGCTCGAGGCTTTGAAACGCCTCGTGAAACTCATGACGAGCTATAGCTGCTGAAGGAAACGAGTTTTATCGACTTTATAGACAATATCGGTACACCGTCAAGCATGCACAACTTCAACTAAGTATGGTGCTGCGTTGAGTAATCGAGTTCATATTGATCCATCTAGAGAAGAGACGCATACTAATAAGAGGAGTAGGTCGGACTGCCTTTACGTTGCCGACGCTTTTAACGGTCCTGTCGTACAACACTTTGACCTGGCAGTGCTAGTTACTGCCGGAGCGGTATTCATCTGGAGTCACAGATGGTGGCTGCCAGATTTTCTCTGCTTACGCTAATTTCGTGGAACTTCGTGAAAGCAAGGTTAATGCTTCTACTTCCTTAATTTCCCATATATTCATTCGATAGATTGACTAAACACGTTTACTCTCATGCATTTCGCAAACCCTCTGTAAGCGTTCCTCTGTTTTTCCGTCGAACTTGTCTTGTTTTCTTTGTGTGCACACCAAGCTCATATGAGCTATCTTCAGTTCATAAATAAAATTTAAGAAAAACTAGTTTAACCAAGAAAAATTTCAAATAACAGTAAAAGAGTCTTTTATTCAAATTTTCCAGCGATTGATGAGAGTTGCTACTATTACGATCTTCAACCAGGTGATGTACTTATTGTCCCACCGAAATGGTGGCACTATGTGGAAAATAAATCCTCAGCTCTGAGCGTGAACGCTTGGATTCCCATCGTAAGTAAATTATTTTAAAATTATATGATAATATAAATATTATAAATGATAAATTTTTTTAAGTTTTCATTGGAAAACTAGAAAGTGTGTTAAATGTCCTTTTATCCCGTCTCGAAAATGTTCTTCCATTTATTGAATCGGGTGGTTGCCTAGGCTTCAAGGAAATGAGAAATTAACTGATTTGGGAAAGAAACCGATAGCTTTATTGCAATGGCTCCACAAAAACATGTTTACAACAATTTTTCAAAATCTTTAGAAGGGCAGAGAAACTCCTTATTTGTGCATTTAAAACTTCATTTACAAAAACTTTATTACATTTACAAACTTAAAAGCATTTAAAACAGCTTTCCTCAGAATGCGCCACCCAAAATATATTTAACGTACGTTGAAAATTTTTTTAGAACAAACTTGGTTTATAACGTTCAGTTCCTTCAAGAACATAATCAAAGAACATAAGTTAAAGAACATAAAGAAATTTCTGCAGCATAAAATGACAATTCTTCACTTTGCCGCGCCGCTTTCCGGCTTTTCTTGGCAATATTGGAGCATTTTAAATTTTCTACGTCCAAAGCAGGATAATGAAAAATTCATTTCACGAAATTCGATTGAACAAATAAATTCGTTTCTGTGTTGTTATTCTTTCATGCCTTCGTTTTCCGTTGTAATTCCATCTTTTATTTTTATTCTGTTTTTCAATTTTATTTTTATGCAGGATTCCGACATCCGATCTCAAATAGAAGAATGTATCGTAAGGATCCTTATTACTAATTTTATCAAACAAAACGAAAATGATGCTGCTCCAAATATTCTCAATCCAAATGAGGTGATACAAGTGCTAAATGATTATTAGATTTTTAATAATACTTTTTTCTTCTTACAGCTTAACTTACTTGACACTGAATATGATTTTTATGAAATCCTACAATATTTGGTAGAACAGAAATCAATCAGCACAAACGGCTCAAAGCATCGCACTAGCTACCTAATAGAACAAGACCTGAATTCCTTACTACATTCATATAAAGAACAAGTCATACCTGTACCGAAACTAAGTAGAACAGAATTTCGCGAATTATTAAAGGAGCACTCTAAAAGATTTGATCCAACTGTGTCTGAAGATTCTATCCCTACTGCAAAAAACTACTTTAAACAACAATTAATAAATTCAATTTGTAGTCCTTCTATTATTTCTAATATAGCAACAGATTTTTTGCTGAAAATAAATAACCAGGACTAAAATAGCGGATGTCCTTTCCTTTCACCTACACCACATTTTCTTTGCGTGCCATTTCATTGTTTTCATCACTTCATTGAATGCATTTGTCAAAATTCATTGAAATCAACATTAATATTCAATTTAAATTAAAACAGAAAAGTTTTTAATCTAGATCTATTAGTCACACTTCATTTGATTTAAAAATATGTAAATGGAAAGGATTCTTACAGCGAGCTATTTTGAGCAAAATACAAAGAATCGTGTGGTTGGGGAGACTTCGAAGAAATGCGGTGTCAGTTGAAAACTTCAAATTAGGTATCCTGAAGGATGATTATTATAAAAGTCAATGCAAATGGAAATAATGAGATATTAATGGATTCTCGTTTAACTAAAGTCTTGATAGCAGAACCTTAATCACAGCGAAGAGCGGAGCATTTCAAGTTACCTGGTAGGATGCAAAAGGGCTAAATTTATGACTTGTGGCGTTTGTCCAGCGATATGATAAGGTATTTGATATCAACGGGAAAAACATATTAAATTGCTTAAGTTCTTTGAAAAAGCAGAGGGGATTCTTATATGCAACAACATCGTTTGGAATACCATAATCTTCTTAACTCGCACTTAATTAGTTCTTCGTGGTAACCGCCCACAAAGTATCAATTTGTCCATCACTAATTAAATTCCTTCGCATTTTTATTCGTATTGGCGGGTAGCATACATAATTCATCACAAAATTATCGACATTTTATTTTGAATAATTAAAATGAGTCTGATTTTTTATTAGCAACACAGAAAGGAAATCCTTTTTTAAGATTGAAAATTAGTATATAAAGAACTTGCTCTCGGACAATATCATCATAAGTATCCTAGCCTTCTTTCTAACGACTTCACTCTACTTTATTTTATAAATTGTGATAATAGTTGTGGTATTATAATAATATTAAAATAGAAAAATGTTCAAGTCAGTAATTGTTGTCACCTTTACCGCTTTGTTTCTCGTGAAATTATGCACATCATTTGCTTATCCTGGGTAAGTAGACGTTTTTTAATTGAGCATAATCAGAAATTTCAAAAAACCTTGTATCTAAATAATAGAGCACAACGAGCTATATGTATGCTCCGTCAAGATGAAGGACCATGTCTTCTTGGTAGTTATACTGATATTTGTGGAAAGCAGACATGTTATCGATTGCCAGGACAAAAGTGTGATATGCTTACTGAGGGTCTCTACTATGGTAAATGTCATCGGGAATTGACTTGCACCTGCGGCAAATGTTTCGGATGCATGCAAATCAATGGCGTTCGAAAATGTGGTGATGTGGATATATGTTCAAGGAACAAGATGAACAGTTACGCTAAAAAACATTCTAATTTATTCAACTCAGAATACTACTATTAAAGTTACGATCTAGGAAATTCTCAAACGATTATATTACAATACTTTTACACTATTCAATAATATTCCTGAAAAGCCAACGACTCTCATAAAAATGTCAAAAAATATATAAAATTCCCAAGAGGCTAAATAATTTTTATGGAAAACATAGAATAAAATAATTCAAATCATGCATTGAAAAACCTCGTCTTATTTTTGATGTCCTTTAACCACCAACCAAGGCAAAGTCTAGAACATTCAAAATCTTACTGCCTTCATGGGTTTTTCGCCCTACTTTAGCTTAAGTCCTAAACAACTGCATTGATTTCGGCATTATAGGATTGGATCTCGATTTCATTCTGGTAGTATATATATACATATGTGGTTGCTCCAATGTTAGAATAAGTAAACCCTCTTCCGCTTTCTATAGTTTCGCCAGTTTATAGGGAACCAGGAGGGAATAACTACTTGGTTTTCCACAAAAGACAAAGACAAATTCAAATTTAAACATAGCATTTTAAAAATTTCAATGGTCTACATTGAGACAGGAACTTTGTCTACGCTTTTTTCACGTTTTATTTGAAGCATTTTTGAATGGCATTGATTTAAACATTATCTCCGAAGCATTTAGTGGCTTTTCCGAATTACCTAATTATTAATATGGCAGGCAGAACAACATTGGCAGTTCAAAAAATCTTAAGGGAACGTTTAACGACACACAGTTCCATACTTCAACAACTCTTCGAGCATGTACTGTACTATACAGGAAACCATCACATTTCTAATTAAACCCTCGATTTAGCTGTACCAGTACTGAGAATCGATGTGTTATTCGTTATCATATTACAAACTCTGTAGCTGTGAACGATATACCCTGGATTCCGAAGACTCTCAATCCAACTGACAGATATACATAATTGAGACGTTTCTTACAACTAACTTTATATCTCCCGAAGCGTTTGTGTATTTAGACTGGAATTTTCGTATATTAGTTTAATCTTTATAGAGGCTGGTCATCGCTTTGATGATACAACATCCGAATTTGAGTGAAACGGATTCGAAATTCGCGTTGAAGATATTCACTCTTTACATGGGTTGTTGTTTTGTCTTGTCACTCCTGCTGGGATCTATCATTTGTTTAATGTTAATGATTTATTGAGCTGCAGATTCAAGTGATAAACAAAATACAAAATCTTAGTTAAGATTATTGGTCTCCAATGCAGTGGTCTAAAACGCCTCACGGCCCAAGATCTTTAATGAAATGGTGCCCTATAGTTAATAAAGATGACAATGCTTATTAGTAGATTCCAACTTTTTTGCTGTGACAATCGATATGACAAATGCAATTGATAGTGTGGCTCCGCACAAAAATGAAAATTGGCCCGTCAAATTAAAAATTATACTAGTCAATTGTTGATTGGAGAAACGAAAGTTTCACCAAATGAATATTCAAAAGTTTCTTTCTCACCCATATTTGAAAACTAGACAAATTATTTTCAAAGAGTCATTTATTGTATTTATCCATGTTTTTAAAGATTGGAGCAAAGTAGCTGCTCATCAATGATTTTAAGGCTCACTTATGTCGTCGACTTTAAATCACTTGAATGGCGAAAACTACAAAAACTCTTGTTACACACAATTAAATGACCTCCAATGGAGTAAGGGACTGATATGGTAAGAATCATATCATTACTACCTACTCCCATAGAAAAATGACAATGCCCTGAAAAATAAGGCCTTATATCTTCGGAAATTCTTCCAGTATTGCAAACAAGTCATGATATGCTGGTATTTAAACAAAATCAACAGGATCCTACTCACTAGTTAACTCTTTACTAAAAAAGCATCTTCATATTTCGTAATAATCAGTGTTGATAATTACATAATTACTCATACAAATAATATAAGTTATTATACAAAAGAATTGAATTTTCCCGAAAAACTAAAAATGGCTCCCAGATTAGAGCAAGATCCTTAGAGAATCCATTCAGTTGTGATTGATCTGACGATTTGATCCAAGAGTTGCGTTTGCAATGTTTAACCGGACGAGGGCTCAAATATCACGGTAAACTCCTCCAAGATTGGCACAAATTATTTGGAGTGATTTTAATTCAGCACGATAGATTCCTAACGATTGGCTTAAGGACTAGAGTAATTTATCTCCAAAACACTCACATTGAATTTTCAAGCCTCAATATGCTTCAAAACTACCAATTGTATGATTTCATTTTTATTACTTTGGGCTTTATATCAAATTTAAAATACAAAATACAAAAAAAACATTTTATTGCTGTATTGAATTTTTTTAACCTTGTATTAGATTAACAAAACACTTTTAATAAAATCACGTGCTGACAGTAAATGTTTGATTTGTAAAAAATTAAAAACTGTACGCACATGAAAACTGCTATATAGAGGAGTTTGTCTATGGATTGCATGTATGAAAGGGTAATACGATCAAAATATAACGTTTCAATAGAAAATTACTAAGACTTTAATTGAGAAATCGGCAATATGTAACGTTGGAATCAATTAGCAGAGAAGATCCATAAAGTTGGTATTCTCAACCTATGCATATCTGCAATGAGCCGCCGCAAAAGTGTTTGAATTTTCCCGGGAAACTTTCACTCATATAATAAAAGTACATTAATACATAATTACTACATACTTGATTTAAGCTTTTAAATAATCGTTTTAATGTTAACTTGGAACCCCATACAGCCAGAAAATTAATGAATCTGCAAACTTTTTCATATCAAATTGCTGGCACGACTTTCAAATTCTGATTTAAATTTCTACGAATTATACCAAAATTGTCGCTTTCTCAGACTAAAATTATATGTTGATGAATTTCGAATTTAGAAAATTTCCACTGGTGCATTTAGCGAATGGAAACTACTATCTGGCGCCAGTGTAAATACATACGAAATTTTTCTTCAATAATGAAACTCGGCAACGTCGCTTTTCCTCAAACAGCTGTTCATGCACATGTTCGCCGGCCATGAATCGGCCTTTGCAACTCATCGTTTCAATTTCGTCACAATTCGTCGTTGCAGTCATGCGACATTTCGTGACTGGTTGTCGGTGTCGGGATGACGTCCGCAAACCGAGCTACCGTACAGCTGGTTGGGTGCTAGTTTGCTGCATGTGTGTGTCGGCATGCGTGTGATAAACTGGTTTTTCTGGTAGATTCCATAGAGCGTAACTGAAGGTTTTCCATGAAGCAAAAAAAAGTAGGAATGGGAAGTTTGCAAAGGTCGTTTCGGATGTGAATGTCGTTTTTATTGATTTTTTTACCTGAATGAGCTGGGGTTGGTTCACAAAGGAATGCCATCGCAACGAGTAATTAAAGACATTGATGCTTCTAGAATTGTCTTCAGGAAAAACAACTATTCGTTGTCGTATGCGATATTCGCATGAATAGGACATGGTTTGACCGAACGAGTGTGTCAAATGCATTTCGCATGAGGGACATTATCACCCTCATGCTATTTGTTCGCCATGTTATGCGTTAAATATTAACGTATGCTCTGGTTTCTGGGAGGTCACTAGTTATGTGAAATTAAGAAATTTAGATAATGCTTTTCTCAACAGGCGGACGCGAAATTGCGAGAATCAATTGAGATTTGCTCCAGGAAAAAAACCTCATGGAATTCTCATTTATTATTCCTAGGTGCAATATTTTGCAAAGAATTAAAACCGATTATAAGATCGATTTGAATTTCACAAGTTGAGTTAACATTTCTGTTTTCTCCACCTGACAACTCTGAGACGTTGTTTTCTTTGTCGCCTTTGGGAACAATAGATTGGAAAATTTTCTCGACACTTATGTAAGCAGTGACGTTTTCTTTATTCGTAGCTACCGAGCGGGAACGACTGTAAATCTATTACAACTGCAACTATCTAGATCTTCATCGCATGTTTGCGACTTACAAATTTGTTTTCCTTTCAATATTCACTGCGAACAGAATAAAATTATTCAAACATTCGAATGGCCTCGAAAATTAATGAACGTAGGAATTCATCCAAATTAAAAATCAATAACACAAAAGCATTTCTAAACACAGCAAAAACAAGCCATCTTTCAGCGAACGTACTTCGTATGATTCGCACGTTTATTTCATATTCGAAATTGTAAGTTCTCCAACCAGCTGAACGTATGTTAACTTATTGTTAATTGCAAACAAGCATCCTGATTTCATTTCAGATTTAAAATATTGTGCATAGCTTAATTGTTTTGTAGATATAGCAAAAGGACAGCAATAGATTAAATTTGCATACATATCATTCATTTTAATGAACATAAACGATAAGGATAAGGCAAGCAAAACAAAACAAGCACAAACAGGAACTGGAGCAAAAGAAAACAACACTAAAACTGGAGTCATTGGTCAAGTAAGATCCTTCACTTTCGATTGCTGAAACAGCTGATTGTAACCTGATTAAAAATTACAAAAAGATATCGACATAGAAATCTAGCAGAAAGAATGGACAATATTTGAATCGAAACAGTTATTTTGTTCCTTTTGCTAAACACATCAACCCTGTGAAAGGACAGTCTTTTGTCTGTTTGTCTGATTCAGTCGATAGTGAACTCTTAAGATTCAAACGAAAGAGTCAGTTAATGATCCTTTCAACATCAAAAGTTTAAGATGTTATTAACAATAAAAACAACAATAATGTTATTAACAATAAAAAAGCACGAAGTTAATAAGAATTTTTTTAAAAATGTTTCCTGTTTCCGTGAATGTAGTTTGAGATTTATTTAATATCGTCTAAAGAAATATTTTTTTTAATAAATGTATTTCTGCGTTTTAACGAAGAAATTCTTAGCAAAGACATTTTAAAAGAGTCGATATGTATATATATATATATATATATATATATATATATATTCCTTCAAGTATCATTTGTACTTTAAGAGGTGGTTTCCTCTTTAAATATAACAGTACTTTTAAGAACTTTATTTATTACTACTTTTATTGTTTCTATATATTTAATCATTAAAAAAATATCTTCAGAAAATGTGAACTTTTGGAAGTGTTTTGGAAAGAGTATTTTCATTTAGAAATGTCTAAGATTATTACTACATATTACTGAACAGCCTTTGAATTAAAAAAACATCTAAGATCGCTTTTTAGCACAGACGAACGAGAGTTAATTTTAAAATTGCGCTCTTCAGATTCAGTTTCAAAAACGGTCTTTTAACCAAGTCTATTACTACGGTCTATTGCTATTATCTAATACGATAAATACATAAACATAATATATCACTAACAATGACCCAATACGGTCTTCATCATATCAGATTATCAGCCTAAATTGTCCTCAATACGTCTCTTTGTATCTACGAGAAATCTGGGTTGGGTAAAATATGAATGCTGCCTCGCAATGAATCATCAAAGGATGATTAAGAAACAAACTTTTTCTTGTTTTAAATGTTTATGTTTTAAAGTAATGCTAATAAAACCTTTGATTTTTCATTATTTTCATGAACTTATGTCCAAGTTGTTATTTAAATTGACATTCCAGTTTCAATACTGTGTGCTTCGGAAGGCGTTTCACTGCCTTTTCAGTGAATTCCGAAACGATTTGAATGAAGTTTTGTTTTAATTATTACAAACATATTAACAATCAGCATATACTTTTTCTAGATCACTTTCTCCTGTAACTGCACTAAAAACTCACCCATACTAGTGAATTCGATTAAATAAGAACAAGGAATCTTGCTTGTTTCTATTTTTACTTTTCTATTGTAAGTATGTCCACATGCATTCATTTAGTGGCTTAGTGGGTAGAACATATGACTTTCAGGGTTTACTCCGAATGTATTTTTGGATCAAATCAAATTGGCAACAGTGGAAAATAATTCTGTTATGCATTGATAATTCGCGTGGAGCAAATTAAATTTCTCTGATTAGTAATATTTGAAATAAAGATCTCCTTGTAGACTGTTGGGCGATTGATTATTATCAACTATATATTTAGTTTCGTTGCTACAATCAATAATATCTCAAATATTTGTGAATAAGCAAACTATTTTCTATTTAGTATTCTATAGATTCGATTTGTTCGCTTTGCCAAACACTCTTTAGGTTAGTATAGTCAGAAACAATAAAACCAATTGAGTATGCGCACTTCCATTTGCAAGGCAGAACGTAACAAATTGTTCGCAATTCTTTTCTATTTAAAAATAGCCATCGTTAAGTTAACACATAAAAACTTGGAATAAAAAAAAATCACGTGCTATTATTGATCAGTCCCCGTTCTTTGTTTTTAAGGCTTGTATTCGTAGTAGTATAAAGAAATATTTACTTCCTGCTTCGGTTTTACGTGATGATATGAAATTATTGATATTTGTTGGTAGCAGCTTTTTAAATTTTTAAATTTAAAATTAAATGTATAATATCACTATCAGATTTATTTGTATTTGTTATTGGCGTTTACGGGTCGTTACTCATCAAAAACTTTCATGTTAATTATTTCGACCGAAGGTGACTTGTGGAAAATAACACACACGATTAGGATGGAAGACCAGAGGCTGAAATCAATTTGCGCAGCAATTAATACAATATGAGTGAAAAATTAATGTATGAGCGCTATCATTTCAATGTAAATATAAGTACCAGGCACAAATGCTTATCAAATTTCCAACACCATTAGTCTGATAACGCAATGTCTTCAAGTGTAGAAAAAAACTTTGAACCAATTTAGGGACCACCGCATTGCTCTAAAATGTTGCAGATTAAATAATTTCTTACAATTATAATAAAATTTTGCATTGCAATTGTATTGTATAATCTGTCTTTTCACCATATGAGAATTATAAATAAAATTTTCGGTATCAGAGAAAATTCTGCATAAACATTGAAAAATGGAATGGAATGTTCACTGGCATAAATTCTTAGAATGGGTTAAATTTCGATTGAACTGATTTTATTAATCTGTCTAGTTTGCTTATCAATCTAGCTTTCGTAAAAACTGAAGCGATTAATTTAGTTAATAATAATAATAAATTTAGATTAATAATAATTTAGCGATTCTATCAAGTTATCGATCAGGTTGATTCGCTGAATTTATCGGTCAAAAATTGTCACGTTCGAGAAATATCCCAATTGTCGAAAACAAAGTATGCTCCAGAGAAACGTTTCTTTTAATTTTGTATTCTATTACTATTTAAATTACGAAATCGACTTTGGTTAAAAACTTCTAGCTATTTTCGGTTGTTACATTGATTTTCATATGAAAATCAACAGACAGCTGTTCCGAAGCCAATGTGGTCCACTCATCACTGTTTTCTGCATGGGAAGTTGAAGAAATAGAGAGAGCACTTACGAAGAAAGGACAATGAGCGTGTGTCATAGAAAATATCGGGTTGAAAATTTTAAGTTTTTTTAAAATTTTAAGTTTAAATTTACAACATTAGCTTCTCAAGTGTGCTCTAAGGGGGCAATTTTAACGTGAGTCCCTGCCACTCCTAGGTTTCCCACGACCAAGGGTGGACTTGTTTCAAGAATTTACTTGAAGCTAGTAAGTATTCGAAGTTTCATCCTTTTTTCATCGTTCATATTCTACTGTTAAGACCTAAGAAAATTACTTCAATGGCTAGGGGATGATGGATCCAGTGTGGATTCGGTTCAAGTATGTCGCGTTCAGTGATAAATTCTCAGGCGACCTTAATTGTCTCACATAATGCTGCTGAGCGACAAAATGGACGTCAATCGGATAAACTGATCATGCTTGAAAAACGAACGAACTCTGACGAAAATTCATGCATTTTCTGTAAAAGGTAATTCGTGCATTCTGCTTGCTAACCAACATGAAGAATCTTGTTCCTGCAGTTTA
Source organism: Stratiomys singularior (assembly GCA_954870665.1). NCBI lineage: Eukaryota > Metazoa > Arthropoda > Insecta > Diptera > Stratiomyidae > Stratiomys > Stratiomys singularior. The sequence continues at coordinate 5,501,816 of OX940877.1, forward strand.
TTTCATCAGCCTTGTGCCAAGTATGATTCATATCGAATTTTTCAGTGACGCAATTAGCCATTATTTTGTTAGACAACAAAACAAACACGAAGTGGCGTCTGTCTGTAACTGTAGCTGTTTATCGGGATACCCATTTCGCTTACGTGACGCTTACACCAAGCGGAAAATTTCTGGTACATATGAGATTTTTCGTAACTTTTCGCTTGCTCTGAAACCTTTACACAACGAAAAGTATTTGCGGGGAATGCGCAGGGACGACACAGTCCATGAAACAGCGAAAAAATCCGTTGGTCAAGGCATAGATGCGTTTTGTATGCGGAACGTTTTTAGTACTGCAAAGAAAAAATTATACGCCATTGAATTGCATCTCCAGATTCAGATCGATGGACGCGAAGGAAACTGGATGTTTCTTTGCATCATGTCGCAAGGGGTGAGGCAAGGAGATGCGCAGTTTAGAAAGCCAGGTCAAGTTGCTTGGGAAAAATCTCCCAACAACGGATGAACCGCACAGCCGCACTACACCGATTCATATTCATGTCACAAATTCATCCGAGTATTATGTAAAAAATGTGCAGTTTAACAAATGCTATTGGCAAAGTCGAAGGGTTGGAGGGTTGGGCAATGAGTACGTGAGCTAGAGAGGGTAGATATTTAGCAAAGGGGTGAGAAATGTTGAAAATCCGTAGGCTCTACTTGCATGTAGGACGCGTAGCAGTACATATAACGGGTGGGGATGATGATATAAAAGTGAGCGTAACGTTCCTTCGGTAACCAGTCGTGAAAGTGTGCTTTGTTGGTCGCATGGCCGCAGTTCTTGGTGGTGCAGTTAGAGTTGTCGTCCGAGCAAAGTTAAAAGTGCAGATTAAGATTCCGTAGCGATTTTGACAAGGCGATAATTACAACAGCAGGTGTGTGTTGCCGAGAATCTTTGAAAGAATACAAAAAAGAAAGCTGTATAAAATCTAAGAAACGCCGTTAGAATTATTTGCAAAGTGAATTTGTTAATATTTTGTCGGAAAAAGTTTCGTTGAGTAATGGCTTCCATTTTGGATTACGGCCTAGATACGCCCAAGTCGCTTTGCGACTGGGTGCGTAATTTCCGCATTAAGAAAGTCGCCATGAAACGTAGGCGAGGCGGTGATTTGCGCGTAGCAGCAATTTTAACAACGGCCTTGAGCCGAGCCGAAGCTGAGTTGCGTCGAAAGCAAAACGAACGTGCGTTACGATGGTCTGAAATGCAATCGCGTCTCCTTTGTACGGAAAATAGCCAATTCGCTAACCAATTGACTACACCCACCCTGTACGATACTAACGAGTGTAGTACGTCACTGTATAGTGATGACGTTAACGATGATATGGATAAGCAACGCAAGCAAATCGAGAATTACTGGAAATGTGAACTGAGTGGACTCGATAATTTTTTCAATAGTTTAAGTGGTAGCAATAAGCGCGAGGATAGCATATGAAAAGAGAGAGAAAGTGACTATTAGAAAGAGACTTTTTTAGATCAGGATTTATCATTGAAAATTGTATGAATAGTTTAGCGTAGTGTATCCACCAAAAGTTTTACCAGTTAAACGTATTCTAACTTTAGTGTTATGCTGTGATATTGTTATATTATGAAAGTTTTTCATTTGCAGTACCAAGAAATGTGAAGAATGATGCACATCTTTCTCGACCGGACCGGGCTTGTGGCTTGGCAGTGTCGTCAGTCGAATGTTCGTTTCAATTTTTGTTCATTAACCGAAAAATCACAATAAGTAGAACCTTTTACATTATATTTCATATAAACAATTGATTTACATATTTACAGAATTTAGATTTTCAGACGAGCGTGGCATTGAAAGCATTGCCATTGTATGGACAGCTGAGTCAGCCTTGTGTTGATTTCCGGTGTATGCGCAATTCGCTAATAATGACTCATGACTTGGCAACGCTGTCGATGCTCGCTCGTCACGTAAAATTGTTGAAAGATAAAATTTGGTACGCTTACGTAAATATAGAGTGCAAATTCAGTAAGTCCTAAACTAGAGTCGTACATAATGGGTGAACGATTAGAAATATCTGATTCATATTGAATCGTACATGTAACAAAATGATTACAGAGTTTAAATATATTTGAGATTTGAAAATTAAAATGAAAGTCGATTGTTTTTATCTGCTACTCAATGAAACCGCAAACGCAGAAGAAATATTGAAGTACAGATAATTTGCACTTTAGAAAATAAGTGAATTCATCGTTAACCTGATTCTGTTTTGTTGAAGCATGATGTGTAGTAGAGATTGTCGTAGGACACAATTAATTTATTTAGTTTCAGTAATGTGTGGAGAAGGACTGCAGGTGCATTTCGTCCCGCATTGTGATTGGGTGTGGATGAGGGCGTTTCCTGGGCTGAATCTTCTTTCTGTATTCGGTTTGAGCATGGCGACGCGGGGATTGAAGGCCTTAAGCTGAGATCCAAATAGTGAGTCGTTATATGCAACATTTGTTGATGTACCGTGAGTTGTATATGCTGAGCAGTTTATTGTTTATCAATTTTGTGCAATGGGTGAATTCTGATATGAGTGAACACAATCCGTACACAAGGAATGATCGTGAGAGAGATACACTGTGACGATTGCAGATTATGCGTCAGACTCCAGAGCGTGATTTGTTGCGTTAAGGGCAAGCATCATCGGGTTGAATTTATAAACTGCAGATGTCATGTAAGTCCCTTACAATCCTATATTTCTTGAATTAGATATTCAATACTAGTGTCAAGCTTTCTGGCGGGTGGGTGGTTTTTTTTTTTTTTGTGTGCATAACTTGGAAATGCACAAACATTTCTTTTACCAACTGTCGGGTGTTTTGGAGCACATTCGCGCATTCGTCAAAAATTTCAATTCCAAATCTTGAATAATAAACGTCCTCGAAAAAGTAAATAGAGCTGAACGAGCGATTCACACATTTGTCATAGAGAGGGTAGAGTTTAAATGAGTTTGGTGCAACATAGTGAAATGCAGTATAAGGATGAGGTTGTGTAGTCAACAATCTTCTATCGACTCACTGCGACCAAATCCTTGCTGAAATCCTTTTTCATCCGTAGAACTAGGCACCAAACTTCAGTGCATTTTCTAGAAATTTTGAGATTTTAATTTAAAATTTATTGTCTTCTGTATAAGATGGCATTGGGCGTTATGAATTCCCAAACATTTGATGCGTCAGTCATGTTGCAAGTAAAAAGAAACTATTTACTATACGTATACACTTGCGATATTGGAAACTTCGTGTTTTGACAAGCAATCGATCGGAGTTTCGAAGATTCTATCAAATTGCCAGATTACGTAGGATTTGTAGTTTGTTATCAATTTAGTCAGAGAGCTTGTTGGGATGTGTGTGTTTGTGGATAACGTGGTTTCTATTTCTACGTGATCTTATAGTAGTCTTTCCCTTAATTAAATATGTCTAGAAATTTCAACATTAAAAAAGATGTTCGTCTGGTCCAATTAAATTTCATTTTACTTTTTTTGCGAGATTCCGGAGATCTTGTCTGCAACCATAGTCCAGGTATTTCACAGCACAGGTGCTAAAACTGTCGTATCCCTTACTTTTACCAACACTTTCCAACGAAAGATCTTGTCAAATAAACATGTAACATGTAAAATTCGCAATAAATTGAAGCTGTGGAGGCACAACTTGGAAGATAAAATCAAGAGTTGTTTCAAAGTGGAACAGTGCTAAGAAAAAATTCGTTACGTTTCTTATCTCTTAAATGAATAGATGTGAAAATTAAGGTAGAGCGCTTTCACACTTAATGAAACTTTGAAATCTTGTATATTGTCGCTTCTAAGCGACATAACGATTTTTATCCGTACTTACTGAAATTTGATTTGCAATAATGAAATTGGTTGCATACGAGAGAAATCCTCTGTTTGAAAAGATGAACGGTTGCTTTTTATGTAACTGGGAGTGATCTATTCCCATGCTTGTTTTTATCAATTTTTAAGTATGGAATACTGAAAGGTAATTTTTGAGCTAATGATCTTCACGATCCATGTTAAAGTTAAGGAAAGTCTGTCGATAATTTCCTATTGCTGTTTTGGGCCAAAGGAGTCTAGAAAATCGATTTATTTAGTCTTTACTGACTCCCTTACTAAAGCATCTCAGCCGAGGCTGCAAGAAAATGGAGAATGAAATAGATTAAGAACACAATAATCATGCCGTTGGAATACAAAACAGAATCAGTGGTCGTTGGATTTTCTAGTGCATATAAATGATCTTGCTTGATATGCAAATTTTCTGAGCTTCATATTTCTTCCATAGGTCATTTATCATCCATCCTACTAATATACGATTTCCTAAAAACCGAAAATACAACGTCTCGTACACCTTTTGTTTTTTTTTGGTTTATTTTAAAACTTGCGCATATTCTTTACAGTTGATGCAATTTATCAATTCTTCCCGACACGCCAGCGGAGAACATGATGACTGCACGTTATTTCTCCTAATTTTGTGTCTAGTGAAATCGTCGTCTACGGCAGCATTAACATCATTTTCATCTACGTCGTCAACTATGAACATAATTCAACAACAACCACGACATCAAAACTATCTTCGATCTCATATTTATGATTTGCATCAGCAACAATTGCAACATGAGCAACGTGAACATCGGCAACAATCATTTGGCAATTCGATAAATCTCGTATTTAATAGAATAACGGGGATAACTTGATAAGACAAATCCTAGACGCGCTCAGATATAGCGATATTTGCATATCTAGTACTTAGGTTTGTTTAGGTTTCTCTAACGTTGAAATTCTTTCAGAGAGGAAAACGTGTAATATTGTGTCCTTTTTGTTCATCTCCAACCCTCAACACTACTTTATTGTATGGCAAGAATCTGTACTAAGGATGGTTGTTGTGTGGTTAAATGGGAAGATATTAGGATTGACGGAGATGGGAAAACGTTTTACACCTTTTAACATGAATGCGAATACTTCATTGACAGATTGCTCTGATAATAAGCAAGTATTAGTATGTAGATGGCCGAGTCGAGGACCGGACCAGCCTTAACAATTGTCCCTTGGTGGAATTATTTTTGTTTTCCTCGTAAATTCGAATATTACCTTTTACAGAACCTTCCACTTAGATTCAGATATGTATCGGACACGAATTAGAGTGAGAGAAAGAGAGAGTATATTGCAAGTTGTAGAAGAGCTTTGTTGACGTTATGTGGAGCGAGGAATGATTTTGATAACGTATTATGAATAATCTGCTTGATTATATATCTTACATTAATCCGTTTTACATATGGGTACTGTTTCCAACTAAACTTGATCGTTTACAGGCAGTAAATCGTATTATTATATGCATGATCTATTACATACACACAGCTAATATCTGTAATATTTGCAAAGAATTCGGTAACGAATAGTTATATATGATAAATATGTCTACTTGCGTGCGCCTTCATTAAGGTATGTGGTTGCTTCAATCAAAAGATTATATAAATCGATTTGAATGTTTCTTGGCAAGTCCATAGTTTGTTGCAGTATGTATGTTCTAATTTTGCTTTAAACAATAATTGACCGTCGCAGGGGTGCTGCTGATGTGCGCCTCAAGAAGATGAGGGGATCTGATGCATGCCCTTGCGCCAATTATCTTTAAATATTTCGTTAAGTTTATTTTCAAGGTTGGGTTTTACTTCATGCATTATTAAAAGCGATTGCATTAATTCCATCATATATGATTCAACCGTTCGTTCTATGGCTACATTGTTTGTTAACTTTTATCAGCGGCGAGTGATGTTTAATTGGATATTGTAAATTTTTTACTTTTTTTATTTCCCCTAACATTGTGTACTTGTATAGGTTAGCTACTTCTTGTGTACAATTAGAGCGCTAATGTGATGAGTGAATTACTTTCTAATAATTAAGCCTGCTGTGTCGTAAGTGATTCATATTTCGACTATTACGTCTCCATGGTGGATTGAAAATTGTATTCATTAGCCAGTGTATTTATCTACTACTATTACTACTAGTAAGTCATTATGAAATGGAAGAATCATAGCTGAATTTTATGGTAGTGTGACTAGTCTGCTGCTAAGGAGGCGACAGTTCCCCGCAAGACTAGCAGACTAGGACCCAATTTGTTTGCTAACCATCCTTGTTTTTTTCTTGTTTCGTTTGAAGAAAATTGTAGTGCCTGAAACATATCTAATGCTTTGAAAACACTGTACTTTGAATAAGTTAATGAACGTCTGCTAAGAAGAGGAGACTAATTTGGTATCCGACATTATATTAAATGCAATGCTTACATCATTCTACAACACAACACCCTACGTTACGTGCTCGAAAGAGATACACGTATCATCATGTGAATGTGCACTGATAATTGAAAACACGAATTAACTTTTTGGCGGTTTAAGTAAGTCACGTTTATTCTTATATTACCACATAATTGCATTTCGTTGTTTCCTCTTTTTTTTTTTATAATAAATATTTCACAGTAACGCAACTGCTGTCTCGAGGTGGATTTGAAGCTAACCAAATTTTATTTTCTAAACAATACTTAATACTTAATTTCCATCCATAGTTTCTCACGTATGTACAAAACAAGGTGATATTTAATCAGAGGCGTTTTTTTCTTTTTTCTGTCTCTCTCCATTATGTATTTTGCAATATTTCTTTACATGTTTTATTATGGTACGTGTGACGTGTAGTTGTAATGCCTTTGAAAAAAGAACGAATACGACGCGATTTGAACGTGTTGCGTGGTTTTGTATGGAGTTTATCATAGTTGAATGTTTAGCTGGTTTTGGGAAAATGGATTAACACAATTACACATGCGCCAACGTCAGCGTAAGCTTCCGGAGAGAAGACGCGAGTAACGCGAAGGCCTGAAGGCCGCTAAAAGAATTGATAAGTACATAATTGGCCGTTTCCATATTTTCTATTCATATAATTTGCAGTTATAACAATCTTAAATGTTGCTATTTTGGGAGCGAAAGACTGGGCGGACGCCCTTTGATTGCCTGTGGGACTTGATCGTCCGAAGATGAACGCTTAATGTTTTCTGTTTAAGTAATCAATAGTGACGGATATGAATGTTTTCCTTTGTAACAAGAAAAGAGGCGGAGGGATACGAATAGCACGTAGATTACCGCATCAAGTGTGCACTGTCTAGTCTTAGATTGGTTGTACCTGAGCTGATATGATTACTATAACCCCAAGTAATTTTTTTCGCTACTCATTTTGAAATTTGTCGTTTCCTATTGATATTTTCATGTATATCGTATGATTATCATAAGTGTTGGATTGATTATTTGATTTCAGAGCAATCTTGTTATGTACTAATCATGAATTTTCTCTAATATTACTACAACACTATGACAAATGGCTATTTTGTAAAAACGAGCAACAAAACAAAAACACATGTCTTATATAGCATCATCTGCATTGGGAAGCAGCAGTTTAATCAAATTTAACCAATTGGTTGTAACATTGAATTTGAATTTATTGCGAAAACTAATTAATTTGCAGCTTTCAGTTTTATTATTTGAATGAATCGTCTCAAAGGTTGACTTCTAAGAAGATGGGAAAATAGTCGTTTTTAGTTTGAAAGGAAAAACAAATTTCCACTGTAAATGCCCTAACCATATTTTATTCAAATTTTTGCAGCGATTTCATTTACATAATAATGACGAAAAGAAACTCTTTATTGCATTTAGGCTTGAATAGGCCTTTAACATTTTATATAAATGTATAAAATAATATTGAAAAGCGCTCATGCATTTATATCTGTTAATGTATTCACAATATTTATGCCAATCATTTGACTTACTTTCCTTCCAAAGGGTTTGTAATAACCAAAAAATGCGAGTTTGGTGAAATGTCACGGTAGAATAGTCACGATGCGATTTGTAAAGTACATGATGAAGATTTTGCAAATTTTATAGTATGTCGATTGTTGTATAAACTTGTATAGTTTTCCGTCAATGTATGTTTTAGAGGGTTTTCATGCCGCTTAGTTAGTCTTTATAAGCTTTGCCTTAACACGTCTGAACAAAAGATTACGGAACATTGATTTCGTTCTATTGTAATGCAAATATTCTTATGTTTAATTTTTGCGAAATTCATGTCTGATGGGTGCTTAAATGATTTCATATAATTTTTAATGTTAATTCACACTACGAATTTGTTTCTAACAGATGATACCATTATTAATTGTTATATTCAACTTGTTTTCGCATACTTCCTTACCAAATGATGCCAGCAATAATTTGGCAAGTTATAATTCCTACACTCATGTTTACAAATAAGCAAACTTTGAAGAAAAACAAAAGGAACATTTGATTAATAAGGTGTTGTCAAAAAGAAAACGAATCGAGTTCGGTTAACATGTTTTTGTAATTTCATACTGCTCATTCCTCATTGTATGGTAGTACTTTTTTTCTTTATAAGAGCATGATTACATGGGAGAACACTGTAAAATTGTTTGAAAATAGTTTATATAATCTATTTCATACTATTAACTTTTCTAAGAATAGCTCTTACCAAGCATACTGTTAATTTTAACCCGCCGCCTTCCGAACTCGATAATGCCCTAAGAAACGATTGTCGAACACAAATATGTAATTTATCGTTGCTTCTCAGAGCAAGACTTGTAGATTTTAAGGGATGCAAAAGACGCGAACCGTATGCGCACACTGTTTAATCTTTAAAAAGGGCAAGGAAAAGCAAGGTGCACAAAGGCAATGTTTCTGCTGCACACATTTAAAATCGAAAAAATTCGTATGTATCTAGATTTTAACAATACTCAGATTTAACACTAGTGCTGCAACTTACAGATTTCAACGTTTTTCTTAAATGTAATGATTTTACAATTGAATCATTCCCATGCATATACGCATATTATTAACCATTTTTGTTTTCAGCGTATGTGACATAGAAGATAGTTTGTTGGGTTTTTTCGTAATTCAAAAAATTTAATTTCACTTAATTTAGATAAAGATGCAAACTTGATGTTTTTATCATTAAACGAACTGTGCTGCTTCCCACTTGACCAAAAAATGCAGATTTATATAGTTATGTTTTGTAAACTGGAAAAATACTTCAATTTTCCTTCATGCTTTTACAATGTATTTAGTAGATGACCGCTCATATATATGTATATTCCACCATAAACTGCACAAAACTTGTGAAACATCACCTAGTCATGACGCTGTAGTGTTACAACTAAAGTAACTGTATGATTTCTCTAATTGCAAAACCGAAACCAAAACAAAAACATCCCAGAAAACTCGGAAATCTGATTGAATTCGAAAATTGAAGGTACTATTTTTATATTCTATTTAAGTAAATCCTTTATTGTATGGTTTGGAACTTATTTTGATAGATATGATGTATACTTTTTTAACCAACTTTGTTATACTAAGCTTTCTTTCAGTCAGCTTTGTTTATTTTGTCTACAAATTTATATATATATATATTTCTGTAAAACATATACTCTCTCTCGTTCATAAGTTGCTCAGAAACAAGCCTTCATAGCGTTTTTCACACATGAAAGAAATCGTTTTAGATATCTATTCTCTGTACCACTTGAAAAATTTCTCTTGTAAGGATATATCCCAAATGTATTATTCATAACCTTGGTCCTAGTAAATATATTAGCTAGCTCTACACTGCAGACAGCATGGAACGCACATATAGTGAAGAAAATACATCCAAGGCTCTAGGAAAAAATGTCTTTCTCAACTCAACTTCTCGTCTTCATCGAATTCATCATTATCCTGATTTTTTTTCATCAAACAACTCAGCTGTAATCGAATTAGCAGCAACTCAACATATAGTGTGTGAGTGTGTGTCGAATCGATAGAATGCAGTTGTTTGGTGTCTGTACAATGTAATGCTTCTGTGATTTCCCCGAGCGCAAGATGCAATTATTGTGCTGGCCAAGAAAAGAGTTTTCGCCCGGCCCTCAAATTGCGAGTTTGAATCGTGTGCTGTAAAGAGCGAGTAGTGCGCCTCTGTATATCTTGTTTGGTGGTCTGCAGGTGACGCGAACGCCTCGAATACGAGGATCTGATGATAAAGAAAGGGCCTGTTCGGTAAAGTTTCTTAGTCCTTAGTTCGTTGCGATTTGTTTTTATATCTTGCAGCTTTTTGGCGATATTGTCGATGATATATAGATAAAAAAGTTGGGTGTTGATCTTCCATGTCTGTGATGTGCTGTGATTTGCCACTCATATAGAGTTAGTAGTCGAAATTGTTTTGATTGCGAAAGAAGAGCAGTTTGTATCGACATCCCCGCCCGCTCCGTGTGTATCGATCGAAGTAGTGTCTGCAATTGGAAGAGTGCGTCGACGTATATAGAAAGCCATCGAAGGTAAAAAGAAAGGTTCGCGCCGAAGCAAGTCTCGAACGAAGCGAGCGTGCACAACGTCGTGTGAGAGTGCGAAATATTCCTATTGATTCCTTCGTCGTGAGGCCTGGATGAAATTCAACGAAAATAATTGTTTATTCGCTTTTCTTAGCAGTTTATCATTCTAATTTGAAAACTTCATAGAAGAATTTGTCTATTTCGGCCGCGTACAATGGAAAACGAATGTATTGTATCGGAAATATCAACGACGGCGCCGACAACCTGAAAAGGAATGAAATTATTGAGCGATGGCACGGTGAGCGCGTGTTCAAGTGTATGGCCTGATAGAATTGAAGCGATCTGCCTAAAAGTGTGGTGCTTACCTAATTGTAAAACCCAAGTATTAGTTCAGTTGTGTTATTTGGATGGATCGGCAGCATTAGCCAGGAAAATTTCATAGGACACAGGCATATAGTAGTCCCCCAGCGCAACCAACGAGAGGCGGTAAATTTTAAGGTTTTACGCGAAACGAAATTATTTATATATTGCAGTAATACACGAACCCCTAACCCGAAACCTCGCAAAGAGCGGCTTAGTACCGAAACACAACTTCAATTGGAAAAATCATGTCCAACACAATCTAGAAGCGCATCTTATAAATCATTCGTCCTTATGAAGGCCAACATCGTATCTAACATGCACATCTAGATCCATGGAATGAGCTTTATGGTAACTTTGAAACTTGGATTGTTAGAAGAACGCCCGTTTGCCATTTCAGTCTTGAACCATTGGAATTTTCTGGAGCCTCCAGGATATGACTCCCACTCGAACGTTTTTCTTTTTATTTTACACAAATTTAGACGACCAGCAAAAGGATTCAATCACCCTCTAGAAAACATCGAACTAATCCGACGTCATGGGCACAAACGTGCTCGCGGTAAAATTTTCACTATTCTTGGCAAGACGACCAGATTTGTGCTTTTCCAGTTTCTCAAATCTTACAAATGTTTCGAGCTGAATTTTCTGACTTTGTCGCCGTGCTTGAATTCAACAACGAACATTCTAAGGGACCAGATTATCTTCTGAGGCTCTGCTGTCCCGATGAAAATCCCTTGAATGAGAACGGGGTAAAATTTTTATTAGACAACGAGAATTTGTTTTATATATTACAGTCAAGATATTGGAGTGTATCAACGAAGATCTTTTAATCTGTAATGCGATAACTCCTGCTATGTAGTGGGATTCAAGTCTAAACCAAACTAAACAAGTCATAACTTATGGGACGGATTATCAACTGTTCCCGCGGTAGGAAACAACTTTCTTTTGAATTAAACAAATATATCCTAGGACCAACTTGAACGAATGTACTGGCATCAACTAATCAAGATCAAACAAGCAACTATAGGGCGTACCAAAATTCATAAGAAGTGATAACGAAAGAAAACAAAAAGGAATCAATCTAAATTTATCAGCTATTGAGATTTATTTGAGCACATGTGGTTACATTAAATGAGGCTGACGGTAGGCGGAAGTGCCATATATTGGGATCCTAATATATAATTCTAGGTTTTTGAATTGATGAAACTTCATGGCTTGACGCCTCCCATTAGGAGAAAGTTTTTATAGCGAAGAGCAATAGCGGAAAGAGTTTAAAATTAACTTTAAAAAATCTCTTTGATATTATGAATAATTTAAACATCTCGTAGACACTTTCAACTTTTATAATGTTATACACTATTGAGAGCCTTGCAATCAATATGGCAGCGGTAATTTGGGTATGTGGACAACGATTCGATACTTTTGTGTTTTACAGAGCCACAATTCAACTGAAGTTCGAGCGTTGGTCTTTAACATCCCGAAGAGCTCGAGAAAAGCACGCGATAAATATCGTAACTCCGGCAACAGCGACACGAGTAGTCGTGAAGTAAATTCTACTACGCTATAGGATAGTCTGGAATTGCAATTAAATATTGCTGCAAAATCGTGCCTGCTGGGCGGTAAACACAATGGAATTATTGCTAGCAGATTCTTTGTATATTTCAGTGAATCCTTAAATATGTGGACCCCAAAACGGGCTTCTCCAAAAGATAGTCTTACTGACTAAAGTTGACATTCGATGAGCTGCCTGAATTACATAAGCGAATGAATTCCGGTGTATTAGAAAAAACCAGACTTTCCCGAGTTTTCGATTCGGAGCGATTTCGTTGTAAGCTGTTGCCGAGCCGTGTAGTCGATTTCAACTTGTCAAGTCCTCGGAAGCTGTTATGGGAACGCGGTGTTATTTGCAGCCGACTTGACCAGGCGGGTACTATTTTTGCTCGATAGAATCGCTGTTTTATGTCTTGCAGTCAAATCTGAACAAACGTACGGAACTAGAAGCATCAAATACAAACTGTTCGCTGTATACTCCCAAAACGGCTCCCTCAGCAATAATGCAAAAATTTTCACGCAATGATGTTCGGGCAGGAGAAATGATCGTAATTGTAATCCTAAGCAGGCGAACAACAGGAGTTCCCAACCACAACACTTGCCCAATTATATCGAAGGAAGCGTTTCCCGATCTTCGCTTGGCTGTTGAAGCATACAACTGGCAGGCAAGCAGAGCCATCTCTTGAAATCTAATGTATTATTCTAGGCGGCTTGAATATCAGCTCACTATCCACAAAACACATTTATCAACCTTAGTACAACATTATAATATCATCGTTATATTTGGCGCGTTTGTTCGTAGCAATGGACCCAGCTTACTTTATTTTTTGACCAACTTCAATTTGCTAGACTGCTGTTTGCTCTACTGCGGGATGCTCTACATCCCTAAATATTTTCAACACAAAAACTGCTCAAACGCAACGAGCAGCGCAAGCAGGGTAAACTGTGAATTTCGAACAACCTCGAGTTTTTTCGTTTTGTTTCAGAACATTAAGAAAGCGTTCAGCATGGTATGTCATTAGATATTTCAACAAGCAAAACCAGGCAGGGTATGCTATGGTGAAGGCTCCGTAGAGGCTTAAGAGTCAGTGGTTAATTCTTTCCTTTGTTCGATCCGTAATGAGAGAGGACATCAGCGCGAATCATGTGTTTGTGTCGAGCCCTTGGAGTAAAAATGCTGTCTTTCTGTCTTGCTGTCTTGGGGTGTCTTCTGTAGTTTGAATGCAGTTCCCATCCTAATAGTGGAGAGAGTTATTCAATTTGTTTCATCGACCGCTAGCTATTGGATCCTGTTATTTGCATTTTCACGAGAGTATTCAATCGTTTCAATATCAGCTCGATGAGTCAAAACCTGGGATTATTAAACTGAGGACTAAGCTGGATATATTCGAATTCAGATAATGGAGCTTTGTGGCTAAAATGGAACCTGCATGTCAACGAAGAGATCAGTCGAAACGATTCAGCAATCAACACGCAGGACGTACTCTCAATTGACTGTCTACATTTGAGATTGTGGCTCTCCTTTTTATCTATCCTACGTTTTGATTCCCGTTTCGAGCTGCTACTGTTTGTGGCGAGCTACTACTAGATTATATGACAATATGTTACATGATATCAATACGCGGGTCTTCGAGACGATGTTAACATGTGGTCTTGTGGATGCCGTGCGATAGATACATCAGCTTTCGAATGAGACATTTCACACGTACTTATCAACTGAAGGAGAGCCAGGGAAGTTACTGTATTTCCTGATAATGGGTTATCATCTCACTGCACTTTTGCCTTTTTAAATAAGGGTAAGCAGTTTGAGGAGTTGGCGTTGGGCGCTATTCGACAGCCTGGCGATCTTCCAAGCAAATCACAGATTCAATGAGTTATCCAATAGCCAGCAACTAATTGAGTGATAACTGCTCTTGGGTTGGCGAGGGATCACAATTTTTTTCGAATATCAAAAAACTGCGTGTTGGCAGCATCGTGGGAATGATAGTCTTGCCTTGCAATGTGGAACGATCTGAACTGACTGCGGCGAGGGATCTTTCTGATAAGATTTGACGGCGGCGTGGGACCTTCCTGATAAAATTTGGCGGCGGCATGGGATCATTTTACCGGATGGAAACCAGATTAGAATTCTAAGATTGTTTGGATTAGTCGTTTTCTTCGAGGGAATTATTGACTGCTGTGGCGTGGGGAAAACCTCTTCGGGAAAGTATTGACAACAACGTGGGACATCCGGAAAAATTATTGACGACGGCGTGGGATCTCCAGAAAAGTGGTGACTGCGGCGTGGGATCTTCTCCAGGAAAGTGTTGGCGGCGGCGTGGGATCCTCTCCAGGAAAGTGTTGACGGCTGCGTGGGATCCTCTCCAGGAAAGTGTCGACGGCTGCGTGGGATCCTCTCCGGGAAAGTGTTGACGGCGGCGTGGGATCCTCTCCGGGAAAGTGTTGACGGCGGCGTGGGATCCTCTCCGGGAAAGTGTTGACGGCGGCGTGGGATCTTCTTCGGGAAAGTGTTGACGGCGGCGTGGGATTCCTCCAGGAAAGTGTTGTCGGCGGTTTGGTATCTTCTCCAGGAAAGTATTGACGGCGGCGTGGGATCCTCTCCAGGAGAGTGTTGACGGCGGCGTGGGATCTTCTTCGGGAGTGTTGGCGGCGGCGTGGGATCTTTTCCAGGAAAGTTTTGACGGCGGCGTGGGATCCTCTCCAGGAAAGAGGTGACGGCGGCGTGGGATCTTCTTCGGGAAAGTGTTGACGGCGGCGTGGGATCTTCTCAGGAAAAGTGTTGACTGGCAGCGTGGGATCTCGGGGAAACGATTATTTTTTCTCCCCATTGTTTGTAGGATTGACACCGGCGAAGGATCGTATCACTTTCTAGTTAGTTTTACGCACAATCAACATGAGTATTCACCTAAGTTCAAGAAGTTATGAATGAAGACGAGCCGTTGACCATTGAGGGAATAATGCCAAATAGTCGTCTATGGTATTTTTTGGAGTGCAAGGAAAAAAAGACAGACTGGCTGTTGCAATCATTTCATTAACTTTGATCGGATCGAACGAGATTTCCTCATTTTTTTGCTTTCGAAGTTCTTTCTTCCCGAGTTTTTCAAACAGTCTCATCACACACTGATCGTAGCCATCAACAAACATCGTAGATGGATGCCTCTGAATTGATTAGCTGTTGTATCTGTTGAGTAAATTTTATCCTGCATGAATCGGAAGACCAGCTGACAAGCCATTATCATACATACGCATTCAAATAGTTTGAGCAAATCGAGCGAGTCTTCAATCCAACATCAACCAATTGACTAGTTTTGAAGTGGTAGCTTGATGTCCGTGCAGCGGGAGCCCATGTTCCAATCCATGAATCAAGACCTAGGGAAACGTCATCCAACATATCAGTGGTTAGGAGACTCTGCCAGGGGTTAAAAGCATATTTTTAGTAATCGTCCTCCAGTGGGTGTAAGATATCGTTAGCAACAAATCTATTTAAGCCAGTTGAAAACTTGTATAAGGATTACGATTGCGCATTCAATGATAGTAACATTCAAGAAGCCGAATTAGTCTGACCGAACGCAATTCAATCATCACATCACAACCGATTTCATTGTCCTGAAACAGTAACCATTTAGTAACTTGTGTGACGGATTTTATCGTGCGGATTCAACTTTTACTTGCTGTGAGTGGGACACAACAATGCGTAACAAACATTTTGTTTAATCGAATTTTTTAGGAATTCCAGCTCTAATTAATGTTTAATATCAGCAGAATGAGATATATGAGCGAAATGCTAGTTTTCTCGTGGAGCAGCAGTAGATGCTTTTCGCAACTGCACCCGATTGCTTACTCATATCCTTCAGCAGGCACCTGAAACCGAAACCAGTACTCAATCAAATGTGGTGACGGTTGCTGACACTTTATTCATTGATGAACTTGTAGATTTTCCCTACCGTTAATGATGAAAATTCTCAAATAAACTAAGATATCGGGATGCTAAAATAGAGTTGACTTAAATAAATATTTGCCCAAGTCATTTGTTTAGAATCTGAAAACGTATTTCACTTGAAAATGCAATAAAGAGGTTCAAAAAGCGAAAATGATTCCAAAATAAAGCTTTTTAATTGATTGAAAATGTTTGTTTCATTTGTGATTTTAATTTCAGCTTGGTGAGATCAATGTTATGGTTTCACGCTAACTGGAAATGATGTGCGAGTGAGACTCGTGAGTGCGTTGAGAATGTCTTATTGTTGCCGTTCCCAAGTGGCCCAAACTTACTGATTCGACCCTTATGCTGTTGCTTCGGGCATGCACTATTGGGTTATTATATTTAACGGAATCTTTTAATGCTCGGATTGCTGTTTGACTCCGCTTTAACATCGCGTGATATTCAGATTAGTGTTTCCATCCTTTTTAGCTTGCTGACTAGCTTTGTTTCAGTTCCATTTAATTTCTCGCCTCGCGGCATGTTCTATTATTGATCAAGAAGAAAATCTAAAGCCAGTTAATTTGCCCTCAGATCCTCTTGCTAAATTTTTATTGCAACAACTTTAAACGAAAATAATTATTTAAAACAATAAAAAGTAATTAATGGAGGTCTATCTATCAATGGAGGCCCAATTATTTCAACACTCAGTTTTCCTTAACTAGTCCGACTCCGTCTAGTCAACCTAGTGGCGGCTTTCACCGCCAGATAGTGGGAGTATAAATAGCGGCAGCAGGAAATTGATCTATCTCACTTTCCATAAAACTTACCCAGGCGCTTGACAATTGATGTAAAGTAGAAAGTTATTGTAATCAATAATTTGTAATTAAATGTAATAATACATTACAGGTGCATTCAGTTTCCAATTTGATTAAGCGTTCTTACGTTATCCACCTACCGTCGTTGCTTTTTTCAGTGTAATTTGCAATTATATGCCTGGGCTAGTTTCTAATTGTGTAATGGTTTAAGGCACCATTCCATCAATTCATTCATGCGAACGTAGGTTTAAGTTGTCTAAAGGCGCAATTTTTCCGCGAACAATGGTGTTCACTCATCCTAAGAAATCTCTGAATGCAGTATACTTTTTGTACTTGCCGTATACAGAGCCATCTTCTTGTGAAATTTCCAGCTTCGGTTTGAGCTTTTACTTGTTCCGATTTTACTTTCCATAATTCTATAATGGTTGACATCAGTTATTCGAGTGATCGAATATCGAGGAGTGCACATCGAGGAGTGCAGAGGCATCTATTTTATTGACGTAATTATCGGGTTGAGTCTTATTTCATAGGTTGTTAGTTAGATAGTAACTAGTTAGGCAGCAGTGTCATATGTGAAAATGTGCAGACTTTGGGATTACATTTTGAAGGTTTCCATGCTAGCATCGGTTTGAGCCCGTGATTAATTCCAAAAAAATAAAACGAATTAAATTGACATAAATTAATGAAAATCAATATTAAGAGTCCAAATCACTTTGAAAAGTCCTAATAATTTGTTGTCCTTATCTTTCTGTCTTTGGTCATGGCGAAATTATTTTGTGAATTTTCGCTCCTGACAATTGATTCTACGCTTAGTATTTCGGCTTCCATCTGGTCGACTTTGTTTAACGCTTTTTCAGCGGCCTCGTACAAGTGAGAGCATGTTTTATATTCGCAAATTGTTGTCTCGGATTGAAAATTTGTTGGATTGGGGCTATTGTACATTTGAGCTCGTTCAATGCGTGCCTGAATTTGTTTTATTTTATCACGAATGGTACCATTTTGCAGACGTAACAATCGTATTTCTTCGGGCTCCTCTCTGGAAGGCAGCTCAGTTCCGTTCCGCATGCTTTCAAATTTTCTCAAGAGTGACGTGAATCCAGCTGCCTCGGAAATCACCGCTCCAACGGGGGATGCGGGAAAGATTTTTCGTTCAGATGATACATCTGCAGTTCGAGCAGGTACATCGTCACCATTATGTTGACTTCGTTCACCAAGGATAGTTTCAGTTGTTCTTTCTATTTCTTCTCCTTCATTTTGCAATTCAATTAAGCGTTCACGGAGCTCATGTATGTATACACGTACCTTCTTTGCTTCCTTCTCCACTGAAATTTTAATAAATTTCAATTTAAACAATAAATAATTAATCTGGATCAGTTTATCTTATTGGGAAAACATGCTTACAATAACTATTTCCTTCGTTTTCGGTTCCATTTGAAGATCCTGTCGATTCCATTGAGTCTTCGAACTGATAAAAAATAAACGTTCACCAAAAATTTGCCGTTGGTTAGATTGAATGGGAATCTGAAATTATTTCTAGTATGGAGCGCGTGAGTTGACATGTCATTGTGAATTGACACCAACGGGTCATTTATAGTTAAGTGCATAGGTGGCGTGGGGATAGTCCAAATTACTGTCACTTGAATTTTCAAAATTGACATTAGTCGGGCATAACCGATTTGTTGTGTGGCCAAAGGCGGCAGATTTTTTCCTTGGAGTTTTTTGACTGAATCCTGCAGGATGGACCGCAAAACAGAAGTGCAGCTGTCGAATCCACCGTCAGATGTAATTTCTTCCGTGAAATTCGGTCCAAATTCCAGTCAATTTTTGATATGCTCAGCATGGGATTGCACAGTGCGCTTATATGACGTTGTAAACAATTCCATGCGTCAAAAATATATGCACGATTCACCAATTTTAGATGTTGCGTTTCAAGTAAGTAATACGTGGGTTTTTGTTTAGTGTTATACGGATCATTTCTGTTCTATTCAGGACCCTGTTCATACTGTCAGTGGCGGCCTAGACAATCAACTAAAACTCTACGATCTCAACACAAATGCCGAAAGCACTTTAGGCTCGCATGACGAGCCGGTAAGTTGCATCGAATACGCGGCAAAAGTCAATGGCATCATATCGGGCAGCTGGGATAAGACGGTGAGGCTATGGGACACTCGCGACCGCCAATGTGTTGGATCATATGAGCAAAGCAATGGAAAAGTCTATTCAATGAGTGTCAATGACGAAAAGGTCGTAGTGGCCACTTCTGATCGTAAAGTTTTAATTTGGGATTTGCGGAATATGGCTCAGTACATGATGCGTCGAGAGAGCTCACTCAAGTATCAGACTCGTGCTATTCGTATTTTCCCAAACAAAGAAGGCTACGTAATGAGTTCGATTGAAGGACGCGTAGCGGTGGAATACTTTGATCAAGATCCCGAAGTGCAAAAGAAGAAATTCGCGTTCAAGTGCCACCGGAAGAAGGAGAATAACATGGAATATATCTACCCTGTAAACGCCATTAGCTTCCATAACATTTACAATACATTTGCTACCGGAGGTTCTGATGGTTATGTTAATATTTGGGATGGGTTTAATAAGAAGCGCCTTTGTCAATTCCATCACTATGATACCTCGATTGCATCACTTTCATTTAGTAGTGATGGGAGCACTCTAGCAATTGCTTGTTCCTATTTAGATGAGTTTGAAAAACCGCCGTCAACTCCACATGATCCTACGATTTATGTGAGGTATGTAAATGAACAGGAAACTAAGCCTAAGTAGGTGAACGCCAGCAAGTTGAACTGTATTTATCGGTATTTTAATGTCTTAGAATAATGTGTTAATAAAATGGATAAACATAAATATTAGATAATAAATTGCTTGTGTTTTTAATAAAACTTGCCAGAAAAGTGGGTATAGAGGATAGTGTAATCCTATGAAGTGAATCCAGTCTCGTGTTCTCATTGTCACTTTTTGATTCCTTGGACTTGTTTTCCTGGCGATGTGCTGCCAACGCATTTAACTTCCTTTGAATCCAATTCTTACCAAATCGCCAAACCGTATACAATTGGTCTTAACCCTTTCGCTACGAGCGTCGTCTATAGACGACATCCGCACGACGATCTGTGTGTACAAGGGTTGTGTAATTTTTAATTTATTAATACATTTTTATTGTTAACAATTAAAAGAAAAAAAATCGTGTGTTCAAGAGAAAGACGAAGATAAATCGAACGATGTAAATTCCAACACCAATTAACCTAAGCGCGACACACTTTTCGGCGTAGTGCTACGTACAGTGCCGCTACTCATGCGGCACGGTGGCCCGTTCAGCGGAGTCACTCCGACGGAGCACACTGCAGTAGCGAGAGGGTTAAATAAACCACCGTTTGACATGATGCGAGAAGTTAGTATAGAAGCCTTTATTCCCATATAGAATCGTTTTTAACCCTTCCATAAGACTTGGAGGTACTTCTTGCCATCTATTAATTGAATTCGAAACGTTTCCGCATTTAAATAATTTTTATTTCTCTTCTTGTGCCTAAAAATCTTGTGCCCCCATTCTGGCTCATCTCGAGCACCTCAAGCACATCGATCGTTCTAAGACAGTTAATGATCTTCAGACGTACCAATTCCTTTTCAACATAGAAGAAGCTTCCTAGGTTGTTTCTTTTCTTGCTGGACAAGTCGTCGCAGTTCTGGATGATTTAAGAAACCGAAGCCATTTGGAAAAACATTTCATGACAGTTGTAGCAAAAACTGAACGATTGTAACACTCTGAAATGGGTATGAGGATCATTTATTTATTGAATTACAAAAACAATTACATTCCAATAAACATACTCTTTTTATTAAAACAATTAATTAATTATATTACTACAAAACAATTTTAATGGCTTAGGAGGACAGTTCAGAACAAACATAATGAAAAAACCATTGAAAAATGTTCAATAACAAGAGATTACACAAGATGGAGAGACCCAAGACCTTGCTTTTAGTTCAAATTCATAGTAATCATAGGAAGTATGTATGTATAAATCATATTATTGTCTCCTGTTATTATTATCATATCATTGTATATGCTGTTACTCATTCCAAAAAACTTTTGTCAATACTCTGCAGTGTTTTCTAACTTGCGTAGGGTAACCAAACCTGCAATTCTGTAGCATCTTTTCTTCTTTATTAACCATTTCAGTGCTAAGGATTTCAAGCGTCAAGCGCGCTCGTCGCTATGTCGACGAATCGCACCGAAACGGTTAAAAACTAACAAATGAAGGAGAAGGTTCTGATGGGGAAGTTGATTATCGGTCTGATACAAGTGATCAGCGTTTACAGAAATTACTATCCTTTCAATTTCGCGTGTTTTTATTTTTCGTAATCAATTTTCCACCATTATCGTTCGGTCTTCCCCAGCGATGGTGCTTAACTTGGAACTCTACTTTCATTGTTAGTTATTTGCATATTTACATTGAGAGGCGTTTTCTCAAGAGCCTTATTGAAATGTACTTTGTTGAAATTCCGATAGCTACCGACGTTATTCTTGATTAGCACAGCTTTTTTCTTCTTTAAATGGCGAGGGTTTCTATTGGATCCAATTTTCGCGTATCGTTTGCCTATTGTATAGGTGTCACAATTTCCATTGTGATTTGATGACATTAAGTTGAACTGAAATCAGCGTTCTTTCGATGATAAACGGAATCCTCGGCATGCAAACAAAGTTGAAGTGGTTAGCAATATAAAAGTCATGGCATTTCGCGATGCGCGCGATTAACACGATGCATGGAATATGGATGGATATATATCATTTTGGTGGATGGATGGTTCATTTCTTTGAACTGTAAATGTACTCGCACATTCTTGATCCCATTTGGGCAGTAGCATGTTGGTAATCTCATTATCGCGAATATAACAAGAAATAATCGTGTCAGACGCATTTTAATTTTCAAGCAAAGTGTTAAGATAAACATCGAACTGATAAAGTGCATATTAGGGGCTGTTTACTTTATGAGTTTGATTTTGGACACCGCTCATCGGAATCAGAATTTATGGAGAAAAAATGCTAACGGAACGAGAATACCAGCGCGTAACTTCAGCGCTTCCGTAATGGAAAGCGACACTTTGAAGATTAGAACCGAGCACGGCGGCCCAGGGAGATGACATCTGGTGATCAGCCACTGCAGTAACCCATCAACAAATTAACAGAGATTGGCTGGGAACTTTGACTCCACCCACCATCTTTTCTGATCTTGGTCCAATGGATTATCACTTGATTCTGTCCCTGGACTACTACCTGCAGAGAAGGGAATACAAATATTATTCGTACAGGACTACCAAACTTTTTCGAGGGTAAGGTGGAAAATTTCTGCAGGAGAGCGATACAGCAACTTCCAGAACGATGGAGACAAATCATAGATAATAAAAAAATCGGGCTTTTTGCTAAAAAAGATTATTCTAGGTATTATTTGTAGCTTTCTTCAATTTACATTGATGTTTGGTTTCCTTAAATGTATATAAAGTAATCTGTGATTATTATATCTGTGATATGTGTAGTTTGTATCATTTCAGTTATTTAATTGAGAATTGATTAAATTGTTGAACCAATGAAGACGTTTTAAACTATAAAAATTTTCATACAATGTCACGCAACTATTTCTTTTATACTTAAATGAACTTCCTTTATTAAGTTAATATTTATTTTGCTGTCCTGCATTTGGTTGAAAGCAAACTTATACTGTACTCTGCAATTATAATAATAAGAGATAATTAAGCAAAGTGCTGGGAGAGAACTTAAAAAATATTTTGGATAGTTAACAAACCAATCTTTATGTTACGTGTTGGACTGTTTACATTTTTGTTCCATAAAAAGGATCTTGCGCTTTGATATAAAGCTTATAATGTTTTCATTTAGAGAAGAATATTTTCATGAAAGCTCAGGATATGTCATTTAATCACTCGGTGGTACTCGACGAAGCTGGACGTGGCAAAGAAGAATTTCAAAGTGGTGAGTATTCCCAATTATCAACTGGTTTTTTTATCATCCTCAAGTGATTTAGATTTTATGGTACACAATAAAAGTATAATTTCGGGTGCAAAAGTTAAGTGAAAATATAATAAAATTGCTTTAGAAAAATTAGACGAAATCGATTGCTCTTGATATTTGGCTGTCCTTTAAAAATCAAATTTTAATTTATTTAAAATTGAGCCTAAACGAGTTCCAAATCCTCATCTTTATTTTCTTCTTTCTTTCGAATTACATTAAAATGTGGAAATATCGATTTTTTACAGATTCCATTGCATACACTTGAAAGTTAAAGATGTCCTGCCCATTCATACGCCGTTCTGATTCACTATCGCGGCAGGCATCGGTGGCTGAGAATACTTCTTCTTGGGTCTTGGAGGATGATTTAGCGGAGCAAGCTGACGATGCGTTGACATTGACACACTTGCAAATGGCTATAGAATTGCTCACGGCACCTTCGGTAGGCTAATTAGTGATTCCTTTTGTGGTGGCGACTGCTTGTAGGATGTATCAATGTATATCGGTTAATTATTGTTTCTTTGCCAGAATGAAGATATTAGCGCCGCAGTAGTCTCGTTGGTGAATAAATACAGTAGACGATGGCCTAATATTGTTAATTTGTAAGTCTTTGTCGGGACACATTTTTCAATTTATTTTTTCCTTTTTATCCTGAGGGTTTATTTTTCATGATAATCCTTAATAAATTATGTATTAAACTTTATATAATTTAGTGAATAAATTTGATTACTTTTACTATTACTTACTAACATGAATTTAAAAGTTACCAAGATTCGTTTTCGTAGGAGGGATTTCTAATTTATTTTTGAATTTCAGAAAAGTCGGCTCCGACACCTTGAAAATTTACCCAAACTATGATTATTTAGCGGATATACAAGACACATTGCTGGAGATGGACGAGGCAAGTGCAAGTGAAATTCTGATTTTGTTGGGGGAGGAGCTGATGACGCTACATTGCACGGGCTTGATAGAAAGAGCTTTCCGAAGCTTAGGCGTAGATTTTCAGGAGTTTCTTGGCTCCTTGGATGGTGTGTACGATGTATTAAAAATACAAGAGGTAAGCAAATATATATTGTGGTGGTTGTGTCAATTCAATGCAACAAGTGAATTTGGATGGGGTTATGTTGGTCTTTGATGGCAGATTGTTTATTTATGTTTCAGGAATGATTGAAAATAAGTTTTGTATTATTATGTACTTACTTTCTGATTATTCAATTTATTTTTGTGGTTTGTGTCCTGACAATGATGAGATGATTAGTAAAAAATTTGGGTGCGATTCCCTGATGAATTTGTGCTAATAACAAAATAAAAATAATAATGTTAATAGTAGTAATAGTAGTTATCCCAATGACGCCACTAGTAATAGTGACAAGGATGACTTCATGTTCAGGCCACTTGAAATTCCTTCGCGGACTGCATGGCATGGAGCAATAACTTATTGCAATCATATGTACATATCCCAAACTGAGCATTATCCTTTATAAAGGCATACATACATCAAAAATTGGAATAAAAGTGAAAGTAGAAAAAGAAGGGATTGGTGATATATGCGGTTTGAAATTTACACAAGCGTTCATTGAATCCAAACGTGAAACATCTGAACGATGGACATGAACGATGATGAAAAAATTTGGCTGATAAAATGTGTTCATTTTTCCATGGATTAATTCCATTGCAATAGATTCTGGAAGTCAATGTGTTTCAGTCTCAGCAGATTGGCCATATTTCTTTTCGAAATTTCGATAATGTGATTTAAATGACTTGTTGAAAGATTAGCAGAGTGTCCTCGATCACTTGAAGTCCCAGTAACACAACCGTTTTACATTAACCTTTTCATCTTTATTGCAGCAATTTTACTCATCAACATCCATAAAAATTTTGAATTTAAACCCGCATTCACGTTCCTTTTGATTGGTGTGCTGGCAATTTCAGCTGTTTAGAATTTAATTCTTTGGGTTCATTCCAATAAGTTCTGTATGGAGACCGAGACCCTAAATAGCCTTTCAGCTACTTTTTGGGAAATGCCACCAACAACACTTTCCTTTTGGCAATACTCTCCGGCGTAAATAGCGCGATATTCAATCCGTATCCGAATTTCTGCACACTTTTCTGAAATTTAGTAAAATCCATAAATTATTTTAAGGCACAGGATAAAACTTTCAAATAGCAAGGAGACTTGCGAAATTTTCCGACGTGCAACGGTATTTATCTGGTTTAAATTATTGATCATAGCATACTGGTATTTGAAGTTGCTTTCGCGTTCCTTTTGATTGGAATTTCAGGCCTTTAGAATCTTATTCCATTGAAGTGCAGTCCTAAAACTTCAGTACGGAGAGCAAATAGAATGCACAATATCAATTATTCATGCAAGCTTATCGAGTTTAAGATTTTTTCTATTAATTGCATTTGTAGTATGCACTCAGTTATGAGGATTGCCTTAGTGAATAGAGTCAGGAACTATAAAATCAACTTGTAATTTTGATTCTCATCGAAATCAAAAAGAATATACAGAATATGTGGAGTGTCCTACTGCAAAAGCAACTCTGCATTCTTAACTCTATACCAGATCGTTGGAGTTACATTTGCGATTTAGAGTGAAATGAGTTACTCATCACAAACTAGGAAGCTCCCGCTACCGTAATGGTTTAAACTGAGAGAGACCGAGGAAGAGAAAGAGAGATGTGAGGAACGATTCCACCGTTGAACAATGTCTCCTTAGGACAAAATTATACTTAGCTGTCTAGCTTGCTCAGGCTGTCCCGATGCTGTCCCGAAAGAGCCACTGCCGCTGTTCCCAAGACTGAAAATTCTGTTCCAAAGGTATCGTCTGAAGACGGAAGTGCCAGCTTAAAAAAACACGAGCAGTGCACTGAATATTGTTCCGAAAATTGATTTCTGGAACTATTTTAAAACGCACAAAAGTCAATGGAAGCCAGTTCAAGCTTGCTTCTGTGTCAACAAGGACGAACTAGGATTATAGCAGAGTAGAGCTATGAAGGCAGCTGCAATCGTTTTAGGAAACAAACTATTACAGCAAAGCAATTGAAACATTTTGAAAGCCTTTTTTCAATTTTCCAGGAAGGAGTAACCGACACTGGTTTTGTTTGCGCGGGAGAGGGAGAATTGATTTTTACATCTGAACGTCCAGTCATTGCTTGGCTGCTTCTAGGATCACTAAAAGCTTTGACACGAATTCTCTACAAAGTTAATGTCAACATAAAAATTGAGCCCGTCGAAGGTGATCCGCGTCGATACCGCTATTTATTCAATCTTCCTGATGAG
This sequence comes from Stratiomys singularior, assembly GCA_954870665.1. Taxonomy (NCBI): domain Eukaryota; kingdom Metazoa; phylum Arthropoda; class Insecta; order Diptera; family Stratiomyidae; genus Stratiomys; species Stratiomys singularior. The sequence continues at coordinate 5,528,137 of OX940877.1, forward strand.
CATGACACAGCTGTCAATGAAGCAGCGTCAAATAAACCGGCTTTACAAAGAAGTCTTTCAACTGACACGGTCGACTTGAAAATGAACTCGGCAACGTTTTGTAAAGCATTCCCGTGGCATTTTATTATGAATGAAGATCTGGAGTTAGTGCAACTAGGTGGGAATAAATTCAGTTTTTACCTTATAAAATCAAAATGAAAAGATCTATAGTATGAAGCAATTAGAAAACTTAAGGATTAATTTTTTTAATATTTAGGACGAGGTTTTAGTAAATTGTATAAGCCATATTTAAGCTCTCATGGTCGGGTGGCCACGACTTACTTTGACTTCAAGCGTCCAAAGGGATTACCTTTGAAGTTTCGCGAATTCGTTCGGAGGATTAATACGCCGTTCTTGATAGCACTGAAAAATCCCCCAGGCAAACAGGAGTTTTCAGCAGAGGTAATCGTTTTCAAACTTTCACTTAAAGTTAAAAGGATTGTATTGATATTTCTTAATAGGGACTTGAAATTAAAGGCCAAATGGTATTCTGTCCTGAATCGAGCTCTCTCCTATTTATTGGTTCACCCTTCCTCGATGGCTTAGACGGTCTTACTTGTAACGGTCTCTTCATTTCTGATATTCCGCTGCACGACGCAACCAGAGAAGTAATCCTGGTGGGAGAGCAAGCTCGCGCTCAGGACAGTCTCCGCCGGCGAATGGATAAACTGAAAAGTTCTATTGAAGAGGGTAACATCGCCGTAATGAAGGAGAGGAAAAAGAATGTCAGCCTGTTGCACATGATCTTCCCAGCTGAAATAGCTGAAAGGCTATGGCTTGGTGCCAGTATTGATGCGAAAACATATCCAGATGTGACGATTCTATTCAGTGATATCGTTGGATTCACCAGCATTTGCTCAAGAGCCACACCTTTTATGGTGATTTCAATGCTGGAGAGTTTGTACAAGGACTTTGACGAGTTCTGTGGATTCTTTGACATTTATAAAGTTGAAACGATTGGAGATGCATACTGTGTTGCAAGTGGTCTTCACCGAGCAAGTATTTACGATGCACATAAGGTGGCTTGGATGGCATTGAGAATGATTGAAGCCTGTTCCAAGCATCAGTCACATGATGGTGAGAGTATCAAGATGCGAATTGGATTGCATACAGGAACAGTTTTAGCAGGTGTTGTGGGTAGAAAAATGCCACGATATTGTCTGTTTGGACACAACGTAACCATTGCCAATAAATTTGAATCGGGTAGTGAGGCAACGAAAATAAATGTCAGCCCCACAACTAGAGAGTAAGTTGCTCATGTTGAGATTAAATGCGAAGGGAGTTTACAAGTTACAGTTTTTGAATTATTTCTAGGTGGCTCATTAAACATCCTGGCTTTCAATTTGATCTTAGCCCACGCGAACCATCATGTTTGCCTAAGGAATTCCCTAAATGTGACGATGGGCGTACGTGTTACTTTTTGGATAGCTACAAACATCCTACACTGGATAGTTCGGAACCATTGCAGAGACATATCGAAGAAGCTATGCTCACTATTTCAAAGGAATTACAGATAAATAATTAAATTTGTTTATATACCCAATAATATCGTTGAGTTTGGGTTTTCAAGCAACTGTAGAAAGTTATATGTATGTTTTTGTTGAATTTTATGGGCCTAAAAATATATGATAAATAGTATGAGATTTTAGCTGTTATCCTGCCGTTAAAATGTGTTATTAAAACTTTAATTGTTGATTGTACTAACAATATTCAAATGATTAAGCTAAACGTTACAAATATGTTCATTAAGTTGTAAAAGTAGGAAAGGAAGTGGTAATTACGGGGCCAGAACTAAGAAAGATTGTGATGGTAAAATAATAAAAAGATAAGATATGAGGACAGTCTTGTCTGCTTTTTATTTGAAGATCATTGGTAATGGACCGAACATAAAAACATAAACATATGCATAATATATGTTAACTGACGTTAACTGAATTTCTGGTGTTGAATTTCCTAAGCAGATTTGTTTGGTAACGATTTTGCAATGGATGGCTTGGAAGCCGGTGTTCGGCCCCATGTCAGCCCATTAAAGTGGCAAAATCTCTGATCCACAATTGATTCATGTTTGTGGGTGGAAGGAAGTGTTGCTGTACTTCTTTAATCAAGGATCCGTGTAAAAAACAAGAAGTTGAACTTGCTGCCTCTATTAAGTCCTAACGAAGAACATAAGTTCCAGATAAAATCTGCATATAATAGGAAAAGTTAAAACAACTGTCTGTTGCTTTTTCAATATGTACGAAATAAAGTAAGTTTATGTAAGATTTCTGTTGAATTCCCCATTTTGCAATTATATTTACTATTTACGGATTTATTATTGAAAAATTATCGATGATCTGAATGCTGAATTTAGTTCATTGATTTTCATCAGTTCAATCATGTAAGATTGATCGACACGAAAAGATACGAATAATGTGATAGAGTAGTTGTTTCGCGTGGTTGGTTCGCAAATATCATAGATGTATTCACACATCGAAATGACGATATCACAGCATTGTTTCCTGTAGTGTTTAAAAACGATATAATTTACTATGTGTTATTTTGTTATGTTATCGTGGGTGTCCCGAAACAAGAAGTAACTATGAGACTTCAATCGGATGGTTATCTCTTAATAAAAGGTTACTCCCAAACAATCGCACCAATGGAAATTCAAGCGGTTACTATTTGAAAAAGGAGATCGAAGTATTTGTTATGAAATGAGCCATAAGAAGGAAATGGTAGTGGTAATAGGTAGTGTAGCTACAAAGGTTTATCCTCTTTCCTTTTCACTGGCCCACAAGGTTTCCCTTGGCCCTTTGCCTTTGAATATGTCCACGATAATTTCGACATCAACAGTAACATACTTAGAAGAAGTTTATTTCCCGCTCTAGATCTTGTCCTTTACGATATTTTTAGTGTTTTGGGGAACTTATAACGAGTAATCCTTTGGTTCATGTTTCAGATTCTGACCTTAAAAAAGTTCTCTGGTATCTGGAATTATTGTTATAATGGTGTTGGTGCATACTGTAAATAGTCTACACTTGAATCAAAGGGTACTCACAGCCCTAGGTGTTCGTTTTCTGCGAACATGTAATAGTGCTATGGTAAAAAGGATTAGTCATGTCCATCTCGTCACATCGGTCGGATTCTGCTTGTATTGCATTCGTTAATTTGAATCTTATCAATCTTGTATTCAGAATATAGCATTGTTGTATTGTAGAATTTTAAGTTTTTTTTCGTCTTCAATATAAGTTTTAATAGTTTTAGCAATTAGAAGTTGTCAAGATCTTCGCTACATACAGACGAGGTATGCGGAGAAATAATGGACTGTGGATGCCATTTAAAATCTCTCCCAGCTGGTCATATGATGAAAGCGTTGGAGGCAATTGCTCGTGGAAACAAAACCCAAATCAGGTAGAAAGAAATTATGTAGAAAATCCTATTAGCTTGGATATAAATTTTATATCAACCAAAAAATGAGAAAAAATATTATAGCCAATTGATGCCATTTTCTGATGCAAAGGCATCAAAGTAAAGAAGTTTCAGTCGGTATGACAAAGTTTGAGAAAGAGAAAACTAATGTCCTCAACTAAAAATATGTAAAAAAATCATTGTACAACTCTCACAAAGAGTCCACAATAAAGAATGATAATGAAAAATTCACAAGGTGGGACTCGTGCTTGGCTTATACGAGAAACAATTGATTCCGAAGCTTTCCTCGTTTGAAAACGGATGCATAATACTTTCCAATGCATGACTAACGAAAGAACACGTTTTCGTCGATTTTATATTAATAAGTCTCCCCATGTTGTTACCATTAGAAATTTCGGTACACATGTATGAGAACAATTTGGATAATTTAGACGTTATCGCAATCATATAAGCTACACAATGTATGTACACATATCACATTCGAAGTCTGAAGCAGTTGAGATAAAAAAAGGCTTATTTGCATATATGTATTGTGCCGTTCAAACTGATAACAAACAAGGTTACGATTTTAAGATAAAAATTCTTTGCAGCAATTTACAGTTTTTATCCAAGAGATAAAACTTACTGTTTTGATAGTGACGTAGTATTACTGGAGCTAAGTTTTTTTTAACAAATAAATCTACCAAGAACCATAATAGAACAGAATAATTTTCTTAAAAAATGTGTAAACAATATTACACAGCTACCATTTATAGTTGCAGACGTTCTAAGTTGATAATTTATCAGAAATCAATTGCGTTTGTACATCTGTTTGGCCTCGTCTTATCGGGAAAAACTCTGCATTTATGTTTGAACGTATGTTTGCTTGCTAGCTTATTATTTTCAAACCACAAATAGTCTACAAAGCGAGCGAATATAATAAGCTAGCTCCAGGGAAAATTATTAATTGTTTCAGTTTTCAGTTTGTTAATGATCGGAAAGTATGTGCTAGTAGTGAAATGTTTCCAACTATTCTAATAGTTCTGGTGTTGGGCGATTTGGCGGTAAAAGGAAATGGTTATAATTGAAAGTGTTAAGTGTGTTAATAAAGTGCTTTCCTACTTATGTTCTATACACGCTAGAATGCTTTTACACCTGAGGATACGTCTTTTGCTGTTCGACGATGCATGAATTTGTCTTCAGCGGACCATGATTTGCAAATGAAATGGGCGTATTGGAAATTTCCTGATAAAAAGGAGACACATTGCTTTATCAAATGCATGTTGGAGAAATTGGGATTGATTAATCTGATAACAAGAGGATTAGATGTGAGTGCCTGTGCTTTAAAACGCTTGGATCGTTAAGAAGGATTTCATAAGTATTAAGGTTTGTAATTCGGTCATGCAAAATTGAATGAAGGACATGACAAAATATGTAAGCGTGGTTTACCGGCATGTTAAATTCCTTCCCAACTATTGTCACCAGAGGGAACGGGTAAGATTATATAAGGATATTAGTGACGATCCTAATTAATGACTAGCCTAGTCCTCTGAACACTCAGACATAGTATTAACCGATGATTTTCTGCTTGATTTAGGGATGTATTGTATCCAAGAGTATAAGTTAGAATAATATTGTAGGATCACTTGATGTTAACCATTTCACGTCGTCGCCGATTATACAACTGGATGACTTTTGATCCAGCAACAACAAACTCTTGAGTCCTGATCTTTTGTGGTTGTTTTTGATATTGGGGCGTTTTGTGTAAAATGGGGGTACTCTTGCGGTTGCAATTACCAAACAATTTAAAAAATTATAATTGTTATTTATGAAACAGAAACCGATTCCTTTTCGACTATAAATTTTATTATTTTTTGGAGTAAATACGTATTTCGGTGGTGACATACCACCTTATTCAGTACAACTGTACTTTTGTAAGTGATTTGTACAGCGTACAGCAAACATATCTATATTGTTCGATACGTGTAAAAGGTGTAAAGAAGGTTTAAAAGATCCTTTGATCTTTTCATCCTACCTACTATGAATCAAATGGTTTTACAAGATTGGCATTGCTTTTCCTAGATGCAAGGAAAGTGAATACGACGAGCGTCGGGATCTATCACTTCTCGAACGTGTCATGCAACATATCTTTGAACACAGGGTAGTTGTATCATACAAGTTACGTGATTCTTCCAATCTAGCAAATAATTTTATTATATCAAGGGAAACAATGGCTGAAAAAGAGTAATATTTTATATTATAGTTATACAACATGAGCGAAATGAGGATATAGTTAGACAAGAACAACAGCAGGTGAGAGAAAAACAAATAAATCTTTGTATATCAAGAGGTGACCAAACAACGACCTTAATTCAATAAAACTTATAATTGAAGGTTGTTTTCCATTGTTGTTGCATTCCTCTCTCAACTTTTAGGTCCTAAATCATCGCTCGAATTATCGCCTCCTAAAAGTGCCACCAAAAGTATGTGGAAAATTAATAACAACCAAAACCGAAGCCAGTAATCTCTTCAAAGGAATTTATCATAGTTAGAAGTGTGACCACTCTGGGACCAAATGTCCGTATCCTTATTGCAAAATCGTGAAAGTGGTATTTCAGTAAATTAAAGAAAGATTTCTGGACAGGGAGATTCGGAATGTCAAGTCTCGGAAAAGAGGAAGCAATCTTGGTTGTAAAAGAAAGCTCGGTTAGGAAGCTTTTCAGACCATGAATACTTTGGTCTTCTGCTTTGTTTTGCAGAAAAAATAAGTTTGTTTTATTATTTTGGTGTTTTTGAGAGGAAAACGAGAACAACAGGCAACAGTAGTATAATTCGATTCCGGTTTACTGATAGTAACCAAGATTCTAAGAAACGGAGTTTGTACAAAGTGCATCACGGCTATCGTCTATGTGGAGCACTGACATCGGAAAGGCACAAGTAAAATACTTGAATACAAAAAAATCCAACTACTTTTTTTAATTTAAGGTTATCTGGTAGAAGAACTAATAAAGAAATAGAAAAAAGTAGTGGATTAGATATTTTGGCTTGAATTTGCCGAAAATTAATACGTCATAAGAACTTAATGCATATTATTTTTGACCTCACTAAAATATATAGTGATTAACATTGAAATTGTCTCCTTTATTTTCCAGCTAAACAAAATCACAGACCAGATTGGAGATGACAGTTTAACACTCATTCCGGACATTGATTTTTGGGACATTGTGGCAGAGGACCTAAGTGGTACATGCAAATCATATTATTTGAAGTGGACGAGCCTTATAGAACAGTATCCAGCTGTTATGCGAAAGATTTTCTTCGCAACTGATAAGGAAGTAGAGGAGTTTTATAGGATGAATGTAATTATAATGTTGCTAGCTTGGTTCCTTTAGTTATTTAATTTTATATTTTAGTCTTATGGAGCAAAACAAAGAGGAACGACTGCGATTGATTTTTGTGTTAGCACCACTCCAGGTATAAATGATAATCGTTACAACACCGTTCAAGCAGAGGAAGAAACTCAGTGCTATTGGGAATGTGTCTTTTATCATTTCAGATACTTTGATGCCTACGGTAGAATAGATGTCAGTTAAAATTGTTTTAAATTTGTTTTTGTTGAATGCATATTAAACTTTTTTGTGTGTTTATTTATTGCAGAAAAATGAGGTTATAGCAAGTTTTAAAGATTACTGTAGCTGCTCTTTGGAGTACGAGCTAGATGTCATAAATTCTTGCGTGCATCTAAGTAATCAAAATTATCCATATGGATTGTGTAAAATGGCGACTACACTTTATAAGTGTCTTGTTATTCAAATAAATCACGCGACAGATGTTTTCACAAAACGAAATTTGTGGACAGCGACATTTTAATTATTTTACTATTTCAAATTATCAAAAATGGAATGACTAAAAATATGCTTGAGTGTGACAATAAAATGTTTATATATAGGTATGCTTATATTTGCTGACTCACTTATAATGAAAATACAGAAAACTTTTTAAAGTACATATACGTTATTTTTGTTCCAGCAATTAGCATGCATTAGCATTAGCAATTAGCATGGGTTTTTTGTCGGAGTTTAAACATAGACAAAATAATACAAATTGGAATAAAATAAATAAAATCCAAAGGGTTAAATTATTTTAATTTCTAAGCAAAAAAATCTCTGGATTTTTGGAGTTGAAATTAATACTTCCATGTGTTATTGTCTTAGGGTGCTTAGCACGCGACAAATTTGCAACTTTCAATTATGATTTATGATCGTTTTACAATGAAGAATCTTAAAGCTGCATTCAATCGTTTTATGCCGGAGGGTTGGAACATTTTGTATAAATCTATGATGATTGAGTCTGTTCTAAAAATACAAGATATATACTACCGTCAAAAAAGTGAATCGTTGAAATGAAATGATCTTGAGAATAAAATAAACAAATACCTCGAATTTTTCCAGTCTTCTTATCTACTATTCATTTTTTTAAATATTGTAGATCAATGCTCGATGGTCAGCCAAAATCGGCAGACAAGTTGAACAAATCTGCGACAAATATGTTAAGGAAGAAGGTGTTACTGGGAACAAGCTCAAGGCTCTTAATAACTTTCAATATCCTGATGCATATACAGTTAGATGTTATATGACGTACATATGTTGCAAAGAATTTGTAATCAGACGTTGTGAATCTACAACAAAGCAGGAAGATCAGTTTATTAAAGTGTTACTGAAACGATATCAACGTTTAATTGCGCCACCGATTGCGGTTACTTTAAATAAAACGCCAAAAAAGTCAGTTTCAATCACAACTCTAAAGAGATGCTTACTGCCTGCTAGCCTGCCAGGATGCGCTGCAGTCGAAAAACTCAAGATTCACTTGTTATCATTAGAAAGATACACTGGCGTGGGCTAAAGCACAAAAAAATTGGAAAGAAGAAAACTGGAAGAAAGTGCTTTGGATCGATGAGTCTAGTTTCACCTTTTTTGGATTTTATAGGTGTATTTTGTGCACTAACCAAAAGACGACCAGGCTTTAGAAAAGTATACTGTGCAGACTATTAAGCAATAATGAGCCCGGCCATTTGATAAAAATTGAATCGAAAATATAATACAGGTGGCTATCTAAAAATACAGCAGGATAATGCAATTCCTTCTTGAATATCAAAATATTGCTTGAATGCTTGAAAATATTCTTTTCAAGCAAGACAACGACTCAAACATTCACCAAGATTATGTCGTGGGTTCCTAGAGCAAGAACGAAACGAAAAAAATGTTCATCATCATAATCGACGAATTTATGACTCCTAAGAACAATGGTCTGTGGTAGTAACAACTTATGGGGATGCTTCACGCTTTCTTTATATATTTATTTATATACATTATGAGTTATGTATGAGGAACATTTATTATTTACTCTTTAAAAAAACACATGGAACTCAAATACTACTGTCGTTTATTCTGATTAGCGTCCGACACTAAATTGTCTTAAACATTTCAAAACAGCGATCATAGACCAACGATTTCCAAAATCCTGTATTACTTATTTCTAGGATGCTACTGACCTGTGCGGGCTATAACACTACCCGAAAAATTTGCAGATATTTGTGTATCATCTACTGATTGAAACGCAAATTCAGTATGGTCATCGTCGACCAATGCAGTTTACAATACTTTTTGGACAGGTTGGAGGTCCTTGCCATCAATACTTGCCCTCGTTAGAGGCCACTTCTTTATAAATTCATGGCTTAAATTCTGTTGTGAATTCAGCAAATACATGGAATGTAAGAGAAAATATTTAAATAAAGCATTCATTGACTAATTTTTCAATAAACTTTAACTAAATCATCAAAAAAGTGGTGTGGTTTCCTGTATGATCTGGACTTAGAATCGTAAGCATCCCTGATGTTGGACTAAAATATTTTACTGGCTACCCAATCTTAAATAAAGGGTAGGCGGGTTACGGCACAAGTGGTTGATCTAGTTGGGAATCATATTCATTAGGTAGAACATAGTTGAATTGAAAGACCGAACGAAAAAGCTAAACGACTTATTAAAGGCTGAGTCCAAACGCTGAACTGACAAATTAGACAACTTTGTCAGCATACTTACTTCCAAAATCTATGTCAGTGGCTGGTGTGCTGTTATTTGGAGGTTGTTATGGTCGCTGTGTGAAGACTAATCAGCTGTGTTCGGATGTCCTGACAACTATTTTCAAGGTAAGATCTATTGTTAAAATTTGAGTTTCTGTGCAGAGGCTCGGCAGTTCAGACACCAATTTCATTCATTCGAACTCTATAGTTATGCTTTTGATGCAAGCATACTTGTAAAATCATGTTCGCCACATAGTTCTTTATATTACTACTAAGGTCAAATATATTAACATCTTAATATCTTTGTTATTTCCATAAAAACTAACAACAAGAGCAGCCAACTACTTTTGCGTCTCGATTTTTGTAGAATTCATAGGATTAATTTTTAAATTCGGTTTAATTCGGTTAATAACTTGTGATAAATAGTTCAATTTTGTTGAGATTTCAAGTTCAAAATCAAAATCAAAAAAAGCAACGCGTATGCCGGGTACAAATATATATTATCACATTTTTAATTAACTGACAACAATCCCAACCGTTTCAAACATAAAAAATGCATCTCTTCAAATCATTTGAAAATTCTTATCATTTATTCTCTAGAATATTTTGCAATGGCACTACGTCACTCAATCAGCCACAGAATGCATAAAAAATTAATTAATTTGGAAAAGTTGTAGCTACTCATAGAGTAAAATAAAAACATAATAAAGTCTGGGGAAACCACATCACGATCTACCTTTTATTCACGTGAACATGCAAATGAGTTACTCCGAACTGATAAAATTCAACACGCGGCCCAAAATCCATCTTCGAGCCGGTTTTGCCCGAATTTCTCAGATTGTGTCAATTTGACTGAAATTTTGTCAACTATAAATACATTCAATTTGGACACATTCAACAACAGTTCTCAGTTGAGATTGAGCTAAGAAGTTTCGAATTAGCGAATTACAATATTTGTTTACAATGAAAGTAATTGTAGTAATCTGTGCACTGGTTGTTGTGGTTCGTATTGAATTGTTGAATTTTTGAAAATAAAATTAACAAATCCTTTGAATTTTTCCAGTATTCTTATCTTCTATTTGTTGTTTTATTATAGATCAATGCTCGATGGGCACCCAAAACCGGCAGACAAGTTGCACAAATCCGCGACAAATGTATCAAGGAAGAAGGCGTTACTGGGAACAATCTGGAGGCCCTCAAGAACTTTGAATATCCAGATGCACCTTCAGTGAGATGTTATATGAGATGTGTTGCGAAGAATCTGGGAGTGTGGGAGGAAGGCACAGGATTGAATGCTAATCGTGTGACTGAACAAATCAAACTTAGGCGTAGCACAAGTGCTGTGAAACCTGGAGTTGTCAAATGTATCAACGACAACAAGGACAGGCCCGATGAATGCACTTGGATATATCGTGAATTCAAATGCATGATCGATGAAGGCTTGTTGGATGTTGCTGGTCTTGTTAAAAGTTAAGTTGGTGTTAAAAGTACAAGTCTAGTGTTGAATCAGCTTCATCGTATTTTGAAATGCTTGTTGACTGTTAATATATTCATGAGAGAAGCAGATTACACAATGGAATTATAGTTTTTAGTCAGTCGAATCAAAATAATTGAATAAAGATAAAAATGATTTAGTGCAAGTAGTCTCTTTATATGCACGCATCCTTTTTAAGTGTTCAGCTTTCTCTATAGCTGGTTACCTTTTTCTAATTCTTTTCTGTATAACTCATTGTTTGAGTCAGATTTCGAAAAAGGAATGAATTGACTATGAAGCGTTTTGAAACAATTCAAAACTTCAAATTAAAGAAACAAATCAGTACCGTTCGGGGCTTCGATAAAAGGAGAATCTTCTGACCATTCAACGGATTCTAAGGCAACTTTTTCCGGACACAGTTCCTAATGATGCTTTCATTTTCGCTTATAAGAACAAATTGGTTGAATAATCCTTGCGTGGACTCAAGTGAGCCAATTTTTTCAGTGAACTGATAATGATAAGAACTGATAATTCTTTGTAAACCAAGCGTAGGAATATTATAGCTTCTCACCTAAAGAAATTAATTTCTTTTAACAAACATGTTATCTTTTAACCCATAGTCAAATTAAATGCTCCAATGAATAAGAAACACGCGCACTTGGAAATACTTCGTAATGAATTATATCCGCTATAAATCAAAGTATTAAGAGAAAGGAGACAGGATAATCATTTATTCAATGAAAAACTATTTAGTGCCTCCATTAAGTATCCTTTCTTTCTGACAGTTAAAAACTAGTGCGAGAAATATTCGAATACAACTTCTGTTTAAATTAGAAGCCTTTGCGTTAAAGATGGATCTAGAGGAATTCTTAATGTGGGTCTCATGAAGAATCATATAGTCTCGTTGAACAAATATTCTTGCAGTTACCAATTGATATGATATTCTCTACTGAAACCCTTGATAATGAAACGTGCAAAAGCGTGAAACGTGAGAAAAGCAAAACTAGTTTCTTCGTTAGCCTTTACGTTTGTCGTGTAATTCTTTGTGCCCAAGGAAGTTAATATTGTTAGTATTCATCTTGTTGGTTACCTTTGTTGATAAATGGCACAATAGTAACTCTTAATTTGGGATCATAATGTGATCTCGTTTGTAGCCAAAGGATTCGGGCGAGAAACGTTTCAACCCATGACGAAAAAAGAAATGTAGATGCTAATGGAACACATTTATTGAATAGAGGTCCAGAGTGTTTTTGTATAGAGTTGCTTCAGTTGAAGAGATATATAGAGATATCGAAATGTATGTTTAGGAAGCTCATTTGCTCGTCTGACAGTAGACATCCTTTTGCAAACATAAGGAAAAAATTTAGCTTGGGTTTCTTGTACCTAATTTAGAGAATAACTAATAGTTTAAAGTATCCTAAACCAAGAGAGTAATGTTGGTTTCATTCGTGCCAGTACCAGAATATTATGCCAAAGAGTATGTATTTTTTTGTGGTACTACATCAAAAGCATATGCAATGTTTCGGGAAGTAAGAAACTCAGAACAATACCTGTCCCAGAACAATAAACATGAAAAACTGAATCTTCTCTCGTAAAGGGAAACAAAGTAGCACTCGTTTTATACTAAATGATCCATTGAAATTCCATTGAAGATTAGGCATTGCTATCTTGATTAAGGTTGCCTGTCACTGTGATACAGTTCAAGTAAATTATAATCTAAGTATTAAATAGTTGATGAAAAATGGTCAATAATTGTTACATGAATAAATATTAAACGAAAATTATAATCTAAGCATACTCGAAACCATAAAAAACAATAAAAATAAATAAATAATAAAATAAGAAATAATAAAAATAAAAAATAAGGAAAATAGTAAAAACCCATCTTATTCCTGAATCTTACAATTTATTTCAACCATGATGGAATTAACAGAACTTACAAAATATCGATGATATAATTTCGTGTTTATTTTTTTTAACTACTAACGAGGGCCTCGACCTTCAACAATCCACTGTCAATCATACACTTGAAATCACGGTAAATCCAAGTGCATTCGTCAGATTTGTCCTCATTGGATGCGATACATTCGGCGACTCCTGGCTTGACATCGTCCTTAGCGCGATCTAGCCTAATTTGTTCTGAAACTCTGTCAGCATCCAGACCGGAGCCTTCCACAAATACATCTAGTTTTTTAGCAACACATCTCATGTAACATCGGACTGATGGCTCATCAGGATATTGGAATTTCCTCAGGGCTTCAAGAAGTTCATCTGTAACATTTTCTTCCTTAATGCAATCGTTCCTGATTTGAGCTATCTCTTCGCCTGATTTTGGCGTCCATTCGGTGTTGGCCTGAAATGAAATTTTATTAAAAATATATTACGTGTATAAAACAAAAGGGAATCGCCAAAAATCAGGAATACTTACCAATGCAATGAGTGCACAAACCACCAAAATCACTTTCATCTTGAAGCACTGAGTACAGAGTATTGTCTTTCCTTAATAATCCGCAGACAAGAAGTGATACCTTATGCAGCCAAAATGCAAGTTTATATAGTCCAAACAAGAAACGTTAAAAAGGCAATTTAAATTCATTATGAATCCGCATCGGAACCGGCATTTGCATGATAATTTCTGCAATACGAGTATCATAATATCTTATTTTCAGAATAGTCCACACATGAGGCGGAAAAAAGAATGGAATTGCTAAAGATTCTCCTTTTTATTTTGTTTAGCCAAACATTTGGGACGCTAGCATTCGAAGCACTTAATATATTGATACTTTTTCGAAATGCAATCGTTCGATTTTCGAAAGGAGTCTAAAAAGTTATTTTGTACGATTTTGGGAAACAAAAATAACATCTCTAATCATTGGTATTTTGCGGTGAAAAGAAATTCACGTATTTCTTAATCAACGTAGTGACGTAGATATTTGCATTTTAATTTGATTTTTCAACGAAAGTGACGAACTGAATTATTTAAATATTGAAACACGAGACATATTGGCTGGTCAGTATTTAATTAGTAGAGCAATGGAGTGAGGAAGAAATGGAAGGCGAAATGGATTTTGTTTTGTTTTAATTATTCGATTTCTAATAGCACATTTACGATCAAAAACAAATATTTAACTCGTGCACTCATAACACATTTTAAGGTAAGCTAATTTTATACCAGTTTGAGGTCCAGTATTGAAGTTTCCTTTCTAATTTGCTTTCCTTTCGATCGACTGAATGAAAGATCGACATGTGCTAGAGCTTTGCATATAAATCCTGAAATATATCAGTCATCATCATGACTGCATGCTTATATGTTTTAAAATATCATTCGAATTTGATTGTTAATCATCATTTTAGTCACATCCACTCGTACGTTTCCACTCCTTAAGCTCAGTGAAATCCAAGATTTGGGCAAACAGACTTCTATAGGCATAATTTTCGAAATTTAAAACCGAATCGTGAAGCCTACTATGCAGTAAATTAAAAATAAATATTGGTTCGAAGGAAACAATGGAAGTTTCTCATAGGCAGTGTTTTATCCTGGTAGTCCAAAAAGTAGGACTTTTCGTTGTTGACTTCTGGATCAGGACTTAAAACTATTTTCCATGGATATTTTCATTTCCGAAACAAATGCGCCACTGAGTCTTATAGATTACTTTCTCTGTGAGATCGACGACAGTGGAGATGCTAATTTAGCAATAATCATAATCAATCTATAGGATATACTTTTCATTTTATATTCACATTTTACCTGCTATTTATTTCAATTATTTAGTATAAAATAAATTTGAGTTTTCTTTGTTTTTTGCGCGTTTTGTTCGATAGATTCATAACTATAAATAATATGCATTCTCTCTAAACAAGAAAAAATTATGTTTTTATGGAAAATTATAGAAGTGTTTACCGTGTACTGAAAATGGTACTCGTGGCCTAGAAATTACACTTTCTCATAAACAACATGGTAGGGAATATGTCAATTAAAATTTTCAATTTATCCACCGAAATGAAGCGAAAATACCAATGGAATGTTAAAAGTCACATCATAAACTTGGTCTGTAAAATTTATTTATTACTTCATGCCAATAAATTACCTATTCGTTCCCGATAAATGTTATCTTCGAGACAAAATCGTTTCTTACATGTCATTAAAAAATTTAAAGATTTTAGTACTTGGTGTTATTGAAACAATCAAAAGTTAAAGATTGTTTTTTTTATAAAAGTTACTTCATACTTAGAAATACATATTTATAGTTAAGTAAGAAAAAACTAAAGATTGTTGTATAGGGGAAAGCAATAAATAGCATAAATTCAGTATCCAATATAAGACTAATCAATCCATAGATTTGGAAATAGCATGATCAAACGATTACCAATAGTAGTTGGCAATAGTAGAAGGATTACTTTTGTTAAGTAAAAAATCGTTTCTATATTGCAAACAGTAAGAGTTTTTATTATTTCAAGTTATCTCTTCCTTCATTTTTAAAATTGACATTCGCATATCAATTCGTTGTTACCAAGGACTATGTGTAAACATATTTTTTGCCGCACTTGAAGAATTGTAACCGAACAGGATAATTTTCGGCTTCTCTCTTCTCATTAGTAATTATAAAACAACTGAAATTCATATCTGAGTGTTGACCGTAAGTCCAATTGTATATTTCAATAAATTTACATTCGTCGCAGACAATCTGTTCTTAATTTATTGAAATAAAAAACAACTATTAGAGTTAGTAGTCATGTGCACATATCCATAAATATTACATATGTGGTTGTCTACGGATCCCGGGGCTCAATTCATACGGAAAATAACTAAGTGGTAATGTTTGAGAGAATCAATGCCAGTAACAAAATTATATCTTACATCTTCCTCATGGGTTGTTATTGTAAGTTGAGTTCATACTGAGCTCTGCATGTATAATGTTTGCAAATCACGTATGTGACAAAAACCTTGAACCCATCTGGTTTTGCGCTAAACGAAACAAATGACGTAGAGAAAGAAAGAAAAAGTCTTTTACTGAACGTTGCATGAAATTTAAAACGACTTTTGGTGTGACAAGATTATAAAGATTTTTATTTTGTTTAATTTAAAAGTGCGATTAGATATTTTATTCAGGTGGCGTCCCCAATACGAGTGATATTCCAGCGATCATGCATTAATTAAGAATTAATTTTTGATTTCAGAACCAATTACAGAACATGTGATGCGTTATTCATAGTCTAATTGTTAATTAAATTTTTAATAGGCTTAAAGAAGCATCAAAAGTCTTATTAAAGCAGGTGAAAAGAATTTCTACTAATTTCTACACATATGTTCTGATATTTTTAGTTTCCTTGTTGATGTTGAGATGGTGTGAAACTCCTAAAATTCCTCCTTCTCCTAAAACTTGGGAGCGATTTGGATGCTCTTATTTATATGGATATATTTATATGGATCTTATTTATAAGATATAAAACAACAATAAATTGCATAAAAACTATATGAGATATAGTATTCCATAGGCAATTTGCTCTCATTCAATGCGCGAATATATTTATATCCTGATAGAAATTTTTCCACCGTTGGTCTAGAGTATAATATTCTTAATTTATAAGATTGAGAATCACTATTCCGATCAGTGAACAGATCATCAACAGGTGATAACAGAAAACTAAGGGCTCGCTCAGGTTGTGATCCCTTGTTCAAAATTCGGCACATAAAAACTAGTTTTTCCGAGTATCTAGCCTTCGTCATGAAAATACCTGTGTGTTTGAGATACGAAACCTTAACTTATGCAAGGTGAAGGTTCCACTACCACTATGCATATGCATGTATATCAGCTGATAAAGGTACACACCTCTTGTTTGGTGGCTGCTTTAGCTATCAATATCAGGTAGTTTGTTTTGAAACGAAAGATTGTTTTGAAAATTTTCCATTCACCCACCGTGTAGGCTGCAGTGCCATGTCTGCTACATAAAATATACAACAGATGATAGATACACTTAGGTCAATAGTCAGATGTCGCATATGTGACTCTATGAGCAAAAAGTTGTTGACATGTCTTTTTAAATTAGCGTGTTAATCGGGGAAGATGAATATTTTGTTAGATTAGTCTTAGTCGTTTAAAATTGTCGCTGTTCATGGTTTCAACGCTCAAAAATTGTTGCAACCATGAAGCAAAGGACCGTTCACTTCGCTAGTAATCTAAATATCCTTATATGCTCCAATTAGCATTGAGTTGTTATTCCATTGGTAAAATTATGGAATCGTTTGAAATCACATTTCCGATTAAGTGTGCCTTTAGAAAGTTTTCATTGATGCAAGACAGCAAAATATTCTGATTCTTCACATGCGGAAAAGAAAATTATAGCGATGCGAATAACAAAAAATAAACGTTTAAAAGATTATTTTCCTTTTCTGGGTACACATATATTTTAAATTGGAACAGAAAAAATTATTTGTGCCTTAGAAAACGTTGGAAAAATAATTTCAAACTAAAGAAAGAAAACGAGTGTTCTTTTTGAATCTGATATGTTTCATTGAAATATGTTACAGGTGCTTTATATAATTTTAACAGCACATGAGTAGATTTCATAAAACTAGAGGAATGAATGAATGTATATTTAATAGCTGACCACATTTCGTCACTTTTCGTGCTTGCTGTAGCAATGAATTAAGTACTTCCACATTTCTTTCTTTCGTGTTTCGGAAGGATCGATAATTATTCTCACACAAATTTAAACTGAAAAAGCCATCCATCGCGATCTTTTGTTGTTAAAACTTTTATTTCAAGCTCTCTGTCTAGGAAAGCTCGCTTTATTCGTTGCATAGGGTAGTAGGGTATAAGACGTGATTTGATGCCCTTTCAGAGTGTGAGCGGTTTTTAGTTGTTACGGAATAGTATGAGTGATTCTAGCTTATTCTGGGGTTGATATCCTCACAAAATACATTTTTCTCCTGTAAAGCTGTTTATTGTCACTTTCGTAATGTTATGCGAGTTGAATTCAATGAACACGTCTGAAAATGACGAATTGATTCTTCATTCCGCCCTTATCTTAATGCTTTAAAGCAATTTATGTCAACTTTCTCGTATACAGAAAGACTTATATCTGTCCCAAAGAAATTGTTCGCTTAATAAACGTGTGTTGCATAGAGTAGATACATGGAAATATTTATTGGAGCTTATTTATTTGACAGTTGACAAACAAAACCAATGTTTGATCCCAGGTTATTCCACTGTTACAAAAATGTATTTTATCTATACCGTTTGTACTCGCTTTATTAGTTTCTTTTTTTCAAAGGTTTCATTTTTTCCAACTTTCCTTCTTGCTTTCGTCTTCTTCTTTAGAGTGTTTCCTGTAAACTTCGAAGACGTTTTGCGTTAGACTAGTGCTTCTTTTAATTAGAAACCTGCGTTAGGGCTTCCCAATTCTATTCGTCTAGGCTCCTCAACTGATTCTGTATTTATGGGAAGAACTTTTTGACTTTAGATTGATTTTGATTGAGTGTATAAGATTATATTTTTAAGTTATTGTGGGTTTTTGTGAATATCTCAACCTGTTTAGTCTCGTTGTCGCATTTTTGCAGAATTTAAAGACAGAGAACGTTCGTTAGCACCGCTTTCTTATTTTTGGTTCCACATTTGGACTTCCCTATACCTGTACTTTTAACGTATTTCAACAATACAAGATGATCCAGAAGATTAATACTCAAACATTTATTTTTTGTACATTTGAATCGTTTATACTTTTTAGTTATTTTATTTATCATTTCATTGTCTATTCTTCTCTTCTCCCCTCGGTGTTCCTTAGTTACCTTATGGCTTATTTTCTAATTGGATTATTTTGATTACTCACTTTTTTCTCAATGTTTCGCAGTAATTTTTACCTTTCAGATTATGCGACTTTCTCCAAGCCCGACTTTCTCCCAAAACGATTGTCTCTCGCTGTGTTTTAAAGCTCCAGCAGAATTTAAAATCTTATTTTATCCCTTAAAGCCTAACTAATCAAACTTTTCATTTGATGAAATGATGTTTGCGGAGTGTTTTCCTTAATTTTTCAACTATCAAGTTTATTTTCTATAGTGTGAGAAGCTTCCCCTTACAGAGGCGTATATAATGTTACTGGGATAGCTGCAAATCAACACTCAAAAGGACACGACCATGGTTTTGATCATGATATTGCATTTCAATTCGTTTTTCATCTTGAATTGATTCAATTTTTATCTTGAATAAAGTTAGTAATTAGCCAACCTATTCGTGGTTATGGTAAGATTGAAAAGAAGTCTATCTAATCTTTAGGAAGAGTTATCACTCGTATAGTTCTTAAAAATCTATAAGGACGAAAAACTATTAGGATTCAAAAGCAACCGAAACGCAAAAATAGAAAGCTTCAAGTAATAAAAGTGCAAAATCTTAGCCAACGTCTGAAGCATCCGGCGACGTAGTCAACAAAGTTGATAAGAAAGTCTTCCATGAACAGGCCATCACACTTTCATTTTCAAATGGTTGATGCGTTGATCTTTCAACTCAAGATGATTGTGGCCAAGCCACATGGACCATGTAAATTTTAAATGTTTAAATTGTAACAAACCGGAATAAACATCAATTACACGTCGTTTAAGCAAAAAATTAGTGTATTCAATGTACGTACTAACAGCATATAGCATATGTTATGATTTGTATAATGAAATCTCCCTTCGACGTATAGAGCGTTGTTCAGCAGACGCTGGTTCCAAACAAAAACATTATTCAAACATCTGACCACTTAGTCACACTATCTTCAATCTCGGAAAAGATGATACTTTTTACCACATATGCAATAAATTAAATCAAACCTCATATATACAGGTCACGAGATTATCAATGGTTCAGTGGTCATCTTTTGTAATGAATGCAATGCGCCAAGTGTTTTCTTGAGTATTTTATCAAAGAAAACTTTTCTTAGACGATCCTATTGTTGTTTGAAGAAATCTCAGCCTTCTTTTGCTTCTGCTCGGTTGTGCTTGGTCTTGAGATTGCTCGTTCCTTCTGAATAAATAATTTACTTTGTTAGAGTTGAAACTTAAATTTACTGTGGCTTGAGCCGCTGGACAAACAACCAAGCATGTAGGTAGAATATGCTACAGATCAGGGCACTTTCGTCTGTGATTTGGTATCACGGTTCCATATGTTCTTCTTACCACAATTAAGATAGAATTTATGTATACATATATATAGCGTCATGGTGGTATCTGTTGGCTATTGCAGGGCGTTATCACTTAGGGGAAGTTGGGTGGTTCAAAATCAGGAATGTTTTGAAGTTGTGTTTATCGAGAAATATTGGTCGAAATTGCGATTGATTCTGAAAAAGGAAAAAAAAAAATCGCCTAACAATATTTCATACGTATGACAGTAACAATAAAAAATATCAAAATCGAAGGCCACAATTCCGCCTTTCATGAAAATAATCCGAATAGCTGTAACATGAACCCAAAGTAAACCAGGAAAAGGAGACTTTCTGTGACTCCCTTTCATTTTAAATTTTTTTAATTTCTGTAGAAATGAGCACGTTTCGCAAAGGTGGATTTGAATGCGGTTCCTGGCTCCGTTTCACAAAGGTTGGAATTCCAAGGAAAGACTTTATGGAAGGTGTGAAAAATTTATGTTACTTAATAAGTAAATTTTTATGCAGTGAAACAAAAAATTTGTCTTTAGTTTACGTTTATACTGCATATTCTTGATATTTATGTATAATATTAAATGAGAACTAACGTTAAATATTCATTACATTGACATAGACATTCTTGCAAAAAATATATAGATTGTAAAATTTTGATCAAATGTGGCTGTTAATCAAAAGATATTTATTAACTGTTATGGAAAACTTAATGAAAGTTACATTAATTTTTTTCATTTGGTATGACTTAGAAACGTAGGGCTTATAAGCATGTTTAGGCACGTTTCTGTTTTGAATCTCTAGAATTAATAAAATACACTAAATTTATGACTACAACGCCTCACGAATTCATATATGATAAGAGGAGTAATTTTGTAATTTTGAAGCAATTTTGAATCTAATGCTCTCAAAATCTTTGTATTGGATAAAAATTGATCGCTGCATTAGAGAAAGGATGCTTAAAGTAAATCAGTAGAGCCTGACACAGTATTTTATTTCCTCCTGAGCAGTTAGTGGTATTAGTATACATATTGCAAGCTACTTATTTGCCTGTTATTATACTGTTATAAACTGTCTGAAATAAAAATCTTTGTTGAGTAAGATGGCCATGGTTTCTTTAAACGTATTTCTTTCTGATTATCACAATTCACTATTTGTTTTGATAGAATGATTTGCTTTTAAAAGCTCACTTAATTTCAAAAATTGGACAAAAATGAGAGCATTGATTGAATTCATCATTGCTTTGCAACTGCTTTCAATAAAAATAACTTTTCCTTCATTTGGATGAGCCTTCTTATCAACAAACATAAACCTTGGTTGTAATTAGAACTTTTCAGCCATCCTCATAACACTTTTCTCAAGACACTTAGCTCTTCACAAAACCCCCTTGAAACCACGGGTATTGACTGTCAAGATTTCTTGTTCACGGCCTTCAATTTTGGAGTTCGTGCAGCTCGCCGACGGCATGACTCCCCGTCGCTTTTGAGGTTCCCTCCCTGACCGTGGTCCGTCAGTCATCATGTCAAACACTTTTTTTGTAATCTGGAGTCGTCCTTACGCTGCAATTGAGCGGGCAACTGAAGTTTTATGTATTGGAGATTTTTGGCTAATCAAATAAATCGTACAACTCCTTGTTTTATCTGATTGGCCACTGGTCAATCTCGTTTTGTTTCGATAATTCTATTCGAGACTTTTGATAGCATTAAGCATCAGCAAAATGAGTGCTATTTTTAAGTTAGTGAGACTTCCGAGCCAGATAAGAAAACTTGTTCATGGTTAGAGTTCCATTCATGGAACTCAGACAATGAACAAGTTTTCTTATCTGGTTCTGAAGTGTCGAAAAACTAGCAAATGGAAAGAACTCCTTAATTTTCAATCATTTCATGAAAGAATTGAACAAACACAAAAATATTAATGATAAGGTTGGAATAATAACCAAAAATCAGACAGAACCTTCTTGGACAAATTCCTAGTCTATGAGGCCTATAAATATCAAGTGAAGGCTTAGAAAAAAAAATCAAATAACTTACAGAATTGAGAAATAAAGTTCCCACCACCGTGAATTGAATTATGTAATACGTTTGCGGGCGTAGTATTGTAGAAAAAATGTTCATTATACTTCATTACACTAACAGACAATTTAATTATAATTCTCTTTAGTTTACAATACAAAATATTTTGGACGCGCATTTCAGCAAACTTGTATTGAATGCACTTAAAACTCATCAGAAAATGCAAAAATGTATTAATAAAAAAAACCATCGATAGTACATAATCTATTAGTGATGATTCATTGTTCCGATTTCAATCACCGAATTTAGAAAATAGAATATTTTTTTAAACGAACAAAAACATCTTTCACTGCACGTGAATATATCTCTCCCCTACCGAGATGACCACGATTCCAAATCACACACATAATAGTTTCCGCCGTAGATCTAGTGGAAATTTTGGAACCAAAACAACAATAATGTGTCGAGCCCTATTATGTACTATTTGTTTTTTATTCTTATGTATTCATACATTCGTTTGAATCATTCAAAGGTGCGATAAAGGCCGCACGGATTTTACCTATAAAAATGCTCGAATCCTCGCAATCCAACATCAGTTCTTATCCGAACATTGAACCTGCCGTAACTGCTCAAGAATTCCTTGTAAAGCCACAATGAAATTATTAGTAGTCCTTTGTACGATTGCAGCATTGGTAAGTTAGACGATCTAATAAAATAATCCTTTTAATTCCTAATGCGAAATGGTGCCTAATAACAATTTTCTATTTCAGGCTAGTGCTGAATGGGTCGTCAAGAATGTCGAACAAGTAGCACAATCGCGTCTTGATTGTATTAAGGAACTCGGCGTTCCGCAAAACATTGTTGAGCAAATAAAAAAATTCCAATATCCTGACGAAGAAATTGTACGATGCTACATTCGTTGCACTAGCGAAAAACTAGGAATTTGGAGCGATGAGAGCGGTTTCAATGCGGATTATGTAATTGGTCAACTGGCCGGCAATAAGGATAAGGCTTCAGTGAAGGCTGATGTTGAAAATTGTCTTGATAAGAACGAACAAAATTCAGACAAATGTTCATGGGCCTATCGCAATTTCCAATGTTTCATTAAGAATAATTTAATTTTAGTTAAGTCTCAAGTTTCCAGCTCTTAAATTTGATTCATTGCAATTATACTTTGACTGATATATGTACCTTTACATTTCAAGATATCAATGGATTTCGATTAAGATAATATGTGACTTTAAAATAAAGATAATGCATTGAAATGAATTGTTTTAAGATGCATGAGTTCCGAAAAACAACGTTTCAGGAACTTTAGTAGAAAAATGGACTAATTCCATCAGGCATTGAAGCCTGTTCTATGGTCATCGCGTATTATATGAGGATTCCTTTCTATGGAAGAAAGTCAGGTGGTGAAAGTTATATAGGAAGCGGTGGATGTAACTGAGAAACAGTCGTAAGAGTTGGAGTTGTGTTTAATTTGTAGAATCAACTGAAAATTGAGGATGTCGATTGTCGATGTACTGCAAGCTTGAAAATCTTGTGAACATCAGACTGCAGGTTGGAATATATTAAAGTAAGTTCTATATTGCCGTATCAACTTTTTGATCTCACCAATATTATATTGATTATCCCAATAAATGTTTTAACTTTCGAGACGTATAGTTCTGTATTATATAAAGTCTATAGTCCTGTCGTATGTCTTATACGAGACTATGAGTATTTTACGCAGACGGGTTGATAATTTCAGACATCAACCTTGTCCTGTCAAAACCACTGGTCCGGGAGTGTCCAGGTTAGGTGACTGTCAGCCATCCTTACGGTGAGGAGTTTAAGCTGACTGAAACATGGTGGTACTGGCTTCGAAAACTTAAAAGTACCGTCCAGCATGAGTCGGCTGTGTTAACAATAAAAATGTTAAGACTATACACTCCCATATGACTAGGAGGAGATATCAGTTGGGAATTGTCACTGAATTCATGTTTTAGTGGGGAGACGGTACTTTACGCATCCCTGGTTAAGTCTAATGAGATAATTTCATACTCATGACTTCAATGCATAAATGCGTTTTATACATATGTCCTTATTAAATCGATCAAAGTGAAAAATTGAACATACAAAAAAGTGAAATGAATATATAATACAATTAATTCCGCAAATAATCACGGATGAAACTTAAATTTGTACTTAGAACATTTCATGTTGTTTCATATATATCATGTTGCAATGTAATCGTTCTAAGTGTTTTGAACATAATTTATAATCTGTTGAAAGTGTAATTCATTCAAACACTTATTGCTAAAATGAATTGTGAATATTGATCACACAGAAGGAGTCTGTGAGTAATTTATAACAATTAAGAATAAGCTGAACACATTCTGGTCGCCGCAATGATAATTACTGATATTAGTGCTGAACTCGGTTTTGCTCCGCAATTATAAATAAGAGCTTCATCATTCAAATCGTCAATTTAATGCACACCAATTACCTTATTTACCTCATTTAGCAAAAGACAAAAGACACGACAAAAATCAGCAAACTTCTTAATCTAATAATGGCATTTCCTAAATGTGTATTTCATCGCGTGCTAGATTGATTACCGTCAATTTATTTGAACGTTTGTGCCATATGCACATCGCAACAGCACAATCGAAAGACATTTCTAGAGCCATCATTCCTGCAACCATTTCAGACCATTCTACATACTTAGTCTATCTATCATCCACTATCTATTACCTATTAGTGCCAGATGCATAAACTGAATGCTAAGTAAATATCAACTGACTGATGTGTATTTTTTCCACAGATTCACATCACAATTATCATTGTTGATAATAATTATGGAAATTACATTTGGATTATTTATTTCATTCATAAAATTTTAAAGACTGACTAGAAGGCTGCTGAATGCGGAGGACTGGAGTTCGTTGGGAATCATTTGAATTGAATTACAATACTTGACTTGTCTAATTGAGAGACCGTCATATGGTATCCATGTCTTCAAACGAACATTTAATTTTACACTTGATAAACTTGGAAGGCTACAGGTTACATAATTGTTTTGAGGTTTAAGTATAATAATAAAATTATAATGAAATCCGAAAGGTGCTATCAATCACTGTACGAAGGTAAAAATCAAATATATGAAAAGTTAAAGTAGAAGGCAGAGAAATTTCGATTGCTATCCCAACGAACAAAAGTAAAAGTTCAGTACTTATTACTTTATGCACTTTTTCGAACCTATTGGCATCAGGTAATACAATCACAAAGAAAAGATGAATGCCATACAAATCAAGCAACGCGTACATTTTATTTCTTTTTCACTTACTATCATGCAAACGAAAATTGCATTGCTCCTTTAGTTTGGTTATCAACACATTTAATGAGCAATATTTCCAATATTTCATGTAAAAAATTTATTATAAACTTTATCTGTGGGTCGATTTTCATATTTTATATTGAAATGTGTTGTTTGGAGGTGCAACACAGGGTGGATGTTGTTTGAATCCAGCCATGGTATAATGCGAAGAAAAGTTTTATATCATCATGCGTATCCTTAGCCCATTCGGGTACCAATGAATCAACAATTCCTAATTATTAGAAACTTTTTCGCGGTATTTTTCTATGGAGGTCTTATCCATTTCTTATCAAATTTGGAAATTTAATTCTCACATTTTTTCAACGTGGGTGTCAAATGAAGTTTCAACCGTTCCAGGCATGCTCCAGCAAAAATCTTATTCAATACTGTATAAGCACCAATTTGTGATTTATTTACTAGAATTCCTTCCGAAACTCGACCCAGAATCATGAGATTTTTGAAACTCATGTAATGAAACTCATCAAATGAGAAATGTTACAATCGATGATTTTAACTTGATGGAAGTGTGCCAGGAACATTGCGCCTGGCCTAAGCCAAGTGACGGATGTGATGCATGCATAGGAAAGGTAAAGTTTCGACTACATTCCAAGAAATGTATCTTAACATTTCCTGACGAGCTATTATACAATAAACAAGTATGCAAGGAGGAATATCGGACGATACTGGTCCAAAATCGATTATAACAATTAAAATATAACCTGCAAAGTTAAACGGAAGGTCTTTCTTTTATTTTTTAAGGAATAAGTTTTACATTAAATTTACATGCATAAGATATTTATCAAAACTTAGGTTATGGTTTTGTGGCGGCTTAAACGTACACTTACTGCCGTACACAGTCTCTATAACTATACTACAGTATCTTTTTATCCAACGTGAATGAGTCTGTGTATTTGTTGCGGCACAAGATTTTTAGGAGAATTAAGAGACCTCGTTTGTGTAGAGAACTTATTCAAGACATCCTTCCTGGGGCAATACCGTATCTAATGGATATGGAAGGGCTCTGTTCAACTGGGTGCAAGCAAATATGGATCTCATATTGATTGCACCGAACGAGCCCACCTTCGGAAGAAGCTCGTCAACGATCGATTTCTTCATTGTGTTTGCTAATCTGGTGAATATCACTCACAGCTGGAGGAATTTTGGATGTAGAGTTCTTGACCCTGAATCTGACCATCTTTTGGTCGAACTCGCTTTAAGAGTTAAAAAGGGTGTAAAGCTGGAAGCAACAGCCCCACAGCTCTTTATCCCATACAAGCGCATAGACTGTATGAAGCTACATCGTAGACGTAGCACCCTCAGGAAACTGCTTTCAAGGATATACTATCGCAATCTGAATATGGTTAACTGGGAGTATCAGCGGGTACACCTTTTAATAATGCCCCTTAATAGAATGATTTCGAGAAGAATATCTGAATTTGCCAATGAGAGATTCGAACAGACCCCAGCAAACATTCGACCAGGTGCTTGTATGTTCCCCCAAATTAATAAAATAACTAGCAGGAAGCGCTTGCCAGGAGTCCTCACTTATAACGGATCCATGCTCATGGATGAAAAGGCCGTTGTTGACTCCATCGCAAATCACTTTGCGACAGTTCTTCAAGGGGAGAAAGCAAGTGAGGACTCTGCTTTCAATCCATTAGTAAAGAGAACAATATCAACGTTCGACAAAGACCACAAGAACCTGTGCTTGACTAGATTTTCAGATTCGAATCCCTCCGACGCACCTATTGGCAGCACCCTGTTTGTGAGCCCTGAAAGTCTCAGCATGCTTGCACTTGAGCGAAATTCCAAAAAATCGGCTGGGGCTGATGGAATTTCAAATTTTTTCTGAAAAAAACTTCCTCACACGTATTTTGTTCTCCTCGCAATCCTTCTAAATAACTGCATTCACATTTGCTACTTCCCAAAGCAATGAAAATGCACAAAAATATTTGCTATCCCGAAGCAATCCAATATCTCTCTTGTCTAATGTGGGAAAATTACTTGAGAGAGTTATCCTCCAAAGCATCACACAGTTTTCTGAAGGGGCAAGAACTGTGCCGGAAAGACAATTTGGCTTCAAAATAGGTCACTCAACGATAGACGCATTGGCGGTTTTCCAAGCCAGTATAAAACCGAACTGGCATGAAAAAAAGGTTGTTGCAGCGTGTCTCATCGACGTAGAAAAAGCCTTTGATTCAGTTTGGATCGACGGACTTATCTACAAACTTATCCAACTGGGCTTTCCGGTGAATGATATAAAAATTGTAGGTAGCTTCATGAAGGGATGAACTGCCTTTGCGGTGTCTGCTGGAGCTAGCTCTGAACCCTTTATCATTAATTCGGGGGTCCCACAGGGGTCCATCCTTGAACCCGTTCACTTCAATATATTTACGTCCGATATCCCAGGGATAAGGATGAATTTCAAGCTGGAATTGAGGTGAATCGCTGACGACTTACTGGTGTGATCTTCTGAGTACAATCTCCGCTTCGCAAGACTGAGACTCCAAAGGTACCTGGACTCGTTCACTTCATACTATGAAAAGTGGGGGATGAGGGTTAACGGTAAGAAAAGCCAGCTGATTGTTTTCAAGGACCCACATCAAAAATTTGGACGTCGCACGAGGAGTATCTGTAACACCAGAATAAAGCTGAACGGGCAGGCAGTGCACTGCTCGAAGCAAACTAAGTATCTGGGGGTAATTTTTGACAGGAACAACAACTTTAGTGCCCATGTTGACGCGGTATTGAAGAAAACTAGATACGCATACCATCTCCTTTTACCTCTTTTCAGGAAACAGCCATCAACCAACAAGCGGGTGAAGTTACTAGCGTACAAGTCGCTTATCAGGCCCAAACTAATGTATGCGGTGCTGATCTGGTAGGCTACAGCGAAGTACAAATGGAGCAAGATAGGATTACTGGAGCGCAGAATCCTTCGAGCTTGCACTGGGTTTTATAAACGGGAGGACGGACGGCCCTACCCCAACCGACAACTGTACCTGTACTGTAATTGTATATCACAAAACAATTCACCCAATAAATGATTGAACTTGAAAAAGAAACTTGAACTTGAGAACTTATTCAGGTCGTTGAAACTAGGTTTCAAGTTGTTATATCTTGCTTCAGTAAAGGTCGGGAAACTCTTTTTAACAGGAATTACTCATGAAATTTCCAATTCTTTAGAATTCTTTTGGCGTGCGCTCCACCGGGACGGTTACCTTTATAAATCCTTATCGGTAGCGCGTAGATTGATATTGATAATGCGAATAAGGAAACATTTTTTCGTTCAATCGTATAATTTCGTTCATATTAAGCCAGATTGATTTCTTGTCCATGAAATATTTCTTGAAAATTGTTATTTGATTTAGAATGAGGGTATCAACTTAACGTTTAGATCACTTGAATTGAGATCCGTTTTATAAATATGCAGTATGCACTTGTTCTAAAGTTACATATAGATTGAGCATTATATAGATACATGAGAATCGAAAAATCTGATCAGAAAATCACCGATTAATATAAAATATTTGTCCTTTTCCCCACTACTGTGAAACAAGCTATAATTGTTCCAATTCTCAAAAATGGCAATCATTCGGATGTATCCATCTATCGTCCTATATCCCTACATTCTTGTTTTTCAAAATAATTAGAACGTCGAAATGAAATTATCTTGCTGAGGCGAAAGGCATTTTCGGCTCAAGTCGGTGTGATTTTCACGGATTTGTTTTTTTTTGAATTTAGAGGCCCTTGTATATCGGGATCATTGTTGTTTTCGATGCTAGTCTTTAAATCTCTACAGTATAACTTCGATTCCTTTTTGTCCTTCATCTGGTGCCCCGAAGGCTCCATTCTTGGACCACTCCTCTGCCATCGTTTTATAAATGACCCTTCCTTTGTGATCTCTTCTCCTTACCCCCTCTAAGCCGATGACTTTAAAATTTACTAGTCAATTGGATCACTTCAAAATTATCAACTTCTTCATGATTATTTGTCCACTTAATCCGTTTGTCGCTGCATTTGCTCGTTCTAATGTATACTGTTCATCATTACTTTCATCATTCCAAGCTTGGTCCTTTTGCTAGTTGTATTTGGCGTTTAAAGTTAAGTCTAGGTTAAGGAACTCAATTATTTAAGAAGGAATATTTAAGAAAGGATATAATTGAATACATTAATCACTGACATCCTCCCGAATATAAAGAGCAGTGAAGTGCAGTGTTGATAATTTCGAAGATTAAGAGATTGTGTGGTGGTATGTAAGTTGAAGGATCCAGGTACCTTATATAAGCTAAAATTACTTGGTGAAACTCTTCGATGCAGGGGAAAAAGAGGCTTTGGAGGATGAATAACATCAACCCTGTTGAAAGTAAAGTCTGATATAGATCTTGTTATACCAGAAACCAACAACAGATCATATCATTCAATTGGACTAGAAAGAAATATTTGATGGCTGGTAAATCCGAAATTCGAAGTTGTAGTTAAATGCTGAGCTTAACAATTACATGGAAACGTTATCAAAAGACTTTGTTGGTGAGACGGTAAATTGTCCTTGAATATATTTGAAGACGTGAATCACACTGTTTTAATAGCAATTAATCAATTTTAATGCTTTTCCATAACAGCGCCAAAAATGGAAATAATTTATTCTTTGAAAATGATTGACTTTAACAGGAGTCTCAAATGGTGAACACCCTGTAATTCGTTGGTAAAACTATATAGTTTGTGGTATTATTGGTTTCTATCCTTTTCGTTTGAAATTTATAGTTGGACATGACTTGATTGCTTCAATTACTCATTCCGGCTCTTTGCAGACGTATTCACTTTGTTCTATGGAATAAGTGGCAGAAAAAACTAGATAAAAGGATTATTGTCAGTAGGAAAGCTGAACCAAATAAGACACAAGACAACAAACCTGTGGTACCAATAAATCACTCTATATCCCATAGGACTGTGTTGTGACGGATAATGGTAGTTAGAAGATCTGCACTATCCACTTCCTTTAAACTTCCATGTTTGGAACTTTTGAACTTTTTAACAAATGGGGGAACATTTGTAACTAAGTTGTTTGTGAAATTTTTTAAAAAGATTCTTTTCAATTCGCCTGGAAACATTTCTTTATAAAGAACAGTGGTGTTCTGACAGATACTTGTGAGACATCGGCTAGGATTTTTGCGAACCATTTCACTCATTGTTCATCGTTGATTTGTGTGTCTATAAGTAAGGTTAGGAATTACAGCCGCGTTGGTGGAGTATATTATTGAGTCCTTCGATCCACGTCGAATGGAAGGGCATTTTGAAAACCGAAGTATTTTCAACTGTACTATACATTTCATCGCAACGCTATGTTTATATTTACATAGAAGGAATACAATGTATTAAAAGTTAAACTATGCTTTATAAATGTTATTGGCTTTATATAAGAGTTCTACTTTCTTTCCAGTACAACAATATCTTACCATTTATATGTACACAAATCTGTAACTATTACTAATTTCATCGAAATTCAAACCGATAATAATCCAAATATGTTGCCAAATAATAGAAAAAGCGATTGTGGAGAGAAGATTTTGATGTGTATTAAAAATTAAAAGAATTGATGGAAGGACCAATATAAGATTAAAGAAAGTCGAATTTTTTATGAGGGGACTAGTTTTGTTACACATTATTTTGAGAATGAAACAGTGAATTCGCTTTCTTCTTCATAGCAGCAGCATATGATATCTTTGGTATAAATGTAATGTGTTATAAATTTAGGTGTATAGTTAATTGTCTTTTTGGGTAATTTTAGTCAAGCCTATAAAGTTTTGGTTTTAGTACTTTTTCCTAAAATTTCCAAAATGACATCCTACTAAAGGGAAGCAGAAACTTCTGGTGAAATTGACTTGTGTATCAAATTTGAAATTTAATATTCTATACCTTTATTAATTGCTTTATCCTTCGTGCTAATAATTCGATAGCTTCTGTGCAGCTGACGATATCAGCAAAATGCCTTGTGGAAATATAAAAATGGAAAACAGATTTATTAACATAATGTGAATGCACTAATGTGCCTACTACAATCATCCCTTAAAATAACAAACAGGTACCCTATCACCTAGGTTTTTGGTTATGTTGTGTGTTTCATAATCTTCATTATACGTTATTTACTTAAATTCATATGCATGATTGCGAACCTTTTGAAACTTGAAGTAGATCTTTTAAATGTAAGATATTTATCGAATGATTTTATATTTTCTAGCATTATTCCTTTATATTCTTAACATTTAAATCTTTAAAAATAGCGAGAACCAATGTAGACGGTCAAAAAAAAAAAAAAAAAACAAAATAGATTTATTACGAACAAGCAAAAAGTGAAATTAAATCTCATCATTCAAGTTTAATGTGGTTTCGTCTCACGTATGCATTAAAATGAAAATTCAATCCAAATCACAATAAAGTATAGAAAATTTTTACAAACAAAGGTTACACAAGAAAATAAGTTAAAGGATGGGATGCATAATACTAAATTGCCATAACTGGTTGGTGTATTTTTAACTCTTCTAGAAAACATTAAAAACCCACTTACAGACAGCAACGACAGGAGAAATAAAACATCTTGAGCAAGTTTATTTCCAAAGTACTTTAAAGCAAGTAACTCAAAGAAGTATATAAAATGCGAAAATAATTTTTTTTTGTTCAATGCGCGGTATATTAAAGTTCTTGAGGCTGGACAAAGAACTATTCTAAAGAACCATTGTTTTATATGGTCTTATTATATATTCCTCCTTAAATACTTCGGATATCTGTTAAAGCTTCAGAAACGTAGATCATTGCCATAAAGCATTTTCCCAAAGGATCAAATTTTACTAACATTCTGTTCATTATCATCAACATATTTCATAAAAATAAGCAAGGTTTCAGGGCCTAAATTACATGAAGTCTACTTCGTATTTGTTAAATATATCAACGTATTAAAAAAATTCTAGCGATTGTTATGCAGATGTCATGGCTTTCCGCTTGTACTTTTGCGCATGTACCAGAACTGCACCACCCTGTATCAAATTATCCACCTCTATCCCCTGTCGTGATAACGTTTTAGCAAAAATTAAGTAACTGGTGACTTCTTGTAATTTAAGCTCGAGTCAATTGAGATCACACACGGGAGTATATATAAAGTGGCTGCAACATTAGCATCATGATTCAGTTGCTGAAAACACGTCGTCGTGCAAATTTTACTTATAACAAATCCTACCCAGACGGTAAATCCAAGTAAAGATGAAAGTTCTCGTGCTATTGGCCATTATTGCAGTGGTAAGTACACTGAAAATAAATTTAATTTATTGCACTTCATTTAAATTCAATATTAACTTGTTAATGTTGAGTTTAATTTGATGCCAGAGTTGATGTCTTGATTTGTTCTTGGTAAAATTATAGATGCAATTCTTGAACTGTTGCCCTGTTTACATTGATTAATTGCAACACAAATAATGATTATTATTTTAAATGGATTTCAAATATTCTTTCAGGCATCTGCTACCTATACAATCAAAACACACGATGATTTAATCAAAACTAGAGGAGTGTGCGTGAAGGAGTTGAATGTTGCTGATAGTTACATTGAGAAATTCAAGAAATGGGACTTCCCTGACGATGAAACAACTCATTGCTATATCAAGTGTGTCCTTACCAAAATGGAATTATTCGACGGATCCAATGGATTCATCGTTGACAACTTGGTTGAACAATTGGGACAAAATAAGGATAAGGCTGAAGTTCGTACTGAAGTTGGCAAATGTGCCGATCATAATGACCAAAAATCCGATGAGTGCGCTTGGGCCTATCGTGGCTTCACTTGCTTCGTTTCTAAGCACTTGCCATTGGTTCAGCATAGTGTTGAACATTAAGGAGTTAATTTTAAGTTATGTGTGAAATGCTGTTGTTAAGTGACATTGTCTACAAAGAAAATTATGCCAATAAAGAAACTTCGGAAGAATTAAAGCAAACCGTTTTGAAATGCAAAATTTCTGGGATTCAGTGGATTTCATGGTTGGACATGCAACCTTGTAACCAGTTCATATAATAAAAATTAATAGATTGAGCCGTGCGTGAAAACAGAAGAATGTTTCTGAAAGAAAAATCAGCTCTTTTGCAGGCAGTTGTAAATATTGTTTTTTAAAAGCTTAAGTATAATATTTGTCAACTTAACCACCCGCACTTACTTCAAATGTACACGCATGAGTTTTATATGGGTTTGAACCTGGGTGAGCTCGCTTATCATCATAACTTTCTCACGAATTAAATTCCAGACAGTTCCCTCAATTATTCAGTTCTGTTCAATTATATTTACAACAATTATTTATGATTATAATCTATTCAGGAGTCATATTAGTCACAAACGTTCATCATATTCCGTGGAAGAAAAAGGTCGTGACGCTTTAATATACTGAAAACCAATTGGTTTTCTTTCTTAAACTGTGAGAGTGAATTTATTTCAGACAGTTTCATAATTTCTCGGTTAGGATCATGCTGCGATCAATTAAAAACTTGTATGATTTCTGGCTGAGGATGTGAATGAAATGATTTGCACAGGCTTTTTTCGAAATCCTCTTTTATTCTTTTGAGAGAGTTCTGCAGAGATCGAATCAAACAATAGTGTGAGGGTGTTGTGTCTAGTGCGTAATCCTATACAGTGGATGCAACGAACCTTGCAACTTGAAAATGCAACAACGCAATTTCCGACGTATTAAGTTGGTATTCGGATGTTGTGATGATGGACGATGAAACCTTTCCCAATTTTGGCCGAGCTCTTTCAATTGTCTGACGTTAACGCTGTAGTTGTACACAGAATAAGGTGAGAGAGTCGAATTGAGAATCAATTGTGTGACGAACTAGAAGTCGAACTTAAGGTCTACGATTCATCACCTGCCTCATTACATACACAGTATCACCTTTTTGGCGCCAATCCTTGTTTCGAAAAGGCTTTCAAAGGCTTATCAGCCCTTGTCCGCGGTCTTTGATATTTCGATGGTTGTATGTAATCATTATGATACTTCCATGGTATCATAATGATTACATATGTTTCAGAAATTTCTGGATTTCATTGTGTTTTGGCAATGTATCGCAGATTAAAATTGGTCCCATTGAAAGTATTATTTCTTCAATGGCG
Organism: Stratiomys singularior; assembly: GCA_954870665.1. Taxonomy (NCBI): domain Eukaryota; kingdom Metazoa; phylum Arthropoda; class Insecta; order Diptera; family Stratiomyidae; genus Stratiomys; species Stratiomys singularior. Next base: position 5,562,760 of record OX940877.1, read on the forward strand.
ATTTAGTGCAGTTGCTGCCATGGTTCCAGGCTTATTTCAAACTAGCGCCTCTATTTGCTGAAGAAGGAGTTGAGGGATGAAAGATAGTTATTATGGCGATAAAAAGCTAGGAGGTTTTTCGAGAGCCAGAACAAATAATGATGTCTTCAGCGTACTGGATGATATGGATTGGGGTGGGATCATCCATGTAGGTTTCAATCCAGAGTCAATCCAGAATCCAGAGTCCGTACATTTTATACCAACACAAAGATCATGATTTCCCAACATTGGGTGCGCAGATTACTCTAACTTGTGAAAAAAATTAGGTTACTTAAAAGCTTATTTTACTTTTATTTTTAATATAGAATACTGCACTATAGATGTAGTTCATAGTCTCTATGATTGTTTCAAGTTATTTAGATACTCAACGTGTAAGGATGGAGGAGCTATATGGAAACCGAAATGTGAGTTCCAGCAAGAATTCTGGAGCATCAAGAAACTATCGCTTCAACGGAAGCTTCTCGCAGAGAAACGATTGAAACATCTTCGTGTGTCATTTCTCTCGATTTTATTCAATTTTAACGATATAGTGCATTATGTGTTATAGTGCTGTTATTCGGTCCAATATTGAGGATAGATCGCTTTCTTTATCATATCATATGCTTTTCATACTTCGAAGAATGTAGTGATTGGAAGCAGGTTGGTTGATGTTGTCCCAAATAATATAGAAGATGTATGCCAAAGTATTGCACAAGTATTGCCAGAATAAATTTCAGAGTGGATGTCAATGAGCCTGGGGATGGGATGAATAGGTCTAACGAATACACACACTCTACCATTTGTACGTGATTTTTGAGTAGATAGTATTCCGTAGCATTCGTTTGACAACATTATAAAATATATGTTCTTAGTTCATAAACAGTTCAAAAACAGGCAAGCTATGTGGTCATGTTATATTATTTATTTAGCTTCTTGTTTAAATTTCAATGCAGTTTACTGATATTCTTGTAACAAATTGCGAATAGTTTAACTTAAATTGAATTTTACATAGTCGTGAGATTAAATTTTTTTAGCTATCAAAATTAATTTGAATCACATAATATTAATTTAACTTTTAACAAGTCCAGCAACATCCAACAAGCCTTTATCAATCATGCATTTGAATTCACGATAAATCCAAGTGCACTCATCGGGCCTGTGTTTGTTGTCGTTGATACATTTGACTACTCCAGGTTTCACAGCATCCGTGCTACGTTTAAGCTTGATTTGTTCGGTGACACGATCAGGACTCAATCCAGTGCCTTCATCCCATACTCCCAGATTCTTCGCAACACATCTCATATAACATCTAACTGATGGTGCATCTGGATATTGATAATTCTTAAGCGCCTCGAGAGAATCCCCAGTAACGCCTTCTTCCTTAATACATTTGTCGCGGATTTGTTCAACTTCTTTGCCGGTTTTGGGTGCCCATCGAGCATTGATCTATAATAAAACAATGAATAGTAGGTAAGAATACCGGAAGATTTGTTAAAATATTCTATAAGAATTTTGAAGACTCCAGTACGTACCATAACAATGAGGGCACAGAAAACCACAATCACTTTCATGTTGAAGAAAAACTATATTTGATATTTGGTAGGTACTGAGCTAACTCTCAACTGAGAACTGATGTAGAATGTGTCCAAAGTGATTGTTTTTATAGTTGAAATGAAATTCATATCTCTCTAGAGATTCAAACAAAACCGGCCCGATGACGAATTTTGATTGCGTCTTAAATTAAATTGATTTTTGAATAACTAATTTGCATGTTCACGTGACCCCAAGATGGATCGCGAATGTATTTCCCCAGATTTCATAATGTTTACTGTTTACTATGCTGCATGTTTGGTAGTCAACATACATTCTGACCATTTATAACAAATGGATATTTTTTTGTGCCTTATCCAGTGACGTAGTGTTATCGCGAAATGTTATTGAGAATAAACAACAAACAATTTCAGATGCGTTTAGGAAGTCTATTTTTGACGGTCGAGAGAAGTTGTCCATTTGTCTAAAATGCAATAACACTTTATTTGGTTAAGGTATTCATTGCTTTGTTAGTGAACTTGAACTTGAGAAATAAAAAATTTAATTAATGTGACCCGAAAAAATTTAATGTTGACTTTATTACTTGCACGTAAACTAACTTTTAAATAAGTTCTTTGGTCGTCCTCTAATTGAAGGAGACTATTCAACCTATGATGTTGACGCTCAACATGAGCTGAAAGTTAGCAAGTTTCGATTCTATACGATTTAATCTTCGAATCCAAGAACTGAAAACTTTAAACATTTTTTTTACAAATAAATGAATACATCATTTTCAGTATACCCGTGTACTTATGACAACATCTTACATCACTAAGTAGATCGAATTTGAAAACTTCCAGACACTTTTCAAGCCATAAATATTGTTATGATTAATATACATCCAAAATACGAAATATTCTGAATTTAATAAGTGAGTAACCTCTAAAGACAAAACCTTAGTAAAAAAATCCTAACTCATGACCTGTAGAAATAAATAACCTTGTGAACATGTACCAGTAAAGAAAATTCTTTCAAATATATAATAGCAATAAGACAATGGTCTCAATGAAAAAAGATATGTATTACAGATATCGCTACAAGATTCAACTCATATTGTTTGTTCAGGATTTTCATCTTATAGTGGTAAAGATTCTCTGAGAAATTGGAAGATTCTACGCAATGGGCTTGCGGTTACTTTAATGAATCAGGGGGCAGGATTGGTTCGGGCAAGTGTAGAAACAAACACATTTTGTTGATTTCCATTGCAACTATAGCTTCGACGGAAATCATTGGAGGGAGTTTTCCTTAACACTGCAAGTGGAACGGATCGGGTTCAGTGAGTTAGAAAGTTTCCTTCAAAAACACTGGCAGTAGCGGTGTGTGATTTTATTATGAATTGCGCTAATTTGTTCACATTAAATGGTACCTACTTGTTTGACTAGTAGCTAAATAGTGTCGATCCACGACCCTAAAATTAATATGGGAATGTTATTACTAGGATAAACTCTACCAGAAGCATTTTGTACACCTTCGTGAATTTTTGTGAAATTTATATTTCCCAATATAAATGTATGGACTTTATTTTTATCTCGTTATTCTTGATATTGTTTCTTGATTTTAAAAATGTTTGGAACATCAGAGCCATTGTAAAAATTTTAACGGTTTTTTGATTGATAAACATTTTTTACAAATTATTATATTATATGGCGTACAACTTTCTTTAAAAAAAAACTCAATATATTATATAAACTCAATTTATTATAATTATTAAACAAAACAAAACATCAAGACAACTTCTAAACAAAGTTATAGCCTATATACACGCTACATATCAGTATACGTGAAACTGCAACATCTTAAGGTTATGTGAGAAAGTTGCTCATGAAAGGCGAAGTTACACATGCTACCAGTGGGCCCTTGCATCAGTTTGCTAAATATGAATCAATCTTCAGGAAATTATCATCATATATTAATCAGTCTAGTGTTTATGGTAGATATTTGGTTAGTTACATTGGTGTTACATTGTTTTTGATCAAGAACGTTAAAAAGTTAAGCAAATTCCCTTTTGTGTTTATAAAAATATATCCTTCTGGTTTTGAAGATTGTCCTGATTAAAGATGTTAGAAGAATTGAACAATTGAATTGAATTAATTAACAATTGAACAATTTAATAATTTGAAACAGTTTTTGCTATTTTTACTTAACTTAATTTTTGTTCGTTAGTGGTTTGTGAGAATAAAATTTTCATCAGAAAAAGGACTTATAAATGGAAGGAAAAGTTAATGGATAGGGAAAATGGTTACTTATAAATGATGCATCATCTTGTAGTGATAGATGTGATACAAAAGGGTTCCCAAGCGTGTGAAAATAAAGCTCTGATCAAGCTCACGATGAAAATTATAGTAGTATATAATTATTTTTTTTTTAGGAGGTGAAGGCTGTTTACGTCCTTAGTGTCGGACTCCCTCTATCGGACTACCGACTAAACACCCCCCCTGTCACGCCGAGAACCTAGTCTGGAACTATTTTTCAGATTACTTCGGACTAGGCCTCATGAATCATCGCCTAGCGGTGCCTTCAGGTTAAGGGAAATCCCTCTTACTGCCTGGATGGATTGTTGTTAATTGCTGTTACAGAGATCCCCCCTCCCTCACCAAGCGATCCATCATGCTCTTCTTCATGAGAAGAACTGTCCGTACGTAATGCGACACACAGTTCCAATTGTCTTTTGATTGCATCATTTTTCCCGTTACATTTTCTGGGGAGAGCACACCTATTTTCTCCGAGAGATTCGAACGGAGTCTTGTCCATCTGGTACACGTAAAGAACGTGTGGCAGGCGTCATCCGTGATCCCCGGGCAGATCACGCAGGTTGGGGATGGTGACTTTCCCATCTTATACAGGTAAGACTGAAAATACCCGTGACCACTGAGTAGTTGCGTCAGATAATAATCAGTCTCACCATGCATTCTGTAGAGCCACGGCCCCAAGTCACTAATCAGCCGTGTGGTGCACCTGCCTCGCGTTTCGTTTTCCCAAATTTGTTTCTCTCGCCGACTCCCCCCTACGTAAGTATACACGTTTCCGTTCGTCTGCAAGTAACTTAATAGGAATCACCCTCGAGATTATCAGCACTGCAGATTCAGATACAGTGTAATATGCAGACGCTATCCGCAAAGCTCCTTGCCTCTGCACCGGTGCCAGACGCCTTCGGTGCGTGTCTTTACTAAGAGCGTCAGCCCAAACCTCGGAGCCATAAAAGAGCACTGAATCCATTGCACTCATCAGTAGACGTCTTTTGCTCGAGGTCGGTCCCCGCGTGTTGGCCATAAGGCGATTGAGAGTCGATACTCGCACAGAAGCCTTATCCGCTGACGCTCGAACCTGCTCGAAAAAACTCATCTTCGAGTCAATCATCAAGCCAAGGTATCTGATTGATTCTTTCGACTCGATGATCATTTCTCCCAATAATAATAACAATAACGGGAATAACACGAGGGATCCGCTTTTTTGTCAGGACGACGACCTCGGTCTTTTCCAGCGCTAGGCTAAGTCCACGGTCTGTCATCCACTCGTTCACTCGACGTATTACCGCACCCAGTTTGAGTTGCGCCTGTTCGACAGTACGTCCGGCAACTAGTTCTGCTACGTCATCTGCGTAGCCAACCAGGCACGACTCCCCCGGTAGCTGCAACCTCAAAAGCTCATCGTACGAGACATTCCGGAGGTCCGGGCCCAGAATGGAACCTTGCGCGCCCCTGATGTCAAATCAATTCTTCGCCGGTCTCCCAATGTGTCATAGATGAGCTTCCGGTTTTCGAGATAGTCTTTCAATATCCGCGTCAGATACCTCGGCACCGTGAAATATTCCAGAGCACGAAGAATATCTGTCCATCTAGCAGAATTGAAGGCATTTCTCACATCGAGTGTTATGAGCAGTACTATTCGTCTCGAGTGGTGATTGTGGGCTTCTGCCTGCTGGATTGCACTCACTACCTCTGCTATTGCACCGATCGTGGATCGACCAGCCCTGAAGCCATACTGCTGAGGAGACAGATCCCCGACAGTTCGGATGGCCTCTCCAAGTCTTTCTCTAATGAGCCTCTCGAACACTTTCCCAGCGGCGTTCAACATGCATAGGGGCCGATATGAAGATGGTTGCGCGGCGTTCCCCTTCCCCTTATGGATCAGCACGAGCCTCGCCTCTCTCCAACAATCTGGAAACGTGCCCTGCTGCAGACAGGCATTGAAAGTGATGAGTAGCTTGTCAGGGCAAAGTTGATGTCCAAGCTGTATCACTTCTGCTGGCATACCGTCTGGCCCTGGGGCCTTTTTCGATTTTAAAGATTTCACCGCATCATCCAGCTCGATGGCGCTAAAAAGTGGGTATTCTTCAGGACATTCAACATCTGTACCATCGGGACGAAAAGGATGCATAGGGAAAAGCGCTCGAACAATCTCATCTATTTTTTCCACTTCAAGGACACAGGACCTCCTTGCAGCTCCTATTTTCCGCATGGCAAGCTTATAACCCAGCCCTCACGGGTCTCTATCGATGTCCTCAACGAGATTGTGCCGGCAGCGAGCTTTGCTTTCGTTAATCAACATACGGAGGAGTTTTCTGGCGGACCTGTATGCCAGCGTTCGGGAATGTGACTCGTCTCGATTTCTTGAACGTTGGGCTTCGCGGCGTGAAATCTGTGACATTCTCTCCGCTTTTCAGAGATTTCTGTCGACCACCAGTACACAGCAGGCTTATTGTGTCGAGGCCGTCGCCGGGGCATAGAGCAGTCGCACGCATTCTTGATGAGCTTCATGGTTGAGTTCACCGTGTTTTCAGCCCCATTGCCGTCATAGTTTTACCGCTCATAAGAACTGCGGCGAACGCATCGACATCTATTATAGAAATGTTCCAACCTACAGTTGAGGGTTGGGTTGCTACGCGTCGAGTAGCACACTCACCAATTAAGAATTCAATGTACTGGTGATCGCTCGCCGAGTAGTCCTCCAGTACCCTCCATGTGTGTATCCTAGGCACTAAGGACTCCGAAGCAAATGTCACATCCGGAATGGTTCCCAAGCAGCCTTCCCGTCGAAAAGTTGGTGTGTTCCCAACGTTCATGATGACAAGTTGCCTCCTAGCCGCCATTTCAAGGATTCTTTTTCTTCTCGGGTCTGGAAGTGGCATTCCCTATTCTATCGCCTTGGCATTACAGCACCGCCTACAAGGATTCGGCCTTCTGTGCTCGAGACAACTTCCTCCAGTTCATCGAGCCTGCTCTGAAAACATGAAATTGACTCATTCGGCGTGAAATAGACGCTTATGAATGTCAAATCGGCGCACCCAATGAGCACGAAGCCATTTCCGCTGGAGCAAGCCCGAGCTGTGGGTAGAGCCCTATCCGGATCGATCACAATACCATCCAGCCTCCTCCTTGTTGTGGTGTTGCTCCGATATCAGCAACAAGTCGCCTTTTTTCTCCCTCGCAACCTGGTCTAGTAGATCTTGCGCGGTTGAGCTGCGGTGTAGGTTGATCTGCAGGACTTGAATCATGTTTTTGCTCTTTTCTTCCTTAGTGCCACTTTGAACTCCCGGCACCGACCACTTCCTGGGATATGAGCCAAATCTTCAGACTTCCGCCCTTTATCTTTGCACAAGATGCAACTGGGTTCGTTTGGGTAGTCTTTCGCCTTATGGCCAGAAGTGCCACACTTGTAGCACAGTTTGCTTCGATCTGGCGCCTTGCAGTTCCAGGAGATGTGTCCGAAGCTAAGGCACGTGTAGCATCAAGTTAGGGCTACCCTCCGACGTATCCTGCACCCAACCCAGCCAACTTTAAATTTTCTCCTTGGCCAGGAGTTGCTCGGCATCTTTCTCTGGGATATCTATTATTGCCGCCCTTTGCCCTCTAGGATTGGTAGGCGTTAGCCTAATAATAAGGGAATAAGGGAAATAATAAGGGAAAATGGTTACTTATAAATTATGTATCATCTTGTAGTAATAGATGTGATACAAAAGGGTTCCCAAGCGTGTGAAAATAAAGCTCTGATCAAGCTCACGAGGAAAATGATAGCCAGCATTTAGCTGATTAAAGTATTAATTTTTAATAATAATTTTTTCATAACTTATTCAAGAGCATTTTTAATAAAATCGTGCGAAGATTTGCTTATGTCCCATAATCTGAAGTAATGTTTTTCCACCAGGAACAATTTTTTAATCTATCAATGGTATGTTGAGCAAAGGACTTAATGCACTTGCAGAATATTCTACGAAAATGTTATAAAAGTGACAATGAAGTGTGGCATAGGTTGGACGTTATGAAACTCGTATACATTCCATCCTGTGTAGTTTTGTTAATCAAATGTCTTGCGTTCTTCGTTATTCCCTTATTCATCTTAATTATTTTATTTAGGTTGAACTGGTTGTTGGTCGATTTTGAGTATTTGCTGACGATTTTTCGTTCTATAATATTACGAATTTTTTCATTAAAGTAGTTGTAGATTGAATATTCTTTTTCATATTCCATTTGTTTGATTTTCAACATTCAGTACATAATATGTAATTGAAAGGTTATAAGCTTGTGGTATATATAATTGGTGTTGAAAAACTTCCTACTTAATTTGATTAGCACATTATTGATTCATCTGAACTTATTTCATCGATTTTGACGTAGATGCATTTATGAAAGTGATTAAGAATAGATTTTTAGAATTAATTTAGAATCTTAACAGTTTGCGGGTTTCCCGACCAATCTTGATCAATTTGTTTCATAGTAAATAAATTATGTCACTGAATAGTATTCAGACAAATTGTATTTATGCATGCTGGAAGTTTTTAGATGTTTCCTAGAAGTAAGTCCTCGCTGAGCAAACTAAATAACCATAAAATAACACCCATACTTGATTGAATTATTTAATAAACAGTCTTTGCCAATCAATGTATTTATTTAAGCCAATACAATCCGGTTATTGCCAGTTTGTTTAAATTGTATAACGTCTAGCATGCAAATGTAAATGTTTACAAAATTCAAATAAAACAAACAAAAATAACAAAATCTCAATTTATTTTCACCTCGAACCTCTTCTCATTCAGACCATTGATATTTTCAATGAGTAAGCACAAATTCGGTGCTGCAAATTATATCTTGTTTCACCGAGGCACAGGTGATCTTGTTATTGCAACTATAATCTTCGCGCGAAAAGCTCTAACGTATCTTTTTAAAATTCCAAACACGTCACGATACCCATAACGAAGTCCCAATAAACCCCCAAATAATACCTAATTTATGTAGATCTATTCAAGTGTGACGACGGCTTACACCAGCGATTCTCTTCGTTTTGCAACAATTTCATTTTCTTTTGTATCTTTTCTGATTGCGGATCCTAATCCGTAGAATCAAATGTTTGTGGATGAATGAGAATCGATTCTAGTAACCGGTCCATTATGTGACCTGAGTGTTTTGATTTTGTATAAAAACGCTCAATCATGCCACGATCCATATCAGTTCTCCGTTCTAAATCAACCAGTAACAACGAATTTAAGTATTCAGCATGAAAGTTTTAGTAATTGTTTGCAGTTTTATCCTGGCGGTAAGCGCTGACTCTAAAAATTCTTTCCAAGCTCTTCTTTCTATGTTTTTTTTTTTATTACAGGTCAACGCCGAATGGGCTCCAAAGACCGGCAAACAAGTTGAACTAATCCGCGACAAATGTATTAAGGAAGAAGGTGTAACTGGAGATTCTCTCGAGGCTCTGAAGAATTATCAATATCCAGATGCACCATCAGTTAGATGTTATATGAGATGTGTTGCGAAGAATCTGGGAGTATGGGATGAAGGCACTGGATTGAGTCCTGATCGTGTCACCGAACAAATCAAACTTAAGCGTAGCACGAGCGCTGTGAAACCTGGAGTAGTCAAATGTATCAACGAGAACAAACACAGGGCTGATGAATGCACTTGGATTTATCGTGAATTCAAATGCATGATTGACGAAGGCTTGTTGGATGTGGCTGGACTTGTTAAAAGTTAGGAAGCTTATTCAACGCTTTAAGGCTGTTAATTCTGAGATTGTTTTAGATTGAGTTTGTCTCCTTAAGTTTGTTGTAACACCAATAAGGAGAATAAATTTAATTTTTAGCTATTAAAACAAATAAAACAATTGTAGAATATATGTAGGCATACGAGCGAATATATTTGGATTCATGAAAATTTCTTATTGTTATTTTTAATCTTCAGTTGCTATACACGACTGAATTAAGAATGTTTAAGGGCAACCGTATGAGTTCTTTGATGACTTAGTCAGACTTTTCGAAAAGAACTCTGAAGGTTTGAAGCTTGGCTAGCGCAACTGAAATTCGCTCAAGTGTTAACCAAAATCTCGTATACGGTATTCTTCTTAAAAGGGTCGGCGTGGCTTTTGAGGTAAAAATCATAAGACTTGGAAGATTGTAAGATCTTGTGAAAATGCACTACATATTACACTCAATAATATAACGTTAAATTAATACTGAAATTTTTTTAGGAATAATTTTAAAGTTAAGGCGACTTCAGGGCAACCACGATTGCTGAAAATTCACTGTAGTCTGAGATTTTCGAAATTTACTTTATCATCTCTTTTGCAATCAATTTTATTTATTTCATGCTATCTTTCTTCCACTTTCGAACTTCCCATCATACGAAGTCTTTGGCTGACTAAATAAGGCAGCCATAGATGGATTAGAGACATCCTTTCTCCCTGCTTGAACTCTTGCTTCATAAAATAGGCTACCGAAAGGGATCTAAAATGAATTTCTTTCAAACAATAAGCGACAGATCAAGCGAACGACGCATTGATGAGACTTCAAGGGACAATAAATACCACAACGCTACCATTATTATACCATAACACTAGGCATCTCTAAATGATTTCCTCGTTTAGATGTACCTTCATTGGTGGCAATGTGCAAATCTTTTCAATTATGTTTCACGGTTCAAATGGCCTCAAGAGTAGTTTGAGTCAGGGTGTCTTACCAGTGTCTTCCAAACTGTCACAAGGAATTTTGTTTTCCTTTCGTTGAAGATTTCTTGGTTCGTTGAAGATTTCTTGGTTGTGCTACTGCATTTTGAACAAATTACTTGATACGTAAATACTTTTTGTTGCCATTATTCAGCAAATACAATTCATAACCCATTTAACGTAGCCTAAGATGCATAGTAATTTGTTGAAAAGAAACTTTTGTTTTATTTGGTTAAGCAGATCTGTTTCTCTTACATTTTATAGTCTTTTAACACGAGTTTAAATTTCGCTAGCTACTTGCCGGCTTCCTTATTCCATGCTCGATTGAGCATATTGCCTTAATTTACGTCAAAATCAGCGGAGCATATAGCCTAAGACAATCATGCCATTTTTGACGATAATTCAACAGTGGTCAACTCCATCAGTGATGCAAAAACATTATACGAGGCGGAAAAGGTAGAAATTTACAAATCAGTCCTCACTTCTCATTGTTGTTCTCTTATTTTCTTTAAGGTTCTTTTAGGTTAATTGTGAAATATTCGACAATGATTTCGGAACAATCAGCAACCGATAACGATAAAAACATTTCTACAATCTGCACCTCAACAGTTATCAGAAATATGAGTTTCTGAGTTTCAATAAAACTTGTAGTTGATTAGAGTAAAAGAGTGGCTAAAAGCATGGCTGAAATGGTAGTTGAGGCATACAGTCATGTGGGCCCTGTAGGAACGTCGCTCCTGTAATTTTTGATTTATTTCATCTTCACTACAACGAAAATTATTATCAAAGTTGATAGAGTCGGTTGAGTTTTCCTTCTAGCTTAACCTTACAGTTTAGATCCTAGTCTGTCACAGTCTCAGTTCTAAGTCTGCCAACTCGATTCTTATAGTTTTTTCTGTGTCGTTTTTGAAGATATTTTAATGCATGCAATCTTCGTAAAGGATCCACTTAACTAGGTTTTTTCTATATTACTATCAGTTACTTGAAATAAGCATAGAACGACATCAATCTTTAGCTCCCCGCTTATCGTTCTATTGTATACGGATGGTCCATCCTATCATCTTAAAGCAAAGCCTGTAGTTGCCAAGTTTTCCAATTATGTTAAGTCAGAACTCCTCGGCCATGCGAGGCTTTTGTTGGCCAGGCTCGAAGAATCTAGGCAGACTAGACACAGTATACGATTGTTTTATTCTTGCAGTTGTTGATGCAGCTTAGGAGGCAACTTACAAACCATCCCAGTTGTGTGATTCTTGGACTTTTGTACTTTCCCCTACTTTTCCCCCGGCAAGTCTTGGGGCAACTTTGTCGTGCAACCTGACATGAGGTTTTTCAACTTTGAACGCTCGTATGAAGCAGATCATCAGTTAGAAACTCGTCGTTGACTATAATATGTTTGTCCTAGGTGTATTCTGATTATCTGATCATCAGTATATTCCTTGAATTGTTCTCGTTCAGAATGATTTTTAAGTTTCAGTCAATCTATTCACCTCAGATGTAGTCCGGGGCTGCAAGAACGGTTCCGAAAACTTTACTCCTACTTTACAGAATGAAGCTGACTGATCTATCATTACACATGTCCTCAAAAGGCTTAGTCAATTTTAAATAATCTATGTTTCATGTTGATATTGTCTGAAGAAATTTATAATCAACGACAATTGAATTAATGTAGTTGTCACCTCTAAGGAGTTAGTTAGCATCTGGGTTTGAATCGGTTTTGGCTTTGTTATTTATGACTACAAGAGTCTTAGTGTGGTTGCGAATTTCTTCAGTATAATTTATTCGAAAGTAATAAGCTGAATCACACTCAAAGACAAATTCACATAAACTAAATATAATTTTGTAGCATGATTTGCACGTTTGGTTACGCGACTCAAATTATTCACGTATATAAAACTTTTACGTGGTACACGCATAATAGGCCGTGACTGTAATCGATGACCAAATGTAAGAAATTTTCAAAATAAATTCTCGTTAAGCTGGTTTGTGGCTGTGATATGTGAACAAAACGCCTTTTCAACGATTGTTCATAAAGTGAATTCCATGTGGATGTTATTCATTTAGCATGAAAGAGCAGATGGCGCGCGAGACGATCAGGGGGAATAAACAACCAAGAATTCGAAACGAAAATTTAGACTATTGCTTTGGCACGTGTTAATTTAATTTCCACATTATTGTGAAGCGACAAACCACTTAAGAAATATGAAAACTGGAAAGTCCTGTACATGCGGATTATCCAGTTGGTTAAAAAAGGAAAAGCTCGACAAATTCGGTGATCAATTCGAATTTATTTTGCCGCTATTCGGAAGTGCGATTTAAAATTTATTATTTAGTGAAAACTGAACAGGAATTGCATGACAGCCTTGGATACCCATACAAATCGCTCGATGTGGATACTTGCATCTATCCGTCTCGTTGAAAAGTAAGCCAATTGAACACAATTAGTTGCCTTTCATCATCTATTTATTCTCAGTCAATTAGCATTCAAGTGTCCTTCTGAGAAACGCATTAAGTGAAACGTAAATCAATTAGTCCAATACGAACATCATCTGCATTGAAATTTCGCTTTTTCATTTATAACTATCCTTTCATCAAACCTTCCTTTTGAACGAATCATCCATTCGCATCCTTTAGAAATATGAGAGAGTCATTAAGCCGTTTAAGATGAAATATACAGAAATTTACCAAAAAGATATCTATCCCAGATACTTATTGAATTGATTCTCTGGCCTGGCCTTTTTATTGCTTCTTCACGTTTGCCTACTACTTGTTTGTTTGCTTGCTTGTTGCCACACAGAAGTACAAAAATTTAGTGGCCAGAAGATAGAGATCACCCTATACATTTATCATTATTATTATCGTTATCATTATTATTGCTATTATGCTTGTATTCCAATGTATGAGCACTTGAGAACAGTTTAATCGAAGGATATCGTTTCCTATTCACCAATAACTCTCAAGTGGTTATGGCTAAGGTTGTGGAATCCTTCAGTCGGACGCTGTAAGGTTGTGCCGAAGACTGTGGAAAGTTTTCGCAGAACGATTTCAGGGTGAATCCCGTACAGCTTCAAGTGAGTGAAAACAGATATGAGTTGAAAGACCATGTTAGTGCAGGACATTTTAAATTTGCACAGTTTACAAGTGCTTCTCGTTTTCTACTTGACCGATTCGACATTTATGTTTTGATGTTGCATTGCAGGTTGATAGTTATTCCATATTTCTTTGGAATGTCTTCTGGGTGAGATTTGAATCAATTCTATTTTGGTGTTTGCAATAATATAAAGCAAAAAAATTCCAAAGGATTTATGAACTACATTGTAGAGCAAACCGTCAAAGGCATATAAAATTTCATGAACTTGGTAGATCATGCTGGCAACGCAGCGAGTTTGTTTCAATTATGTTGATTAGTACTGGTGTGAACAGATAACTAGAACAGTTGAAATGGGTCTGAAGGACACGTCGATCCCTAAGACGGCTGAATGGAAACCATCAATTGGTGAGTGAGAGATGACAGTTCCACCCCTACAGAGATCACAGCCACATTATTAAAAACTAATTTGCCAGCGAAATTGTCACATGCTCGCAGAATTTTCATCAGGTTAGCATTTGGCGCGGTAACAATGGCAGCAGCGTTAAACTAATTTTTCGAATCCAGCAGCACGACATGTGAGGCATTTTATTCATTTTCTTTTATTGCGGAATATTGCCACATCATCAACAAACATGCAACACTAATGAAATAGATTGTCGCCTGATTTGATGGCGAATAAAAACCAGCACAAAATTATGATCGAAACCACTTGAATTTTCAATCTGTTTTTGCTAATTAAAAGGAAATTATCAACTGCTTGTGAAGAAAAAGTTAATATATGTGGGAAACGAGCTGTGCTGGCAGCCCGGAGCGAGTGGCCTGTTAGATGAAACCGACGAGATGACGAGTGGGTGAACAACCGGTTGGTGATGGCGAACAGCGAGACAGACGGGTTTTAGTTGTCGTGAAAAACAATCGCGGAGAGCCGTTCCCTTCATTCTAATATCATTGCTATATCAATCCCACATGTATTGCTTAGTTCTAATAAATTCGTTCATAGATCATTGTCATTATTACAATCCCACATATACTCTGCATAGATATGACGCCTTATTGGTGAACAGTAGGATATAGGTAAAGGTAAATCGTAAAGAATTTAAAGGAGGCCAATTACGATTGCTGAGTCTATTGTAAGACATCAGAGGGTCCGAAATAAAAAAATTAAGCAGTTACAATCAGGTTAATTCTTCGAAATGTCACCGTTCAAGAACAAATTTTTAAGTAATAATTATTAATTTTGTCAGTAAAATAACTGAAAAAATTTAGCCTCCTTTTCAGTTTGTCGGTGACACCTTCGTGGTAATTAACTGCCTTCCAGTACGCTTTTTCAGAACCTGGGTTGAGTAATGTTGATCTTTCTTTCTTATGTCGTGTTCTTCTTATTTTATCCGCAATTCTCTTGTTCGTTGAGGGCTTGAATCCATTCAGCTTCGCAGTGTCGAGAATGTACTGCATTTCCTTCTCCCTGGCTGCCGTATTTAAAGGTATTTAGAGGCATTCACATCCTGTGAATCATGGCTCGGTAATGAGAAACTTTTACTTGTTGCGTGTGGTTTGATGTGTTCGGAATCGTCCGTTGTGTGTGTGTTGCCTTTCTGTAGATTTCAAAACTGATGTCACCACTCGTTTTTGATACCAATGTGTTCAGGAAAGCTAACTTTCCATCTTTTTCTTTCTGCACCGTTAAATTAATGTTCTTGTGCGCATTGTTCAGTTCCACCAGGATTTATGGCAGATCTCCTTTCTTCACGTAAGTGAAAATATCATCCACATACCTAATCCAACATCTTGGTAATTGGTGCTTTGCTTTAAGTCCATCCTTCAGTCGTGTCATGAACATTTCACTAAAAAATGGTGATAGTGGATTTCCCATAGCTGCTCCTCCTTTAGTTTTATAAAATTTGCCTAAAGTAAAGACGGACAATAGTGCGTTTGAGCTAAAGTATGCAGGACGTTCTAAAGTTGAAACCTTAAAAATGTGATATAACCTTAATTGAGAAATATAATACAAGTCTTTGCCATGGGCACGACAAGAATGCAAGTAAATTAAATTGCCGCTTTCATCTCTTCCCAGTCATTCATATGTAACCAAATATAATAATTTAGTTTTTTAAGCCGATACACTAAACAATAAAATCTTTCTAGTCTAGTAACCATATACAATTTTCGTACAGTTTCGCAATATATCAGCTAGCATGTGTGAACTGTGTTAGCACTTGTTGGGCTCTGCTTGCTTTATAGTTACGCTACGTTAAACACGCTATTGGGCTGTGGAGCAGCTCTGGATGCATTAAGTCGGGGTGCTCTTTTTTGAAGTTCTTGCATTGGCGGTATTTCCACTCACGAAACCGTCTTAATCACTATTAAGTTTACAAATTATTTGTAAATAATCCTATTTACATTATTATATCACCACAACATTATCAGCCAAATTGTAATCACTGACTTTAAGCCAGTGTTCAATTTTTTTTTGAATAGGATTAAGTTTAAAATCTTTCATCAAATAATTTGTTTATAATTGTTTTTGGTGGACCTGGAGTTTTGATATGCACGGCTTATCGCATGCACTATTCCCGACAAGTTTAATGTTGCTGTAAAATGCCGACGGTGGCGGCAGGTATTGTTTCAGGAGCAACACCTTTGAGCGGAAACGTCGGGAAACTATGGGGGCAATATTTATTGTGGATCTTGTTCGTATTCGGTCAAGAATTTTGATCATAAAAAAGCTTCATTTGCGAAAGTGCATTAAGCGCACGTAAATAAGTGGCACCAATGATGAAAAGAACCTGAAAATCGGCTTCCTCGGTGGTGAATTAGGTTTGCAATGGTGAAAATTTTTTTAGAACAACAGCGTAAGCACTCACTAATAGTTGGGAGGTCCATCACAAAGAAAGATATATTAATATCCCATGTAGCTAATAAAGTGAGCTTTGCACGATAGAGAGCTTTGAAATCAAAAAGATTGATGAGTAGCAGGATCGCGATGGCTACCTTTCTGAGCCTTAATATGTGCGAGAATGATTTTGTCGCTGTAATAGTATTTCTGCGTCATTCGGATGAATATAAAATCTGGGAGAATTTCGATGCACATCCCATCGTGCATTTGTCTTCATGTCATATTTCTAGCATGTTGCAAACACCAACTTATCTCGAAAGTTGGAATCTACTTCCATTAGATTTGGAGTTATTCAAAATTTTAGTGCTTGCTAGCAATTAGGCTAGAATTTTCAAATCTTAATCAGAGCGGAAGTACGAAAAAGCTTAAAAACTTCGAATTTAAACTTTTGTATAGGTAAATCTTCTCTCAGATTTTCGTAAACCAAAACAACCCTTTCAAAGAGTTTGTTTAAAAACGCAGCACAAATGTAAAACTACTTATGTTTCTCCATCTTCCTTTGTGAGATGTTACTCAGAAGTTTTTTTGCTGCTTGTGCTTACGCTGTGTCGTAAGTATGCGATCAGAAATTCAGTATTACTAGATTTTACTGCGGCATTTCAATGAATCTATTAATTGTGTTCTGGACACTTTATTGCCTATGGTGGTAGGAATTGAAACTTAGTTCTGACTTACACTTACTATACGAACCACGTGGACGTAAACTGCGCACATGCGAAATGATTTGTGTAATTGAATACTTCCTGTAAGTCAATCCTGCAATAAAAATTTACAGCCTCTAATATCAAGATATCAATTAACATTGATTAAACAGACGCGTCTTTGCAAACAAAATATTGGATATCACGAAATTATCAACACAATAGCAATTCATATTCAATGAACCGAAAGCAATTTGTATATCCTTTTCTAAAATGACCTTTTCTTGATAATTTCGTTTGGTTTGCTTGTCCATTCCCCAAAAGTAGAAGTTTCAAAAACAGATCGAAATTCATTTGAAAATAAAAAGTGATTTTATTCTTCGTTTTTATCAAATTCAGAAATTACAATAGCGTTGTAATTTGAAATGTCGTCCTTTTATTATTCTGGTGAAAAAAAGAAAGAAACGGCACCAGCTAGACAGCCAGTGAAATAGATAGCACGGTAGCAACGAGTCCTGGCAGGAAGGAAAACAAGAGTTTCTTTGACTGACGATAGAATGCATCAATAATTAATTTGTCAAACTCAGGCATTTTCTCGCTACTCGTACCATTGCTGCTCCAATCCAATTTCGTTCTTCTTTTGCATTACGTTATTACTATTGTCATGCATACTTTGCGTTGGATATAGTATGGTCCTTGTTCACTAGGAATCTCCTTCATTTCCAGTTTTCAACAGTAGCCTCACTGTCACCAAATACCAACACTGTGACATGTTGGCATGTCATAGTGTCGGCGGTTTGTCGCTGATATTCTGTGTATTTATTCATCTCCTTGTAAATGTCTACGTCATCTCCGTGTATCTATCGCTTTATCTGTCCTGCCATCGTTGTGTAGATACTCTTGATGCAAAACGATTCTTGCTCGCAACGTGCCGTGCCACGAGTGAGGAGTTGAACGAACGCTATGGAAGATATGTGTGTATATTTGCCAGCAAGGGTATCTGTATCGTTTGAATCAAGCGCAGAAATGCTCTTCATTCTGTACTGCAAAAGGCTCCACTGCGACTACAATCTGATACACAAAAGGACACCCAGTAACCAATCGTCACACCCCAGAACGAATCTATGTTGGATGGATGCTACAAGTTTATTTTGTCGTCATTCCAACCCACCAACTACCCACCCACCTATCTATTCATTGCTCTTTCCCATTCAAGTAACATTGGTCCTTGCTGAAAAGCGTTATTTGAATTTAAATTAGATTTAGATTTCTGTTCCGCTTGGGGTTGTCTCTTCTTGCAAGGGAAAATTAAAATGCAATTTGCCAAGGGTTTTGTAACAGAATGTCAAGCGGGCTTGATATTCTTCACTAGTTAACTAAGACGGTTGATTTGTTGGAGAGTGATTACTATGTAGTCTAAAATCAAACACGAGTCCTCTGGTGTTTTCCGGAAACATGGAGTCATTGAATTATTTCCTCGGAAGAAAACAGGAAAAAACGAAGTGCTGCAGAAGGTCCAAAAGGACTTACGTGGTGACTAAGCAAAAATACAATAAAATAACACGTGATGTTTGCTTTTGCATCAAAAGCTTATGTTTGTTGAGGACAAGTTTTTATATCAAAGAAAAAAGACTGACAGATCAAACAATCCCATTTTTTTGTAGACTTCTAGAATGCAAAATCCAATCTTCAACCTTCCAAAAAGCAGTCACGCAAAAGTGACAGTATTAATCACTTATCGGAAAGTAGAGTATCTAACTGAAAAAAAAGGATATAAGCGAAGAGCTGATAAGAGAAGCGAAGAAGAAAGAATGAACGAGACGAGAGAGAAGGGAAGAGATAGAAGTGGAGAAAGCAGGAGAAGAAAAGAGAAGAGGGATGAAGAAGAAGACGGAAAAGAACAGAAAAGGGACGGAAAAGACGGAAAAAGAATAGAAGAGTTCTCAAGAGGTGAAAAATAAGGGAAGAGAGAGGAAGATAAGAAGAAAGCAGAAGGAAATTGAACAACATATAGAAGAGAGTAAGAGAGGGGGAAAAAGAATAAAATCGAAGACTAGAGGCATGTAGAGAAGAGAAGAGAACAGAAGAAAGTAGAAGAAAAGAGAAGAAAAGAGAAAGAGGTAAGCAAAAAGAAGAGAAGAAAATGAATAGAAATGTTTGTGGTCACAGTTACAATTAGACTTTAAAGTACTTAACCTTCAGTTACCGATCCTCATTTTCAGTACATAGTTGCCGAAGTTAGGTCATGGTGACACCCTATTTGAAGTCACGCTTTTTTGCGCGATTACGATTGCCCGAGGTGTGCCCGATTACGAGCACACCTGTGAACGTGCCGTGTGTTCACGACTGACTAACAAAAGATCGAGTCAAAACAAGCAGCTACTTAAAGAGACAGATGTATTGATTGATTGCCCTATTGATTGGTAAAATATTCCTGTTTCAACTTGCGCGGTGTCACGGTGACACCACCTCGACAATTAAAGGTTAAGAAAGGAAGAAAAAACATTAGTAAACAGCAAAGAAGACAAAGGAGGGGAGGGATAGAGAAGAGAGGAGAAGAAAAGAAGAGATATGGTAAGAGAAATGTAATGAAATTAAGTGAAGAGAAGAGGGGGGATGGAAGGAGAAGTGAATAGAAGAATGGAAAAGAGAGTAGAAGATATTACAAGAGAAGAGATTAGATTAAAATAGAAGAGTAAAGTTGAGAAAACAAGGGAGTTTTTGTGGTGAAAGTACAATTCGACTACAAAATGTGGTGTGGGTAATGCAATTCACACCTTTTTGCCAACAACAGCGAAAGATGAAACAGCTTTTAAATGGATAGGGGGATATCTGTACGTCTATGTGCGATTTTATTGTGATTAAAGAATTAAGATCCGGCCGAGATCTTTCCGCCTTCATTGGCGATTTGTGTATTTCATCGTTTCACTCGAAAATGCTCTCCTGCGATATTGACTTGTTGATACGACTCTTATACAGACAAATTTTGATTTGGTAGCATTCCTCTAATTATGTTTTTCAAATATTTTCTTGAATTTATCAAATATTTAGTTCTTTGCTATCGCTTGAATACAAACTTAAGTTTTGAATAGTAAACTATAAGCTAAGCTCGATTTTATTTCAATTTAATTTAGCGCAAAGCTAATTATTTGCCCAATTAAATCACATCAAATGCATGATTATATACTTTCCACAAAAATACGGTCAATTAAAATTGCAATTAAGCCATTATAGCATGAATAATACTTTTGAAACTTCTGACCACCAATCTATTGAATAAAACTTTGTAATTTACCCAAGTTTCACTTTCGACAAGTTAAGCGCAAAACACTTGAAAAAGAAATATAACAACGCATGCTGTAAACTCAATTACAGCATAAAATATTGTAGAACAACGTACGTAGGTTATACGGAACAATATCCGAGTGAAGTCCTTCGCTACTCGGCCATAGAGCTGCTGAAGCGAGAAAGGGCAATTTATCCAACAAGCTCGTATCCCTCCTCCTTGGTCCATTTTCAATCGCTATAGGAAATTTTAACTTCAATTTTTAGCATTGGTCTCGTTTGCAACGTACATCGTTCAATTCACTGGTGGTCAGTGTTTTTCTCTGTCAAGTGGTCAATTCAAACAGTTTTCATATTTTCCAGAGCGCAAAAGAGAACGGGAAAAAATCCGAAAATATAAAACAAACATTTTTCTCCCCCATTCAACAACAAAAGGATTATATTTGCATGTTTATAGAGTCTGTACCCGGAACTGAATTGAATGGCGAAGGATAAAATTGTTTCTATAGTCACCCTGAAACCTCTCACTCGCAGAATCTGGTCGGCGAAGAAAAATGGAGCTCCTTTCATGCACATTTTCCATACTGACCTCGGAAAAGGCCGCAGCACTAGTAACGTGAGACTATTATTTCTCGTTCATTTCAATAAGTGCTTGTTGGTGCTTGCGAGTGCAGCCTTTTATTTTTTTAAAGGCAAATCTTACCTTAATTTGTTTATGAAAGGAACTCAGAGGACTGACTAATACTGAACCTTCTAACAGGCAGGAAAGTCAGTGAAAAACTTGATAGTACGAATGTGGACGCGAGCTTTTTATTAGTATGTGAATTCGGACAAATGATTGTTTATATAATCAAATTAACTTTTCGATTTTTCACAAATGTTACCTCAAACAAAAGTCGCTTTGAAATTAAAACCTCCTTTGAACCAATACAGTGAAACATGCGCGCCTATGTATCAAGGAAAACGTTTTCTTTTTTTGTTAGAAAAGTTTATCGTTTCACCGTTGCCTTATCGATTTCCTGCAATTTAACATTTCTCACTTCCATTTTCACGCGTTCTGGCATCCCAAAGAGATATTTCACAATTCGAGAAGAATTTTTACTTAACGATGCTCAAGGTATTTTCCAATATAAAATTTTTCCCTAACCGCATTTCAATAACTGTATACATGGGTTTTTGAGTCTTTGTTGGTTTCATATCAGCAGTTACGGAAGGTGGTGAAGGAGGAGAATGGCGTGCCAGGATTAAACGTATAGGGATATAATTTTGCAATAAATATGAAGATATGCATATTGATTTTCGGATGGTTATAATGTTTGAAGGATGAGGCGAGAGATCGAAATCTTAAGCATGATGGATGGCGAATTGATATTAATTTGATGCTCAGCCGAATTTAGACAAGAATTAGTCAGATACGATTTTTAACACTTGATGCGATGAAATGTTTCTGTGTGATGCAGGATTGCGTTGACTATGCCATATATTAAAAGACTTTATTAAATAAAGTTTGTCAATCGTGTGTTTCATTTTATTTCGCAGCAAAGAAGTGCAAAATGCAGAGGCACTTTGATGAAATCTACACGTAATGACAATATTATACAACAAATCAGGAAAATTTATGGGAAAGTCAATTGAATGATGAAAAAAACTTAAGAACTCACCACTGCGAATCACCATACAGAATACTGAAAACTTATATATGAAAACATTATTTTTGGTATGAAGGTGAAGGCTATTTACGCCCCGAGGGCAGGACTCACAGTGGCACAGACCGTACGCGACTAACTCCCCCGTCAACCGGAGTACTAAGCTTGGAACCGTTAATGCGGAACCTTCTCGAGTGGGAAGTGAAGGAGGAGTAGGATTTCTAGAGAAGGGGTCATTTCAGCGTCGACGCCTCCTGCCGATCAAGTATGCCCTTTTGAGTTGGGGTTGCCCGAGCCAAAGGCACCTTCTGGTTCTACTTGTTTTCTATAGTGGTAGGCTACCTGCATGAGGGGTCTAGCTCCCTATTCAGTGCATTAATGCAATAAGGCAAAAACGGACTATGACTATGCGTGCAGCAATTAGTGCTTCAAGATCATCCACATAGCCAATAGATAGCGACTCCTCCAGCAGTTCAAGTCTGAGTAGTCCGCGGTAAATGAGATGTTCGAGAATTCTGGACCAAGCATGGAGCCTTGCGATACACCTGAAGTGCCCAGCATCCTCCGTTGACGCCGTGACGAAGTCCATACTGCGATTCTTCATGTAATTTCGAATTCAAAATATCCGCATCAGACATTTTGGTGCTTGTTGTAGGTTCTCCACGACATCTAGAATATCTGTCCATCTACCGAAGTTAAACAAATTCCTGATGACCAGCGTCACTAGAAAGACTACTCGCCGGTTGCATCCACTGCTTGTTTCCAACCACAGTCCCCATCTTGACAACTTTAAGTGGAGCGTTCCGCTTTGAACCATTGTCGCGGATCTGCTATAAAATAAGATGACAAAGAAAAACGAGATGGACTCGTTCTTTGAAAATTTAACAAAGTAAAGGAGAATAATAATTGAATTAAATGAGCCGTAAACTTCCAGAGTCTTCCAGTTTTGTGGTCTCATTTTCACGTTTTGCAAATACCTCTAGCAGCGTCACGAAGCATCCCGAAATGGGATAATAAGCCTTTAATTGCCAAGTTTGGGTTAGATGGTACGCTACTAGCAGTGTTTGGAGTAAGCTTATAAACAGCGTACCTGTAAGAGATTGGTCCAAAGTACCAGATACAAAATATGTGGTTGAATCGGGCACCTAAAAGAAGACTGAGTCCGGTTGGAGTCCTCCGAGTCTTCCATTGATTGAAAACATATATTAAGTTAAGTTGGAATGATTTATCGGTCAATTATCAACTTTCGGAAAATTTATATGGTTAAAAGGCAACTGAAAGGTATGAAAGGCAAATTTCTTTGAAATCAAATGCAAACAATTTCCACGAAATTCATTTGGTACTTAGTTTATGCTTTTCGGAAATATTTTGGAAATATATTATAAACCCACTTCGCCGAAAACATATATTTTTTCAGGCTGTCAAACGAGAAAACGTTAACCATTATCATATTAGGGCTACTGCAACTTATATAATACTAGAATATCTAATGCAGAAAATTCACTGCACTTCACAGCATTTCAAATCATTCACAGCATTTCAAAAATCGACGAAACTCGATGTGATTACTTGGTTTGCTGTTAAGTCCATAGCCGAGGAGATAAAATCATATTTCTTCATTTCAATCCTTTGGATTTTTACGAATTAGTCATATGATATATGGCAGCTTAATTCTATGGAAGGAAAAGTCAACATAAGGGAAAAAAGTAGCTTCAATTAATAAACTTAATTTTTGTATCGTCGGAAATACTGGTCCTACTCCAATTCCATCCTGGCATGATGTGCGAACAACTTCAACCATAAATATCAGGTGAAAGGGAACTGTTGAAAACAAAAGAATAAAAACCGTGAAAAATACCCTGCAACTTTTCATTTACCTACATCAACTCTCAGGCACAGCGAAAGAGTATAGAAAAAGAAAAACGTTCAAATGTCCAATCACCGGGAAAGGACCTTTTCCTTGGTTGGACTACGACTCCCGCAAACATCGCATCATTGCAAAGTTATATCGTTAGCAATTTCGGAGGCAGGGATAAAATGGTTTTCAGATTTATTTTTCATTTTCCTAGCTTTTATCTCTATCCCTGAATTTTCCTCGTCCATCCTGTGTACTATCCTGAATACAGTTTGAAAACTGTGAAGCGATTTGTAAAAATGTCCAATACAGAAATTGGCGAAAATACATTTTTTCTCGATTGGTTCCAGAAATCCCAAACTATAGACAGAGTTTTGACCATTTTTTTCCTGGGATGATGATGATGATAGCAGTGGAAAGTTGATGGCGTTTCATCACTGAGTAACCCTTTCAGATATCCTCGGTGACCTCCGATCTAAATATGACGCTGCCCGCTACACTCATGCTTGCGACTGGTATCAATACAAAGCCTTCATCTTGTCGTTTAGAGATTCGCAATCTATGACAAATGTGGGAACATAAAATCCACATTGACGCTATATCCCTATAAGTTGGCTGAAGAGGTATTGGAAAAGGATTTGCATAGGAGCATTGAAGCTTAGTTGGCTGATTTGATTTGGTTCGGCCAGCAAATGTGTACGATCGGAGTCTTCACCGAATGCACTCGACGCTATTACATATAATAGCCTTTCGTTGTGTGGTATTGATTACGACGAATGTGATTTTTCTTTCCCCAATCATCACCCACGGCAGCAAATCGGAGTAGCCAAGGTATTTTTTATTGGAGAGTGGGAAAGTATCGGAAAGTTATGTGGGGATATGTGATGTAGTAACTTTTCAAGAAGCGACCAAGGTAATGTTGCTGCGGTTGCGGATGTATCTTTGCACTGTAGATTTCAGAGCCAAACTAAATTGTGTCCTTCGCCATTTTTGTTCAAAGGTCCATATATGCTGTTTTGTACTGAAGCTTTGCTTAGAACTTTTTCAAATTCAATTTACGACTCAAAAACAGAGGACCACGTGATGAATTATATGATACCCGATTTTCCCAAAGGAAATCAGTAAGCTGGTACACATGAGCACCGACAACGAAGGATCGTATGGTGATTGGATAGCGAGCCGCTGTTTGTAGCAGCATCAATAGGGGACCAACCAACGATTTCTAACTAACTCTCAAGTAAATACAGCGTCGTTAGAGAAGTGCCGGTAGGAAATAATTTTCAGTACTTTCATATGGTGCACTCTCTTTCCCCAAGTGGTTGCAGTTTTCATGCATGGATACCACGATAATAACAATCTCACTGCTCCTTCTACCCTTTCGATATGGTATGCAGTTCGATCAACAAATGTGAGATTTTGGTGCAAGCCATTCTCCGGCTCCACGCTGCAAGGCTGCTTCAAATTGACGCTACTGAAGCCATTGCAACCTTACCCTCTTCTGTGCATAGTGATGATTTTCTTTACACGTTATTGGAAATGTTTCCTGGGTGTAAACAAGTGTAAATAAAAATTAATGGAGCATCGAACGGAAGGAAAGGATCAACATTGACTTGGACTTGAACGATGGTATTTTATTCGGTTGGGGTGCATTGCATGTTGCTCCTGATTACATTTTATATGGCTGTCGACGGGCATGTGGAGAAAATGAAAGAAAATAAAATGATTTGAAAAGATTTTTCTTGTTGATTGCATTTTCCCAAGCATCTTCTGTTAAAATGTTCAAGTTGAATGAGTAGAAAAGCGAAAGGTAAATTGCTGTTAATCCAGCATAAAAGCCTCATTAATTTTTTTGCATTGTTTTAAGCGTTAACGAGAGCTGAATATAAAATGCAAACTCATTTGGATTGCTATGGGTACCAGCACGCACTTTGGCGCAATCATTCTCCAAGGATGTTCGAAATTCGATAGATAAATATAATAAACATTTAAATAAGCAAGACTACCGATTGCGAACTTTCGGCACACGTAATTACTTATTCGTTATGTTATGATTTTGATTGTTTTTGCTAATTTCGTTTTATTTAGTTAAAGGATCGCGAAGATTCTCAGAAGATATCTCAAAGATAGTGATACTGATACCACAGCGTAACCTCAGGCAAGCGCAAACATAGGATGGGAGTTCGTTCAAAGGGTATTATAAATAGTTATAGAAATAAAGTGTCGTTTAAAATATTTGCTAAATTTTTTTTATTTTGGTGCTAGTGTCCTATCATTTTATGGTGGATCGTCCTTCATCTGGTAGTGTCGGCACTTATGTTAATACAATAACACTTGGGTACTCAAGCGTAAAATTACGTTTGACAACCCAATTAAGGGTCCCAAAAGTCAAAAGTTAAATCAATATTAAAATCAAGCATAACCCTTCAAATGACGTCTAAATCGGGTCTTTTCTTTTTCAGGCACTCTTCTAAATGGGATCCAAACTTTGGAAAACTGCTCAGATCTTATTTTTCTGATCGTTATCGTTTGATCTCAAGAGTTTTTTTCGTCTTACTAAGCAGTATCCCGATGTGGTTGGTCAACCCAATCGTTCTGAACTCCCTTCTGTGCAGCTTGGTGGCTTTTTGGTCGACCCAGGTTACAAGTAATCTACAATTTAGTACATGGATACATTAATATATTCAAGTCCTTTGCGGTTACACGTTTTAATGCGTTTTGTTGTTCCGTTATCCATTTGAATAGTAAAGAACACAATACTAGGGTTAAAAAAAATAGAAGACTCGTCGATCAGGCAGCTATTCATCAATCTAAGCAAGCTGTAAAAGCAAGCGTCATCTAAAAGTTTCAAAAAGATTTTATGCAATGATTCTAGGACTCATTGAAACTCAAAGATGAACGAATTCCGAGGCCATTCATTTGTACGAACACGGTTAGATTCCGTATCTTTGGATAGCTGCTGTTGTACTACTCGTTTCAAAATTATTAAAGATTGCTTCAAAGTATAGTAAGGCTTCCATGACGTTTTCATTGATCGCCACGACGTTCCAGTATATCCAGGTCTATCTGTTGTATATTGGTATTTGTACTCAATACGCCGAAAGGTGTGCTTACATATCCCATACGTTCATGATGATTTTTATACCAGATCTCCAACATACTCCAGGTTTATCAGAACAACTTGCTTCTTTCCACCGCAATGGGGTATATCCTTTAAATATAGAAGGAATGTTATGAGGTAATTCTTATCAGGCCTTGTAAAATAGCGATATCGACCATGGTCAGATATAGTCCTCAGTTTCACGCATGGATGGAGCGGAGGCTCCGTTTAAGGAGTTACTTGGGGTTATTGTGTTCATGTACGATGCGTCGACCCCGATTCCCGTCCAGCCGAGATGATTCTTTAGCTCCCTAAACGTCGCTGCAAAACTGACTCCATAATATTCTATTCATTATTGATACTGCTGAATAAAAACCTTCTGACTCCTTTTATGACCTTCCAAATCCATAGCTCTACTTGTTTTGTCAGTACCTTTCTCAGTTTCTTCCGGTCTCCTCTATTTTAGTTGCTCCACCAGCTGAACCGCTTGTATGTGATGGCTACCTATATAAACGACTATCAAATATATGTATGTACCGATGAAAGAAAAAACAAACAAAAGAAACTTTCCTGATATCGTGGCGGTGAAAGCATTTTACTCGCAGTGCATGTGAGAAATAGGAAGAAGAACAATTGAGGAACTCTCTGTGCAACTCAATCAGAAATTATTAATGCTATAAATGATTCAAAGAATGAAATAATCCACCGAAAAAATAACTGGAACTGTTTAATATGTTTCCATAAAAAAACTATTGTTATAATAACAGGTACACGTAGAAGGAAGAGGCATATCCCTATTATCCGATGTAATTGATTACATTAAACTTATATGGAATATTCTCGCGAAAAAGCTTTATTAGATTACTCTAACAATGCTCATATCAAACATCAAGTGTAGGATATTCAAATATATCATTTAGCTGAGTTTTTCGAATAGAATCCTTTATCTAAATATTTCTTTGATAATAAAGATATCTTTGATATAACGGCACCTTTTGTTTATCGTTTGTTGAAAACAAAGTGAAATTCTTTGTAAAATTACTTTCAAGTTTGTCGGCAAAGGTGAGCGAAAGCGATTTTGAAAAGAAAACACGCCATAACATTTGACTTTGTAGGAATTAATCACACTCAATTACTTCCTTTTGAGATACTGCACAAAAAAACATTCACAAGCAGAAAAAAGGTTAAAATGAGAACATCCCAATGCAGTCGAATAAAGGTGGATGTGGCATAAATTTTTATGTAAATGCTTTAACACGTTGGCTACCACCATAAGTGGTTTTTTTCAGTCTATATGGCCCGCGGTCATTTGGTACTTTGGCGTTAACACATATTTGTGGTTCGAAATCGACTCGCAAAGAAATTTCGGTAATACACTATTGCGGGTTGATTTCGTCTCGCAGTGGAAAGAAGCTAACAAAAAAGTGAGAGTCTATATAGTGGCTCACGCTAGTGCTTCTCTTATGGCAATTTAAAAATACTGTGCCACAAAGGAGGATTTTGTGTCTTGGCTACTGCCTAGTGTAAAGTGAGACCTACAGAATGGTATAGTTGGGCCAAGGAAAAGTCTTATTATCTTAGGAGATTTTTAATTTTAAAAAATTTATAAAAAATACAAAAAAAATTCTTTTTATATATAAAAACAAAACTATGTATCATGTTTATCAAAGCATTCTAGGCACATAGATGGTTCCCCTGGGCATGTCACACACTTGGTAACAACCTTAGGGCATTTTTTCAGTGCCTCTTTTCTGCCGAGATGTTTGCTGAGGGTGGCGTAACAGTTAACGCAGCGACGTCTCACAGAGTGGTTTTTCTTATCTTTTTGGGTGGTTTTTTGTAAGCTATGCTTGTCTTTCTTGGGAGAGGTAGACGGAGCTGCTGGTCCTGAAGTGCTTACGAGATAGTCAATCAGAGATTCTCGAAAATTCGCAATGGACAGTTTAGATCCTGTCAATTTTTTGAAAATTAGCCACGCGTTTACAACAGATGTTCCTAGTATCAGCAAGAAAGCAACTTTATGGAACCAACGAATTGTTTTACGGAGCGGTGAATAATAAGAGGTCATCTGATCAGAGAGATCCACGCCTTGCTTCCTCTTGTTGTAATATGTAATGGCTGTTGGCTTGATTACTGTTTCGCCTTTTCTATTTTTTCCAACAGGTACCATTTCCAAAGTATGCTTTGTTGTTATGAATCGCACATCCCTTTTATCCTTCCAGCAGCCGACAACAATGCCGTCGTCGCTTTCAAGTCCAACAACCTCTCCCCTTTTCAATTTCGCATTTAAAATACTTTTGGGAACGTCTTTCACTTTCGCCCGCATTGTTCCAACTAAATATGTGTTGGACTTCAAAAGTTCTGTTGCTATTGCGATATTTGTATAAAAGTTGTCGACCACTAAGGTCCTCCCTTGGTTTAGATAATTCTGCAATAAGCCCAACACAACTTTATTGCTGTGCCGCAAATCCGCTGGATTTTTGTCATCTTCTTTACCAGAATAAACTTTAACACTGTATGTATAGCCGTCTGCTCCACAAGCCTTGTATAATTTTACTCCATATTTGTGTGCCTTTCCTGGTAAATATTGGCGAAACTTCAGCCTACCTCTAAAAGGCACCATGGTCTCATCAATTATTACGTCCTCCTCTGGGTTGGAGTAATATTGAAATTTTTTATTCATCATGTGGACTAAATCATACACTTTCTTCAGTCTATCATCTGGCCGGCTGTCTTCGTCTGAGAAGTGAATGAAGCGTAAAATTTCTTCAAACCTATTTCGTGGCATGGTGCTGCGCACGAATAGATTTACGAATTTTCTATCCCTCGACCAGTATTTTTTTAATGACGGATATCGGACTAAACCAAAATAGAGCAACAATGCAAGACATTTTTTCAATTCCAACTCAGTTACAGTTTTCCACTGGATTTGCTTATTTTTAGAAATAAAATATTTTTCTCCTGCCTTGTTTGTCCATTCTAATATTAGTCGAATGACCTCATTGTCCAGAAAAAGTAAGTAGGCATCTATTTCCTTACTTACTCCGTTAATATTTTTTAATCCGGAGTCACCGGTAAAGGCAAATGTTTTTAAAAGTTCACCAGTAACGCTATTCCATTTTCGAACTGGAGTTGTTGATACTGATGGTCCTGGAGACTGCGGATCAGATAGGACACCATCATCAGCGTTGTCGTCACTTTCGGAAATATTCTCTTCTTCATCTGGTTCGTAATCGCTGACATCAGAAGAGAAATCCTGACCCTCCCCTTCATTTTCTGAATCTTCTTCTAATATTCGCTGAATTTCAGATACTGTTAACCTTTTGCAGCTTCTAGGTATAGAACCATTCATCTACAATAACACGAAATAATAATAATAATAATGAATAATATTTACTTCAATAACAAGGTGAATAAATAATGAAAATTCAAAATTTCATTTTTGTTTTCATTGTAAAAAATTGATAAGAGAAAATTGAGAGTCGAAATCGTCTCACAATTTTTTTCGTTCGAAATGGGGTAATAATAAGCTATAATAACTTACCTTAGCAGCCAGATCACTAAAAATCACTCACAATATTTAAATAAAATCAATTGACTAATTGGGCCAATGCACTTGATATGAGGTTTATTGCACAACTGAAGTAAACAAGCATGAGACGTACTGATTCATGTGGGCTCGTGTTCAGACTTGTCGCGACCCGATTTCAACCCGCGCGGTAGATTTGGCACTTTTTCATGTGAGTCGATACCGACTCGTATGGTAGCCAACGTGTTAAACGTTGTCAAAAAATGTCTGAAATAATAGTTTGATTTAGAATGTGCTCCTCGATAGATTTATTTTCAAATAGATAAATAAATCTAATGAATATAGGTATATTCGCAGAATTATCTCAGAAAAAATGTCATTCTAGTAATTGAGTGTCAATCATTTTCCTAAAGCAACTTCGCTTAATCGTTCTTAATTGCCTACAATCTTTTCGTTGCCACTAGCGAATTCACTCACGTCCGAAGGAATTGGTAATATGAGTGTGTTGAATGTATGTAACCTATCACTTTCATTAGAAATACAGCATTGCTTATAGTTACCATTAGTGTAGATACTATCAAAGAAAATTCCTGCACGACCTAGCTCGGTATCATTTTCAGCGAAGGAGTGGATATTTGCCATTATCATATTAGAAAATAAAAGCTTGCGAAACTGCAAAATGCATGCGTTGTATCTCGTGTCGAACATTTGCTCAAGGATAAATGCCATTATGAGAGGGTTAAGGATATTTATAAAAATGATGCAGAGATATTTTGTGAACGTTACTTCTTAACGCTTTTTATTGTGCTTTGTTTCATCGTACTATTGTTTTCCCTTTGCGTTTTCCACCCTCTTACCATTTGGAATATCATAAAGCATATCGTTTATTTGTGCCGGACTTGAATGGTTTCTGATGACGCCGAAGATGCAATAAAATTTGAATAAAAGGGGGTGTCAAAAAGATGGTTTTTATTAAAATTTTCTTTTATTTGTTTGAGACTGTTAAGTAATTTAGTGTCAATATCTGGATCTTATAGCTATCGCAAGAAAATAAACGGGTTTTGATATTGCCTGCTGAAGAATGGATGAGCAAAGGCTGAATATCATTAGCAAGGACATTTTGCAAGCTCGTGTAGGTAATCAATGAGGTTTTATTTTTATTTTTGTACAATAGGATTTGACATTATGAACGTAAATGTCTTTTTCATTTCAGCATACGTCAAATTTGCTCTTGAAAAATTTGATACAAGTCATTTTGTGACATTCAAGTTGGAATAATTATTTTAGGATTTACATAAAAATAGGATGAACGAAATTTCACACATGAGTATATGGGAGGATTTAATTAATTTTGAACGGGTGTATTTGCATCGGATTTTCGGATAATTTTAAGGACTTGTTTAAAATGCATTGCTCAATTAAGCTTAACATACAGCCCACGCAATATCTCCTAAAATTTAAGTGTGGATTTGATAAACCGTTTTTGGTTTAGTAAAAAAGTATGTTCCACAGCAATTTTATAATTTTCACAACTTTTAAAGCCAAGAATTGAACATTTATGGTTAGAATTCAATTTTCTAGAACTAAGCAAAGTCATTACTGAACACCATGACAAACAAGAGAAACGCAAAATTCAACATTACTTGGCACTACGATTAGGATCTGAGTATTTGCTGTAATTCTTACAAACATCTAAACTTTAATGAGTATTTATTATTTCCTCAAATTACCCTTAATAAGTATATCTCTACTCTCATTACTTTTGGAACAATTCTCGTCAAAAACAAGGATATGAGAGCTGTCAACAAAGGGTTTGAGACACACGACAAACAAACTACACTTGTGGGCATGGGTGCGCACTCTTTTAACACTTTCTCCATAGCTTTCAGTTAATGCTGTAAATGGTCCTATTTTAATTTCGTGAAACTTTCTGTCATTCAAATTTTCGAATACCAGCTAAGTATTTTTGTTTGTCTATTTAATTTCCCTTAACAGTTTTTACGTGGAAAAAAGTCGGAAGTTTTACTGCCTGGCTACCTTAAGCCCATCCTTACAGTCGCTAATAAGCACAAGATTCGCCAACTAGCGTCGCCAATTATATCATAATGAGGTACCAGCTAACATTCAGGATCTGTTACTTTTATATTGTGCATACGGAACCCAGCTCCATCGTTTCGCTTCGAAGTAAGATTCTAGTTATAGAGATTTTATTAAGTTTCTAGAGACAACTGGAACGCCTCCTCCTGTGGGGCTCATTGGAGTCAGATTAGAAAACTAGCATAAGGGAGGAAAGTCAACTGAACTAGTTCTGCTACTTTGCGCATGGTTTTAAGATACAAAATAGGTTTTTAAGTGAAGTTGCTTAAACGTTAAATTCCTTTGAATTCCGTTCTTCCTTTCTTTAAAGCTTCACCGTTTTTTATCAGGTAGAGACAGTATGCTTTCGTTTGGCGAAAGACTTTATACCTAATTCGAAGTTTGCCAGGTTTCCTTTGTTCTGTTTTCCTATACTGTACTGGGGCGTATACCGGAATTGTGATCCTGAATTGACACATACGTGACCCCGAATTTGACCTGGTCGATTTGAATCATCTTATTTTTTTTTCTTATCGTTCTTTTGTGGCGTGACTAGTGACGTGTTTGTTTTAAGTGTTTCGTACTTATTTGTTGCCTTTGGTTTAAATGCCTGTCTTTAGACTGTTCCTCTTCTTCCGTTTCTTCCATTCCAGCCCCTCCCATTCTTCCGCATAGATATTTCAGATACAAAGGTTACGTTGTGATCGTTGTGGTATCAGCTAGTTATCTGTAGAGCCTGTTCAAATATCTTTTTCTTTGCTCTACTTTAGCTTCGCCTTGTAACGTGTTTTTTGTTGTTTGTTTGTTTTGTTTGGGAGATGAAGGCTATTTACGTCCTGAGTGTCGGACTCCCGCTACCGGACTACCGACTAAACACCTTCCCTGTCACGCCGAGAACCTAGCTTGGAACTGTTTTTCACATTACTTCGGACTACGCCTCATTAATGATCGCTTAGCGGTGCCTTCAGGTTAAGGGAAATCCCTCTTTCTGCAGGGATGGATTGCTGTTCATTGCTGTTATAGAGATATACCCTCCCTCACCAAGCGATCCATCATGTCCTTCTTTATGAGAAGAACTGTCCGTACGTAATGCGACACACAGTTCCAATTGTCTTTTGATTGCTTCATTTTTTCCGTTACATGTTCTGGGGAGAGCACGCCTATTTTCGCCGAGAGATGCGAACGGAGTCTTGTCCATCCGGTACACGTAAAGAAGGTGCGGCAGGCGTCATCCGTCATCCCCGGGCAGAACACGCAGGTTGGGGATGGTGAGTTTCCCATCTTATACAGGTAAGACTGAAAATACCCGTGACCACTGAGTAGTTGCGTCAGATAATAATCAGTCTCACCATGCATTCTGTAGAGCCACGGCCCCAAGTCACTAATCAGCCGTGCAGTCCACCTACCTCGCGTTTCGTTTTCCTATATTTAGGTCATGGTCCTTCTCCGTTCCTCTCGGCTGACGGTTTCTCTCGCCGACTCCCCCTACGTAAGTATACACGTTTCCGTTTCCCTCGAGATTACCAGCACTGCAGGTTCAGAGACAGTGCGATATGCAGCCGCTATCCGCAAAGCTCCTTGCCTCTGCACCTGTGCCAGACGCCTTCGGTGCGTCTCTTTACTAAGAGCGTCAGTTCTTTGTCCTTACCCTATAACATTCGGGACATACTTTGAAAAAGTATGAAACTCAAACTTTGAACAGTTTTCAGAAATTCAGTGTCCACACTGATGTTTCGTTGGGTCTTCTTGATTTTCGAGCATTGTTTGGCTTAGTGGTATGGTATATTCAGAAAACCAAATCTATACAATGTTTTTAATTAAATTGTTTCACCTGACTATTTTGCTATTATTAAGGACAATTCTAAAAAAGTTGTTCCTGGGCATAAGACTTTTAAACGGGCATGATAGTGAGTTTTGTATTAATTCTTTGAAATGAGATTACAAGTTATTCAAGAACTATTCAGAATATCTACTCCGTCGTTATATGAGTCGGCACACTGATAACACTGCTTCCCGATTAAACTACCGGCTTAACCTAATCTGGGCATCTATGTCTTTCAAAAAAGATATTGCTTGCTGGGTTAAAGAAACAAATGGTACTTAATGTAACGCATTTGTAACAATGGGAAAGATTGACAGCAGGTTGTCATATACTACATTTAGTTGAATTTTTTGGTGTCTCCAACTACTGGCAAACTGTCATCTACTGTCAGTTTTTTCGGTGTCTAATTCACTTTTATAATGCTCAGTTACAAAATGTAAGAAGCGGTTTTTGTTATATTATAGCCAATACAGTGCGTTTCATCAATTGACTAAAGATAACTAAGATTTTATCCCAGATTTAAGAGGAATGAGTGGTTTCTCATCATCAAAAATGAGTGGTTTCATTCTCATGATGAGTGGGTACTTTGTTTTGTTGTTTATATGCAGGATTTATATATTAAGACGCCATTGCCATTGGAAAATTGTAATTACAGCTTGGTAGTAATCATATTAGTCGTAGGTAAAACCAGCACTCCTTCTTCGCCTTCTTCATCGTTCGGAAAACACTGCACAAAAAATTAGATGAAAAAATTAGATGATTGCCCAAAATGATCGAGCTTAGGCCTAGTTCTCTTTAAATAATCGGAATTGTACTTATATTCGTACATTCGAGTTTCTCACTGATCCTGCAATTGTTAGTCGGTAACAGAGGTTAATTTGTATTAATTATCATGACTTAACTGAATCCTTTTAATTAAGTTTAAATAGAATTGTGAATCAACCAAACATTCAACAAAGGGGTCCTTAAAGCCACGCGCAAAGAACACGATGGAAAATATTTTGTAAATATATTTTCAAAGGATAAGAACGTCAAGCGCAGGGACAATTCGAACAGATTCTCCTTCAGTTTGCATGATAAATAATAACTTTCGTAAATGAAATGCTGAAAGACGATTTTCGTATTTGACCAAATCTGCAGCATTTCACCAAATCTCCATTTACTCAACTTTATGTCCAACTCCGGCGCATTTTCCTTGCAAGTTCCTTTCAACTTTGAGAATGTTAGTTTCATTTATAAAAAACATTTATTTATAATATTATACTTTGTGAATATCTGAATAAGTTTAACTTGTTCAGGTTGTAGTCGTGGATAAAATTTAAATTTAGTTTTCCACAAAGGTGCGCTATAACTTTGATATTTGTTTTACATTCAAACACAACCAAAGGAAACTTGAAATCAACTTTGAACGAAACCAATGTGAAACGACGAACTGACGAACGATTCGGACAGGAGAGGTAAACGCTCACGAGGGATATTTTTTTCTTTGACAAAATATTATGGTCAATTAAAAGTTGTTTCAGAGTGGGTTGTGTTTATTCCCTTTGTAAACATTTTTTTTCTTTCTCTCATTATATTCAAAGTAGCTGAAGTTATGGTCAGCTACACAGTGGATTTTACTGAGCAATTTTAACTACCAACTCGGGAATTTTTAACGTACAAAGCTAATAAATTGCGTTCGCTTTGCTTAGTGATCCATAAACACGACTTTTATTTTAAACTAAAGCTAAATGAAATTAAATATGGTCAAAGAACTAGTTAATCAGTCTTCTCGAGTGGGTGAATAGTAATCCTTTCCAATACGCAGTCATCAATGTGAATAATGGCTGGGCTAAATTGAAAAGAGCGTTCAATAATTTCTGATAATATTTTTTATTGTAGTAAAGGATTAGATACTTTGGCCTAAGAATTGAATATATGAAGCTGGAAAGTCTAGAACTGTTTCGTTCAAAGAATTAGGTTTATCTATAATAAAGGATGGGTACGAGGACTACTGAACCGAGTTAGGCTCCTGTGAATTAAATAATGGAATATGGAAGACACAGTTTTTGCAGTGGCTGCATCATGAATGAAGTTCTGGCAGATCTTCAATATCCTTTTACTAGCCCATTTAAAGGAGTTTTCAATTGGTACGAGTCGATGTTGGCAGCCAGGCCATGTTGTTGTGGTTACCTCTCCCTAATATGTTGTTCGTTATTCCTTCACTGATTCCAAATCATCATGGCAAGTTATATGATACAGCAGCAGGTCCAAATGATGAAGTTTTATGTATTTTATTTATCAAAATGAGGGTTCGTTTCTATGCGTTTTCAGAGGTCCGTCAAAGCCAACAGTCCAACATTTGGTGGCAAAATTCAAGACAACTGGTTTGGGAAACAATCAACCAATAGAAGTGCGTTGTTGGAATGCCAGATCAGCCTGAAACATTGTCGCGATACGTGAAATAACCCAAGGCAGTGAATACCTCATCTCGCACAAGAACTTAGCCTTTAATAGCCCTCAATTTGAAAAATTTTGCATCCGGAGCTGACGTGTTTGAAAGAGGACCCAAATTTTCGGCGACAAATCACCTTTGGTGTAGGTTTTGGTTCAGTAGACTTTTTTCTTAAGTTTTTTTGGATGGCCGGCTATGTTAAAAAAGGCAATTGTTGTTTACGGAATCCCGAAAAACTACTCAGGGCTCACCAGGTGGTAATGAAACCACAAAAAGTGATTGTTACGGTGGCGTTATTGGTGCGTCCTCTTCCAAAAACAGTGTCAATGAGGTACTCGGCGTCAATACCGAGCACTACAGAAAGACGATAACCGATTTCTTTGAGCACAAATTGAACAATATGGAGAAAGACAACATGTGATTACAACATGTTGGCACTACGTGCATCATAGCAGACGCCACGGTTGACAATCTGCATGAAAGATTTGAGGGTATGATGATCCCACACAGAGGTGACGTGAATTGAACACCCCAAACCGTGTGATTTGATCCAACTAGGAGGATCTTTTTAGTAGAATTATCTACAGTCTATATCAAAAATGCAATCGACCGATAACCTTAGAATTGATATCGTTAATGTCATAGCTTAAATTCTAGTGGAACTATGCGCCAGAGTCATTGAAAACTGAACCATGCACCATAAGAAAGCACTTGAGTAACAACGAATCAATTGCTAGCGATGAGAGGACGACACACTCTCGACGAGTGACCACAGTCTTGGGAGTGTGAAGCAAAAGGAAGACGGGCCGCATGGCTCATAAACGATTAGATATCGTGGCTCAGACGTAGGCGTAGTGAGACTAATTTCTACCTGTCCAAACTATTTAGGGGATGCGGTTGCTTGCAGTCTTACTTGCATACTTGATTCGTTAGAGCCGTCGAAGGTGGACGGATCGTTTTTAGCAACAGTCCTCTTCCTTCTCCTCATATAAGAGAAGGAATTCCTGTGAAGGGGCTATCAGGCTTCAAACAGGGAGGCCTAGCCCGAAGTTCTGCGTTGAACGTTGCCAGGCTAGGTACTTCGATCGACAGGATGTTGCGTCGGTTGTACAGCAGGATTTGATACTTAGGGCACAAAAAGCCTTCATCACCCTAACAAAAAAGCGACTATAGTGTCAATCAATCGATTAAAACTGCAAATTGAATTTTAAGTCCTTGCATGTGCGTATTGTGGACACATCCTTATCCGACTGTTGATCTGTGCATTTTTTTTTGTCGTTTACGTAAGAGTGTGAGAAATATTGTGAAAGAGAGAAGATAGTGCTTCATTTATTTTGGAGCAATCGTGCGTATGCATTCATCATCCTCCGAAAACACAATTTTGTTTTTTTTTAAATCAAATCCAAAAATATTCTGGACAGAGAGCTCAATCATAATCACGTCTCTATCTACGAATCTTGGTTAACAGGCTCACATACTTGGAATTTATCCAGCTGATAGATTTTGTGAACTATTAAAATTAAAAATGAATATTCATACAGATAAAACCTACCCAACCGAAAACCACCACGCATTGAATCCAAATAGAATTTGAATGGTTAACACATTTGCAATGGAAACCGCATTTTACTCAATGGAATTTCCATTTTCAGTGTGTAAGGAGAATACCAACCGTTTCAATTAAATGCTAATTGATTTTGATACCACCTTCATTATTTCCATCAGCGTCATTATCGCCATTATCTGTATCTGCCTGTTATATAATTTCCCATTCGCAGAAAGTTTAAAAGTTGTAAAACTACTAAAAGTGGTGGCGTTTATTTCTATTCTTCACCCTTCATGGAATTCTTAGACTTTTAATTGAATTCGTTGGGAAAGGGAAGCTACAGAATGGAATGAATAGAAAGGATAATGAGTTTTGGAAAAAAAACACTCCGAAGTTTCAATTTTATTTCTTGTGTGGACTATGATTTCCGCCTGAGTTCCTAACGAGTATGTCATGGTAATGAGGAGATAATCTGAAGCGAACTTTTAAGGATAACATATTTTTTGTTTAATTTTGATCAAATGCCATAAATTTAATTGAATCACTAATGCAGATGATTAGACTCCACCAAGAGCTTTATCATTTAAATTGTATATAATGCTCTCAATTTCCGCTGAAGGACTCTCTAAACACCACACAATGGAGTCACATCTGTTCATGTTGCTAGAAAATTAGATATCCTAGTAACAGAAACGTCAAGGAGAACCAAGCCAATGCATTATTCCTTGTTACCACTTCATTCTACAGCTATTAGCATCAAATGCGATATGGGCTGGGTGACCTTTAATCCGCTCGCTATTCTGTTTAGCCCGGAACGCTACTGATGATGCAGGAGGTGGAGTTGCTCGTAGAACGCTATAGCATCCAAGTTATCCGGTCCTGACAGCAAACAATAGCAATGAATACAATAACGAGCAGTAGGCTATAATGAATGAGCGAGCGCATTGGTGAAATGATGCGAGAAATACCTTTCGTATGTTTGAATTTGAATGGGGCTTTTGTTTAATTTCGCATTCATATATCTGCAAATGTTGTTGCGATTGCCAACCATACTTGAGATGCAATCAACTAAATGTATGTAGTTAATCGTTTATCAAATATATAGATGAATTGTAATACTAATCGAATTGTATTTCAGCTCGATTTCAATACGATTTATTCATAATAAATTCAATCAATTGTTATTGAAATTGCAGTTTTTATTCATAATTGACTGTTACCAATTTTCAAAAGCATCTCCCACACATTTTAAATTTTTCAACTTGCCGTGTTATTGTTTATATAATTTTTGAGCACCGCAAATCGATTTAGCGAAAATTATAGATTTTTTCTGTGACAGCAACAACAACAACAACAACAGAAGTAGTAGAAGTAGTAGTAGTATTAGTAGTATTATTAGTATTATAAAAAGTATTAGTAGCTTTTGTGAAGGATCGAAATGCTCTTTTCGAGCTGTCTGAGAAGGGCATCTAAGTCATGCCACAGTTTTCCGGTAGTAAAGTTCTATATGCAATGAAAGCGGCCACTGAAGCGTTAAAAAACTACTTTAACGGAGGAATACAATATTCTCGGACAACTTGCTGGCACTACACGCGCTTGCCTTTAATCACGTAGTTTCACAACTAATGCAGGGCTCTAGATAGACCAACAAAATCGCAACAATCAACATAAATGTAAAACTGACACCCCTGGTCATAGTTTTGTAGACAAAAATGAATGAACGGATGATCTAGCAAGAGAAGAATCAGCCAGTCAAAAGGCAACAAGGTAAGAAACAATCAAATTGCCAATAGTATCAGTAAACAGGGAACTAGACTAAAATTTCTGTAAAGAAATCGATAAGTCTAGCAATGGCAGTAATGGCTGCAGGATGAGCTCCTTCACCGCGACCCATCTAAAACGGAGAACAAAAAACTCCTTGCGAGAAAGAGAGACGAGCTAAGCACATATTTGCGATAATAACAGGCCACAGTCTCTTAGGTCGACACACGAAACGAATAGGCTGAGCTTATGGCGAGGAAGAAGGAAGAAGAGAACATTTCCTTCTAGAGATTGTCCGAGCTTGGTCGACAAATACCTCACTTGGCTGAATAGTACTGAATAGGACAGTTGACAACCATATAGCAAGGCGATCTACGTGGTTTTCTAGGACAACAGGAAGGACCATCTACAAAGGTCTATCGATGCTTGCGTTTGCTAACAGTAGACCCCAGGAAATAAAAATAATAATTTAACTACTACCATAACTATTAATCATTCTTTTCTCGCACTGGTGTAACCTGATAAAAAGCGTCCTTTAAATTCAATTACATAAAGTCTATACACTCTTTTATCATTTACTTCTTCGAAATGAATAGCACGTGCTTAAAACCTTCAAATGAAAATTCGAAACAAATTTTTGATAATCTCCAGCACAGCAGATTACTGTCACCAAAACATATTACAAATTTTCACTCGGAGAATCTTCAACAATAGAATTCATCCCGTTCCCCACTGAACGAAGATGTTAATTTTGAAACCATTCGAAAACGCATCCTCTGCACGTTCAATGGTAAGTCATTCAAAAATTTGATATACAATCCTTTTAACCTTTTCCCCCGAACACATGTGTCATAAATAATTCCAATAAATTAAATGCATCCGATACAGAAATTAAATTTGTCGTTTTTGTCTGATTGGGAGAACCACAATATTGTCGGAACTTTGTTTGCCATGAGAGACCTCTTCAAATTTGTCCATTGTCATAATAATGAAATTAAATTAAATAGTATATTTCCAGGATAGCGTGGAAGGGAAGCGACTCGTACTGAGTAGACACTCGCCCGAATAGAGTTTATTAATTTGTATTTTGTGTTTGCAATTATGGTGTGCATACACGCTGAAAATGAAAATAATTTCGCACTCAAAATAGATTATCCCTTCTCGAGCTTTTCCTGATTGTTGACTGATATTTCAATGAAATGTTAGTCATATCGGAAAGACAGTGGAAATTGTTCCAGGAGTCACTAGCGATACGCGTCATGTATGTTTGAATTTGAAGAGAATAAGCCAAATGTATGGGTCACATAATAGATTCCTCCCTTTGTATCCGCGTGCAACCCTCTCTGATTGACTGTGTGTGAAAATCACCCTTTTCCAAATATTTGGCTGGTACAGTACTAAGCCGCCGACCGGAGCCTGATAGGGATCAAAAAGACATGATGCTAATCCGTTTTTAATATCAGCGAGCGTAAAGGACATTGTCTTCGTCGTTACTTGCGTTGCACGACAACGTATTGTATTGAGTTTGCAATACCAATGAAAGTCCGGAAGAATTCTACACTTACCGAAGGACATTTCGCGTAGACTGGAGGACTGAAGGACTGAAGGACTGGAGGTTAGATGGGATGGGGATCCTGGGAATTGAGGGTGGATGGCTAACA
This sequence comes from Stratiomys singularior, assembly GCA_954870665.1. NCBI lineage: Eukaryota > Metazoa > Arthropoda > Insecta > Diptera > Stratiomyidae > Stratiomys > Stratiomys singularior. The sequence continues at coordinate 5,604,642 of OX940877.1, forward strand.
GAACTCAATACACAAGTTCTCCACAACTTGCCTACGCATAACAATTGGAATCCAAGATGATCGGGGCCAGAAATCAACTCCCTCAATAAAACATTGTTTGGTGTTTAGAATGTCACCCGCAGACATTTAGACACACTTGGCTTTCTGGTTGGAATGAAACACCGCTCAATTCCGTTTTGCTTTGCGTTTTGGAGGGGCAGGGGTGAATTTTTCATTTAGGGTTGTTGCAAGATGATACGACAACGACGAGTTGTTGTTGATGATGGGTAAAAGTGAACTGTGAAATTGTAAATAGCCAGGAGTAATTGATTTTATTTTTCCAAAGGCGTCCAATGTGGGGAGAAGGCGTTGTTGATGATGGCATTAATTGAGTGGTTTGTTTTTTGGGGTAACAGAAGTTAATGAGTTAGGTTAGAACTAATTTGATTTCTGAAACATTTTCGGGTCGATTGCATCGATACCGTCGACCCAATTAATTGAAATGATATTTTGGACAAGTTATGATCCTTTTCTTTTGCACTTGCTAACTGGAATGAATTCAATATCGGATAGTCAGCAGGATACAATTAACCGGCCATATTTTGTTGATTATTTGAGGAATAAAACGTATACATAGTTTTAAACCAGAATTTTGATGATTTCTAGTGATTGTCGCATTTGCTTTTAGAATTTCATTGTAGCCATTGGCACGCCCAGCACTTGCAACCCCTAATATCGTGCATATATTCCGGCAATGAATCGCTTTGTCCAGCTCCACCATTTGTTCGACTAGTTAGAGTGTGTCCTATCAGTTGCTCTGGCTTTGGTCATTATGTTTGCAATGCTTATGCAATGTTAGTGTTTCGCACATGGCGAGGATTATGCAGACTCATTCTTTCTATTGAATGATCCTGCCAAATTTAGATTCTTGTCTCGATGATATAAGCAGAAAATATTTGATCTGTATTTCTCAGAATGATCTGCCTGGAATCAGCCATTACATCAGCACATCAGCATTTCCAATCGTTATACTACTGTTATTGTCATACTACACCGTTGAGTCCTGCCTTTAATCCCGAAAGCTAATATATTTGACTGGTGGTTCTTGCAATTGGTATAACCATAGCTGATCAGAAACGTTGTTTTCTCAGAGAGACCCATTAATTGGACAGCTCCCCGCGGGTGCAACGAGCACTCGTCTTTGGAAGCTGCATCTGCTAGCAATGTCTTGGGCAGCTCTACGGCCAGGTTTAAATTATGTTGAGTGAGCTAATGTTAATCCTTTACCCTCAACAAAATTAAATGAAGCATCAATCAAGCTTGAAGATTATTCTCGGGCTTAGCACTTAAAATGAGACGATTGGGCTTGGTTTTGGTCCAGATTTATACCCAAAACTTTATTTTGCGAACCTTTTTATAATTTTTTTTAAATGTTTGAAATAGTTGTGAACTTTGATCAGCAATTCCGGATAATTCTGTCCACTTGACGCCTAAATTCATGTTTAGGCGACAAAAGAACGACAAAAGACTTTGTCGTTCATTCCTTGGGCCTCAAATATTTTGAAGAGAAAGAAGAAGAAAGAAAAGAACTGAGCTTATGAACGATTCCTTAGAAAAACTTGGAAGGAACAAATTTCACATTCTTCATGATTTTAGGTCTGAAATCAAGGCTATTGAACTCAAGATTTCAATGGTTCAACCTCCCGGCGAGGCCCATAGGCCACCACGAAAACGCTACTGGTTGTGTTCAACGAAGAGGTTTTCCGCATTTAATGCCATGGTAAGATCCTTTATTTCAGAGGGTCCCACATCGCTTTTTAATATTTGTATACAAACTGCAGAAAATAGTACAGAAATTCGAAAGAATGTTAATTCAAATTTGGATATTTTAAACTGGAAGGTTGATCGAAAAAGCTTCAGGTAGCATTACTTGATGAAGATCCTTTTAAAGCACAAGTAGAATTGTTAGCAGTATTAAAAGTTTACCAAATATTTTTTGAACACAAGTTGCAAGCAATGCGATTTCCGAGACGAAAGAAGCAATGAATTTGACACAAAAGGGAAGTCGATTATTAAATAGACAATGGGGTAACGAATGAATATTTTTTGGATCACAAAAATAGAGTTATGTAGAGAACAACGAGCTATTATATTGTAGAAAGATCATAAGATTGATAAAAACGCTTTCTTGACACGGGATTAGCAGACCACACAACTGGTTAATTGAATCACGTAACAAGTGATATTTTATGATTGAAGTTGAGTCGGGATAGATTACTCAATTCCAAGGCAGGTTATTTTAAATGAAGCTATCATTCCTTACTTTAAAATTACTACTTACCTTAAATTGATGCTCCCCTTCTTGATTAATAAATCTTCCTTCAGGGCTTTGGTTGGCTCATTCCCTGCAACACTCCTATCGCGCACCAGCTGTCCCGAATCTTAGACCCCTAATTTAATATTCTTGTACTTTGCTTCCTTGACTGATGTTATTCTTTTATCTTAGTCCTTAGTATCTTAGTTAATTTATAGATTCTTTTTCCTTTTATTTAAATTTTATGTACTCATACTTAACTTTGATTCTACTTATAATGCGCGCATCATCTCTTTGATACTTTCCAAGCCCCCAGTTTGCCTTTCGACCATGCAAGGAGCAAGTACTGTGCACTATCTTGCAGTACAATGTATATGAGGATCTTGCAGTGTAGTGCATAAAGGACGTTGTTGAGGCTCCTGACCTTTCACTTTTCTATATTACCGAGTAAAGAGCAAGAGGTGATGCATAATAGAGGATATGCTGTTCTTTACGAAGATGTACAGGAAAGCTTATAACGCAGCAGTCAGTTATTAGTTATTGTTGGTACTCTCATTTTCTAATTATGATCTTAATAGAACTTTCGATGTGATTCTGGACTGGTTGGATGATTTTCATCTGGACATAGTCCAGAAAGCATTTTGAAGGGTCGAGTCATTGTTTTGGGAAACATTCAAACTGCAACTCTCATAAAATAATCAAAATGAAACCAAACGGAGCTGCTAAATATTGAAACTTAGCAAGATAAACTAGTGCTAGCTTTGCTAATTTAAGCAAAAGATTTATTTTTCCCTTTATTCATATAATATGGGTTCAGTATGCTAAGGTCTGTATGTGTACGTAATATTTAGGAAACATATATGAATTAGAAACAATACTGCAAAATCTGTACAACTCCAAATCAGTTTTGAAGTGCATTAAATATGTATGTAGCGAATATTCATCTTCATATTCATACAAGAAATGTGTAAGGACATAGAACAAAGTTAACTGAATTTAAAATTTGCTTCCGCAAAACAATTTGTTTCACCAATTACAACAATAATTACAACGTCAAATACACAGGATATTATCGTTTCCGCTTCAATAAGAAGTATATAAGTACTTGTTGAAACAATGAAAGAAAACTGTTTGCTATTATTCTTTCGCCATTGTAGTCAACCACCTTTTTCTTTTCGTTCTTGTCAATTACACAACAGCAAAAATCGAGGGTATTGCAGGACTACTATTCTGACGAACCAGCATCGAGATGAGCTAACCCAGTCGCACACAGCGAGTCAACCGGCACAACAAGGAAGGACCAAGAAATACGAAATTCATGGGCGCGGTTGCAGCACTAATTTGTACAATGGAACGTTGAACGTTAAAAAATTCACTTCTGCTGGTATTGGAAAAAAATGGTAACGTGAACATAAAATGTACGAAATGGATTCAAATGTTAAGGCAGCATCACCATCAGGAGGGATAATAAAAGCAGTAAAATGACAGATCTTTTAAATTTTCTCAGCGAAAAGGACTTATTTCGGGGTCGCAGTCGCGTACTTGCCATTCGTTGGTTTGCCGAGGTTCAATTTTATTTAAATGCTTGACATGGTCATCGTTTTGAATAGTCGCAATGCAAAAGCAAAGGATACGTATCGAAATCGGGTTGCCAGATCGGCAAACTGAAAGCGTTTTTGTCAGGATTGTTGCATTCTCAAATGACGCGAAAGAGCAAGTGATGAATTTCGCTGGAAATTCATTCCCGAGTATGAGATCCTTGGCAGTATTAAATAAACAATACAAACGGTAACTCAACCCAAGTCAGTACCTTGCACTCAAAACTTTATTTAAGCATTGCTATTGTGCTCCAATGATTGCCGTTGAATGGATTGTTTAATTCCGCCTCTACAGTTGTTGTGTGAGGTGTACCTTTACTCGTTATAGTTTTCATATTCTTGCCGGGAACGTTGCGTTGCTCCTGACGAAACTACTCCTGGCTGGCACATATGAACAATACAACGTTGCCATAACGTCTTCTCTTCTTCCTTTTGGGTACATAGATTGTTGTTCGATTATTCCATTGAGGGCATATTTTAAAAATACATACGATTGTACATATTTCATTGTGGCTCCTTCTCTTCCTTTTGTTATTTAATTTCATTGTGCGCCATTATTGTGAAATACTAAAGTATTTAAGTAAGGATGTACTCATGTGTTTCAGGATAATGTCGGAAACAATAAAATGTACATTAAGTACATATTATGAAACAAGAGGTTCCTTGCATTGTTCAATTCACAGGGTAGGCAGTCAGTCAGTCATTGAGGAGTGAAACTAAGAGGATATCATTTGTTGGTGAGGTTTTGTACGATGAAAAAATGGGTTTCGATGAAATTGATTCCAAAGATTAATTTTCAATAGTTAACGATAATCATTTATGCCCAATTGATTTTTCGATAAACAGTAGTGAGGCCACTCGGATAAAAGGTTTGTACGGCCGGATACTAGTTTGATTTTCCCCGTATTCGAAAATGATCTATGCTATGCTGGAAAAACAGATGCCGGTGGTAGTTTGTTGTATTTTAGTTAGTAATTTCACTTAATTGCCTGGAAAAGAAACTGCTGAAATGATTTTCCAGTAGTTTTTAAAAATCGAATAGTCAAGGATTCATTTAATCGACAAATATCTACGACAGATAGGAAACGAGATGAATCTTAGTCTTTATTGGATTGAGATTTAAATCAGTTTTCTTGTACATTTAGTTTTGTAGAAATTGAGTGGTCAATTTTCCAGATCGGTCGGGTATAATGAAAACAAAAATAAATTTAAATCCATAAAACTCAGAAGCGATTTGCAGACATAACAAACTGTGGTCTTTGTAATCAATTCGTATCGATTAGTCTGTTCAAACAGTCAGAAATGCCCAAAACAGTAAAATTCATTGTAAAAATTTTCTAAACCAAAGAAAAGTAATGACACAAAACCCCAAAACGCGGAGGTCATCCATCCAGAAATAGGAAAGAGTGCTAAGTTCTATCGAAATTGGAGACCCATCCGAGTCTTTTGTCTTCTACGACAGAAACTGCAGTGTGTGACTTACTCGATTTGATCAAGTGATTCCAAACGAAAACATACTGGAAGGACATTTGGGATTAACAAAATGGCAAAGGCAAAATGCGGAACTTCCGCAAATACACATTCAAACATATTGAAGCAGAGTTCGACTGCAGGATCTCAATCGGCCTCATAATGTTTCACTTAGACAAGGCATTTGGCAAAGTATGGCATCCAGAATGAAGATTTAAAATCCATGAGTGTCAAATGTCACGTCCTCTCAACGAAATTAAAGGTTCATAGAGCTGGTCATTTTATGTCAGAATTGACAAGACTCTAGATTTGTCCAGGATCATACGTTTCTTCAATGTTATATACCATAGTTAATTCACTTCTGCCATTATCCAAATACACCAAAGTTATTCCGATCTTGATTCACGCTGTAATCATCAAGTCGCAGAAGACGATACAATTCCTTCATTGGAAAATCAATTCGAGTACAAGTATTTCTATTAAATCAAAGAGTTGGCTGGTTGACTGCAGCGCAAGGATCGCCGTCGTGCGAAAGTCAGTGGCATAAAACTGATGAAAAAACTCACTGATGAGCAAGGGAAGCTCTGCAAGGGAAGCAAGGGCTCTGAAACGGCTCCAAATTTTTGTCTGATGTTCCTAATGGAGACACATTTCGGGAGTGATGCAATGATGCTGGTGCAGGAAGGAAACAATTTGCAGAGTTTATCTGCATACCCCACTATCTCTTAAATATGCACATCCTTCATCGCTATCCTTCATCATCACACCTTTCTGAAGAGCGAAGTCTGGTCTGGCAAGAAGGGTGGACTGTATGGTTGGCTTGGGCCATGGCTCAATCTAAAATTCTGCATATCTGATTTTTACCTGAAGTAAATGCTTAGCTGCCACTGACAATTTTAGTTTCTCTGCACAAAGTGAGAAAGAAAGTCTAGAATTTTTCAAATTCTAGACTGACTAAACTGACTTTTTTCAAAACTTGACATTTTCTTCAGAAATTCAACTGATTGTTTATTTAGATCAGATATCTTGAGTGATACCTGTCAAACCATATTTCTATGTGTCTATTTCTATACAACTTGTTAAGCTAATTAACGAGCTCTTCCCAGATAGTTCAGTAGATAAGACTCTTTATGAAAGGTCCAATTGAACTGTTTGCCATGCTATGCTTGAACCATTCTCAGGGTTTTTCTTCTTGGTTCAGAAGGATGGCAGACTTTGACAGCTATCAATGTTCCGTAATCATATCTAGCTGAAAGATGGCTGTCCCCGAACTATACGTGCCATTCGGCGAGAAAAATGAGGATTAGCTCGATGTAATGTTATAAGTAGCTCCAAAGTAGGATCTCAGCGTGGCCTGGATGAAGGATGAAACTGCTTTTAAGAATTTGGCCGGGAAATTTGATTCAATCGGCTTTATATGCAGCAACACGTGTTCAGTTGAGTCAATCAAACATTAAACCCGTGAGTATCAGAAAAAATACTTTGAAGCCTTACAAAGGGCTACTAGTGCCAGTACAGAAGTCGACTGACATTTAAAGGGTTAGTTTATACAAAGCCAATTAAATGAACTACAGGCTTAAAACTCAAAATGCATATTTAAATATAAGCTTTAATCCATATTTAAGCGTGATGATGGTGGATATTTTTCCGGTACCATTTTCATTCATTCATTCATTTACATTCACAATTGCAAGGCCTGACGCTTTCTAATACAATAAGAAAATTTTTAATAGTTTTCATCTAATTTATGTGGTTTAGGTTGTTTTAAAAAAGAGTATTTGGTTTGTAAATTCAATGGAAATGCTGATTATGTTGTTCATTTGTCAATATCTTTGTTATCAACAAAATTTCATTTCAACATAAGTACTTTCCAGGTTTTCCAGACTCTTACTGAGTCAATCGATGTATTCCGTCGTTTGAAGATGTGCGTATTACATCCTTTTAATTATTATTCGAACAAAGTAAATGAAGGTGGCCACCTGCAGGCTCCAATACTCCTTTATTCGGGTTTAATGCCATTTCAATTTAACAAATTAATCGCATGTTTAGCGAAATGTGAAAAAAATTTTCTTAGTAACACGCATGCCGTATGTAGTCGCGCAATCGTTCAAACCTTTCAAACTTGCGGAGAAACAGTCTGCATTGAAAACCATCAACCCTTTCTTTGACGCAACAAGGACGCCATAGTTCCCTTGAAAACTCCTCTATACATCACTGTTGTTTAATTTTTATAATTACGTTGCGTTTTATTTGATTCGAATTCAAATAAAGGTTATAGTGAATTAGTTCGTCCTTTATCCAACATTTGTCATTATGCTTATTCTTCATTTGCTACCTGCCTGCATGGGATGGATGTCTGCAATTGTACAATGATCGTTTGGTTTTGATAGAAACGAGTACACACACGCGGAACGGAATGGATAAAATAAAAACCTGCGAATAAAACGCCCTTCAGGCCATACTTTTCTGTTGATTTAACAGGGATATGTGGTGGTAGTTGGGGAGGGTTGTGACCATAAAGATCGGATATCTCAATTGGAATAAGTATATGAGGTCTGCATGCTGTATTTCTCTATATCGCTTCAGTTAATCCTTTGTGCTTACAATTTATATATCCTTTCAGTTTTGATCATCCGCCATTGTGGGTTCTTGAAAAGAGTTTGTTTATTGTTAGTTAAAATAGCTGCTGTGTTTCGAAATCACTAGTCCTTTTCATTTTTTAAACGTCCTGTGGTATGGCAGCAACAGCAGTAGCATATCATAAAGTATTTATCAGTTTGCTATTGTTTGCTGCATCAGTAATAGAAGGAGGCGGGTGTGCGGAATTTCTGAGAGTATTTGGATAAAATTTTATGTGGTTTTGCATTCAAAATGATTTTCAAAGAATCCATCGACTTTGGTTTTAACCTTTTTACCTTGCTGGCTGTCGCTACGGCAGATGCGTGGACTTTTTTCTTAATTTTATCGGGAAGGATAAGGAAGATTACTTGAGCTTGTTAGTTTTGCGTATGTTGTAGGGTATATATACTACGCAGACGTTAAAATTCGTTCCGAACATGGCTTAACTGAGTTACTGGGTACTCGCATGTTTCAGTTTGCTTAAACTGTAGTTTGGAGTAAATATTTTCCGAAAAGAATATCTTTGTGAGTATCTGCAATTTGAAGGAACAACTGACTGAACTTTAAACCGACAAACGTGATTTCACTTCAAACAACAAGTTTTATTCAAGTCTTTCAAAGGGTTACTTTTAAACAATTTGTTTTAGTTCGGTGAATCGATCCGCATAAGATAGCGCAAAAGCTGCATGTTCAAATAATCAAGTTAAATTTACAGCATTTCTCGTTGTCATCCTTCAGTGACCCACTCCCCAAATCCTCCAGGAGTTCCTTTGTGGCAAACATGATTCTATCTCTTTATCAATGCTCCACGGAAGCGCTCTTGCAACTGCACCAAACAATTATGACTTTCCAAATGCATCGGACAGGTTTGTTCTCTTGCATACTGGTGAAACTTTGTTGAAGACAAGCTGGCCGACCTGCATTGAATAAATGCCCAAACATATCCTTGTCATAGGCCAAGAGACGTTTGCAAACAGAAAACAAAACACCTCAGAATGTTGTACATGCGACGATAGTGTTGTAAATGTTGTGGTCAGAGTTGTCCTCATCAGTCGCATACCAAAACCCTTCCTGTTGGACGACTCTCTCATTCTTGTTTTCTCATGGTGTACTTATGTCGTTTGGAACTCAGAAGAATCTACTCCAAGAGTCCTGAACATATCAATGCCATTATCTTCTGGCCATTGTATTCACTCACATATTGCCCACTTATTAGATTCTCCAATAGGTTTTTGTCCGGGAAACAAAAGGACGAATGAAATACACGAGTGGGATGATGATATGTTAGCGCTGAGGGTCAGTGAATGGAAGTTTAGTGAAATAGTTAATGATGACATGTCTTTTATTTTATATTAAAGAAAGACATTTAGACGGTATTTATTTCTTTTGTTCGATGCTAGCAGAAAAGCTTTGATGAAAATCGTCTATTATAAATCATAAACATAAATCAGTTAATGATATGAATTAATATTGGGTTCAAAGATTCATATGGAAACAAGGATAAGTGACGATCTTCCGTAGGTCACGATATGGTCAATACCACGCTTCAGCATAATCACAACTTTGAAGGTATTTGAATGTAAAGGCATGGATCAATGACGTCAGTAGTGACGAAAAGAAAACTCCGCTGCATAGAAGATCAGTTCTTTATATCTACACTATCTTGACTAGGCGACAAATGGATAAATAATATAGACATATTTATCGTGAGTCAAGAATTATTAAAAAAACGTTGGTTATTAATTGACAAATATTTTTGGAGATATATAAAATTAATTATCGTCAAGAGTATGCTTAATATTAACTCTTATAAACATTAATTATTCTATAGAGGGTTGTTGGTGTATGGATTGCCTTAGCGGAAAAATGACTTTAAGGCTTTACCAGCAACCACTAATGGATGTTGAATAATTCCATCTTATTCAGCAATTTCATCAGTTTCGCGAAATCTTCGGTGGTAGTTCCCTGGAGTCCAAACTCTTTTTTTGTTAAAATCAAGCTAGAAATATATGAAAAAGGCCAGGAATCGTTTTCAGCTACAAATTGGCAAGAACGACTCGAAACGGTCTCCAAATCCTACATAGGCTTGTTAACAGGGAGACCCAAAAAGAGTACTGATAATATTCGTTTAGGGTGATAAGTAAATCATATCTGAACTTTAAACTAAAGATCGTTCATAATACACGATCTTTATTAAATCGTTGCTCGTGGCACATTGTTGATTTTCGTTTTATTCCTGATGCGAAGATAAGAGTGTGCAGAATTTACCAAATCAGGATAAATTTGCTGGCCGAGCAATGTTTTATTCCTGATGCGAAGATAAGAGTGTGCAGAATTTACCAAATCAGGATAAATTTGCTGGCCGAGCAATGTTTCATAGAGCCTGGGAACATACCCAAACTTCCAAACATACCCACCCTTTTTTGTTAAAATAACCAAAACGTGCTAGACAAAGAAAAAGTTGTTGGAGGTTAGATTTAGAAAGCATGGAAATTGAAAACTAAATAGTTTTATTTGCTTAACGTAAGACTCATTTTGAATTGTCTACTGAAAGGTACCAGATTTTGGAAAGCAACGTTTCCACCTAATGTAGGAAGGCAGTTATGTGCTTGAGTCTCGGATATTTGGATTGACGAGAACTTCAGTTCCGAGCGTTCAAAATAGAACGCGCTGAACTGAAAATTACGTTTCGAATAGACATTTTCAATCATCAATCCAGCATCACTGCGGTTTCTTACATTTATCCTGTTGTAAATATGTTCCAGCAATGATGCAAACTGTGACACTCTGGGCATAGTACAACCATCAAAGGTTTATAATGACGGACATATATTTGAAATGAATCAAGCATTTTCAAAACTTTATTAAGTTATTAATTAAAAATAAAGTTATTTTGATTGTGGACCAGCATGCTAGTCATAAAGAAATTGAAGCTCTGAGCACTCATCTTTTGCACTTTTTTCTTCTTGTGGAGGGAATTTCTCAAGTCCTCAAAGGAGGTTTCACAAGTGGACAAGAAAAACTCCACCAACAGACTTGGCAAACCTCTGGAATTTTCTTGGGTCTTGGAACTTGAAACATCTTCTTGAATGTAAGACGCAAGAGAGGACCGGTTATGGTCCTTAAATTTTTTAATTTGGGCTTATTTTTCGTGTGCTGATGTCCAAGAAGGAACAAAGTATTTCATTTGCAAACTTTGCCTGTTGTTTTTTTAAATTTCAGTATGTTTGTCATATTTTCCACATGCAATGTGGCATATGCGTTCCGTAGCATATGAACAAAATGAATTACGGTTGGTCTTTCTGCAACGAAGAATATCTTTTTTTCAATTCTCTTTGTCATAAAGGTTATTATTCTATTCGATGCATAAATAATCTGACATATGTAATGTAGAATACGACAGACTAGTGATTTACGAATAAAAAGTATACCTCCAAAAGAAATTCACATTTCATTTTATGCGTGCTTCTATTATTGATTTTTGATATTCTTGAATAATATTTTCTTATAACATTATATGTTGTATAATATATTATATTTTGAAATAATTATGAATTATAGTATATTGTATTTTATATTATATTACTATAGTAATTCAGTAATAAACTTTTCAGATTTGTTAACTTATCAACAGAAATGAGATTATTGAAAAATGCTATAGATTCCTTTTTTGAATTTTTCAAACTCGAAATTGAATGTCCATGGATCCGGGTTGGCAAATATGAAACTGGACATACACAGATTTAGGAATTATGTAATTCAACAAGTTCCTCAAAATGTTTGGTGCCATTCATTATTATTGTATTGTTTGGCGCGATTGCAAAAGATGCAATTATGCAAGATTTCGTAATTATGGCTTGTCTTTGTCCTCTTGAGTGAGCAATTCCAATTTTGGATTTTAAAGGTGTCGGTGGAAATAGCACTCAGCTTAAAATCTTCACACGTTAAGGTTTAATTTATTGAAAATTTTATTTGCAATAGCACGAAAAAAAATCATTAACTATAATTGCATAAATTATCAAATTCGTCGTAAAAGGCAAATAAATAAAGACCTGCGAATTTAAAGATAACACACATGGTCACAACTCATTCACGTTTTCAATGCACAAACCTTGAAAATTCGTCGTCAAAACTAAACGTTTTGCATTTGATTTCGATTTGCTTGCATTTATCCCGTATTTCGACTACATCAAGCATTTCCAGAGTGTACTTTAGTAGCACTAACAAATTTTCAAGAGGAGAAGTGATTAATTAAAAGGTTTTTCATAAAAATAAGTGCGATATCATATTTGCGAGCGGAGATGTCCGATTGCGCCGCTGCAATCAATGAAATACATCAAAACCAAATTGGCCTTGTGCAAACAGTCGATTTGCGTACTTAATACCATTACCCAATAAATTTGATATTAAAACGCTCGAAATAAGGACAATTTAATTTTTCAATCAAAAATCCACTATCAAAAATCGCTTTCGGCGCACATCAAGTTTGATTATCATCTTTCGCGTCGTTGATTTCAATCTTCCTTCGCTTTCGGACGGTCAACGTTATTTTTGAAAATTACCAAAAGAGCTTTTGACACCAAAATCCCAACGAATCAAATTCCAATGAAAAAAAATCCAAACTTCAATTAAATTTCTAGCCAAGCGGAAACATTTTTTCTTCGTCACTTGAATCAATCACCAGTGGCAATTGAAAAACATTTGATGACCAACCGATCGCGCCGAGTACATACATCACAAATGGGAATTTCACTTACAACTTCAAATCAAATTAAAGTAAAATCTCCAAAATTTTCACGCAACTTTGCTGACTCACTCGGCCCCAACCGTTTCAGCCTGGCTTCAGCGGCCCGATCTCAAAACGGCAGTTTTCGATTAGTCTTTTTTGAAGGTAGCTACCGAATTAGCCAAAGAGTTAAATATTATTCAGTTGTAGCACATGTCATCGTAAATTAAGACATTTCATAGCTCCTTGAGAACACGCTCACACAATAAGTATCTTCTACAGTTGGCAAAGATACTTGAATCTTGCACGGGACACAGATTGGTCTCGGTAGCGCGTCGGCCGAGTGAGATAATTGGTATGAGCTGCAGCGTTGGAGCGTTCTGGGAACGGTGGAGTGGTGGAGCGGGGCGATGAGGACGCTGGAGTGACGAAGGTGCTGTTTTCTGCTTCTTCGAGTTTATCAAGTTAATTTCATCGTCGAGGAGGAACCAGTCGAAGCAGCACGTCTAGTATTTCTAGTATTGCACAATGTAAGTAGTCGGAGAAGAAATTCAAATAGTGCCGCCATCCTCCTCCTTCTTCAATGAGCGAGTAAACAATTTTTTGAAAATTTGTCGAGAGTCATCTCATCGCCACTTCACCAACCCTCCTTTCTTTATAGTCTGTCAAAAGAAACATTTTTCGATGATTTTGTTATAAAGAAGCGATAGTCCATTCACGCAACATCCATTGACCTAAACTGGCCGCGACGCGTTAACCGTAGGTTGCACGATCATTTCATTGCCATGCAACGTAAAGGACGTTTCTAATGATCGAGGTCTTTTTCTTATCGCGAATTCGACATTTGATAGGTTATCGACGTCCCTTAACATAAAACCGATGATGGATTGAATAGTAGAAGATTACTATGCAGAGGTAAATGTGTTTCATATTTGAAAGGTATTCAGGACACAGATTCACAACATATTATGAATGTGAATCTTACCAAACTTTTAATTGTGTGGAAAGTTAATTTGTCACACATTCGCACCATCATCTTTTTAATATTCAGATTAAATGATAGATCAAAAAAGTAAACATATAAAGCTATCTGTATATTTATTGAATGCAATTATCTATGATTGTCCTTTTTGCTCCAAACTGTCATCGCATGTTTTAATAACAAGACAAACGTGGTTGATCGAGAGCTTAATGGAAACCACTAAAATTATATGTTACAAAATTCAGATAACAAGAGGATATTTTGCAAGTTTGGAATTGTATACATCTGCTGATTTGAATTTATCTCACCGTATTTTAATCAAACTTTTGAGTCGGTCAGGTACAAGCGTTTGCCAAATGATTTGGCAAACGCTTGCCAAACAATAAATAATGTCGCTTTGCAGGAAGCGACAATTCGAGAAGATGTTAGAACCATCGCAAGTCTTTCTGGAAATAATCAGCTGTTTTCACTGATTTTCCAAAGTGAATTTAATCATTACGACTTCTGGCTCGTAGAAATTCTTTGACCCAAGACCCCAAGGTCTTAAGACTCTCTCCCACAGTGGCAGAAAAACTCAAACGGAAGTTAAGGGCTTGGTTGGTGTTTAGAGAATAGTACGTTAGGCAACATTTGCAGGTGGAAAAGTCAAAGGACGACAGGAACATTATTAAGGAGGTAAATTGAATGGAAAAGAAGGAAAATCACATTCATCTGGTTTTTCTTTAAGGATTCTTTTTCGATAAGGATTCTTCAGATGTGACACATCGTACGCACTTGTTTGCTAATGGCATGAAGAATCCTCGTATTAATACGCAAGTAAATGCGCAATGATCGGCGAAGATTTGAGCAACGCTTTTCTTTGTAACAAATCGTCATTAAACACGTTTTCTACATAATCAAGCGCCTGATAATGGTCCTTAAACTGACTGTTCCAGAACATGCATTTAGCGATGATCACGGATTTGTCAGTCGGATGAGAAATACGAAGAATAATACAGAATGATTAAGGAGAGAAGAGGCTCCGAGCAACTACTTCGGCTAGACATAATCCCGGGCCCTGGTCTAGGTGATCTTCAAGAACTTTCGAACGAAATTGAGTACATGTAAAGAAGTTTACGCGAAAATTCTGCACTTTCAATACGGAAAAAGGCTTCGCTGTATTACGTTTCAAGAGCAATCGAGCAGGAAATAATGAAAAAGATTCAAAATTCGATCCTTTGAAATTTCAATCGCTCAAAAATTTGACGGAATTTACTTTGGGTTACGGAAACAATTTAATGAAATAATTTTGGAGAGGGTTCAAGTTCGAGAGGATTATTGGAGGATTTTTCGAGTTTTCAAGTTCATTTTGATTTAGATAGCAATGTCAGCCAACAAAATTCATTTTACTGAGCTCGAAGAGCTCATAATCTAAAGCTCACAACCCAAATATCTTGGCATAGCTCCTTAATTGATGTTTAAAGCACTTTGTCTACGAACGAGATTATTGGGACATATTTTTATGGTAATTTCCAGGGCGTGGCAACCAATGTCGGTTAAGCTCATTTCGAGAGCATGATTATATCGAACTCATGCCTCATTTTCCTCAAAAAACGAGGTTTCAACAGAATGGAGCAACTCCGCGTACGATCAGAGCTTCGATAATTTTCCATTGCGAAGCTTTTCTTCAAACACTGATTAGCGATATGCGATGGCAACACAAATCCCCAGTTTCCATCCAATAGCCCGCGGTTCCATTTTGAAGAAAGTCAGCAGTTTAAAAGAAAATATTTTTCTATATGAATGCATTTATTTTCTGTATCAATTAATATTTAAATAATATATACTCTAATTTATATTTTGATTGAAGCAATATATTGTATATTATTTTTGTATTATTTTATAAAAAATAAATTCCGTGAACTGGCTATGGTAACATATTATAATTAAAATGATATTCTAGGCAATTGTCTTTTGACTTATGAAAGTATTTCTGCTTTTATTCCGAAATCAAATTTTCCTCCAAAAGCCTGGGCCTAGCGCTTTTATATGAAGGTATGTTATTGGGTATGGGAATAAGTTTCCGCCGTTTTTAATTAATTTCAACATTAAAAAAAACAGTGACGTCATTCAAAGTATGCACCATTTGAAGCTATGATCTTTTCACATCTTTCTGGTAGTAGATGGATTCCTCGGTGGAAAGAATCCCCATCCTTCGATTCGATCCATTCATCGAGCCATTTTTGATGGCTTCATAAGAAGTGAATCGTTCGCCAGTGAGGGCCGATTGCATGGAGCGGTTCAAATGGAAATCCTAAGGAGCAATGTATGGGAAATATGGCGAATGGGGCACGAATTACCAATTCACACCTTTCAAATATTTTTTTTTGCCCGGCTTGGCTACGTGTGGCATTGTCATGCAGTAAAATCAGCTTGTCATGTCTGTCATTCCATTCTGGCCGTTATTCCTTCAGAGTTCGATTCAGACGGATGAGTTGCCATCGATTCACATCGTCAATGATTATTTCAGATGGTTACAGGAGTTCGTAATAGATGACGCCACTGTGGTCCCACCAAATGTATAACATGACCTTGGAAGGGTGAATATTCCATTTTGGCATCGATGGACCCGGTTCAGCTAGCATTACCAATGGCTTGGTCGCTTAGGGTTATCGCAGTACATCCAATTCTCATCCCCTGTCACAATTTGATGCACGAAACCCTTTCATTTTTGTCCTTGAAGAAGCATCTCACACGTCTCCAAACGCTGTTCAATGTCCCTCTCCCTCCGTTGATGCAGCACCCAAGCCCCAGCATTTCAGATCATTCCTATGTCGTGCAAGCGCTAAAATTTCCAAGTCAGCGAAATTCAATCCGACAGTTTCAGGAACAGCGTCGTATATCCTCAAACTTGTAGCTGTTCCTGAAAAGTATTTGATGAAAAGGAGCACTATTGTTGAACTCTACAATACACCCAATTTAAGTTCAAAATTACTACAGTTTCAACAGTCGAAAAAAAGATGATGCTATTTCTTCTAAAATGGCTTCTATAGAAATCCTTGTAATATTTCAACATACAGGGTGATATCAAAAATGCGAACAGGGTTCATTTCGTGCTAATGCCGATTTCAATACTGCGGACGAGTTTGATAGTTGGAGAATACAATTCCAATGCCTCTCAGATGTCTTGTGCCGCTTTTAATCAGTGGTAAAAGTATTTCTTATCCTAAATCTTCATCTAAATGATCCTAAATCAAAAAGTGTTGAATTCGGTTGATTTGGGACCTTGGTTGATATGAACAACATCAATATTTTGAACCTTCAAATATATGTTGGATGTTCTTCCTTCCAAACCAATACGAATCTTTCTACGGTTAAATATCGTTCGCAAAGAAACGAAAATCTTTAACATCTTTTACCAACTTCAACACTTCACCGACGATGGCAAGAAGACAAACATCGATAGAGAAAGAGAATGCGAAGCAACGAAAGATACCTACTCATTCGTGGTTACGTGTTTAGTTTTAGTTTTTCTAAGCGACCGTCTATGTTTGCATTTCAATTGAAATTTTTAACTAGATGTCACATCGTGCAAACACCTGTGACAGCTCATATATGTGTATATTCACCTCCTCCTGTTCGGTGCTCATTTAACTTCTTTGCTTATTCATCAGTATTTGTGTTAAATATCTGTTCTAGTGTGCGTGCGCTTGTTTCGTAAATTGGTCGGTTAACTGGCATTGTTACCTTGTTGTTATGGGATTTTATGAGAAACCGAGACCATCATAATAATTTACTTGAGGCCAAACCTAAATATATATGCATATATATATATATATATATATATATATATATATATATATATATATGTATGTAAAGCTTTCGATGGTCGTTCAAAGAATTTTTCATGTCGTCAATTAAAAAAAAAATTGTATGTAAGTTGAAAGTTTTATGTTTTTCTGAATCAAGGTCTTTGTCTTAGAAACGGCGAAAAATATCAATGGAGTATATTTTTGTTGTTATTTCTGCCTACAAAAACACTTTTTAAATGTTTGTTCGTTTGGTTTTGATTGGACGTGGAAAAGTATACAATGAAATAGGAAAGGAGGTGTAAAGGATTTTTTGTTTTCGTTGTCGCGAGGCGGAATCGGTTGAGAAATTTTATGTTGAGTCATTATGTTGCTACTGTTGCGAGACAATTTTCATGCTGCGTTTGATTTCTGAAATCTGAAATTTTATTTCTGCTTTTTTTGTTGATGATAGCTTTGACCACAACAAGGGTCCTCCCTGGAAATTTTCTGTTTATTTTGGAATAATAAATGAAGATCCGGCATCATTGCGCTCATGGGAACCAAGATAATTGTATAAAGTCTTGAAGTTCACAGATCATAGATACTTCTTAGTATAATCGTAGTGTTTCTGTGTTATCTTCTTGCATCGAATCGAACAAGAAGCAAAATCGCCATACGGGAAGTTAATGAAAGGAGTGTATGGGAGTTTCCCTATCACATGGCCTTCGTGACGGAATTCTTCGTATTTTCTTCTGAATCAGCAAATAGTTCTACACAAACCTGGAAGTAATTGGCTTCTTCCTTGTCTGTCGGAACAAAGCTTTCTCGTCTTGAATTTTCCAATCAAAAAATCTTCAAATGTTCAAATTGACATCTGAATTCATCTTTGAGTTGGTTCGTGATGGTCAGATTACTATTCGTCAATTTGATTACTATTTGTCAAAAAAGGATAGTCGATTCAGGTGAAACGTCATCTAGGACGTGCATTGCCTTAAATGAACTGACAATGTTCCTCTTTAAAATATACCTTACATTTCATAAGGACATGACTATTATCAGTGTGAGCTGTGTTAAGCCAAGAAATTGTTTAAGTGGTTGATTTATCAGGTTTAGCCTTTTTCTAGGTTTCGGTTTCAAAGTAACTATTTACTTTTTCATGCACTTTATCATCTAATAAACAAAAGAATCGGTCTTCAGTGAAATCGCACCATCATTAACCATATGTGTAGATATCTGCCAGCGGGAGATAGGATTTTCACCTGCTGATCTATAAAATCCAGCGATGATAATTGGATTCCTTTGAGACTCATCCTCTAATTTTTGAACAGACTTAGCCGAAACAAGCTATTGTTTCCAACAAGTTTTATTTATTCATAGATATCTTGTTGATTAACTTCTACAATGATACTTACTTTTTACTTACGTACTTACAATGATACTTACTTTTTGGCAAAAACTCAAAAGAATAGTTAGTATGCGTATGAAATAATTTGAAATTTATTCGTGGTTGTTTATTTTACTAGATCCTAACTAGATGAGGACCCAAAATTAAAAGTCCTTAAAGGCTTTATCTAAGGAAAATTTTAAGGAGTTTTTGATTTTCGTCTGAAAGTTTGCACTGTATGAACCCGCAAATTTGTCTGCAGGGCTCATATGAGTTATTTTATGTGGCATTATGAAGAAGCAGAAGTAGTAGGGATTGTATAATTTCATGTACAAATGCTTCGGTGTAAGGCATTTGGTTCATTGGTTCCATGTAGGGACTGCATATATTATTATTAGCTCGATACTTTACGATATTTTTAGTATAAGCACTTCGTTTCAAAATTCGATGGGAAATTACAGACCCAGTGATAGCTACTGTGACAGGTCGCGGAAAAACAAATTGCTCGTCCTAAAAATGAGTATCCAGACAATACTTGTTTATGGAGCCTTGACATAGAAACCATGCGCCAAATACTTGAAAGCGAAGCTACCACCGCTCCAGAATTGCTAATTGAAAATGACACTGAATATGCAGAAATACTCTAAATAGTGCGATTTAAACATGTTGCGCCATCTTTAGTGGGTATTCCGACCACGTAAAAAGTAAAAGCTATAGTTAAACTACTTTGCACAAAATCCCAACGACCTTTATGGGCAGAAGAAGCCGAAATGGATCAAGGCCTCGTACTATGTAACTTTTATTTTTCCTAATATTTCATCGAGGAGGACATATGTTGCGACGAAAACTCGACGGCACACCTTTTTTGACCGACGATAAAGTGATAAATAAACTCTTCCCCATTTCTTACTGAATTCCTCTGGAATTTCCGATGTTTGAAAATATTCAAAAATCACGAATATTGACGAACGCTTATTATACGTGGCACCTATATCGGTAGTTAATACTCCAGGTTTGTGCTACAATAAGTTGACTGGACCTCAAAATTCAACATGAGAACACACCAAGAACGCTTACCTATTAGAACGTTTACCACCTATGGAATGTACTCAGTTGTACGCCCATATTTGTTCATTTGCCCATCTTTGCAGTGCACAAATAGGCTCTGTAAATCATATAGCACACCCTTGCCAGCCTCTTAAACTAACATCAGAACTCTACCCTCGTGACTTAGCCCGAAAATCATTTTTGTTTCGTTTCTCTTCAATTACAAAAGCTCTTGGCTTTGCTGAGATTGAACAATAAGGAAAACGACCCCTCATTTGATTTAGTAGACGGGGTGGTAGTCACCAACATAGATCCAAAATCGAAGATTAAAAAATGATAGCGAATCCTCCACATACTGAACATTGAACCGAGAGACTAATTATGTTTCCCCTTGTCTAAAGCTCCTTAAAACTGCAGAAATAAATCTCTAATTTCACAATCATATTTTATTTATTCATTTTTTTTATTTTTTTTTATATTAAAAAACCCAACACCTATTATTTTGATATAATAATATTTAAATATATGAAAAAAATTCAAATCTTATTTGTTGTAAAAGCTGTATCAACACTTTAGATGTAAGCAGATGTTGCACTTGGCCCTTATTTTTCTACTGCTTTGCTAACAATAACAGTATCTACGTTAAGAGCAGTCAATTCCCGAGAGATTCTTCGCAATACCTGCACTCTTCATCAAGGTAGGCACGCTTATCTGCTCAAGAACGCCAGCAGCAGAGTTAAATGTCGGAAAATTAGCCACATTTCTCCGAAAATCGCAGAAGGTCCTCTTTTTATCGTCCTGTCTTAATTGAATTGAATTTTAACAAGCTGCATCCAACCAAAAGAAAACCGGGGGAACTATCACGTTTTTCACCTTCATGGAAACCACGTTACTATCACATTGGTTTACCTGACTCCTGTAGTTATCCTTCATCTTGATCATAACTGGACTATCAACATGAATTTTCGTCCGTTTTTCATTCACGAAGCCAGTTCGATCCACTGTTGTGCAAGGATCCAACGCACGGTTGTTTGATACAATGGTGGCGACACTATTATTGCGCCCCTTAGATGCAATAATATAAGACGTAGAGTACCCTTTGGCTCTTTTTTCATATCCTTTGAGTTTGTTAAATTCCAATTCTTCAGACGGCTTTCTGGAACAGTTTTTGTACCCCCTGGATTTTGCTCTCGCAGATACTTTGACAATGGTAAATCAGTAAAAGCCTTGTGGTAGCCTTGAGGTAACCTCGATTGGCGTTCTAAAATAGCAGCAGCTCCAAGTCCTAACTCGGACTGCAACCTAAGGCCCGGCCGGACGCGCCCCGAAAAAGCTCACAACTTATTTAAAATCCTTGATGAGTACCTGCAGACCAGACCTTGTAGGCAAACCTTATTGAATTATCATAAATATACTGTTTGACACCGTGCGTTCCAAACTATCATTTTCTAAGTTATGTTTTGTTGACTCTTACTTCATCAGCTATGACATTTAGAGTGTCATTGCTCTGTAAATCGCACAACTCGCTCATGTCAGCTATGAATTTCAGAATGTTGTCGCTATAAAGCAATTCGAACAATTTGACGGCAGTCATTTCCTCCAGTAATAACTTCTTCAACACAGTCTCATTGACCTAGTAAGTAAAAGAAGTATTGTTGACATTGGGATACCATTTCTTCATATTTCTTTTTTTTTCTCTTCCTTTTGAAAGGTTTTTTGTGCGAATCAAGTTGAAACACAATAATATCGACTGGATTCTCTCCTTCGTGCAAATATTCGGCAATTTCATCTAACGTCAATCTGTAATACGTAAATTAGAACTAAAACATCAGTTATGAGTAATAAAAGTGAATGGAACAACAGTCTTGTTATTTCTTCTAGATTAGAATAATGCTATTCCCCAGTATCATTCACAGGAGCCACTGCAAATTTTTAAACTTGTGGCACAGAGACATTTTTTGTATCGGGAATTGATAGAATGATAGCTTTTATACATTCATTTATAACATTTAATAAGAATAAACAAAACAAAATGTAAGATATCGACATTTTGATCTCGGTTTATATCACAAGAAGTCGCAAAAACTCAGATTGTTCGAATGACACATGAAAGAGCCGAGTGCTTTTGACAAATGACTTATGGATGGTGTTGCCAGAATGAAATTCTGGCAAAAACTGACATTCTGGCAAAATAAAATGAATACTGTTGCTCATTGGCTTATTACAATACGCTTTGAAAGGGGGTTACCAATTCCACGATGAAGTGTTGCCTAACACGAGTGTATGGAAAACTGTTCCGCCAAAATTTCTTCGTGCGATTGTAAGAAGATAACAGAGAGCTCCTTAGTCGATTAAATTTTAAATGAATAATAAGGTTAAATACATTTGGGACACACTCCGCCTACAAGGAACGAAACATTGATCTCAATACCACATGATCAAACAGATATGCGCGTCGGTGCAATATTCAACGAAAGTAAGTTAACAGACTCACTGACACGAGGGATGAGGGATATACTACAACAACGTAAAATAAATTGTTTACTAATTTTGAAGTTTAACTCATTGTTCAAAAAATTCCATCGTGTTTCACAAAAAAAGAACCTGAGTGATTTCACTCTTCAACGTTTTCGATTTTATCTGCAACTCCTTCAACATGAACACATGAACCCTTGCCCATAGCTTCCTTCTTATAAAGTATTCGAGCCAGATCCTGTACAACGAATAAGAGTAAAAGAAACGCCTTTGCCTTTATAATTCGCACCTTTATTTGACTCAAATCAATTAATAGTAATACTTATTAAACAATACATCTAATATATTTTCATAAATTTGTCCATAATTTCGTATACATGATTAACTTCTCTTTTATACTTTTTGTTTGCAATACTTATTACATAATTATATCCATACATTTTGATAATCCTATAGATATAAATTTCAGATAAGCTTCTATTTACATCGTTCCTCATTTAATTAGCGTAAAATTTCATTTCAAACAAAAATTGCATGGCCGTTTTGTTTGCAATCAAAGTATATTTACTATTTAGAAATATATGTTCACATGCTAATACTAATTTAATCATAAACTGTAAAGTACAATAAAACGTATCCTGATCGGTTTTCCTTTGTTGAAATAAATATTAATATGCTTAAAGTTTGGACTAATGTTATGGCTGGTTTTCAGATGTGTGCAGAATCTTGGACTCAATTAATCTTGCGACTCACCAGTCCCATTTGAACGATCATTTGTGGCTCCATTGGACTCAGATTGCTCGGTATCCGATTGCATAAGGGATGAAATGAATCCGGGACCGGGGAACGGTGGCGTAAGGAAGCGTTTTGCATGATTTTGCAGAAAAGGATAACGATTTGTTGGGGAGCCAAACACACCTGGCGGTACGAGTGGTGAAAATGCTGACTTGATTGGAAATGGAGGTGACGAGGCTGGACCATTATTCATTTGATTGGAGTCCTCCCCCGATAGCATGGCCTCCATTGCCAAAACCACATCACCTCGATATCTTTGCAGTAGTTGTTCGACTTCGCTTCTTCGTCGTGTGGGAAATACTCGCAAGAGTACATCCACCGGCGATCTTTGGCTTGGCACGGCTCCTAAATACTGCGAATGGTGATATGGCATGAATCCTTGACCATTGCCACCGCCTGCGTGTCTAAGTAAATTCAAACTATCAGCTGGTGTGGACGGTGGTGAGGTAGAATCATCTTTCTTCAGGCTAAGATTTTCAGGTGTTGCTTCATCAGGCGCTGAATCAACATCGAGATCAGATTCGGGAGAGCTTGGCGGTCCTGTTCGTGCTGGTGATACGTTGTTTGTTAAATTATACGCTGAGCTTTTGTGACGTGGTGTACTTGGGGATGATTCCGATTCAGTGTCATGGTCAGTCTCGTTGGACAGGCGGGCACGTTTTGATCCTGCAAATGAAGAGAATATTGCGATTAAATACATTTTTTTGGGGGGTTGCGATAATATGAAAATAGTTTTCATGAAATTTTTCAAGAAAATTTTGGATGATATTCTTGGATATCCGGCTGGCTTACATTTAGAAAAGTTTGAGGGGGTTTGAAAAGAATAAACCGCAAAAACTTACTGAGCCTGATCATTTATAAGGTCCGTAGTCGGGTGAAAAAGTGGGCGCACTATGCTTAGTGAACATTTCAAAGGACTGAGTGTCTGGGGTGAAATTCCAATTTTCATGAAGTCTAACATGGTTTTAAGCTTTGATTATAAAGCACAAGTACAAGGGCGAAGGTGTTAACGGACTGTTGTAAGGGCCGCGTGAATCGTTGGCAAAACCTGGACAGATTTATCATATCTTCACGAACACAGTTGAGAAACTATAAGAACTGTTCGCCATTTCCAGCCATAAACATTGTTAAAAACAAACATGTTAATAAAATATTGTTCTTTCAATGCTTACGTCAGCTTAGTTGGACGCATAGTAGTTCGGCACTCGAGGTTTTATTATTATTGAGATTGGGAGTTACAATCAGCTCGGGTCAATGGGGCTACTCGCAGTAACTTCGAACAACTTGGTAATCCTTACAAGTCATCAAATGCGAATGAGGTGAAAACAGAAATTTTTTTAATAAGATAAATAGAATAGTTTCTTACATTGATTAGGATGAGTGCTATTCTATTTAGGCAAAACTTAATTTAGTTGGAACTCTCAAAAACTAGTTTATTGTAATTTCCAACGGATATTCGACTGAATTTATTTAATTTTTGATTTTTTCATCTTCAAATTCAATAGAAATCTATTCTTCGTGAATTTCTCCACATCTTTTCTCGTTTAGAGGCGTGTGTAACTGGCATCCATGTACGCCAAAAATGACACCTTATCATTACAACAATCATAATCCTAATTGTTGTAAGCACCTCGATAACCGCAACTAAGTGGCCTGCATCAACTGCAGAATACATTGTTGAAAGTTTCTACGTTTGAAAGTGAGCTCGACAAATAAGAATGTGCTGTAGTACATTAGGAAAATTTCAACATCTTTTATCTGAGACTTATGTTCAAGTTGTTCTTTGTTTTCGTCAAGGACTCAAATTAAATCTACACAAAAAGGATTGCGTCATTTTGCCGCTTTCATTT
This sequence comes from Stratiomys singularior, assembly GCA_954870665.1. Classification (NCBI taxonomy): domain Eukaryota; kingdom Metazoa; phylum Arthropoda; class Insecta; order Diptera; family Stratiomyidae; genus Stratiomys; species Stratiomys singularior. The sequence continues at coordinate 5,629,651 of OX940877.1, forward strand.
TGAATTTCTTCAATCCTTTACAGCAGGACAAAAGGAAGGAGACGTCTAGTTCTAAGCTGGGATATGGGAGTTATTAACGAAGCTTTTGCACTTATGTGTCGTATGAGTACTGAAAGTCGATACAACAACATGCCCAACAAATATAGCGATCAGTTAATTTAGGTGTAAATAATGTGTGCTGAAACATTAACATACAACAACCACAGCACGTTCCCCACAAACGCCCATTTGATAAATTGGAGCGAAATGTTAAAATCTAACAAAACACCCGGATATTTGTTTTTATGAAAAGCCCTTCAAAATACAAGGATCGCTTACTTGCAAGTACCATTAAAATCTGCCTTAAGTGGCAACGGTTAAACTCGTTACCAAGAGCGCTTGCACTTCAGCATCTTAGAAGTTGGCTTTGCTCATTCTTCTTCACTCTTTACAGAGGCTTGTCGCAACCAAGCCACAAAGTCCTTCAGCAATTTGTATTTCAAATGTGTTTGTTTTGTTTAAAATGCATGTTCGTGTCAACGATCTGCCTCTTCTTACGTACGTACGTCCATATCCTTAAAAAGGAACATTTTACTTTTTGGTTTGAGCATAAATGTACCTGTGTACGCATTACGGCGTTCTTCAAAATCATTTCATCCAAAGAAATTTCGTTGTGCCATATGTACAGTGCCGACGAAGGACTTGTTCTCGGGGAGCGAACACAAGAATTCTTTGAAATGCACAGTGGCAAAGCAACGAAACAGCAAGGAAAGTCAAATTGGCGAATGGAATAAAGTTCGGCTTTTCGCGTTTTTTGAAACATGAAAATATAATTGTGAAAAATTTGTATGTAAATTGTCCTTTTCCGGCCGCATTGTGCTGGTGTTTGAATTTTTTCCTAAATACATATGCATGCTAGAAGGTATGGAGAGAATTGTGCAGACGTATGCTGGCAAAGAACTTACCATTGAGTGATTTAAGTTCCTTGAGAAAGTACGTGTAAAGCGCAAAGAAATTAGGGCGAATGCTTGAACGACATCCTTGGCAGGCACAGCATTGATATTGTAGTTGCGCGAGTAACAAGGAAAAAAAGTTGATTAAATAAATTTGCAAAATAATTTCATTAACATTTCTACCTGGCACCAATCACTCATGTCCTCACCCATCCTCACAAAGTACCCAACCGAAAGGAATACAATAAATACCACAGTGCAGAAACCTGGCCAAAACCCAACCCAAATCACTTCCATACAAAATTAAATCTTGAAATTGATACTTGAAATCTCCACCAAAGTATCAAATATATCCCTCGCTGCTTTTTCCATTCAAAGTGCATTGCATATGCCGGGTCCAATTCAGATAATTACTATCCTTTCTTGAGTTTCATCTTCTTCAATCAATTTTCAACATCTCCATCCAATTTTCAATTTTTTCCCTCGCACAAAGTGTGTAACATAGTAACAACTGAGCCACTGTGTAGCTGCTGCTGGAGCACAAAAAGGGGTTTTTAAATGGCTCTTCACCATGACATGACCATAAGTCGAGAGCTAAAGCATATTTTCAGGTTGAGTAGAGAAGACTTCTCAATAATCGCCCACAAAAGAAGTGAACGTGAATCGGGGAATCATATGTGGTAGTCATTAGTGGAAAAAGATATAAAAGATACTTTTGGTGTGCGTATAGTCTTCGTCTAGTCTATTGTTGAATTGAATGGAAATGTCTAAAGAAGGGAATAAACAAGTGCACTTGAGAGAGGTTTGCATAATTCAATAGATCAAAATCTTATATTGCTACTTTTTGTGGTGTGCAAATGTAGTTGATGGTGATAAAAAGCGATGAGACGTTCCGGGGCAATGATATTAGGCGATTTTCCACAGAACCAAACTTTCAGATGAGACAACAAATTATTGACTTCTATTTTTGACTTGCTCCTCGATTCTTTGGCGACAACAAAGAATTGGTTGGGATGTGTGGATGATACAATAACATTTTTTTCACTTACCAGGGCTTTCGACATCAGTTCGGTCCGGTGAGTAAGTCATATTCAGTCGATCCGATCGAATTCTATGCGACTCAGGATCTGATTCATTTCCGCTAAACTGAACTCGTTGATTTGCATCCAGATCATTTGGGGGCGACGGAATCCCAGGATGAAATACACCTGCAGATGGAGGCACGTTGTCAGCATTGCCCGGCTGTCCTGAAACACTTGAATAAAGTAAGCCTAGTTCGCGAGCCTCATTCTCTTCTTGTGCTTGTTGACGTCTGAGAGCCACCTGGAATTTATACAACAAAAATGGACATGTGTTATTTCGTGATATCAGACACATAGAATTATTGAAAGAATGTTTATATTGTACCACAAAGGATAAGTTTATCATCAATTCGTAAACTGTCTCACTAGTTCATATAAGGATTGACGACGTTCAAATTAGTCCTTTTCGCGAATTCTGTGTCTAAATAGTGTCGTATCAACACCACATGTAACCTCTCCGAAAGTTTCTCTTGTTTGCAAAAAACGAACACATTTTGCCTCCATGTTCAAATCGTATAGATAAATTTTTTCATTTTGTTACTGAAGATAGGAAGACTTTGTGAAGGAGTTAAGCGAAGAACAGACTTCATTTTATCGCAATTGAATTTGATCTCTTTCTTGAAAAAAGAAATGTTGCCAAAGCTCTATTCTAGTCTGAAAATTTAAACGAAAGCACTTAGAGTCCATGCTTAGGACTTAAAATTCACGATATCGATCTTCGGGAAGTGAGAAGGAATGAAAATTAGAGGTGAAAAATAACCAAATGTCATTAGGGCAGTGACGATAGTAATAAAGCTCAAATTTCACTATAAAATATGCATCAAATTCGAAATCGAAATGACGCCCAATGTAAAAAAATAATTGAATTCATAACTTACAGCTTAAAACTTCGAAAAACTCAGAGCTGTAGTTTGGAATGATATTTTGAAAAAAAAACTTCGAATTACAACAGATGTAATTGAGGATAGGAGCAAGAAGATTGTACTCAACAATACGCGACTGCACAGCCCTTAAACATTGTCTTCTACTCCACTATACTTAATTATAAAGAAACAGTTACCGCGTCCATAATTGGAAGCTTGGATCTCGCACAACGTAATGTTAGTTGGAGAAGATGCAGTACTGAAACAAGAAATTTCGTCCTCTGGTTGAAACTCCTAGAACTTGATAGGTGGAGACAGTTTCTGAAGAGGAAGGCAAACAGCTCATCAAGTCCGTAAAAATGGAAATGAAAACGAATGTCCTTATTGTCCAAATGGTATTTGCATTTCGTGATCCTTGAGAACCGAGTATTTGCAGTGTAGGTAGGTTGGATTTTGCTTTCTTCCCTTCCCAATATATTTTACTAGTGTCCACGGAAAATACGGAAAATTGTTGTTGAAAAACTATCTCCTTCGATTCTTTCAACTTTTTTATTGAGGATGGTTTACCAATTAAATGGAAGCATCATATAAATTGACATAAGAATCAACATGTTGAAAACATGTCCTTTCCAACTTTCTGAAAGTATGTTGCGTCTTTTCAGCACAGCTACTGTTAGTCAATCCACCATGACGACGCTTTCCATTCGACGTTGCTTTATTCTATTTGAAAATAATCTTAAATATCTCTCGATCTGTGCGATATTTATTTGTCTCAGCGACCCTGCTTGGATTTTATACTAACTACGATTGTAATGGTTTCCTATCCTAAACTCCTTCTTTTTTCAAGTGATCTTCTTCAACCGCTAAATATCCTCTGCATTAAATTAATAAATTTTCACGACTGTTTTTAGCCGGTTCTTCTGTTTTTAAGTCTAGCTATTGACTTGCTGATATAAGTAATAATAAGAGTGAAGTTAAAATTATAATAATTTTTTTTTAGGTTGGAGTGTGAAGGCTATTTACGCCCTGAGTGTCGCTATCCCAATGGTACACGGACTCCCAACTAAACGTCTTCCCTATCTACCGAGAACCTACCCTGGAACTATTTGTCACATTAAATCGGACGAAGCCTGATTGATGTTGTCTATCAGCGCCTTCTGGTTAGGGGAAGATCCCCCTTTCAACAGGGATGGATGGGTAGGAAGATGATTTCAGTCATAGAGGCCCTCCTTCCCTCTGCGCCACCAGGCAATGCATGGTGCCCTTTTTATCAGAAGAGTTCCAAGTTCCAGTTGGAATTTTCTTTTGGTGGCAACATCTTCCCCGGGAAGATGTTCTGTTCTTCTCTGTTCCGGAGAGAGCCCGCCTATTTCGTCGGAAAGATGCAAACGGAGCATGATCCATCTTCTATATAAGAGGAAGATGTGGCAGGCGTCATCTGTCGTCCCCGAGTGGAGCAAGTAAACAGGGGCGGTTATTATTATTTGTACTGGGGTCCACTTGCTGGAAAATAGTATAGCCCAGAATCGGCCCTTAGCTCCCCATGTGTAGTACTATTGTTTACAGATGGTCCATCCTGTCGTCCTACAGAAACCAAGGAGTTCCCCAGTTCTGTGGTTGCCAAGTGTTCCAATTCTGTTACGCCAGTACACCTCAGCCAAATAAGGGGTTTGTTGGCCAGACTTGGGCAACCTAGGAGGAAGCGTTGAACAGGGGCGGTTACTTTCCTATCTTAAAGGTCTATCTTAAAGGTATATAGGTTGCGTCAGGTAATAATCAGTCTCACCATGCTGCCTGCATTAGCACAGCTCCAAGTCACTGATAAGTCATGCGGCCTAACTGCCTCGCAGTTTGTTTACTCATGTTGTCACAAAGCTAGGGTCCTTCTTCTTTCCTCTCGGCTAACAATTTCTCTCTCTAACTCCCCCCTACGTAAGTAGACTCGCTTTCACTATCCAGCAAGCAACACTAGGGTACAACCCTCGAGTTAGCTTTATCTAGCTCTGCAGAATGCGTAGCAACGAGCCGCAGATATTGGTGGATGTAAAGGAAGGCTATGTCCGTTCTGATTACAATATATTTCAGCTGGTAAGTAGATATGTATTGAAGAGAAAATTATGTCGAAATCAATTACAATGGGAAACTGTTGGCGCAGAGCATTTTGAAGCCCAAAGTTTTTTGTCAGGTTTCATTTATTCTTTTCAATTTTCACCACGATTAATTAACATTGATACCGAACAAGAGTTCTAACTAATTGAATCCTTTCTTAAAGGCAACACTTTGAATACAGTGGTTTGTAAGAAGAAATGATAATTTTTGCAACAAAAATTGAAGGATGAAAGGTTTGAAGGATAAAAGATGAAGTCCTACAAATTCATTTGAATAGGTGAAAATTTTTTAAAAAATTGCATTAGAACGAAAAATTCAGTTCACCTACAAACATTTTAACTCATTTCCTCGAATTCCAAAACCGATCATTATATTTAGGAATATACATTGAATCAAAATTGAAAAGGATTCATCCAAGATTTTATCTATCCTTAAGCGAAGCCTACAATGAACAAATGAGCGATAGGTCAGAAACTATTTGTGTTCGACGGTTAGTAGTTGATCGACAGTTGAATTCACTTAAAACAACACTGGCTTGGCAGGGACCAGGAACGATTATGCTCAATTTAAGACTCGATGGTCGATTGACAGAGGCATTAAGAGACAAGACTAAGGCGTCAAGAAAGAATCATGGAAAGAAGCAGCGTGCCATGGCCCAGCATGCTACAGCAACGGCGAAGACAGGTTAGTAATCGTCCTGGAAAAGTCAAGGAAACTGCTAAACAAAAAAATTATAAAACTCAGTTGCTAACTCAGAAAATTAAATTATATTGATTTATTTTGAATCGACAGTTATCGTGATAAAAAAAGTTGAAACCCCTTTAACACATCATTTTCAAAGAATCAACACCGAAAAGACATGGATGATCAACTTATGGTGCAGCAAATTGGATGCTGAAATAAAGCATGAAGCAGATCTAGGTTGGAGGTTTGATCCTGGTGGTGCTAAAGTCCTGAAAGCCATGTTAGAAGATTGCTGTTATCATCGATTTTGGGGCAAGGCATCGTATCACTACGAAATTTGTGATTTAGGAAAATTGTTCGTAAGGAATAACCAGAGTGGAGAGTTGAAGTGGATGTCGTGTTGTTACTGGGTCGCTTACGCAGCCTTTAAGAACTCTCCAGTCTGCTACGCTACAGAATACTTATGTGCGTAACATAGTACACATTTTGATGGCTACCTCGTCAGATAGTTTTCATACATTTACTGTGAGAAAAATGCCAAATGATTAGAATGAAAATGCATCAGAAAATAATTGCCTCGATTACTTAAAAATTACTATATTGCACGAAAACAGCAAAATGGCATGGATTTGAGGTTAGAATACAACACTCTAAACAAAGAACAGCAACAAACACTCTAAACTCACGAGAAGTTGTTCACCGATAAGCACTTAAAGCCAGACCATAGCCTAAGTGCATAAAGCACTAACCCTCTCGGGCAGCTTCGCTCAGACAGAGACAGAACATGCACAAGAAGATTCATATTTGTATTTCATTTTTACGTGAAAATTTTGAGAGAGGTGTTTTTGTTTCAAGCGAAAATGAGATAAAATTTAACAATGCAAATAAAGTTTAGTAGCAAAAATTTGTCTGAAGTGTTAGCGTTAAGTAGAAAATGAGAAAAAAAGACGCCGATAAGACAATGATTGCATAGAATTTCGTGAATAAAAACGGTGGATATTCATTAGGATGTTGATCGCGGAAATGAGAAAACGTATGGCGTTGAGACTTGGACGTTGGCTCGTGAAGATCAGAACCTGTCCACGTTGTTTTAAGGATCAATATTTGCCGGGTCAGAACGCAAAACGTTTAAGGGACTAAGGTTTTTGGGGACTGCGTCCCCCATCGTTGAAAGGATTCGCTTAAAAAGATTACCTTAAAATACTTGTTGTAATCAAATTTTGCACAATTTATTTTGGAAAATTTTGGGAAATTTTTTAAAAAGTGTAAAGTGTATTCGATGTCATATGTTATGCCATTTATCGCTAACAAACGAGCAAGTGTCGAACTGAAATCCTTACATCTATGCTGGCACTAAAGTTTGAAATATCAACTAACAGGTAAAGTTTGAATTCGAAAGACCTGATCAAAGCATCAACTACAATATTAACTATGCATGTATGCACAAGTGTGGTATTGTAGTGGAATGCATAATTTCTCAATTTTTTCATCTCTTTCTTTTTAATTGCTCACCCGAAGCAAACCTCTTTCTAATAAAATATTTCTTTACATACCTGTGCTGCCATAACACGCTGTCGTTCCGCGATCAATGTGCATTTAGCACAAACGCAATCCCGCCAACGGCAATACCTTTTGTGTCCTTTGAGTGCACTTACCTGTAAATGGTAATTGAAAAGAAAACACATAAAAATATATTTTAAAAAACGACTTTGTAAAACTGTTAAGAATACAAGTGTGTATACATATAATGTATGTGTGAATGCACCATATGTGGCTATAATGTTGTGTGATATTGTGATATTCCCGCTATACTCGCGCCCATGTGTGACATGGTTGAAAAAGAAGAAAGTTAATGAGTGGGTAATTGGAAACTTGTAATGTATAATGTATTTCTATGCGATGTGAGAATTTCAAATGGTTGTAAGTGCAACCTAGTGTGTTTGTTTTGATTACTTTAGCAATATGTAATGAGTAATGTGAAGAATGAATAATATATTAGGGTAATAAGTGAGCATTTATGCACTAGTTAACAATTTGAGTTGTATGGCGCGATTGAGCCAGGCAAGAGCGTTGTAGTTAGCGGGAACGAAAAGGAAACGGTTAAGGAAAACGTTTGTTTTGTGGTATTTGTGGGTAGGAAAATTAAATTGAAGTTTACGCGAATTCATGTGCGGATGAGTTCTAAGCGGGGGAAACAAGATCCCATGAACATAAATTTGGAGAAGTTGAGGACGGTGATGAAAGACCAAACGAGACTTTTGAGCCACCAAAACAAGGACGACGAAGTTTCATGGCAATGAATTTCCCACGTCCATGCATAAGACTTATAAGATTAGGATGTTAATCGATATGCACTTTTGGACTTAGTAAAGCGAAAGCGAGAAAGAGAGTTTGGGATTAAAAACACTAGTATAAGTTAAATCCCTTTATTTTGAATAAACTTATTGTTATGGCTTCTGGCAATGCCGGGATAAGAAGATGACGATATGAATAAAATATCCCCGGTATGAGCCTTCGTGAGAAGCGAGAAGAACGGCTTGAGGAAATTTTAGTAAGTTTGCCGTGTTTTTGGTTGGCAAGTGAAGACTTGTCGCGGCATTAACTTTTGTTTCCGACGCGAAAAATGCGTCGGGACGTTTTGAGTTGCCACAGTCACTCCCTCCCCAATGACCTTTGCACGTGTTGAAGGGAGTGAAAATGTGACTCTCTTGTTGACGGTAGTAGGTGTTTGGTGCTGATGTTCCGGACTGCTGTGCTCTGGTTGAACAACTTGAGAGGACGGCGGAGGTAGAGGTGCAATCGACTGTGGGGGCGATTGGCAAAACTGAAGCGATTGAGGCTGTTGTGGGGGTAACTGGATCTCGGATTCGAAACGCCCATCCGGCGTCTTGAAACTGCCCAGCTCGGCGCGGTTGTGGCGATGCACCTTCGAGAGCTGGCACGGTACACATTGCTTGGCCCACCGCAATACGTCCTTCCGAAGGCTTGGCCAAAAGAACTTAAGCGCTACGCGCTTTGCGGTGGCACGGCCACTGGGGTGTGAAAGATGGTGGACTGTGTCGAAGGCTTGTCGGCGGAGCGTGACTGGCAAGTATGGCTTGAGAGCCCCGTTGAATTCAACACAGTGTACGGGATTGTCGTCCAATTCCAATTGATGCAGCTTGAGTCGAGGGCTCAATAAGAGGTGCGGTAGTTGGTCATCAACAGCTTGGGCTTCACTGATAGCTCGGGTGGTGATCGTCGCGGGTATTTCAACCGTTTCTACGCGTGAAAGTGCGTCAGCAACGATGTTGTTGTCACCTGGTGTAAACTTCAACTGAGTATCGAATTGGGCTATGAAGTCTAGCTGTCTGCTTTGGCGGGGCGAGGCTTTGTCCGATCGTTGCGCCAGGGCAAAAGTGAGCGGCCGATGGTCAGTGTAGGTGACAAAGTGCCTTCCCTCCAGGATGCGTTGAAAGAATTTGATGGAAGCGAAAATTGCCAGGAGCTCGCGGTCGTACGTTGAGTAGCGCTGCTCGGTTTCGGAGAGCTTCCTCGAGAAAAACCCCAGCGGTATCCAAGTTCCGTCATTCTGCTGCTGGTCCAAAGCTGCGCCGATGGCGGCATTGGATGCGTCAGTGCGGAGAGCCAAAGGATGTGAAGTCGAGAGAAAAGCTGACGTAGCTGCTGTGGTGATGCCTTGTTTGCAGCGTTTGAAAGCGGCTTCGGAGGCGGGTGTCCAAGTAACTGGCGCTTTCTTGGTGTTGCAACCTTTCAGCATTTCTGAAAGTGGCGCTTGTAGCTCGGCCGCATGTGGTATGCAGCTGGGATAGAAATTGAGCATCCCAAGGAAGCGTCTCAGCTGCGAGGAGTCAGCCGGCTTGGGAAAATCTGTGATAGCCTGTGTTTTTGGAGCTGGTGGTCGGAATCCTGTTTTGCTTACTTGATAGCCGGCAAAAACAACCTCGGGCAGGCCGATTTGACATTTGTCCCAATTGGCTTGGAGCTTGGCGGCTTGCAAGATGGAGAGAAGCTGGTCAAGGTGATGTTGGTGATGATCGTGACTGGCAGAGAACACCAAAATATCGTCCTGGTAGACACGTACGAAGTCAAGCTTTCTCAACAAGTGGTTAAGGGTCCGCTGCATCGTTTGGGCCGCATTCCGAAGCCCCAAAGGCATACCTAGGAATTCAAAAAGCCCGAACGGAGTAGTGACAGCCGTTTTTTCGATGTCTTCGGGGGCGACGGGGATTTGATAAAATGCACGTTGAAGGTCGATGACCGAAAATATCAAACCGTTGGCCTCTTGGATCAGATCCTCAATGATAGGTAATGGGTAGCGGTCGGGGCGAGTTTGGGCGTTGAGCTGGCGGTAGTCTCCAGTGGCACGCCAACGACCACCGTCCTTGGGTACCATGTGGAGAGGGCTAGCCCATTGGCTCGATGATGGTCGAATAACTCCCCGCTCCAGAAGAAGATCAAATTCTGCTTTTGCAGCGGCGAGGCGTTCTCCTGTAAGACGACGTGGTCTTGCGAAAACCGGTGGGCCGTGAGTGATGATCTGATGGTGAACTGGAAGGTCAGTAATCGAAGCTAATTCACCGGGTTTCAGAGGCTTCCTTGAGTATTTGGCGATGATCCTTTTGAATACGTCTTCAACGGTGTTTGCAACGCTGAATGTGTTGGCGATGGTGCTAACACTGTGTACTGGTGGAGCTGGGCCAATGTCGCAGGCTGTGGAGAGATTTGTAAGGTCATCTAGAAGGCGTTGATTGCGGAGGTCAATAAGTAGACCATGATGTTTTAGAGCATCGGCTCCAAGGATAGCCGTCTGGACATCTGCAATCACAAATGTCCAGCGAAGTGGGCGGCGTAACCCAAAGTCCAACGTGAGTTGTTGGGTGCCGAAGGTGGCGATAGGCGTGCCATTGGCTGCTTGTAGCTCGAGGTTTTGCTTACGAAGAGGTCTTGCGATGTGGTGTCTCGGGATGATAGAGAGAGCGGATCCGGAGTCCACCAGAAAATGAGTTTTGCTTGTGCGGTCGGAGACGTAGAGGCGTTTTTCCGAGGTGTTGCCGGCGCTGTCCGCTGAGTACAGCGCCGGCGATCCTAGTTTTCCAAGCGCCTAGTGGTGGTATCTGGAGCTTGGAACGAGCAGGGTTGTATGCATCGCATCGCAAGGGCGCCGTGCTTGCTGTGGTACCAGCAATGTCCCGTACGACGATCTGGTCCAGGAGTGGTGGAGCGTGCTCGTCGTTGGTTCGCGTTACTTGATGATGAGTGCTCCCGCAACGCGTTGGCATTGGCCTTTGGTTGATGGAGCGCCTCGCGAGTCAGGGTGGTCAGTTGTGTGATCGCTAGACGCAGGGCAGCTAATTCGACCGCAAAATGGTCCACGGAACTGCGTGGTGAGGTGATGCCGGATGATGGTGTTGTTGCGCGCGTTGATGATTGAACTGAAGTGGCCATCACTGTTGGGCCCATCTCGTGTGCTTCATCCGCAACAGCGGCAAGCTCCTCCAATGTTTGGTTTCTAATTAGCAATAGCATGCGCCGCGTTTGCTGGGGCAGGAGATCGAGCCACCTGACCCGAAGAACATCATCACTAACGCGCGTGCCAGCCAGAGAACGCATATGGCGCAGCAGCTGTGAAGGTCGCCTGTCCCCAAGCTGAACACCTGTGAGCAGCTTATGCAGCTGTGCATCAGGCGAATCAGTGAGGCGGGAAACGACGGCAGCTTTCAACGCCTCGTATCGGTTGCGCTCCGGTGGCGCACGGATGATGTCTGCTACCTCTGTGATGGTGTCGTGGTCCAAAGATGATACCGTGAGATGGTATTTAGCTGCGTCGCTCATCACCTTATGGACCTGAAATTGGGACTCCACCTGAAAAAACCACAGTTCAGGGCTGGCGCGCCAAAAGGATGGCAGCCTGCATTGGCTGATGGCGTTGATCTCCTGATCCTGTGGTAGGCCTTCGATAGGAGGCACTGGAGGTGCCTGTTGAGGGAGAGGAAACTCGCTGCTCTCTTCTTTTTGCCCGTGCACCATGTTGCTGTTTGCTGCTTTTTGTCGGGGTCACCACTTTGGGATTAAAAACACTAGTATAAGTTAAATCCCTTTATTTTGAATAAACTTATTGTTATGGCTTCTGGCAATGCCGGGATAAGAAGATGACGATATGAATAAAATATCCCCGGTATGAGCCTTCGTGAGAAGCGAGAAGAACGGCTTGAGGAAATTTTAGTAAGTTTGCCGTGTTTTTGGTTGGCAAGCGAAGACTTGTCGCGGCATTAACTTTTGTTTCCAACGCGAAAAATGCGTCGGGACGTTTTGAGTTGCCACAAGAGCAAACTTTGAAATTGACTTTCTTCTGAATATGACCCGAATCTAGGCAACATAATCTGAATCCTACTTATCCTGATCAGGATTTAGTTGCCCCTGGTTACTTCGATAAAATCTAAATTGTGCATAAGCATAATACAGCCTAAATAATTTATAGCAACAAATAATAGTATAATTTAATACTAACCAATAACAATTCGCTATAAATTATTCCTAACATCTTAAACATCCTTCCTTGCTTTAACAGTTAAGAAAAGAATTTTGCTTTTCGTTCGAGAATAATATTGAAACGAATTATTGCAGTTAAGTAATAATGTCATACGATGTAGTTTTAATCAAACTTTTGATAAGAAAGCTGTTGTTGTTCTTATCAAAACGGTTGAGACAAAGCCACTTCTATTGATGCTACGTACTTGGTAGTTGTTAGTGGTTAATTTCTCATTGAGTGTCAAGAAATGCTCCTTTTTTGGAATTATTGAAACAATTGAAACAATTGAAACAATACCAGCCGACAACAGACATTCACACATACCATCAAATGGTGTCAATTGTTTCAAAATCAAATATGAGAAAGCCGAGTTTTCTTTTGTAGTCAACGTTTTCAAGCAAAAATGTTTGAATTTGATTTCAGATCCTCATTCAAGCTTTGACATATCCGCAATCAGATTGGATGATCAATAATTTGAGCCTCGTCCCTTATTCCCAATATCATTCCCAGTACAAAACTAGGAAATGGATTCTCCAAAAGAAGGATGTCACTGATGCTTGTTGAAAAGGTGTAGGTCCAAACAAACAGACCAGTCCAACTCAAGGGACATCACTAGTGCGAAATATTGAACAAATCATTTTGTACTCGATGTGGTAATAATAGTCACCTTTAAAAATATTATACCAAAGTTTTTGAATGGCAATCATATGAAGAGCGATCGCTCATTGGTTCGAATGTTGAGTTAGCTTATGGACTGCGTCGAAGTTATTGTTATTTTGTCTTGTACACTTGGGTTATTGGATTTGAATCCATATGGTGTTTCGGTACAAAAACTTGAGTCACATCAAACTAAAGAAAAAATAGAATCACGAAGCCGTCATTTGAAGAAAGCTGATCAAAAATCAAGAATATACTAAAATTTAACTTTTCAAAGTAATTTAAAAGAAACGCAAGAATACACAAAAATCAACCATCAAACCTCAAAATATAATACGGCTTTGCGATCATAAGACATCAAGATAATAGTGATGACGTGCATAAAACAATCTGAGCAACATTTCATCATTGTAGCTCGACCGACAAATATTCTAACCATGAATCCCAGTCCGGCAAGCGTAGAAGCAAGCGTAGCAAGCGGTCGTTGATCCTGAGTTTATAAGACATCTAAAACGAATATTCGAAGACTTGACTAGGCGTGTCTTGATCAAGGCGAATTAATTTTAGTGAATTCCAAATTAAAACTAAAGGTACAACACAAAACGACTCCACAGTGGCCTTAGAACTATAGCATCATCCAATTACCTAATAATCAATGACAAGTCTTCTTCTCTTCGGAAACATTTCATGAAATGGGAATAATATGATAGAGAAGATTCGACGCCAAGAGTAGCATCAACATGCTTCTTCGAAAAGAGGATAAAACAGCCTGAAATAAACTTCAGCAGCACATTGGGGCTATCTTTGTGAGAAGAGTTAAAAACGTTACACGGGTCGGAATACCAAATTAGCAATCAGTATTATTCCTTAATTGAGAACCTAGCTTTTAATTACAGACGCGTTTGCGGCGGCATGCACTTTTTCAATGTGCTTCAGTTATAACTCGAAGACAAATCATTCAATTGATTCAGGTATTTTCCTTACAGCATCTAATATATATGGTTCTCCATACTATGAACCCTTCATGAACTTCGCCAAGCGGACGTCCCTCAGCACGTCCATGATCACTTTCCAAAGCCCAAGTAAAGGAGGAAGGTCTAAGTCGCACCGCTGGCTTAGTATCAACGCTTCACATATTATCAAGTGTCATAGAACCAGGAAATCAGCCTCGGAACGAATTGCGAAAACGGCAGCGACTCTCAGGACGAATTAAGGTCTGTTCTATTGCAACTTTATGCGAGTGGAAACTGTTTTTGAAAGCGGAACATTGCAAGAAAGTAATATGCTTGCAAAGTCGTTCATCTTGGGACGCATTTTCAAATAAATTGTCCCCGATTTTAAGCGTAGTAACGAAAATATCCTTGCAGTTTGTATTAAGACAATATTCACTAATTTTAGGCTGATTGACAACAGGGCGTAGGGGTGGAGTTTGAAAAATGTGTGTTCGAACAAGGTCGCATGTATATTTCAAGTTGGTGTCGTGTTTTTTTATGAGGGGTTGGGGGTGAAGGCAATTTACGCCCGGAGTGTGGGACTCCTAGGAGTGCATGCTACCAGACTACCCACTAAACACCCCCCCCCCCTGTCAAGAAACCCTAGCCTGGAACTGTTTGACATATTACTTCTGGCTAGGCCTCTTTTTTACTTTGCCCTAGGGCGCTCTCAGCGTAGAGAAATCTCCCTCCAGCGGGAGGGGACAGGATGGAGGAGGAATACTGGAAAGGAGACTCCTCTAGACCCCGCGCCCAAGGTTATCCTTTATTTGCTGTTAGTATTGCCCGAGAGTAATGTGCCATACAGGTCCATTTGTCAAAAGTTTTCAGCATTTGTCCAACCAGATTGTCGGGAGAAAGCTCTCCCATTACCTCCCAAAAGTCCTGCCGCATCCTGTTCCGCTTTCTACAGGTGTCGTGCTAGAAGTTTAAATTGAGAACCAAATTTAGCTTCTCGTCTAATTTTTTTACATTTATTTTTAATATCTGTAGATATTTAATTTTTATTTATTTCATATTTATTTTATAGTTTCGATAAATTTCAACTCATCGAGTCCATTTGAAGTCATAAAATCATGGCATTACACCTCCATCACCGTGCATTATAGCATTTTGGAAATTTTTTGATATCCATTCTGCATTAGTTATTCTATAGACCCGCTTTGTATGCTGGACACAGCAGGGAAAGTGTTCGAAAAGCTCATCAAAAGAAGACTCACAGACGCAATTCGTGCTGCAGGGGACCTATCTCCTCGGCAGTATGGCTTTAGAGCAGGGCGATCTACTTCCGATGCCATCATGGAAGTGGTGAATGCAGTCCGTCGAGCCGAAGCGCACAAAAGTGAAAAACGAGTTGTCTTGCTAGTGACGCTTGACGTCAGAAATGCCTTCAACTCCGCCAGATGGTCGGATATTCTTGGCACATTGGAAAATTTTTTCCGATTGCCAGGGTATCTGATGCGGATTTTGAGGGATTATTTAAAGGACCGCAAACTGCTCTATGACACACAAGATGGGGGACGCAGTATGGAGATAACATCTGGTGTAGCGCAAGGCTCCATACTGGGACCAGACTTGTGGAACGCCACATATGACGGACTATTGAGGTTTGAGCTGCCAGATGAGTCGCGCTTGGTCGGCTATGCAGATGATATAGCAGCACTGGTCGCCGGACGTACAGTCGAACATGCGCAGCGCAGACTGGGAGTGCTAATGCGTCAAGTGAGGGAATGGATGACCACCCGTGGGTTCAGTTTGGCACTAGAGAAAACCGAGGTGGTCATTTTCACGAAGAAAAGAATTCCCACTGTAATTCCTTTGCAGATCGGAGATGCTACTGTTGAGTCTAAAGTCGCAATAAAATATTTGGGACTATTGATCGATTCCAAAATGAGCTTTTCGGAACAGATCGGGGCAACGGCGAAAAAGGCCGCGATGGGCGTCTCAGCTTTGAGTCGACTAATGTGCAACATCGGTGGGCCCACACCGAGCAAACGCCGACTTCTCATGAGTGCTGTACAGGCAGTGCTACTGTACGGGTCTGAGGTTTGGGCCGGAGCTCTCAGTAAGGAGCTGTACCGAAAGCGCTTGGCCCAGGTACAGAGACGAGGAGCTTTGCGGGTTGCGTCTGCATACCGCACTGTCTCTGAGTCGGCGGTGTTGGTGATCGCAGGAGCGATACCCATCGCCCTCCTTGCTAGAGAACGACGGAGAATTTATGACCGTAAAGTGGAGGGCTCAAGATATGCTGTCAACCGAGAAGAGAGGCAGCGCACAATACTCGAGTGGCAACAGTCATGGGAAGGCGACTCCAATGGCCGCTGGACTGCCCGCCTTATAGGTGACGTGGGATCGTGGCTAAATCGAAGGCACGGTGAGACTGATTATTACCTTACCCAGCTTCTTAGCGGGCATGGGTATTTTCAGTCTTACTTGCACAAGATTGGTAAATCACGGTCCCCAGACTGCATTTTCTGCCCAGGGGAAAGGGATGACGCATGTCACACCTTCTTCAACTGTAGAAGGTCGAACAGGATGCGGCAGGACTTGTGGGAGGTGATGGGAGAGCTTTCTCCAGACAATCTGGTCGGAGAAATGCTGAAAAGTTTCGACAAATGGACCTGCGTGGCACATTACTCTCGGGCAATACTTATTGCCAAAAAATATACGATAGATAACCTTGGGCGCGGGGTCTAGGGAGGTCTCCTTTCCAGCAGTCCTCCTCCATCCTGCCCCCTCCCGCTGGAGGGAGATTTCTCTAGACTGACGGCGCCCTAGCGCGAAGTAAAAAAGAGGCCTAGCCCGAAGTAATGTGTCAAACGGTTCCAGGCTAGGATCTCTTGACAGGGGGGGTGTTTAGTGGGTAGTCTGGTAGCATGCGCTCCTAGGAGTCCCACACTCCGGGCGTAAATTGCCTTCACCCCCCAACCCAAAAAAAAAAAAAAAAAAAAAAAATAGACCCTAATCTGACCATCGGATTTGAATCTAAAGAAATCACATGTTCTCATAAGTCATTATCTTTATTCACTTATCAGCGAATTTCAATCTTCTTTTTTTTTAGTTTTGATCATACATGGTTTCCTACATGCTATTCGGGAACTATATCTATGAGGATTTGCGGCCATCATTATCGTTTTCGCATGAATTTATTTCTTCATTTGGCTTTTTAAAGTGTGCTTTTGCTTTTGTGGTAATTTTTGGGTCCATTTAAATCATAAACAAGATTTTGCCCTCCACACAACTTGTTACTTATTGTCATCGTCATCGACCAGGTTTTTTTTTCTGAATCATTTCTGTCTTCGATTCTTTTTTATAGGATTCCTTTATACTTCCTTTTAATAGGATTCCTATTATAGGATTCCTTACGTAAAGGAAATTGTTTCGTCCAATTTCCCTTACGATTTATTTTCGTTAATCAATTTCAGCATTAATTACCTCTCTGCTTCATTAGTGTTTCTTTTCCTCTTATTTCCATTTTCACAACTATCACACATTTACGTTTTATTTATTCGAACAAACGCCCAATCGATTTGATAAGTCAAAACAAGTAAATCGAACATTCTGCACATCTGACGTTTATTTATTCCATTTCTCATACGGGGTTGCCAGAAATTGTGAAAGGTGCTCACAATTTGGTTCCATGGAATTCAACTAATTTTGAATCCTTCTCGCAATATTTTCCATAAAATCACATACAGAAACAAAATGTAAAAAATTCAATAACTAATATTTTAAAAAATATTTTCTGGATTTGTTTTTGAAAAACCAAACACCGAAAAGAAAAACTCAAAGAAAAAACAAGCAACGTGCTCACAATTTTATCACAGATTAAGTTTTGAGTTGACAAACGGGTTGAGACGGTTCCTTTTAAGTATTCTTTAAAAAACAATATTTCGGGACGTTGGACGCCTCCTGTTGCTTGGTGACTTGCAAAACTTTGATAAGAAGTATAAAGTGTTGTATAACATGTCCTAGTTTGTTTATTCAAGGAATAAATCCATTTAATACTGTCGCTTTTAGGTGATTAAAGGTCGGGAATGCATGCGATTCACGTATTCTGTCGAACACTGACATGTAATGGTATTTCTAGCAGAAAATTCCTACATAACATCCATCGTCTTCTAATTGCATAGACGACAATAACGAATGGTTTCCGTAGGTTTTGGCCCAGTTATGAAACTATGGATAAGGCGTTTAGCCAAAAATGGGCTTCATGACTGAGGAGAATTCGCACTGAAATGGTAGGTCAAGGTGAGATAATAGGTTTGAATATTTTAAGCGTATTGTAAAATCACTGTGACTTTCTTATTGGTGTGATATAACTTTTACATTCCTGTTCGTGATTTTCTTTGAAAAATTCCAAGCGCGTAGCCTGAGATGAATGTTTTGACATTTTTTAATGGAAATTTTAAGTGTTTTGAAGCCATCGGACATTGAACTAAGGAAAAAGGATAAGCGTAATAAGCTAAGGGTACAAAGCTACGGCTTCCGTCATTTGGAAAACTATTGTTAGTGAGTAATTTGGATGCTAAGTTCAATGATTTAAATATTGCTTATTTAAGGCTACCGAGAATTCGGGCTTTCCTTGAAGACCCTGGTGCGTGAAGATATACCGGCGCATCACAAATATGTAATTTAAATTGTCGTTTTCATAAGATTTTCACTACTAGGCTATCTAAAGGTCATACCAATTCCATATGAGACTTCATTCTCTCCTGGTATTCCCTAATAAGAACGCGAACACTTCTGCAGATATCCTATGACCCTCATTCTCCTAAAAGAAGTATTTATACTAGTGCAAAAGTACTGGATGAACTATAAAAGTATTTATAGTTTATTTTTACATAGTTTTGTTACCTTTTTTACCTTTAATTGTATTAATAGTTTCCCTTGCACAGTTAATTCATTATTTTTATTATTTTTATTATGACCTTAAGTTTTGAATGTTGTGTTGAATGTTATAAATTTTTTGTTTAATTTTGAATTTATTTTTATTACTATAAATTATTATTCCTTTTTCTTGATTGGGAATTTGATATTATTTGGACTATGACATAATATCTTAACAGTTTGATTATGACTAGAGAGAATTTTAATAGCAAACATTTGAGCTTAAGTTTTTTCATTAATTTCCAAAATTTTGGAATTGAGTATGTGATTGTTACAAAACTGCTGATTTTAAAAGAAAGAAATTTATAAATGTTTAGTTGTGTAGGGTGGTCATGCGTTATTTTCCGTGAGAAAGCTTTTTAACAATCTGTAGCCATCGTCAACTTTTTCAGATAGATCATTGAGACAAATTTCGATTTCCGAAATTTTCGGGCCCTTTCATAGAGTTTACTTCTAAATCCAAAAGTATTACCTTCTCATTACATTATCTTATACTTGATTGCAAAATACGAAGCTCATTTTAATGGATATCGCAAGAGTCAATCGACAAGAGACGTGGGAGGGTCTCATTTGGGTCTCACTTGCGACTGGGTAAGGTCTCAGCTAGAGGGCATTATTTTGGCAGACTAACGCTGCAAATTTTTGTGTTGTATGCAAAAGATCTCTCATACTTCCTTTGAAATCAATTCGAATGTTTTGCACTGTCAAATGTGTGGTATTACAGAACATTAAATATAGTGACGGATCATTGTAAGCGTAGGAATACTGCAATCCAGCATATTTTTGATATTTGCTTAAAATAGACTGATGGAGCGTGTTTTTGTCTTTTGGGCCAGTTATTTAGGGGTTTAACAGTTGAGGTGCTCGTGCATTAATATCGAGTTAGTACGGAACACTCACTCACTGCGAGCTCGATTGAGTCCTTGATCCTAGGCTAAAAGAATGAAAAAACAGAAAATGCTGTCGAAAATTGCAATTTCAAAACACTGAGATATAATATTCATTAATAACCTGGGTCATCTAATCTCTGAAAAAAAAAAAAAATCGAAATGGACATCGAGATAGACTATCGGAAATGGGCATTTTGACGCAACATATACGATGTTTGTTCTAAAAGTATCGCGAATTTTGAATTTTCGCGGGCTACGTATGTTCGATTTTTGATCTTTTGGTGGCGTTATGTTGGTACTCATGACTCTCACTTATGTTGACAATTCCGGCCATTTTCAATATCCAGTCAGTTTGTGACAGTTCTTGTGCCTGGACGTGTTTTAGCTTGTCTTCGATTTTCGTCTATCCCAAAAAATGGATCAAAGAATTTGCATTAAATTTTGTGTGAAGAACAACTTAAAGTGCGCGGATACATTCAGAATGTTGACTGTTGTATACGGCGAAGCTACTTTGGACAAAAGCAACGTTTATCAGTGGTACAAAATGTTCTCAGAGGGACCGAAAAAAGCACGCCAAGTTCGGTCGAATGTGAAGGTTTTGCTGACAGTTTTCTTCGATTGCAGGGGCGTGGTGCATTATGAGTTCTTGCTGCAGGGTAATCCGGTCAATAAGGAATATTACATTCAAGTAATGCGCAATTTGCGAGAAGCAATCAGCCAGAAACGCACGGATTTGTGGAAGAACAAAAAAATGGCTTTTGCACCATGATAACGCCCCTGCTCACACATCGTAACTAATTTTTGTAATTTTTGGCCATAAACAACACTCTAATAATGCCGCAGTCACCGTATTCCCCAGACCTGGCCCCCTGTGACTTTTTCTTGTTCTCGAAACTTAAGAGGCCCATGAAAGGACGACGCTACGCCACGATTGAGCAGATAAGAGGTCCATGAAAGGACGACGCTACGCCACGATTGAGGAGATAAAGACGGCATCGAAGGAGGAGCTGAACAAGATCACAAAAAATGATTTTTCAAAATGCTTCGAGGATTGGAAAAACGTTATCACTATCACAAGTGTATAATGTCTGACGGGGATTACTTTGAAGGCGACAAAATAGATATTCATGAATAAATAAATAATTCTTGAAAAAACATAAAATTCGCGATACTTTTTGAACAAACCTTGTATAGATATAGAGATTTTAGTTTTTAAGGATCTACAAAACTTTGCTGTAGTAAACATGACTGATTTCATTCAAGATAACGAAGATATTGGAGTTCCAGTAAGAAGAGGGATGAAGAAACAAATCAACATTACCAAAAAACTGCAAAAAACCCTAATTTTACAATTTGCTTATCAGCTTACTCTACTATTTTTTTTTAATTTTTTGCTTAGCAGAGATCAGGTTAGTAAATTTTTTTAAATTTTTTATAAAAAATAATTATTTGCGGTTATGAGATCAATATATTTATCTTTTTTTGTTTTTTTTTATCGCACGACGCGTTTCACTGAACTAGTTCGCATTATCAAGTTCCTGACTAGTTCAGTGAAACGCGTCGTGCGATTAAAAAAGATAAATATATTGATCTCATGATTGCAAACTAATTTTTGTTTTTAAATTCTTCTTAAATTCTAGGAATGGATCAAAGAGCAAATCAGCGCTACATCGATGTCTAGAGATCAGGTCAACTAAACAAAATTGGAAATACTTAAAATTCAGACACAAAATGCGGAGAAAGAACTGAAAAACCTAATTTTGGGGCAATATGAATATCAAAATCATACAAATTTAATTTATTCCCTAAAAATCGAAGAAAATTTGACCGTGGACGACCAAACTGCTACGAACATGAGCAAAGTAAACTTTGACTGAATGGTAATTAGTTTCACCTTGGATGCATTGGGTCAGTACTTAAGGGACAAGGCGACAGACCTCATAGTATGTCCTATAGTAACTAACTATAATGTCCTATAGTAACTAGCAACTACCGTCCTCTGTGGAAAATAAATATAATGATTAGAATATATATTTATTAATATAATATAATCTAGTTATTAATACATTTTGCGTTAAAAAACTGGAACAGTTGAACGAAGGGTAATTTAAGCCGTAAAAAGCAAGAGGATTAAAAGTGTATTACAGCGACAGTAATTGCTGGTAATGGAAGAAACCCAATGCCGATAATTGATATTGCAGGAACCTTTTCAATGAAAAACATCGAGATATCTTTAATTCATAGCAAGCAAATGCTACAATATAGATTAAGAATCATGCCCTCATAACTTTATTTAAGCCCTCAATTAGAAATATGTAGATCAAAGTTCATCAAAAAGAATTACTCGATAATTTTCCTAGGGATTTCATACTTTTTTTCTCATCGCATATTGCTATAGACCTTTTTCAAAAAAAAAAATATTAAGAAACAAATAAATTAATATAAAATCGTCAATAAGTTAAAAAGAAAAAAATCGATAAACTGATTATCCAATCAATTCAAAAGTGCAATAAAAACAAATTAAAAAAAATTGTGCTAAATTCCATCCATGATTCCGATAAACTTTTTAGTAATTAAACTCTAACACACCCTACAAAGGTTATTCTATAGATATTGGTTCAGTTATACATTCTTAATTAAATTAATTAATCGACGGTGGGAGCTAAGAAAGTACTCAAAAAACGAATGAAAATACTAATAAATTCTTTTTTTTTCGTCAAAATTAATAATAGATAACAAATAATGAAATTGTGTCAATTTAATTGTGATGCAAATTCGATTATAAAACTTAAAAGAAAACAAAAATAATAAATGAATAATTGAATTGCTAAGTTCTTTCCGGAAGATAGAAAAGGGATATTTTAGTTACGAATATAGAAATTGATGCAAAACTACAATGAGAAACTTCTTTATTTGCGCGTATCGAGTATCGTCCAAAAAGATTATAGGGACGGGTAGTTTCACAACTTAACTACAAGATTGTAGACAGGCCCTCAAAGCTGTGACATCCAACGTTAATATAAAACTGATATAGCTAAGTGGGCCCTTTGATGCAGACGAAAATGAAAGAACGGATGATCTAGCAAGAGCAGGACCAACAGCCCAAACTGCTTCGAGAAAAGACACGATCAAGGTACCACTAGTAAAAGTAAGAAAGGATCTAGACAAAATCCTGTGGAAAGAGATAGATACGCCTTCGAATGACAGGAACGACCAAGAGATGAGCTGAACTCTTTGATCCCACCGTAGCGAAAACGACAGA
Source organism: Stratiomys singularior (assembly GCA_954870665.1). NCBI lineage: Eukaryota > Metazoa > Arthropoda > Insecta > Diptera > Stratiomyidae > Stratiomys > Stratiomys singularior. Next base: position 5,652,544 of record OX940877.1, read on the forward strand.
AAAAACAGATACAATACTTACAGGCCACAATCGATTAAGGTCAAAGCACCAAACGAATGGGACCCCAAATGGATGCCACCTGCTGAATTTGTGCTAAGGAATAAGAAAATACAGGACATCAATTTCTAGATTATTCGAACCTGGCTAACAATCGCCTCACATGGAAATAACGTTAAAGAACTAGAAAAGTCTGAAACCACAGAACTAGAGTTCTGGAGATCACTCCTTGGCTTCTGTAGGTCGAAAAAATGGACGACCTGTATAGAGTAGCACCACAGGTGGGTAGCTTAGGGCCGATGCTAGTCTATGACTTGTTTTCAAAACTGGCCCTAAAGCAAATTATGATATTATATCGTTAGAAAATGATACTTTGATTTGTACGAAATGAATTTGTACGAAAAAATGTTATTTATCTCCTGAATTTCTCGTCTTAGAAATAGAATCAAGATATTTTTTATTTACATAAAAGCATCAGCGACAGAACTTGGAATATTATTCCTGAATTGAAGGAAAATTCAGCAATAGAAATATTTTCCAAAAGAAAGCAGGAAAATTCATCATCAGAAATATTTTTCCATTGATTTATACACTAGATATTCAAAAACGCTTAAATGCTTTGTCAAAACATAACTTTGGCTTATAAGATTGATGTTCAGCAACACTTTAAATCTGTCGAAAATTTTCAAAGCATATAAAAAAAAGGATAAGTGTGCAATGAGCCGTTTAAGGTGTGTCGGCTCTAAGCGGTTAGTTTTAGGATACCGACAATTGGGAAAGTTATCGGAAATCCATTTTCTCAATGTAGAAGTTGGTGTGGAATGTTTGAAAAATTTCAAAGGATATAATGTCAAAGTAAACATAGAGGACCATCACATGGACACCTAATAAACTCTGCATACCAAATAAATTCTAAACATATTTAAGAAGTGAATGAAGGATATCCATTTCAATTCAAAATTAGGAATTTATTAATTAATATTAATATTAATAAATTTGGAACGTTTCAGATATGACATAATTCTGTCGTCTCATAAAGATTTTAGTGTATTTTAACAATATTTCATACTTCTAGAAACTTTTGTTTTTAAATTGATCGTTATCCTCTCGCATGTTTGAAAGTACCCTGAAATCTGCCTCCTTTCTTCCTAAATGTAGCATTATATATTTAGATGCATTCAGACTTAAATATTAAAATTAGGCACATTTGTAGAATCTAAATATAAACTAAACTAAATATAAAGTCCAAAATGGAATGGATTCTGCATAGACCGTTCCGGAATTGTAAATACGATCGTCTCAGAGAGTGATAAATTTACAAGACTTTTGAAAAACTATGAAAAGAAAAGGAAGCAGTGAAGATCCATAATGTCATAGAACCAGAATTATCAATTCTAAACCGTTCGGACGCATTTAATATTTAAATTGGCTTTTATTAAAAGATTTTGTTCATAGAAAACTTTACTTCTACAACTTTATAATATTAACTTGAGTCAAGTACCGAAGACTCAGGACCAGACAAAGAACAGCTGATGCATGTCGGATGTTAGATGTATAGGAAATTGATGGATATCTATCAAAGTAAATTTTCATCTTTTTTGCTTAGAGAGAATTCACATGTGATTCACGCTAAACTAATATCCAAATGGACACTAATATCTGAACTATTACTTCATGGTGCTCAATATATTCAGGAATCATATTTGGGTCTAACCCATATCATATTTTAATATTGGGTCTAACTTTTTGAAACCAAAAAAGATTATATGGGGACAGGCAACAGTAAGTTGATCGATGACAGTGAGATAATAATGAATCTCGTTCAGCACCATGTCAAGGATAAAGTGCCACACGTTGGACACACTGTGTTTGGTGCTTTTCCAATACAGTTCAAAGGTCTTACTATTTCACTACGCGGCGGTTCGCTGCCTAGATTATGACACGTAAAATTTTTCTGAATTTTCTTTCCGATGTTTTAAGGACTGTGCAAGTATCAATGTACCAGTAACATTGCAGCTCCGACAAACTAACATTTGCTTTGTTATTATCGACATAAGCTCTGCGACTTATAGAAATTTCATAGTATATCAACTCAACTAAAGCAGGATGTAATCTGTCTGACATAGTTTTTCATAATTACTAGAAAATACTTAAAAAATAAATCAGAAAAGACAGCAATCACTTGGAAGCTATTACATTACGTTAAGTTTTTCTTAAAAATCTTTGGAAATTTGAGTCGGGTCACTTCCTTTTATTTTAACTGAATCCATCGGAAGGATGAATTCAGTTAAATTTTGTACTTTAGCACAATTTATGAATTGCGCTAATCCCGAGACTAAAATAGAATAAAATATGAAGTAATCTACATATTTTTAACGTTGAAATCGATATTTTAAAATCGTTTCAAAGGAAGCAACATCAGAATCAGGCTGTCGTTTAAATTACCACAAGCAAATCAGTTTAGGGTTAGTTCGTTCGAAAGGATTGATATGAGAACTTCCTTGCTATCAAAATTTTGGAAATATTGTGAATACAGTTGAGTTTTACTATAAGGCGCGAAACCATGCACGAAGTGCATGCAGGAGCTTCCACTACTAGATATGAATGGTAACTTAATATTTGTAGTTTTGCATGGAATTAGTTCTGTTGTGTTGATCATAATAAGACATTTTGTTTTGAAAGAATATCATTCTTTAATATTTTATTGTTGTTTTTAACCCAGCGGATCAATAAAAAATATTAAAATATACAAAATATGCATGTGTGCAGGTCTTGTATCTGAATAGGATGACAAGCTTTCGCCAAGTTCCTTGAATACATTTCGAATGATACAGAACCCAAATTCTGTTTTCTCTCAATTTAAGCTACCCGAACCTCCCAAAAACTAAACTTGTGAATTTCCACATGGCTTGGACCAAAAACTTATAAAAAATATTTTTTCCAAAGAAAATAAGTTTAAAACTTACAACTCCATGATTCCTACATCGGGCACATTTTGGTGTTCGTTGATAACGTTCGGAAGCAGCACGAAGGAAAAATGCTGGCGGTATGGCACCTAGTACAGGATGTTGTGACATCAGATTCGTCATATCCACTCCACTAGGTAAACTCATGTTAGTTTGTTTTAATAATTATTAGTTCACTTTTTGTTGCACTCAGAAGTAATATTTCACACTATGTCTGCTAGCATTAGTATCTTTCCATTTCAAATCCGTTGCTTTTATCGTAAATTTTATTAAATCTTTTCACTCAGTCACTTTGCATTGCATTCAATCGAAATCCGTGAAAATAAATAACTTGCTCGATCACATTTAACACTGACGCGGAAAACTCTGCAATTTAAACTGCAAACCAACCCGAAGGACACTTATTTTTTACAATGCTTTCGTCAACAATGCCAAACGTACCACGGGCTCCAGCTATTCCACATATAACAAGATACAGACAGAATCCAAATCCAAATCCGAATCACCAAATTCACATCCTACGTCATGGCCCGTCAAACCTCCGGTTGATACTGAAACCATAAAATTCTTGTCTTTTGGCAACAAAATATCTTCCTCGCCATCATCATCATCATCCACATCATCGTCAACTCTTGCAATGTGCCGTATCTGCAATATATGTATACAATATACAAAGTTTGTAGAGTTATTGTATTGTATTCAGGTGGTTGCGGCATGACTAGGCATCGTATGGTATGCCACGGAACAGCCTAGGCGAAAACCTTCCTTCGACTTCTTGCGTGTATGGCTGGCATGGTAGCCGTCGAGCCAACCAAGAGGCAGAGTCAAGCCCCGAAGAAGACGCAACGCTTGGAAGCGACCAAACGACACGGTTAACACATTAACAGCATCGAGGAGATCCAAGCGAAATGCGAGTGTACACCCCGAAAGAAGGAGGACCGTTCGAATGGAAATGTGGTGCTGCTGCATGGTATTTAGTTGGCGAGAAGGGATTTGGTACAGTTTCGCTACATGCGTCTCGGGTGGGAAACTTCTCTGTTTCTGCTGATGGCTGCTTGGTGGGCAAGGCAAACATTGTGCGAACACGGTTATGATGCGAATTGTTACTGTGTGCTACACTCGTAGGATTCGAATAAAGGCACCTAGTTGTCGCCTGATTTGATATTTGCCCTTGAGTATGTGCATTTGCAGTTACTTTGAGGATATGTGTTTGGTATCGATCACATGCATTTATTCTTTTCAATTCAATGCAATTTTGGAGTTTTATCGCAATTGACCTCTTCCCGACTTCCCGACCGTGAAACCACGCAACAACAAACCGAAAACTAGATGTCGAATTTTTCATATACATGTATGCATAACTGCAGCTTTCTTCGATTTATCTGGTTGTTTTGATTACTAACCAATAAGCTCCCTTCCTTCCTTCAAAACAATCATTTCGAAAGAGAGGATAACGTACCAATAAAAAAAAATATTTTACCTATGAAACAAATTTTTAACTTTCTTTGGCTTGCAGACTTTTAACCTCTTGATCTCTTATTATTTCTTCAATTAACCACCAACAACACTTTAAGGATATTGTCGGGCTTAAAGTTTTTCGTTTCCACAGTAGAGATATTAACCAAAAGCCTTGAGGATTGGAATTATACACAGTACTGTATTCTAGTACTGGGTGAATTTCTATTCTCTTTTTAAACATTTATCTTTCAAAATCACCAAATTCATTTCGTGTCTTAAATGAAGCAAGGAAATATTATCATGCGGTTGTACATAGAAGGCATCTAGCCCTGAAGGTGACGTTGTTGAGGGTTTTGATTACTTTTAACGTGATAATTCCACTTGGTAACGCCACAGAGCAAACACGGCGATACCATCCATCGGTGTAACCATCAAACTTTAAGAAATCAGTCATACAAATAATGGCTACTTACATATCCGCGATTAAGTTGTATTTTTGTGCATTAATTCCAATGGATAAGGATGCTTGTAACTCGAGTTGGAAGAAGAATATTTCAAAAAAATCAACATAAGAAATTGTACCATAAATCTATTGAAGATTGTAATGCCACTTTAAAGAGATTGCCGCTCTAGAAGAAACTGTTTCCTGCCCATTATTATTGATGGCGAGACAGCCCAAATTAGCTCTCTATATCCACAAGATGTCACCTCCAACTGCCTTAATCCTATCTCGTTGTCCTTCGGTTTGTGACGGACATCAATGCTGTCATTCCATCTCTCCATCATTTCTTAGGTATCTGGGCACATTGATAAACCCTAAACTTGTTCTACGCATGAATTAGCTGACACAGACGCAGCGAAATATATTACCGAATTCATTGAATTCATTATCAGCATACCAACATGAGATGGACACCTCGTCCATCACATCAAGGAGACGACTCCTAGTGTGCACTGTGCAGTTTTATCTTTGTTTGGATTATTTCTATCTTTTTCCCACAACAAATTATACTCAAAACAGCTTACACCGGCACAAAGACAAGAAGCGTTGTGGGTTGCATATTTATGTCGTTCGGTCTCCAGGATGATAATGTGGTTTCCACTGCCATCAAGGATGATACCACTGGCCCTCTTTACTAGAAAGTGTAGCAATATTTGCTTGCACAAAATCGAAGACAACAGCACAGATGTCGTTCACGAAGATAAACAACGCTTTTTGACAATAGCCGTTGATTTCAGATTGATTGGTTGGAATCGATTGACAGCAATTTTGAAAGTGTGGCACAAATAGAACGTGGACTACACGTCTGACATGTGACATGGCAGTGACTTAAAAGAGAGCATGATGCGACTGGTTTCAGCTACGGTCTAATTTCTAATTTCTTACCACAGGCATATGCTGAACTTCAGCAAGAATGGATATTTCCGGTCTTACCTGTACAAGATTGATACGTCATGGTATATAAACTGTATGATTTGTTCAGAATAGATGGATAAAGCATGTCAAATTTTTGCCAGGCAAAGACTGACAGCTTTCTGGGGGGACTTAAGTTGGCGAAACGAGTTGAAAATTCAACTATCGACGAAAAGTAAAGCACTATCTCTCTCTCACTATCTCACTATCTCGCACAGATTAGTGGGTCAAGTGGTTATAGAACTGACACATAACCAAGGAAATTTTTCAATCGGAGTATCACAATGCGCACGAAATTTCACAATTAGGGGCCAAAAGGCTAGTCGGTTTCTTTGGTAGACATCTTAATTTTATATTTTTTTTTATTTGTATCCACGTGTTGTGTTTATTTTTCACAAAATGATGTTTCGTGTTAAGTAAATGAATAAATGGTCTTTTTTAGCGGAAGAAATGGTTTTTAAAAGAACCTCGAGATGATTTGCACATAACCAAGAATACCTTGTTGTAGCTTTTGGAAGGCACTTTTGTAAAATTTGTTTTCCTCTTGAAGGACTGAATTTCATCCTTGTTGCCATTATTTGTTAAAACACAGGATAAAAATTGAAGAATTTCAAACACAGATATTTGACGTATAAACTGATTAAAAAATGCGGGAATGTCGGTTCATCTTCATCCTTCAGGCAGTATTTGTGGTTTAAAATGTATGCATGGCATATGATAACATCTAATCAATAACAGGAGCACGGATGTAAATGTGATTTTGGAAAAAAGTGAAAAATTTCTTCTTGTACCACCGCTTCGTAAAAGAAGAAGTTAATCAAGTAATCGTTAATTAACTACAAACGTAATCTTACGACCCAAATAAAAAGCATTTGCGACTGAAAATGATATTTGTCATAGACAAATAATGATCAGAACCATAAAATCCTCCCCTTACTACCTTATGAAGCTGCCTCTATACAATCATGGTAAGTGTGTTTTTAGACGAAGAGTTTTCTCAAGTGTCTCGTACTGAAACTTTAGATATTAAGCGAAATGGAAGATGGTAGAGTATCTTTTTTCTATTTATCTATCTTTTTTGCAAAGGAAATAGAAAATCCTCGAAGTGCGAATCCTCATTGATATGAACGAGGCTATTAAGTGTAGCATTATGCCCTAAAGTTTGTGATGACTACGCACTGACTTTGTGGGTTACAAGACGTGATGAAGCAAGCGCTTCAGGTCAACCACTCGTCTTTGACTAGATTCCTGGAGGCCATATGCCTCAACAATTAACTGTCGCGTATAACATATGCATATGCGCTCACATTTATTTTTAAAGCAACCAATTGATTGAGACTTTTATAATGAATGAATGAATTTTATTGTTATATTTTATTAAGGTATAGTATTGAGTAAGAAATAATAAATTTTCTAAGCGTAATATTTTGGAACAAATCAAATATTATTTTTTTGTGAAGAAAAAGAAAGCTATATATCTTTGTAGCGGAAAAATACTAGAAGAACAAGGCGTCCATCGTCAACCTGCGAGTCACCATTGATTCGTTTCATATTAAGTCCCAGTTTATCTCTACAGAGACAAACTTTCTAGGGGAAAAGGGAGTTTGAGTAATACTGAAAGGGGGTCCCTCTGGTTAGCGATACAACTTGTCGATCAAACATCATCCACCTCGAAACACAATTTAATTTTTTTTAGCGAATATTGACATCTGGTCAGGAATAGCTTTTTTTCGAAGAAGCTTTTTCTAGGTTCTCCACTCCCATCTTTTAGCTAGAAGCGACAACAAGAGAGAGAAAGAGTAAAGGAGTGTTATTGAAAGAATACAACAGCTAGGTTTCTTGGAATTTGCACAACAGACTTCGCTCCCTGTTGTTCAAATTTAACGGGATGGAGTCAATAAGCCTTACAGTAAAAAATGGAGCTTATGGCATTTTTAATCATATCTCAAATTTTCCATCATGGCCCATTCTCTCGTAAATTTCCACTTCTAGTGACGAGAACTCGTCACTGTATGCGCATGCATTTTGAATACTTTTACTACCCTCAATATGGGTTTGCTATCATCTCTTGATTAATAGAAGTAGCAAATTAAAAATCTCTGTTTTATACATATAACTGTAATATATTCAATATAAAATGATAACTTTAAAATTTCAACTCGAATATTCCTAGGAAATTCTTTGAAAGTAATTAAGATGATTAACTAACTCAATGATCAGCTACAATTGAATTTCGTAAAAAAGAGTAAGTTACAACAATGGCCGTTGTATCTTGATGACTTTGAAGTTTCATGAAAAATCCTCCAATTTCGTTACCGATTTGATAGTATTCACCGTGAGTGTATTTTCATAACGACTGCGCCACACAACTTCTGTTTTGTTATACATAGAATGCGTCTTCGAATGTATGCGACTGGCCACCTCCTATCGAACTACCATTTCATTAAGTTGAAACTGTGATGAAGAGGAAACCCGTTTGTAAAGCTGCAGCTCGGGACACTTAGCGTTCGTTTAAGGATACATCTCACCCATACAATGGGAAGTGTAACAATAAAATCCTATATACGAACGTCTCTATATACCTACGCTAACCCGGTGGGATTTTTTGAGTATAAGCCCAACAAATATGAATTTCACCCCTTCCTGCACCATTCGCAAACAGTGTCCTTGCCCTCTGCCATACAACGAGACTGTTTCATATTGGCGCAACCATCTATGAACAAGTGTGCGTTGGTATTGAGGTCGTGGTTAGCTCTCTAACTGAATTCGAATTCCACTTTAATTCCCTGTTTCACAAACATGTCGAATCTGCTAAGCAAGGCAGGGATGGTGGAAGTTTAGTGAAATCTGGAAACAGTATTTTATATTAGATCCTTTACTGATGTCATGTCTGGCTGAACTGGTTGATTATATTATATACGTCCTCCTCTTGTCATTTTGAATGATGTGCATTTTAAATATACTCTACAAATATGCATATCTATGATTCGCGTAAGTTATTCGTTAGAATTGATTTCTCAATTCACAGCCATCGTTATTGTATTGAATGAAACGATCGTTTCGTGGACTTGGTAATGTATTCGTCAAAGTAAATTGTTTGAAATTTTTCGAAATGTCCAGGTGTGAAGTCAATGAAAAATATGATTATTAATGAGTGGAAAGTGCTGGAAACAAGATATATTGTTTTTAACCGAAAGATACACAAGGTGTATTTTATAGTTTGATCAGAATTTAGAAGCCTTGAAGGTAAGAGCCTGGAATGCGTCACTTTTTCAATTAAAATTTGATTAATGACCAAACGAAACTTGACCATGCGCTGTACTAAATAGTATCAGACTTGTTGCTAAAATAATGCACAAGTTGAGAGTACAATTCAATTGGAATTTTAAAAATAAATATTTTTTCAATAAATCACCGTCAAAATTGAGGGTAATTGTAAGTTATTAAAGTCTATATTTTTGGACATTTTTTTCTGGAATTGGTCTTGCGTACAAAATTTGGAATTACTAAATTACAGATAACCCTGAACCCTTAGATGACATGGAGATAGATTTGTATAAGAGCATACACTATGTTGATTTTTTGGGTAATTACAATCAAGTGTTTATATTTCTGCTTAAAACGTGAATATACCTGGCATAAATTAAAAATAAAAGGGAAGCAAAATTCAGTTTTAACTTTGATTTCAAAGTTAATTTTCCAATCCTCATCAAATTATTCTATATTTTAGGGACGGTCTTCCTTCAACTCTTACTTCAAGACATATTTGAAGCCATTATCAATTTTTTGGATCTTTGTTTAAAATGGATTAAACAAAGCTTGTATTTTGCGTCAGCACCCATTGCTCCAACATCAATTCATTACTAAGAGACGATATTCTGAAACTAGATTAATTTAAACCGAAATCGTCGAACGACATTATCGATTATATATGAGCAGAATTTTTAACGAATTACAACACTATGGCGAATATGGATGTCGGAACGGTTTTGATCAGAGTCAAATCGGATTCGCTTAAATGGAGTATGTAAAGTCGAGTAAGGATACGAAGGCGATCGTCTTCAAGTCCAGAAAAGAACACAAAACAATAAATATTATTAAGTAAAGATTCAACGCGGAAAAGTCACAGTTTAATTTCTTGTATAGCTATAAACTATCAGTACGAGAACTGAGTACCTATTCATTGTCTAAGACTTATCACTGAATTTTCCATCCATATCAAACAAATGAAGTCAAAATAATTTTTTATATTCGCAAAAAGAAAATTTATATTTTTAAACAATAGAATCTCTGATTTCTCTCTAGAGATTTTTTCTTGTTAATCTCCATTTTGCGAGCACTGGAGCGAGGATTTGCTAAGTTTAATAGAAGCTGTAAGTCGGGAAAATATAAGAAGTCTAAAGTTAATTATAAATCATAAACAAACAAATTCAATCCTTGTGGTAACCAAAATATAATTAACAGAAATAAACTGATAATTAAGCGAAAAATACTCAAAAAATTTTGCTAGGATGAAATTTATTCACTCCTCATAAATTCACTTTGGAAGACTTTTTTGATGCCATACTCAAACACGCTCTTATTCTTCGTTAAAACAATGTCATAATTTTGAACATAATATTTGCTCAATACTTTCTACATTACGAAACGTACTAGATCGACACAATGCAGACGTTGTAAAATTCAAATGAAGGAAAACTGGTCATATCAAATAAATGTCAAAATATTAGATCAAACTTGAACTATTTGATATAGAGATGGAATCCAATTCGTTACGTTGCAAATGATCACCGAAGTGAATGAGAAATTAATTTAGTTCTCATATATAACCATGTTCAAAATCTGAATAGCAAAAAGGAGAGCATCTCATGATGAAGATTCCTAGTATAAATTTCCGCGAGAGCTTCGTTTTTAAAAGTACTAATCATACGTTTTTAAAAACGATTCGTTAAATATGAGAAGGATAAAAATTCTAGAAGCGCTCTACGTCGATCACTAAAGAACCTTTTTTTGATGTAGTTATCGACGATGCATAACCGACTTCCAGATACAAAAAATTATTGAATCAAAAAATTATTTATAAAAGATAAAGGAACCTTAATGGGTAAAATATTGGATTGTTATGATTGTTAAGAAGTTATTTGTTGTAATCAACACAAGTAGGGGAGAAAATATTGAGCTTTTGAGTTTGTTACAACAAAAATAATGTTGTTGTTGTAATTGTTAATTAAATTACTTAAGTTTGGAACAATTGTATTCGTAAATTTTTGTAAGAAAAGATGAAGTTAATTACCAATGGAGCGCAAGACTTCTAAGCACTTGCACTACCCACTAACCACCTCCCACCGATTAATTACGTATTTGTCACGAAATATTAGCAAAAACATAAATAAAAATAATAGCATAAAAAAAGTGGATCAGTAGATGATTTTAATATAACGATTGGAGAACTAAAACTTGAATAATAAATTTATTCCGTTCCTCTGCGCCAACAGATTAGTCTCATGGCTCCTGATTCCTTTTCTCTATATAAGCTAAACTGCCTTAAAATTCACAGTGTGTGTGTTAATTCCATATATCCTTATTTCTTATCACTGACCCCGTAAAAAACACATTAATTTTGCGCTAGAAATTAAAAGAAAGCAATTACAAACATTAATTTTCCCAATTATGTGGTATGAAATGTTTTTAATTATTTAAAACTTTACAAAATACTTAAAATTTCCGAAAACATTTTTAAAAAATTATTTATTTCAAAAAAAAAAAAATATAAGAAAACGAAGAATTACATTTTGAGGATGTCAAAATCCAACGAGAAATGCAAGCATGCCAAGCTAAAGAAGAAAGAACATTGAAATGATAAAAATACCAAAAAAAAAAAAAAAATCATGTGCTACCGAAAAAGTTCATATCATACGCGAAAATTGCCTTAAAATCTCCATAGGACATACAAAAAGGCTGCTCCAACCGGAGAGCATTAGTATGAGGAGCTGAAATCAGGAAGAAATGGAGAACATGTAAGTTGGAACATATAATAAAAATGCCAGTACAAATAAAATAAATTGGACGCCTTTGAAACAATTTTCATTTTGAGCCTTTGAGAATAGAGGAGCAAAATCATCTAAACACAAAAAAGCTACTGTGACTGCAAACCGAAGAGACTAGCCGCTTAGAAAGAAAGGACACAGAAAAACCAGATATCAGAATTAACCATAATTGATAGTCTTAAGCATGTATTTTACGAATAAAATATGTGGCGAACAATCGTATACTTTTTTGCAATAGACATGACACTGAAAACCATAACTTCCTTGTCCCTGCTACGTGTTGCGTCAAACAGGATATCCAGTTTGAATGGCAAATAAAATGAATATTTTTGATTGCAAAACTCCGACTCAAAAATATGATAATCAAATAAATCTCGGATTTTGTCATTTCCAGACCGAATCAATGAGTCGACAAAGCACTTGCCTTCTGTGCAACTGGTTCTATGTTCGAATTCCTGTGAATGGCAGGAATGGCTGTGATATTGTGTTCAGTGACCCTGGTAATATGCTCATTAAATCGTGATACGTACCTTTCGGGTAAATATCACGGTCGAGTGTGCTTTTATCCTGATCAGCTTCTGACGTTTCTCGGTCCCAAGTGGTCCCACCACACCTTAATGGCCATGCTCTTGAAGTCTGCTATTGTACTACCGATCGAATTCAGTAGTTCTTTCATTATTTAAAACTAATGCAGTTGAAAATTCCATATCAGTTTTTAAAAATTGTTTTGAAGGGAAAAGAATTAAAAGAGTTTATTCACCAAATGATGCTTTTTATCGTAAATCTGGCAATACTAATTCAATTTTATCATGCTGTCATATTTTTGAAAGGTGACACTTCAACTTGTTATTTCCAGCTTGATCGTTTTGTATTTTAACAACTGTGTTGAAAGTTAGACTATCGTCAGATTTAGTGAAATGCCGGCAAGAAAATCACTGGAGTATGTTATTTTACTACGAAAAATACACAAATGTTTATTTTGCTTGGAAAAGTGTTTGTTGTATTTACTATTGAGATGGTTGATCCAATATAACTGTAAACAGATGATTTACTAGTATCCATTCTGGAGATGCCGATGCAAAAAAAAATTCTAGTCGATCAAATTTAAAAAATTTTGAAGAAAGACATCGATGGAAATTCTCATTTTAGCGCCTTTGGCATTGTCATATACCTAAACAAACATCGAAAACCGATTAAAAACCATTTGCATAAGGTTGAGGTTGACAAAAACGCGTGATGGTTGGATGATGCATCAATTGACTGCGAAAAGTTACTGGAAACAATTCGCATATATGAAACGCCTTACAGCCGAAACAAAGTTTACGTAAACTATTTCAGATTTTAATAACAAGAAATAAAACATGAATAATAGATGAGAGAACGGGTCAAACAGCATGTCGAAAGGATCAGATGAGCCGACAGAAACCTTTTAGAAGCCAGGGTCGGTGCGGATCTCTTCGCATCTTCGTCTTTATCTCCAATAAATTTTGGTTACAAATTCTTCTAGCCAATGCCAATACATCTATAACTAAAACTTCAAATTGGATACCAATACATCTAACAAATTGGTCGATCCCCACTAGATTTGGAGTCTGTTCGAAGTATTAACGCTTGTTAGTTGTAATGCGGTGGTGTACACTATGCTCCTATAAATTATCATATCTCCCGCATAATTGAAGCCCTGAAAGACTTTTGTATGTGCTTATAAGATAGCGAAATATAATTGGGAACTATTCCCAAAATGTTCTATGTTAAGTTGGTGGAGGAGAATATCACAAAATAGAGACAGATGCCGCAGCTGGAGCTGATCTGTATAAAAATTTCTAGGGAATCAACTCTCCGTTTATCCTGGAAGTAATAAACAGACCAAGTAAATAAAATCACACGAACATTACCGAAAATTAGGAAAAAAAGGAAGACGAGATGAATATTGTGGTCAAGCCATTTTTATTTGCGTTTTGGGTTAATTTTTCTAAGAAAGAAACAATAAAAGCAGAAAAACTTTCATTAATTACCAATAAGTAAAATTTTCTTGCCCATATTCTGAGCATAGGGCCCATAGAGTAGAAACTGTAGGAAAGGATTGATTTACACTAGGAAATTGAATGGCTTCCAAAATTCTACCGGTTTCAGGCACAACAGAAAAGTGAGTTGCTACTTTGATTGGAAGATGGTTGATTTTAAGGAGGTCTTAGCTACCTTCTGTCTTACACTTGCGAAATCTAAAGGGCTCTGCCCTGACGGTGTAAATCTTGTTTGACTGAAGGATCACCTTCCTACCGTTAGCCTGTACCTGATGACTATCTTCTGACTATCTCTTTGACTATCTCTATCGATGATGAATAGATTTGAGTTAGGAGTTTTCCCCGATAAGTGGAAAAAGTCTTTATCATTCCATTAACCTAAGTTGCGTCACATACTTCTCTGTCTGACACCAGACCAATTGCAAATTTATCGCACTTGGCGAAGGTATTCGAGAGGCTGGCTGCTGCGCAAATTGTGCACTATCTCGGAGAAAATCTTCTGTTTGACAGTCTACAATCGGGTTTCAGAAAGTGCCATAGTACTCAGACAGCTTTACTAAAGCTGACGAATGACATCAACCTAGCCATGGATAAGGGTGAACTAACGTTGCTAGCGTTATTCGATTTAACAAAGACATTTAATTCTGTTTCTATATGCTTCTATATTTAATTCTGCTTCTCTATGAGGGTTATTGTGTGGTTTTTCTCTTATTTGTCAAATAGATCCCAACCAGTTATTGATATACTTGGAAACCCAGTTGAGTTCCTCAAAACGAACTCTGGTGTTCCTCATGGCTCTATTCTAGCTCCTCTTTTGTTCTTGATTGTCATGAACTCTGTCGTTGAAAGCTGGCGTTTTGTGAACATGGGCTATTATCAGATGATAAGCATATTTACTTTCATTTTCAACCATACCAGCTAGCTGAAGCTGTCAGGTTGGTATCGCTGGATGCGCAGGTTGTTGCTACTTGGTCTAATGATAATGGTCTGGCACTGAATTTGAGTAAGACTAAAGTCATGTTAATCGCGTCAAAAAATAAATTGAGAACGCTTGAAAGAGAGTCTCTTCCGAAAAAATTATTGTTGATGGTGTTGCATTACCTTTTGTTGAGTTGACCAAATGTCTTGAAATGTATATTTGAAATAATCTCTCGTAGAATTTGCATGTTTCTCAAACTGCTCGAAGGGTTAGTGGAGCTTTACACTCCCTTAAAGCACATAAAAATATCTTTAGCACCGATATCAGAAGGTTATTGGTCTCAGCAACTATCCTTCTGCTTATTGACTATTGTTCTGTCGTTTTAGTTAATGCTACAGAGAAGAATAATTTAAAACTGCAGTGGCTAGTAAATTATGCAATAAGATTTATATTTGATCTAAGGCGAGAGGAGCATATAACTCCTTTTAAGCACCAATTTCATTGGCTCTCGATCAAAGCGAGTAGAATGTATGCGCTGGCCTGCTGCTTCAAAAAACTACTTATCACAGGGAAGCCTGTGTACTTATGTAAATTATTTGTTGACAATCCTGTAGCTGGGCGTTCTCAAAGGCTTCTGGCTAGAAGAAATAGCATTAATTTTGAGATACCTCACTTCAATTTAGCTTGTTATGAACATTCTTTTGTTGTTGAGGCTATTCGTCTTTGGGATAGTCTACCAAATGAAATCTCGGAAATCGATAGTTTAGAACTGTTTAAAATAAGATTATTCAATTATTATTTTGCTCAAGATTACTAACTACCTAATAATTACCTGACATGTATTATACATTAAAACTTATATGGTGCCTCACCTGGCTCAGTGCGTAATTATAAATTATTAAGAGTTAAATCAAAAATCAGTCAAAAATCTGTAATCAAAAAGTTAAGTCAAAAATCTGTACGATAGAGTCTGTTTGACCAATGTATTGCGCAGTATTAATTGTGATATCAAATTGTACTTGCTTAGGTTATATATTATATTTGTCGCTGTAATGTGTTGTCTATTAGATTGTAAGTTAAATTCTAAGTTAGCTCATAAGTTTTGTATTTGCTTTTTTTACTAATCTGTTTTATTTTGTTCCTTGCCAATCGGCCTGTGCCTTGGCATAATAAATAAATCAATCAATCAATCAATTTTAAATTAAACAAACAGTAACTGCACTTCTGAATCGAAGGAGTAGGAATGGGATAACCCAGCCGAGCTGAAAGGGTTGATAGTGTAGCAAACATTAATACCAGTAAATTGGAAGTGGAAATTGCTTGGTATGCTAATAAAGATGTATTGTCACAGTAAGAACCATTTGAAGGTTGTTCAGATATTAGGTCCTAACTTTTTAACTCAAACCGCTAACGAAAAAAGTGTTGATCAAGCTAAACTATTTTTGATCGATGATTTTTTTGTGTGTACCTAGTGAAAAAATGCGTTTCATAAAAAAAACAGGCCCATTATTGTGTTGCATGAAGAAAAAATCTTTGCCTTTCGTTGATACTACCAAAACCCAAATGAAACAATTTTTTCGGGCTTAAAAATTTGATCGGGCCGAAGAATCGACTTCAATAATATTGGACGAAAGATCCCCTGCTAGAAACTCCAGTAATTAATTGAAAATTATACAAAACTATGAAATCATGCACTTTGATGAAAAATCTGACATAAACGATGATCCTGACAGATTGATAGAAATTTTCTACTATTCCAAACCAATTTCTTCTAGTTCGTAGACATTTGTCTAGTTTGGTGGTGTGAAAGTGCATATCCTAGAGGTGCTCACCACAAAAATAAATATTATCAGACATAACCAATGCGTAGTATGTGAAAATAACAGTATTAGGTGCAAAATACTATGTGTACATAAATCACATGTCGTACTTTTACTTAAAGGACGCTACATCCCCTATTATCGTTCACAAATAAAAAAAACAACAGGCAAAAAAAAAACAACCTGTTCCTAGTGCTCGTACCGCAAATGAAATTTAGAATAAAATACTTTGATTTCAAAAGAAAAGTTGCCACAGATTTCATTCTTACTGTGATCGTCAAAAAAGTAATCAATTCAACTGACTTATAGTAATATAATAAAGTGATAACTCATCTAAACACTTATTACTTAACACTTAAACTTATAACCACTCGTTTATAGTTTTTCATTCACCCATTTACAGATTTATTATAAGTAATGCATAACAATTTATTGTAAATGATGGATAAAATAAAAAAGGTTGTTTCATGAGCTCAATTTTTATCTGAAACGAATTGCTATCGCAAAATGTTGTTAAAGGTTTTTAATGAGAAATATTCATTAAAAAATAACAAATAGTAAATTGAAACCCCTTTTTTTTTCAAGTGTCAAAATAAAATAAACAATGTCTGGGCTGAGTTTAGCAAATTCATGTTTTTCGGGGAAACCCCTGAGTTTTGTGTCGATAGAAGCAAGTGTGTTGTGTCTGTAACATTGGGAAGTAAATTCATATTTTTCTTACGAGTCTTAAATGTTTTAACTAACCAGAATCAATATTTTTCCATAAGTAGGCAAACTTTGACAGGTATTTGAGTAATTTTGAGTAATTGATTGTGATTTAAATGAAAAAAAGGTACATCTTTGCGTAAGATCGGTGAAATTGTTGCAAAAAGTCAGTACGTCCGGGCGAAATGAATGTTGTGTATTTTATTTTACTGGAAATTTATTTGATAACAGTTATTTTTATTTAATATTTTAATTATTTGACTTAATTTAATATTATAATTAGCGTTAATCGATGAAAAACAGAAGATTCAAGTAATGAATTTAATTAAATTTAATTTGATAGAGACGTGACCTTAATTCGCCGCTTGTCACTTTCGAACCGTCCTTTCGAGTGGGTTTAGGGCGAATTAAGTTCTTAGCTAACACGCTGGAAAAAAACTGATTTAAAGACTTACCAGGCTCTAATAAGTTAGTACAAGACTGGACCTAATAACTTAAGTTTGTAAAAACCCGGATTAGTGTGGCTTTGTCAACCGCGAACACCAGTCAAATTCATTGTACTAAAGTTGTTCCAAAATAAGGGATGGCGCATAATAAGTTTGTGATGACTGTGGCACCTCAGATTGATAATTTAGGGCTTTTTACAATTTGCGTACCTTCTACTTAACATTTTACTTATTGACTGATTGACTCTGTGTATTTCAAAGTCTTTCATGGTTTAATTCTTGTTGATTATTATATTTGAGAAACTCAGTTAGCGAATTCATGAATTTAATATTCTTTCAAATCAAGTTCAGCATAAAAACAATTAAGGAAAGATTTCAACAATTCTCAGTCGCAACGCAATCAGTTTCTTATTTGAGTTTTTTGATTTGATTTTTATCATTTGAGTCAGTTTTGTGTGGCTTTTTTGTTATTATTATTATTTGTACTGGGGTCCAATTGCTGGATTTAGCGTAGGCCAGCATCGGCGTTCAGCTTCCCATGTGTAATACTATTATTTACAGATGGTCCATCCTGTTGTCGTACAAAAACCAAGGAGTTCTCCTAGCTCTGTGGTTGCCTAGTGTTCCAACTCTGATGCGCCAGTATACCTCAGCCAAATAAGGCGTTTGTTGGACAGACTCGGGCAATCTAGTAGGAAGTGTTCTTTACTTTCTTCCTCCTCGCCGCAAGCTCGGTAGGTATCATCCGTTTGGATTCCCATTCGTTTGGCGTGTTGACCTAGAAGATTACGGCCCGTTACTACTGCCACCAATGTTCTAACGCCATTTCGTTTTTTTTCCTAGGAGTTGTTTTGTCCTCATTTGATTAGGGTGAGTCCAAAGAGCTCGGCTTATCCGGCAGTCGTTCCTGTCATTCCAAGCCGTATCTGTCTCTTTCCAGAGGATTTCGTCTAATTCGCTTTCTACCGTTGCTAATGGCACTTTAATTGTGTCTATTCTAGTGTCATTTTGGTCGGCTGATCCAGCTCTCGCTAGCTCACCCACTCTTTCGTTCCCTCTACACCGCTGTGTCCCGGGACCCATGTGAGTTTTACATTTACTCGAGTTGTTGCGGTTTTGAGAGCCTGCCTACAATCCTGCACCAATTGTGAAACTACGCGGTTAGAGGCAAGCGCCTGCAGTGCCGACTTACTGTCCGAGAGTATTTGAATTCTTCCATTAAGGTTGTTTGTTGCCGCTTCTATAGCCGCTTTTATTGCAAACACTTCCGACTGGAAAACTGTGGTGTGGCTCTCCAGTTTATAACTTCGGTTGAGTTGCGGGTGATCTGGGAAAAAGATTCCAGCGCCGCTTCCCACATCCGTTTTGGAACCATCGGTGTAGATCATAATCTCACTTCCAGATATGGAATCCTGCACCGTTTCCCACGCTTCTCTGGTCGGTATGCTGATCTTGTATGGAATTGTTGTGTCCACTATCGGTTGGATTCTATTTATTTATAGCTCCATTTTACTTGACGGGGCCATTCTCTCCATTTATTGCAAAATGCATACGTGCTTCGTTTGTGGGTGGTTAGATAATCCATATGTGGATTTTAATTTGATGCTCATAAGTGATGCCTCTCTGAAGATGAACTTGTCGAGTGGTATGAGATGAAGCATTATCTCCATTGCAGCAGTTGGCGTAGTTCTAATGACTCCTAAGATTCTAAGGGAGGCCATTCGCTGCATCTTCTCTAGCTCCTTTGCAATGATTTTCTTTTGTAATGCCTGCCACCAAACCAATGCTCCGTAAGTGGTTATTGGCCTCACTACTGTTGTGTAATTCCAGTGGGCAGTTTTAGGTTTTATCTCCAGGTTTTCTCGACTAGTCTTTGCATTGTGAAGAGCGCCGCTGTTGCTTTCCGTCTGACTTTTTCCATGTGTGGAGTCCAAGTAAGCTAACCATCCAAGGTTACTCCTTAGTATTTTTCCTTATTTACTAAACTTATTTGTTTTCCGTCAACAGTCGGGGATGAAAATGTTCCTGATTTACGGCGCTTTGTGTAAAGCATAAGCTGCGTTTTGTCGGCATTGGTGCGCAGTCCATTTAGCTTCGCCCCTCGAGAAGATGCGAGGGTGCGGTCTGCATCAATTCCTACATGGTTTCCTTGAACTTTCCACTTATCAGTATAACGATATCGTCAGCGTACGCTATCGTTTTGAAACCCATCCCGTTGAGGTCTTCCACTATTTGGTTAACCGTGAGTACCCAGGCAAGTGGTGATACTATGCAGCCTTGTGGTGTACCCCTGTTAGTCCATTTATTCAATGTTACGCCGTTTTCTTCGGCTGTAATCTTCGTTTTAGCTTAAAGTTCCGTCATCCATTTTGTGGCTTACACTTTGTAATTACAGGCGTTCATTGCTTCAGAACAATTGAAGCCAGGTGAATAAGAAGTCTGATGGAATGAAATGGATCTGCGCACAGTCTTCTCAGCTGTGCTCATAACTTTGTTGTGTTCTTAATACACACAAAAGCAAAATCCAAAAAAAAAAAATAGATACTGTTAAAATCATGATGTGAAGACTGCTCACTGATGCAGCTTTCGCGCCATAGGATGAGGAGTTGAGGCAGATTCATCCTGAAGTGCAGTATAAATATCAGAAAAAATCACGGAATCTTTCGCAGATATAAGTAACACTAGTACCGCCAGAATTACTCTCCACACAAGTGACTTGCATGGCAGAACACCGTGGGAAAAGCCATTCATATCCAAAAAAAAGCTAGAACAAACGCATAGGATTTGCCAAAAAGTACAAAAACAGGACACTAACCTTTTTGCGGAAAACGTATCAAATTTGCAATATTTTATGCCGGAAACCCTTCAAAAATATGCCAAACTTCAAATGATGTTTTCAATGAGTTGCAAATCTTGGAGTTACCAATACATAATGCATGGTGGAGGCTCCAGTATGGTCTGGGGTTGTATTGTGCTAATGTTTCCGGCCATTGAGTCGATCATGAACGGAATTAGTTTATTTGAATTGACTAAAGAGACATGTTGCGTCTGGTGTAGTTGAATAAAACTTGACGGAGAGCTAGATCTTCCAACAAGCTCAGTATGTTATGGTATGTTTTGTCATACGATCCAAAACATACATCTGAAATTGTATGGGAAAGGTATTTTCTATCAGGGCTTTAAAAGATTTGACCATCCGGCTCAGTCCATGGATCACAGGCCGATGGAGCAGCTTTGGGGACATTTCAGCAGAAAATCTAAAGAAGGACTTTAAGGAAGAATAGGCTAAAATCTCCCCATATTTAGTAGTCGACTCTTTGTGAAAACGCTGAAGCCAGTCAGTACCTTCACACGCAAGCAAACTATGACCAGGAAACAATAAAATTTTTTGAATCTTCGTTTTCACTACGTGTTTTCTCTTTTGGCGCGAAAAATAAGCTCATTTCGAAGATCAAAGCAAATATTTGTATCTGTTTATCATTTTTGCCATACATTTTCGTTCAATGTGCTAATAAAGAAGTTTGAAATATTAGTTATTATTTCATAATAATTATTTAATAAAATGAAATACTCTCATGTGAGTAACGAAGGTGATTACTTATTTCACGCTCACATTACACATCGAGATACTGAAATATCCCGATTTCAATGATTTTTTCGAAAAAAACCCACCGATACGAATTTGTTGGCAACAAAAGTCAATATCACAGGACAGACTTAGATAGAAACATTGCAACGGGTTAGCAAAATGCTGATTTTAGAGGAAAGGCAGTCGATTGAAGGTGAACAACACACATTTTTTCATCAAAAGTTCTGTTTTCGCAATGACTTAGCTCGTTTGATTATTAGATAAAATGAATTTTTGAACAAATAAACCAACTTCTGCCGTCAATCAGGACTGCGCTTCCGCAGATTTTGCAAATTTTGCATATTCATCTGCCAAAATATTCTATAAGGACATCATAACTTGCAACATCAAAATTGCAAAATTTCGACAAAATTCTTTTCACGGCTTCAAAGCGAACATGCAAAACTTTACTTGAAATTTATGAATTAACATTGCCGACAAATTCAACTTTTACGCAAACAATTCCAAGGATGCAATGGCAAGTTGGATATGAAATAATGAAACAAAAAGTATAATTCATATCATGAACAGAAGTTTGCTAAATTGTTTAAATTATATGCTATTCTCCATTAACATTTTAACCAACCCCCAAGTCATCCATCCACCACCCGTTCCTCAGCATGCCATCGAGCCCACTCAATGGGCAACTGTTTATGTATTTCATGTTAAAATGATACTGTAAAAGAGTAAATAGATATTAGATAGAAACTCGTCGAATTCCAGCCCACTTTGTGAAAAGGCGGAGCCTTCGCATTGAATCCCATCCACGGCGAGCTCAAACACGCAATACATGCAAGTCACGAAAAGTACCCAAAGATGGGGACTACCAATACAAATGCTAGCCAGTGAACTGCCTGAAGTACGCAGGCTCCATACTGACTACTCTTCTTCTGCACGTTTTTCTTTTTTGTTTTTTGTTAACATATTGTTTTATTTTTGCTTTTTATTGCAACCGGATTTTAATCTGTATCTTTTGGGCACTGCTTCTGCCTCGGCCTGTGCTTTCTACTGCCGTGCCGTTGCTACTTACGGCCGAGCCACTTGTAGTTAGTATGTGTACGTTTTCGGAATGTTTTCAATACACGAGGAATATTCTCATGCCGCTTTTATCTCCTCGCCTTTTTTGGCAGATAGATTGGCTACGAAAGTGTGCATTTACATTATATTAACATGCGGTTCGATTGTATCATTTACGAGTTACTGTGTTCAGGAGTCTCTTCGAGTGCCATCCAGATAATTGAAGTGGGTTTTTTGGAAAAGCCAAAACCAAAAATATGCAAAACTATTTAAAAGAGCCTCCGTCTCGTTCAAACTACACTCGTAAATGCATGTAGTACGTATACATGCACCTACATGTGAATAAACGGATGAACAGTCGTATTTGAACACATTTCCATGAACTGGAGTGTGCTTTTCGGTAAAACTGTGTCATGTGAATATGGTGTTCTTGAATGGTAACTACTTTGTACAAGAAGTAGAGAACAAAAAACGAAAAAGATAAAAAAAAATTTGGATGCTAAACGATGTTATTAATTAAGACATTTGCTTGAATGAAGTAAGTACGTTTTTAAGTGCAACATAAAAAGCTATGTGGAGAGCCTTAAGGAGGTTTTCCGTAAATCGTATTTCTTTAGCAGCCGAACTGAGACTTTTTATCTCTATTTGTTAACAATTGCTATTGATGGATGACAGGTCTTGATTTTCGGATGCTTGCCAGTAATCAACTTCACTACAAACAGCAATAAAATTGTTTTTTGCAACCACGACCAGCAAATAGTGTTAAATTTATAAACACACTTGAATTATTGCAACGAATTGAAACCGTGCAGTTACAATATGTTAACAGCAACCGACATAAACTTTTTCATAAATTATCACAGCTAATTTTTGGTTTTTAATTATTGTAGTGTTGATTGCATTAGGCATTGAAGGTATACCTCTATCTCTCTCTAAGCAGGTAAGGAGTTTGGCTGAGCTCGAATTGATTATAAGAACTATCAATATCTGAACAAAGTCAAGCCGTGTTAGATACGCAGCAATAAGGTATAACGAAATTAGCGTATTACACAATCAAAGTAATTTGCACTACTTGATCTTGCTCTGCAAGTGAATTGTAGAGGAGCCAGCTTTGATTGCAATGAACGAAATTGGTTTCGGATACTGCACTTAACATGTGAGGCTCTTAAGGAATAAATGGTCCATTTAGCGCTCCTATAAAATCAATCTTCAATGAAACTTTCACATTCCTTCCAAATTATTCGGTGCCGACTTTTGTTTGTTTAGCTAAGGGTCGTTTAATATTACGAATGTCAACTTTACATTACTTGAATATTCTGTCTCCATGTTGATATCATAAAGTGACAACAGCATGATAAGTTTCAATGCCATATCCAATGTTTTCTACGTCTGTTGACTGAATTGAAGTGTATTCAATGTCAATTACGTTCCTGCGAGACGATGTGGAAATGTTTGCATCTATGAAAGAGCTTAAGTGTGTTAACTTGGCAAAATGTTGCTGTTATCCCGCATTGGTTCCTTAATATTACTTTCGAATCTTTAGAAATATTGTCAGCCTCTACTCAAGGAGCTTGTACCAATATTTTTGGCATTTTCATCTACTAAGAATATGGTAGCCGATGATTCAAAATAAGTTAACTAATTTTGGTAACAGAAACAATTGTCCTTGCTACATCAATTGTTATCAATCCATATGCGCGGGACCGGCTCCTGTACTCTCTTCTACAGTGTTTACCATGCATAATTCAGTGTTCATAATTAAATCTCTGTTCCCGTTGTTGATTCGGGTGTTTGCATCTTTCTAAAAAATTCAAAAAATTCTTATTATTTTCCATTTTTAGGTTGTGGTTTTTATTTTGGAACAGGCAGCTGTTTCGAGGCCGATATAGTCCCTTCTTCAGTGTTGCGTCTATTACCTAATCTATTGTCTATTGCCTTTATTAGACATAACACTGAAGAAGGGACCATATCGGCCTCGAAACAGCTGCCTGTTCCAAAATAAAAACCACAACCTGATACGTATTTTTTTAATTACTTTTTATCGTTAATAACGTTTACCCCACTAGACGTTCTTTGTTATGTTCGATGGAGCAACTCGTTATATTAGTTGGTTTTCTGCTTCAACGTTGTCTCGTTCGAAATATATATTATATATCCTTGCTCAACGCTACAAAACACGATTATTGTGGATTATGGATTGTGGATATTCCCTTTCTTCTTGCATTTTCCGCTTTTTGAGGTATTTCTTGAATCATACCTCTATTGGCCTTTTGGTTTGTCGTACGTATTTCGTTTTGTATTCTGGATATTCTTCCCTATAAATATTACTTTCGTCCTTCTTTAGTGAGTCTTGTCCTATCAATGGCAATCTTTTTCGAACATTTTTGGCATTTTTGGCAATCTTTTTCGAACATTTTTTGAAACTATGGAACTTAATAGACATGGAATGTCTTTTTAATTTGCCTTTCTTCTCACTTATGTTTGATGAATATTGAGGAATACGGTCTTTATTTTTATATGTGCTTCTTTCTGTTGTAAAATCCGCATAATTTCAAATTAGTTGCAGTCGTTTATTTTCGTTGTATCTAATATTAATAGTTTTTCTTGTTCGAAATCTTTAGTTTTTAGTGAATATGTGAAAAATCGGTGATTCCGGTTGCTTTGGGTGGTTGTAATAAGGTTAAATTTTGTTTGATTGTCTCTCGCGATATTATCTCTACTTTTTTTTGTCAAACGTGTCAAAATGTCAAAAGTGAGAATTTGTAGTGCTCTAATAATTCGTAAAAGAATGTTTTAACTTGTCAAAATTGCAACACTCACCGGACACTATCTTGGAATATTTTCGAAGATGGAAAATTAAAGTCAATCTGAAGACAGCACAATGCATATGTATAACCCGGAAGAGACGACAAGCTGAAAAGAGAATCACAGAATCGGCAACGAGTCCATGCCATGGAGGATGTGTACTGATCTACAAACAGATTATATGACCGACGCTACTCTACGGTAGTTCCGCTTTCTTTCACCAGACGAAAAACGCCAATAAAACAGCGCTCCCGTTCTTCCGAAACCGAGTGGTAAGAAGACTCTTGGAAACCTCATAGCGCATCAGAAACACATATACAAGCATACTTTTAAAAAAGTAGAAAAATACGCACAGGACAACACTTTAAAGCTTTTCGATATAATAGATCACCACGAAAGCAGTACTTTGGCATCCCTAATAAGCTTACGGAATAAAGACAATTCCAGAAACCCTAATATCCACCAAATAACACAGTAGAGTTTAGAGTCTTCAACAGTATCGATAGGCCACGATATAGTAAGTGGCCTGTTCCCTCCCAGCTGAGAGAGAGCCATAGTGCTAAATTGATCTAACTTTTCCACCGCATGCTCAGGGGAGAGGGGTGCGTACGGACATTTATGACACCAAGGCATGACTACTGAAAAGCACTCATATTTCAGAGACGGATCACGACATAGATACGAACACCCTATACACGCATTTAAAACGAGCTTTACATGATAGAGAGCTTGAAAATTAAACGACGTAGGTGATTGGAGGGAATGCCATGCCTAGCTTTCTGAACTTAACTATGCTTGAGAATAATTTTTCTGTTGTGATATACATGCTTGGATAGAAAATTTAAGAGAATGTTAATTCTCATCTTCCAACCATTTGGTATTCATGTCTTATTTCTCCAAAGTTTTCTGTTCAAATACGTTGAAAAATTAAGGTCGAATACTCTTGGTTTGAGAGTTTGTTTGAAGTGAGAGCACTTGTCAGCAGTTATGCTATGTCTGACACCATTACCAAATGTCTCACGCAAATAGCTTTGCATTGTAATCGGTGGTAAACCACGAACATGGACAAAGCGTGTTATTACATACTGTTCTTGAACTAAGTTCGTTGACACTTCATACCCTAACTCAGGAAACTGCACACTTCTAAAGTGTTTCTCAGGATTAGGGAAGAAATGGATGTCAATTGGTCCCAAATCACTATTATAAGCCTGATGGTGGAAGCTATTCCAGCCATTTTTTTCGAAAAGTTCAATTGTGACGCAGTCATAAGTGGCTTTCCTCCTCGCTGTTTCGATAAGGACAAATCCATGTTAAAGCTTACATGTTTTTTGTAGCGAAGTATTCTGCATAAGGTTTTTTGGTATAGTGCAGTGGTGATCATGGCAGATGTCGATGACATTACGTGTATTTTCAACCTTTTCGAAGCTTTTTATGTTCCTATTTGTTGATATGCCTTGTTGATATCCTATTTGTTGCTTTACTGTGCACATCTGTGTACAGTAAAGTAGCCTACAATTCATTTAGCCGGACGAAATTTTGTGATACCCTTTTATTGAGCTCTTTTTCGATGTGGAAAAACGCATATCGCGTGATTGTTGAAATTCGAGTCGATGGACTTATCTCGTTGGGTTTCACTATTTTCTTTCGAATAACTCTCAACATATTATGATATCAATGTGTTTCAGGGTTTAGATCTACACTCTGATGTCTTGATATGCATTCAATGTTACTAAAATGTGCGCTAGATCGTGCAGTTATTAGCCGATGTTCAAATAACCCTCGTTTAAAAAACTAATAAAAATATCATTAAAGCAAATAGGAGTGCAGCAATATCACACATGTAAATGTTTAACCAATCAGATGTCTGATGTGAGCTACCCATTGTAAGCACTGAAAGAGGAGCACATCCTCCCGAGCAATTTTAACACAACTGGCTAATAGTAATGGTCTTGTAGAGCTTTCTAACATAAGACAAATTAGCGCTGTTCGTCTTGACAATCGTTTTCTAGGATCAGAGTAACAGCAAAAGTATATAACACAACCATATGTCTAACAAAATGAGATCAAAAATTGTTGTTTTTTCAAAAAGAACGTGTACGTCCTCACGAAATCTTTAGGAATCAACCATTAAGCATAGTTACATCGAACATAAATCAATTGTCTCGAATCTTTTTCTTTCTCAACATGTTTTAGATGCGTCTTATCAACCATACGTGACCAACAAGGACTTGACTTTGAATATGAAAATGACTGCTGACCTGCTTATTTTCACATGCTTCGTTGTAGCTTTTTCCTTGCAGTTTTCGGTCTAATGCAGGAGTTATAATGGGCAACTATTTGTGAAGAAATAAATAATAATAGGTCGTTTATTATGATGAGAAAGATTAGTCTTAACATCCTGAACATAAAAACGTAAATACCTAGAATTTATGAGACTCCTCTGCAAAATAGTGTCAAGTGCATTTCTGTCCTTTGAAAATTTCTGGAAAATATTGGAGCCATGGAAGGCACTCCAACTAGCAACAAACAAACCGAGTTCCCAAACTACTAATTGAATCATAATTTACAACACACAGGAACTTCACAAAAATTATAGAAGCAACCCTAAATCAGTATCCAATTAATTTTCTTTACTCTTGCTCAATAGAGAATTACCTTCTTTCATTCGGAACACATATTTCATCCTATCTCGCCTCATATTAATCATATATTTCTCATCCAACTGTGATACAATTAAGTAACCAGTATGACAAATTTCCAGTTGGCCAGCCTTCATCGTACCCTTAACAAATGTCATGCCTACCACGAAAACGACAAGGGTGCCAAAAAACAGTTTATCAGATTAACAACTAATAACAGTATCGGGTTCGTTGGAACGCCGGAAAATCATGTTTTCCTTTTGGAAACAGTATTTACTAAACAATTTAACGATTACCATCAAAACTCACCGACAGCCAAACTACCATCAAACTACTACAACAACTCTACTCACTGTGAATGTCATAAGCAAACTGTATCCTTCATCTTCTTCGGGTTGGTTTCGTTTTTCACCCTCCGGGCGACAAATAACTCCAAGGGTTCTCTATTGCAAAGTTAATAAGAGGATCATAGGCACTACAGTTGCCGTTTATTACATTTTTCTTCGACACCATCATCAGGATACTTACCTCCTCTACTTCTCTACTCGAGTAGCAATACAGGAGCGTCGAATTACAGACTCGTAGAAGGATGAATAGAATGTGAAAGGAGTTTCGACATAAAACGAAATGTTTCTTAGATATTATATCTTTTTTTCATCTTGTTGTATTCGGAATACGGAAGATATCCTTTTCCTATTGATGTTTTGCCATTTTCCAAGAAGATATGGTTCGTACGGGTGCGAATTTTGTGTTTTTAACTGGCAAATAGGATTATTTTAATGTTCGCATGCATAAAGTATCGAAATGAAAAGGTGGTGTCGAATTTTGCAAGGCTAGGCGAGCGAACATGAGCTATCCAAACTTGCTGTTTTCTTTCTTCTGTGAAATTGGATAGGATGAGAATGTACAAGCAGTATGTGAGGCGAATTTCAATCATGATTGATTTCAGGATTTTTAACGTGAACAACGCAGCGCGGAAGCTAAAGTGGCTAAAGCTATTGCTTTCGAAACAGCGGCGCCAAGTTGCAATTCCGCTGTTGAACGCGGCATTGGTTTTGGAGAGATTCATTCCTACTACAGGTTTTTTTCTAAAGAGCAATAACAACTTGTGTCGATTATCAAGTTTAAATATTTTGCTTGACCCCTAACTCAGTTTCTTCTTTCTTCGTCTATCTCTCGCTGAAGAAATTGTTCCGTAACACTATTACAGTAGAATTATTCGGATAACAACATTTCTTCCACCTCGTAACACAATCTAACAATTTTCGCAGGTAAATTGATTAGTTAATTAAATGCCTTTACTTTCTCTGTCACCTTAGCTGAAAGGTTTGAAGTCCGGAAGCTTAGACTGTGTATTGGTTGGAACACTTGTCCTCAAGTCAGCAGCTTCGAGTTCGAGTTCTGATTGCTTAAGTTCAGACGTTTCTCGAGTTGACTGTCGTTTTGGGTAGCTATCTGACGGCTTATGGTCATGGAGCGGATCAAGAAGAGTGACACCGATCATATCATCTTTAGCTAAGATATATTTCTGTGCCTTTACCAAAAAATTGCTAGGCTACCACTTTCTGTGACTTGACGTTGGGACTTACTGTGCACGAGGCAAATACTTCTATAGATTGAAGCTGTTGGTATAGCAATGCATAATTTTCAATCATTTGAATTACAATGATATCGGCGTTGCTCAAAAACGGCGAATACGGCCGAAATTATTACATTCTCAGGATAAAATTGCATAAATATCACTTCATGGCAACTATTTTAGAAAGTATTTAAGCCTCGACTTTGTGATCGATCACATTGATTTGACCTCCTTGGGCTTTTCCATTCTTCGAATTGTTTGTTCCGGCACTCACAAATTTTAAAAGTAAGTTGAGTAGAGTTACAGTTGGTTGGAAAATTTGACGAAATTTTAAAATAAAATCCCCAGTAAAGCCGGAATTCAGTTGAAAGTTTATTTTCGTCGTTTCCGCATGAAATATTAAAACTTTAGTCCATGTCTAGTTAAAATCAATAAAATACATCTGCTACTATTTGATCGGCTCTTAAAAATCATTTTGGACATTATTCAATCCAACGTGAAAACTGCCACCGCTCAACACCTCAGCAAATAACAACTTAATTGCAAAAAGCTTCGCTCAAGGCCAGCTAACTCGAAGCCTATTTAAAAATTGCAAATGTGTATTATTCGTCCAAACAGAAAGCAAGCAAAACCAGACAAAAATGAAAATTTTCAATCGAAACTCGATTACCTCACCAGCAATTTCAACGAATAACCAAATTGATCGGTATTACCTGTTGTATATTTCCTAAGTGTTAACATTTCCCAAACTTCTTGAATTTCATCGCGGCCTGAAAAGAAGTATCCAACGGAAAGATGAAGATGCGCAGCAGTGCTGAACAAATGTTTACTAACGTTTTAAGGCTGCCGAATTGTCGTGTTCAAGCCACGATTGACTAAATTGACTATATCAGACAGTTTTGCCTAGGCACTGATTATACATATGTGTACAATGTGACTCCTATGTGACAATGTAGCCTTCCCTGGACAGGTTGCTCTGAATCAAATCAAATACATTTCATGTGTTTTTTGTCTGGCTTTTATTTTGTTTTTCGTTTCGTTTGCTGTCATAAAGGAAAAGGCGAAGACAAACACACTTGAACCGAAATTGTGTACACTGACAAAAATCTTTAGTTTTGGGGAATTCAATAGCATCCTCGTCGTCGTTATCAACATGCCTTCGGATGTTTTATTTACAGAGTTACACAGAATCTTCTTTTTGATGTATCGGATGCTGTATCGACTGGATCAAATTACCGCCTTCATTGGAAGCAGCACGATGTGAGAGGTCATAGTTCAGTGGGGAAGTTAGAAGCAAAATGTTTGGATTATTCCCATTAGACACTGTCTGAGGCACCTGCATCATTGGCTTCAACGTGCCTTAGTCCCAATTCGCACAATGCCAAGCGCCGAACAACAAACGGAGAACCTGAAAAATCGCGCACTTAACCATATCGCTTATCTATTTCAATTTCTTCCAATCTCTTTACAATGTCAAGAACAAAAATCCTCCTTCAACCATTTCGCTTAATAGGAAAAGAAACCTTGGAGCGAGTTTATCAGCCATCATCATCCAGTTGTTCTTCTATTGTAGAAAGCAAGATTTTTCGGCTGTAACTTTCCACTCAAATACAAGAATTTATACACACAGAGAAAATGTCTTTTCCGATTGTTTTAATTTCCGGTAAAAGATGTTGTTACCTCATACTAACACTCAGTCTATTCCATACTGCTCCCCTTGATCCCTGACGTTGTGCGGGCCACACAAGGATGTTGCAGGCATCAAATCCGTCTTGGTCACAATTGAATTGGGTCTGTCTGAAGAAAGAACAACACTTACTCAAGAAGTTCATCGCACGCCAGCGTATCCTTATGTGTTGAAGACATTCTTTGAACTCGGCAGAAAAGTTGCTTGAAATGGAAAGGAATCGAGTTGGATCTTTCCTTTCGTTTGTACGTTTTAAAATTGTATACGTTCAACATGGCGTGAAATTATATTTTGCTGTTTTCAAGTCTGTGCTGAAAGTCGGAAGGAACACCATGTTTCTCTTTTGTCTTTTTGTTAAGATATAATGTAGTCGAGCGGATATAATTGAAAGAGGGAAAAATAATAGAAAGACCCGTTCATCTATGGGGTTAGATGCGCACTGACCGCATCACTACGCTAAGAAGGAATTTTTAGCAAGAAAATGGACCACACCGATCAAGTAGACCATTACTGCGGTTTGCACCTTAGGATATCTCAAAACTAAAAACTGTTCAAGATTATTTGGCAGTAAGTTTTTACAACAATTAGTACGAATACATGGAAAACAGTTCTATCATCAATAATATTTCCTTTAAACAAGAATGGTACATACAACGTTTTGAGTATATTTCGCACGGAAGTTGGATATGTAAAGATCCCATCGGATCCTAAAAATTGTCCAGTGCTTACAAATCATTGATGATATCACAAATAGGTGGAACTTTCCAGATCTGACACTACTATCAGCCATGAAGACCGCGGCGCAATGTTGTCTTCTTAGTTGATTCTTTGAGTGTGCGCAAAACATAGTCCGTGGGAAATGGAAGTCTTCAATACTTACTCTTATTTTAAACCTTTTCAATGATTTTTCATGATAGATATGGTAGATAATTGGAGTGAGAAAATACTCAAGCGGGGAACGCATTATACCGGGTTAGTCCCATTATTTAGTTTCTTATATTAACTTTTATTATGAGTGAATTCAAGCAAAGTAAGCAAATCTAAGAAAAATCGCGAACAGCTTTTTCTCGATGTTAAAATTGCACGGGGCGACTGTTGGCGGAATTAAACCATTCCGATTTTCCAACTGTTTCAATATGAAGTTAACATTTGAAAGAGTCATGATAATAATAACAAACATAATAATTTTTATTTGGTTGAGAGGAGACTTACGCTAGCAAGTTCGGACCCGGAAAAGTACAAAACAATTGACAAATCAGCTAAACGCCTTCCCTGTCATACCGAGAACTCAGCGTCGACTGTCTGTCATATTTTATCGAACGACAGAAATGCTAAGGAAAATCTTATTCCCACCAGGGGTTCGATGGAGAAGAGTGACTAAGAAAGTTATTCCTTTTCCTTGACAATGGGCCTAACCAGCCCCTTCTCCTTTGTTAGAAGAACTATTCCAACCCAAGGTGGCTTGCAGTTCCAGGTATTGTAAATGTCAAAATCTTGCCGAATGAAAATTTAAGAGAAAACTTATTCTATAAAGTAAGTTCTAAGGTATCTACTTAACAACGCACAGAAAGCTTGTCTTTTTTATCGGAGATTTATATATATTAATTAAATAATTCCGTGTGTTTCTGTTTTGACCATGCTAGGGAGTCATCTATGGACACGTCGATATATCTGTATCCACTCAGCAGTTGCATTAGACAATAATCAGTCTCGTCATGCTCACCACTATGTTGTGGCCCCCAGCCACTGATGATGAGCGTAGTCCATCTACCACGGGTTTCGTCAATCAAATTTCTCCCGGAAAAGTTAGAATCCTCCTTTTCTCCACAAAAGTACCATCTCCAACGCCCTCGTGAGACGTCTTCTGTTTTATGTTAGTCTACCAGTCTTGGCCACAAGATGACTGAGAACCAATGCTCACGCAGAATCCTTATTCGCTCACGCTGATCAAAGGAGCTCATATTTGAGTCCATCCTGAACCCAAGCTATTTACTGATTTCTTCGGCTCGATGATCGTTTCTCCAACCCGAACGGGAATGACATGTGGGATCCACGCCTTGGTCTGTCCGCTCGCTTCGGTTCTTAGCAGCGCTAGTCTAAACCCACAGGAGGTCATCAATTCACTCACTCTGCGCAGTTTCATTCTTAGTTTGATACTATACCTACTAGTTCGACAGCACTTATGGCGACTTGCGCTGCTACGTCATCAGCGTAGCCGATCAGGTGCGACTCGTCTGGTAGCTGCATCCTTTAAATTCGTTGTACGATACATTCCATAAGTCCGGGCCAAGAATGGAACCTTGCGCCACCACTGAGTTACATCCATCCATCGCAGACCCCCATGTGCCTTTCAGTAGCCGTGCGAGATACTTCGGCACCATGAAATATTCCACAGCAACGTCACTATCTGCACACTTAGCAGAACTAAAGACATTCCTCACATGTTATCAACAGAATTTTTCACTTCCATTACTGCATTGATTGTTCACAGTACTGATGAGAGAATAGACCCCAGCAGCTCGGATGACATCCCCGAATCTCTCTCTTTCTCTCTCGGATGAGCCTCTGGAGTACTGGTGATACGTAGGGGTCGATAAGCAGATGGTTGCTCCGAATCCCCTTTCTTCTGGCTAATCATCATTAAACATCCTCCTGCAGGCAGGCGTTGAATGTTCTGGGCACCATGTCAGGGCAAAGTTGGCTAACAAGCTGTACCACTTCCGCTGGGATATCATCTAGTCCCGTGGCCTTTTTCATTTCAAAGTTTGCACTGCTCTGTTCAGTTGGATGGCACAAAAAAAGCGGGCAAACAACAGGAAATTTTTCAAATAAAGCACAGGAAAACGAACAACCTCGTCCCTTTTCTCGTCCGATTTTCACCTCCGTTTAGATCCGCGTGGCCCGCGTATAACCCAAAACCCACGTGACCCACGGCGTTTAAATAACAAAAAAAATAGTCCCTCACGGTTATTCCCTGCACGTGACAAGAGTAAAACCAAATTGTCCGATTTTAAGGGTGGAAAATTGGACACTTGGAGAATCAGATCCTATGGACCGGCATTTGTCAGATATGAAAAAGCAGGTTTCGAGACATCTTCATCAAACAACTGGTGATTTTCGGTGGTGGAACACGTGCACACTTTGAATTCAATACTATAATTCAATGTTTTGGGGCAGATAATGTTTTCGGTTGAAGACGCAGGTCATACTGAAATTGAGCACTATTTCTATTTGAGTTATAAAAGCGGCACCAGGAGCTTGAGTTCATTGATGGTAAAGGAGCGCAGGCAAACTATCGTTTCGAGGTTAGCTTGATATTATATCTAGTGAGGAGCATTGTACAAAAGGAAGTATGTTCAGAACAAAATAGTGATCGGGAGATGGTATGTTTGCTGGATACCAGTAAATCCTCGAAAATTCCTTGAAAATGGTTTATATCAAAACAATAACCTGCAGCATGTAGAGGCAGACATTTTGGGGTCGGAGAATGTATTCAAAGTTATATATATGCGCAGGAGCAACTGCCAGAGATGGAGATGGAAAAACAACTGCATCAGGAAGGACCATACAATCAATTGTGAAAAAATCAATTTCCAGTGTCTAATTTTTACACTTACCCAAATCGATCCCCTACAAATCACACACATTGAATTAATACAAACAAAGTAGACATAATTATTTTGAATTAAAGTTTGTAAACAAAGTAAGCATTAATATTTAGAATTGAATTAAAGTAAACCAAGTAGGCGATGAGTGATATAAATAGTAGTGAAATTTTCCTGAAGAGGAAGAGTTTTTCTTCGCGTCAAAAGGTACGGACAAGCCTCTGTTTCCTATCACCCAATGTGAGGCTGCATTGGGGTGTCTTTTTGAATACTGGTTCACGTATACAACATAAATTGTATACCGGGAATATAATAAATATAAATTAATAAAGTTGGTGTTATTAAATGAAACAAAAGTTTTATTTATCTCTCCGTCTAAGAAACATAAATTATAATTAATATAATATAAAAATTATATTATATTATATTATATTATAAATATATAAATTATATTATAATTATATAATATAATAATAAATTATAAATAAATAATTCCTAGACCGAGAAATTGACGAGCTAATGGAAAGTTGGACAAAGAAATACAATACGAACACCATACAAAATTGTGGACCAGTAGAATTGATCAAAAAGGGGAACCAAAAATCCTAATTGACCCCTAAACAAAAAAATCAGCAAATGGTCAAAGCAAGATTCCATATGAATGCGAGATAATCTTGTCAACTTTGGTGGAAGGCAAGGCTAGGTTGTATCGCAACCTACGTGGAAATCCTTAAAAGCGTACAAACTTTGGGCAAACGTTTGGAAGGACCTCAGTCTTCATTCGAAAATAGCTCAGCTGAGAGAAGCCGTTTAAGCCACTCAAAGATTATTAACTCCCATCGAATGCAGTTTATTTGAATATTACCATATTTTCAAGTATGTTCAAATACCGTCCTTTATGTTGCAACATCAGCTGTTATGCATTTGTTGTAAATCATGTGTTTTGCAATGTTGAAATCAGTTGCGTCTGTCTTTCAAATGCTTTTCACTCAATACTTTATCCGTGCAAACTCAAATATTTATTAAAGTACAGGCTCCTTGCATACAAGTTGCTCTTAAACCTAAATACATTGCCATCCAATATTCCCATGCAATCATCCACATCCAATTCGTATTGAAGTTATCATTTTAACATTTGTGGGCATTTTCGCCCGTAGAGCCTTTGATCTACCCCCTTCAACTCCTAATTACCTTGTCCATTCGATCTGGGTGGTTGTTACCTAGTTCATGGTTTAATCTCGGTCTCCGGGACTCCGTAGTTATGAATAAATTATGAATCATATGGAGTCATCCAATTTGAGTGCTCACATTCACATTTTTTAGCAATAAAATATCCTTATCGCTAATCTTGTGGTTTACTATCAACATATGCCTATCTAGAGCCGATTTTAATTGTTCGTGACAAGAAATCTTTTATATTTCGATTCCAATTTAGCTTCTTTGAACTGCTCCCTTAAACACATCGGTACAAGTCTTTTCTTTTAGTCAATACTTAAAAGGATGTTGTCTACGGTGTCCTTAAAAACCCGTTCTAGAAAAAAATCCACAACTATCCGTCCGTTTCGGTGCAAAATTGAAATTTTTATTCTTTCGTAGCAAAAAGATTTATTTCAAATGCATCAATTAATCGTATAGTGTTTTTTTTAACTAATTTGTCATAGTTTTCGATAGTTTTGTCTAATTTTCATTGGAAACGCGAAAACTATTGTCTCCTAGCTTTGATAAGTCCCTGAGAAATCTATTAGAATATACTTGAAATTTCGCAATGCAACTTTTCATCACGATTTCGTCCTGATTTTTTATACATCCAGCAAACTAAACAAAATTTACAAAAAAAATAGAGAAAGTGTAAACAATTTTAGATTTTTCTAGCAAAATTGTTGATCGATCTGCGCGGTCAACTTTAGATTAACAAAATATGACAAATACCTATGGAAAAATCTTTGCTATGTTGGCTATTGAATAGCTTTGACCTCTGTATGGATAAAACACATATTCCAATTACCATTCGATTACTTATTATTTTCTGTACCAGCCGAGCCCTATCTCTAACGAATCCTTGCTACTACCAGTAATGTCTTTTCTGTCAGTAGATCTGTATGTGAAAATTTCGTCTAGTATCATGCTGATATCGTGAAAGAATGAGCCAAAGGCGTTGCTTATAGTTAATTATGGCGCGATGCACACTGGAATAGAAATAAAATACACGAAAAACGCAAGCGAATGAACGGTGGTCCAAAAATTATGCCTGAGATACTAATTTTTTATCGTAGAAATAGCATCGCAACCAATTCATATTATAAGACTAAACTGCACAAACTGAAGTCGAAAACTTCAAAAGATTAAAATTTTACTGTCAGACTTCCATGTCAGAAAGCTGAGGAGCTGATTGAATTCCTGACAAAAATAGGAAATGGTTCCACTCACCCCGTAATTATTTTTTATATCAAACTTCTCTTATGTTTAAGTTCACCTGTATCAATCCACCTTTTTGTGTTTTCAACTTTATTGAAACCCTTTTCTCAAGTATCCTTTCGAATTTCCCACGCAAGTAACAAAAGAAAAAACAATTTGCCTCGAACAAACGCGAAAAACGATTGAAACAAATCTTGATATCTAAAATCCTCTCCTCAAGGTGAAATTGGCATATTACAAGACATCTCGATAAAATCCTCAATAAAGTCTATTCGTCTATCAGACTCTCATATCAAACAAGTGCTATTGTGTCTGCACTAGTCTTTATGCACACAAATAATAGACACAAAACCACAAATCAATAATGGAAAGATAAAACGTAAATGAAACGCAGAATTGAAAATGAATTGTTTGTTCTCATTGTGCAATTCCTTGTTCGTTCTGTCTAATCGAGCATCATTTCAAGAGATGCACGTACGTACGGCACTTATCTGAAAAGAAAATATCAAATAATGCTTTGGGGTGAAATCGAAGACAGTGAGAAACTCACCCCCAACGTGGATTTTACTTTTTCACGTTGTTTTTTTTCTATGCGTTTTGTTCTGTACACGAGAGCAATTGTAATTACCTGTTATCATTGTGCTAAAGTTGATTTGAGTTTTGTGGGAGAATTGCTATCTTGTTGTTTGTTGCCAGAGAGATATGGATGCAAGATATATGGGAATTCGTACCCTTGAACCAGAACAAGCCACGAGGGAGTTTTTATTATCGTTGTTTAGGCTTCAAATGATTAAATTATTCTCGTCTCGATAGATTGGTCGTTTGTTTTTTTTTCTGTCTTATTTTCCGAAGTGATATCGTTTATCCTTGTCAAGAGTATGGGTTTTAATGTTATCCTGCTGGTCCGAATGCATACTGTTATATATTCTGTTTCAATGGTTATATTTTGCGTTGATTGGCATGAATACCTAAGTGTAAATGAATAAAATGGTTCCACTCACTCCATAATTATTTTCTATATAAAACTTATCTCATATATAAGTTCACCTGTATCAATCCACATTATCACCTGTATCAATCAATAAAATGAATAAAATACCTAAATACTTACCACAACGCGAATCAATGCAGGAAAATCGATTTAACACTTCGAATGATTCTTAAAATTCTGATAAATGGGCGAGTACTACTTGTTCGATGGAAGCAAACTGCGGACCTAAAGTGTTTTGATTACTAAATCTTATTTACTTCGTTTTTTTTGTTTTCAAGTTTTTTATTTCAAACTACAAGTCATTCCAACTTGCTCGCATAAATCGCTCAATTCGGATGTTACTTAGTACAATGCCCAGAATGGTCTACTCAAGCTTACCGTCAGGCTTCAATGTGAAAAGTATTTTCATGATTTATTCCTTTTCTTTTGTTCTGTTTCTTATGTTTGCTGCGTTTAGCATTAATTTTATTTATTTTTTTTTATAATTTGTAATATTATACAAAAACTTATTTTTAACCATATGTTAACCTAGTTTTTAAGGCCTAAACATCTACACTGAAGCATTCAGGGTGTAGCTTCCCTACACAACACTCATTCCAACATGGATTAGCTGATACACATTTCATCGCGGGTGTTGTCTTGGCTTGTGTATTTTATACATATTCGAAACCTAACGAAAGGCAGTTATCAGCTTGGTTTGAAACTTGGTTAGTGCTCGCATGAATTTTGTCTTGGGTCTTGTAACGTGTTTTGGTTGTTGTTGGAGATTTGAAATATGTTTTAAGGGCACTTTGCACTTCAGACGTACAAAAATTAGCTGTTTTCAGGATTTATGAAAATACATTCCTCAGATTAGCTCTCAGTTCTCTTATGATATGGACATGAAAGCATTGAATGGGAACGTTTGGTGTGAAGATTATTTCATAAGGCTTTATTGGAAAATATATTTTCACAAGCAATCACCTTGAATTACACTTACATTAAAATTAAACAGAAGTTCTTAACATTTTTTCTGTCATATGGAAACTTGTACCAACTTTTGAATGTATTAGAGCCAACAAATACTTAGATACCAATGAAAAAAACTAAGACATCATATCTTGTAACAATAAAACATATATTTTCTTAAAAATTAAAAAATCAACCACATTTAGAGAACGTTTTGCTTAATGTACAAGAAATAAATATAGTTTTCGTGGATATTTTGCTTTTGGAAGGTTCTTTCTGGGTCTCCAACAATAATCTGCTAGTATTGTTTGACTCCATTTTCCTTGATAACGATTTTTCATATTGGAAATGTTTTGATGAAAACGCTCACTCACAGCAACCAAATTTCCCGGTAAGAAATCCAGATATGAGTCCTTGATGTGAGAGCCAGTTAAGGATAGTTTACACGTCAAAAGTTTATATCACATTATGCGTTCATTTATCATGTCTTTGTTATTTTTCGCTTTATGGTTTCCTAGGAAATTTCGGAAAAAGTTCACAAAACATTCACAGGCCTTTTGTTCCTGATCATTTAGTTTGCCTTCCAAGCTCTTGTCAATTATCACGCCCTCGGGTTTGTGGACCTTAGAATATTCTCTCTTAAATTTGCGTCACAAACTGTCTTCACCAGAGTTTTTTTTAATAAATTTTCAAAAGATTTAATCAAAATTTAGAAATTTTGTCGAATTATTGATTCCGGTTGCACTGATTATCTGAAACCAAAAAACTTAACACAATTTCAAATGTGAGCCACAAGACTCTAATTTGAGAATTTGAGATAGAATTTCAAAAAATAGTTCTTATACGCTTTAGATAACAATATGCAATTTTTCGCACTTTTTTGAGATCTGAATAGCTGATAAGAAAAATATAACCAAACGATCTTAATGCTTTTTGATTATCTTGTGGTGTGTTTAAGATATCATGATAGCAGTTTGATAAAATCTTTTTTTGAGAAAAGAATTTTTGAAAGTGGTTGTATATAATTCATAATAATAAACTGGTCTCACCATCTATCTCCTGGGCCTGTGCCATTGACTCTTTCCTCCTCTTCAAAGAAATCTTACAAGACTGTTTTCTCTTTTCTGTTTAGTATCTGGGTTTGTTTGGCAAAATTGCGCAAGAATCTCTCCGAGCGTTCGATTCCAAAAGCATTACGTTGACGGACAAACACTTGGACATTTAGGCAAATATTTACTCCCATGATTTTTACCACCTGCAAAATTGGACATTAGCGTTGCAAGAAACATCACATTTTGGACGATTTTTACAGCAGAATGAAGATGCTACGGAACGAAAGTTCAACTATCCAATAAAAGTTCAATAAATCTCACAAAAAATCTTAATAGATTAGCTTGATAAGTTCCTCAATTTGTTGCGGCTTCTTATCGTGTTTATTGACCACTGATTCCGAGAAAGCTCTATGGAACAGCTCTAAACCACTCACATCAACTATTTTTACCTAAAAGACAGTTTTGATACCGTGGTTCATTAGCCGTGGAAATTGTTTCATAAGCAAGTCCCAATTTTTTCGACATCAGCAATAGAATGCGGATGTGTTTGAATAGCCAATCCATAACATTTTGCCAATTTGCCAGTTGCTTTATCTAAGAGTTTACTCCCACCTCTTTCGCCAATGCCCTAGTCAGTTTCATTAAGATGAGTTAACATTCTCGTTTCAGCAGGCCCATCCCATTCTTCTGTAATAACTGCATACTTCTTTGTGGCATAATATGGTAGTGTCACTAAAAAACTTTGACTATCTTGCTAAAATATTCAACGTATATTGGTGATGTTGTACCCATATACGTTGAATATTTTTTGGCCATGTTTCTCAAAACAACGCATAAATCCTATTTGCGATGGCTCCTATCTCCATTTTCAAGCACTCGAAATGTGATTTCTCGTACAATTTTCTTCATGGTAGGGAAGAATTCTTCATATTCATGTTGATCATCCTCCGTTTAATTTTTCCACGAGAAACATCCCTGACAAAGTTGAGTATAGCGCACAAAAGAGCTATTTTGGAGATAGACTCGAGAATACCCGTTGCGGCAGCCAGCGCTGGGTCTGATGAAAGGACCCCCCGATGAGAAGAAACGTAGGGATAAACAGATTTGCTGGCCATTCGTAATTTTAACAGAAGCGCAAGAAAGATCAGAGCTTTGGGTGAAGATAATCCAGGATTGGGAGGGAAATCGTGACAAACTATCTCTACAGCTTTGTCGGAGCCGCTAAAGTTTCCCGGTGACTCGTTCATCTTTACATTTGCTTCACTAAAAACTGATGAACTATCTATCAAAATGGGTCAAATCTTTACTTTCTGTAAAAAAAATTCTGAGATAGCCCGGTAGACTGGCCGAAATTCAGTCGAAAACTGGAAAAATTGAAAGCTGCTACGCAAAATGCCAATGGTTGAGCATGGCGTATAAATATCCTTTTAATAGGCGAGTAGCTGATTCAACTGCATCCCATGCAATACTATTAGGTGTACAACTTTTCTCCCATCGTTTTCTTATGGGCTGCAGTAAGCATTTGGCGGAAATTTTAACTTTTTATTTGAATGTGAATAAATTATCAGATGGTTCCAAGTGCTTATGGTGAGGCGCTTAATGTCTTAAGAACTGCGATTTGAGTTCATCAAATGATGACAATTTTTCTAGCTCGGGATTCGATTGAGACCCGAAAGATGGAAAAAGTAAGAGCCAGCGATGCGAAATATTTTAAAATATAAAAATGTCACCATTATTTTACGATATCGCCCAGAAAAATATTGCTACACTCAATATAATTGACAGAGAAGAAGAATGAGAAGTAGAAAATTACCAAATATTTCCTAAACACTTACCCGAATATTCAATTTAAAAGTCATTGTTCCTGGCCAATTTTTGCAAGCGTCTTATTAAACACAAACAGGCAGTCCTTGCTGTAAGTCGGCATTATCCACGAAAACCCCTATAATGTTTTACAATGCCCTAACAACAACCACTAACTTATGAATGAAAAGGAAATGACTAGGACACGAGTTGGAGAAGGAAACCCTAGACACGATCTTTCAATAACTTTGAAAAAAAAAATTAAATTAATAATACTGTAGAAATCGATAAGTGATTCAATATATGAATAGGTGATTAACATGAATCAATATCAAAGGGTCAATACATTTAATTATTAAAATGCGATAGATAGCTTCCTATTAAAAATTAAACAAACCACTTTATCATTTCTAATAATTTCTTAAGCTGTAATTTGCTAATAATTGTTTATGTAATCCCAGCAAACTCCACTTACCACTTCCAACCAATAATCAAATTTATAATGCATGTAGTTATTTCTGCACTTTGTTCTTCATTGCAAGCTGTTGCATTAACATTTATTGTTAAGCAATTACTACAACTTCTTCTTGACTCACGAAATTGCATTTAATGCAGTTGTTCAAAATTCATCGAATGCTTATGATGCAATCAATTGTTGTATGTTGTAGGGAACGTGTTAAACGTTTTGAGAATTTTTTATAAAATTGGTGATTTATTTTAGTTATTCCGAATGCAATTTTTACAGAAAGGATGCCATACAATGATGTAAGATATTGTTGAATCATTTGAATTGAATTCTTATATTTTACTGGCCAAATATAAGCTTGAAATTAAGCGCACAAATAATTGATGAGTAATCTAAAATTCTGACCGCATCTAGGAAAAATCACTGCGATGGTTAATATTATCTTCAAGTTAATCAAGGGAAAGGATAAACAAAATTTGGTTAGTCGTTAGTCCACTAAATATCTTTTATTGAGATATTTTCTAGTCTTTCTCTCTTATGACTCTTCTCATGCTTTTTGTTCTGTTTTAGAATAAATGCTTGTTGGTTCTTATATTCGGATGACTGAGACGGTGGAGTTTGTAATATTTTGAAAAAAAAAAACAAATTTAGAAGAGATCTTACCACGAAGATAAATGCATATGGACTCATGACGCATGATCAATAAACTTTTATAAGAACTTACAACATTTCCTGGGTGACCGGACACGGAGACGGGATAATTCTTGCGAATTAAAACATCTTGAGTACCCGCTTGTTGGATTCTGTCTCGAATTCTGGAATTGGACAATTACGTAGTTCATGTGCATATGTGGGACATAACTATGCATAGTAGCGTTTCATCCCGAAATTGTAAAACGTAATTTTCAAAGCTGATCAATCAGGAAGCTTTAATTTTTTTTCTTTAAGAGACTTGAACTAAACTTGGTTCTTGGGAATCAAAAAAATTCCAATAGGTCAGTGCCCGTTTCTTTACTACCTCAGAACACATTGCCCACCGGCTTTTCTGTTGCATTTGATCTTTAAAGATGCACTCAATGCTAAATTCCGTAATATTTGAACAAAAATTGTATATTTCGATGACAAATTATTGAATTGGCTGCAAAAATTGAAGA
Source organism: Stratiomys singularior (assembly GCA_954870665.1). Classification (NCBI taxonomy): domain Eukaryota; kingdom Metazoa; phylum Arthropoda; class Insecta; order Diptera; family Stratiomyidae; genus Stratiomys; species Stratiomys singularior. The sequence continues at coordinate 5,696,129 of OX940877.1, forward strand.
CATTTAGCGCATTTACAGGCTAAATTGAATAAATTCAGCACATTTAGATGCTAAGTTGATCAATTTTTCGCTATTATTCACAGAGTTTGAGCAATCAGTTTTGAATATGAAATGTAAATTGAAGATATTTATCACATTATAAAAAAAATATTAAAAATTTAGCTTGGTATAATTTAATGCAGCTGACTGGACCAAGTAGCCAAAACCAGCTTGAAAACATATTCGAATCAACGCAGGACAAGCGTGTAACGTGTAATCTGGCATTTATTGCGTCGAATATTCTACTTGGTATGAACTGTACATGGAGCAAACGAGGAGAACAATCGGGATAGAAAAAGCAGATGAATCAGGATGTAGAAAATTGTAGGTCAATAGTTATTCCAAATCATCAAATGGTAATACGTTTTCCATCTTAAAGTTTTCATTGCGTAATTACTCCTTTGAAAGCTATGTTTAATTGCTCTTTATTATTGTAACTAGTTCTTTATTACCTCTCATACTAATGCACGCTCACAAGAAGTTTCGCTAGAGGAAACTGCTCGCGTTCCTTTCTTGTCATGATATAGATAATTTTTCAACTGCTTATAAATTTGTTAGATCTTCTAAGTATGCTTATCCGCTGTGAGTTCAACGTTCTTCAATTTTGATATGTAAAAAAGAGAAATTCCAAGTTTATATAGCTGATCAACATAGTAGAACATATTCCGGGTTGGTGCCCGATTTCGAGTACTTTGCCCTGTGTTCTCCTTTAGAAATTCAGCTGATATCACCGAATTCGAAGAAAGAAACTGATTCCTTAACCATTCAGATTTGTTTTTTGAATTTGGAATACAGCTTTCCCACAACTCAATGTTGCAGTAAATTAGCAACTTTTTCGCACTTTCTCTGCGATAGTTTTAAAATGTGCCTTTGAAAATAATTTACGCAAACAATGTTTATTGCTGATTTCGTGGGCGCGTCAATACAAGCACTAATTGCCTCTTTTCAGCACATTCCTGGAAATAACAAAATCTCTTGTATCTTGTGCATCGCTTGATCTAGCAGCAATTTCAGTGAAGTATCAGACATCGTATCTTATGCAACACACACTAGGATCGAGAAAGTCATAAACATTCGAGGCTGCAGTTGAAAATTATTCACTTTCATTTCAACCAATTGTAGCAGCTAAACAACCACTTGAAAACTTACACTTCATTACACATATTCTTTGGTGTCAAATGTAAATATACGCGAGAAGAAAAAAAACAACCGAATAATGATATTTCGTCTAAACAAAATTTCCCTCTCACAACTGCAACTATCATTAAACAATCTGGAGAAAGTTTAACCCAAGATCAAGCCAACCATCCCCGAAAGACAAACACACCATTCAATAGACATCTTTGTCGCGACTCAAGGCTGTGAAAACTAGGGCTTCCAGTCGGCCGTTGAATAGTCTGCGCTCACAATGCCCTTGTAATTCGGAAAACATACAAAGTTTCCAAATAATGTGCTAATAAAGCTATTGATCTCAATGCATCATTCCACACAATTCAAAGGTAAACATATCCGTAAATTAGGCGATCCAACAAGATACAAGATACGCTGCTGAGGTGACAAATTCCAGAATAAACATGAGTCAGCAAAACCGGCAAAACTCGAAAATGACCAAGAAGCAGCCAAAGGAAAGTAATCTGTTGGACAGTAGGTTGGCTTGGGCTTGTAATTGACATCAATATTTTAAATCGGTGCTCCTTGGGAGGTTCGTGCGTTGTTTATAAACACGGAAATCAAGAACTGCTGGAACCGAATGATTCACATGTTGAGGCTGCGCTTTGATTGATACTCTCAGTTTTTTGGACGCCGAGTCTTGACATTGCTGTCGGCTTCAGCAGACAAAATGTACTTAAAGACGACTACTACCTGTGCAAAGACGCTGATTGAGTGATTGGTGTTCACTTTTTCACACCTCGAGTACCGGGAGCATCATCAAAGATTGCAATCCGTGTCGAGCTAATCAACAGCGAGATCACCTTCAATCATGTGTTACGCTCATTGACAATGTCCAGGCACCATTCGGAGGAGAAAACTTTTACTCAAGAGTCAACGTACCTGCCAGCAGTACGAGTATAATTGCTAGTTAGAGTTTGGCCCCTGGCCTAAGACCTGTTGATGGTTTTCTGTGGAATCCACGTATCTGCACTGAATGGTTTTACTAGCGATATCGTAGGTCGTTGCAAGTTTATGGAACAACATTTGGTATTGGAGATTAGTTAGCTAACAGCCTTTTCATGACGATTGCCCATACATAAACGCCCGCATCCACAATCACTTTCATCGAAGTCGTAACAGTTTGTTATGGTCGCCGAAAATCACATTTTCGCCGGTTGGCTTACTTAACCCTTTCATTTTGATACTGATCCAATTCCAAGCGAGTTTGTCGGCTCTTTTTGAACTTTTCCAACCCGATCCTTAATGGTACTAACACTTTGTACGAAATAGATAAGATCCAACTCCAATTGACGATCAGATCCTCCTGTTTCCTTGTTCTAGCCACATTATCTCCACATTCATCTAAACATTCCAACATGAATGGGTTAACACACTCGCGCCAACAATATTGACTCCACAACTCCTTGAGACAATCAGTGTCAAGACTTTTAATGACCTTGGCGCAAAGATGTTTGGCAAAGCTGAAAGTGAAACCAATTAAAATTGCATTTCATCTCTCCGCAAAACAAACGAAATTTCTTTTAATTTATTATGCATTATGTGTGTGTCTCTTGCCTGAGTCACATTTTTAACCGGAAATCTAATGGACGTAAAAATGAAATTTTGTTAATTAAAATTAAGTTCCTTCTCTGCTATTTCGGGCGAGCACAAGCAGAAGAAAGGTATTATGTGAAAATTCAGATTAAGATACATATTTGCATATTCGCGTTGATTGTCGCAAATTTTAAAAGCAATAAAATCGATAAGGAATTACATAACGAAGATTATTTCATTTTTCGTTTTGCTTTTGATGATTTTTTTGTGCAAATCCAAGCGAGCGTAGTTCACTTTGTGCCGGATTGTGGGTTGAATAAATAAAATTGATATTAATAAATCACTGAATCTTTCTACTTGGACTTTTCGAATGTAGTTTGAATAAATAAAGCCAATTGAATTAGATAAGTCAACGCTTATGATTGAAGTTATGTAAATCATTTTAAATTTGAATTATGCATTTTGATTCATTTTAGCTATTATGAATTATGGTCACTTTATCTTTGGGCGTCTTTTGAGTTGGTGTTTTTTTTTTTATTTTAATTTAGACAAAAACTGTAGAAGAATTAAAAGTATGAAATATAACAATTGCAAGGTGAAATTGCAAAGAATTAAGAATACAATAGGGAAAAAAGTCTCTGAGACAACCGAACTATTTTAAAACCCTTTTTTTTGAAAAATGGTACACCATTGTCAAGTAGAATTCGTAATAATCATCGATAATTTACATTTCGACAAATGTAAGTAACACCATCAATTCGTATTTTGATATCTGCTATAAAGTGCGCAACTAGGAAACGTCCAGTTGAAATTCTGACAACTTAGCAGAATCCTAGTAATGTTGTGAAAATTTCAAACTGAGCTGATACATTTAACTCTAAATCGTACCGGCAATCATTTGTTTCAACTTTCGACAAAAGGGTCGTTACGATGAAGGGAGAAAACAATAGAGAACAATATAAAAAAAAATTATCTACCAATTAACAGTCCAGTTTAGATATCTCTTCTATAAACACCGAATTATGTTTTCGCAATTGAGTGAGACAAGTTGATTTAGCCATTACCACGCTTGGCATAGTTTGTTGGCAATGTCAAGCGTTGCAAAAAAAGATTCTCTTGTTATCGGCTCAACCATTACTTGTAGTTCGCGAAATAGATAATTAATTACTAAGCGAAATTGTGAATGTGAAAGTAGGTTGTGGACTGATTTTTGCCTCTTTCATGTTCTACGAAGGACCGATTTTTTTTAAAGTGATCGTCCGAAACATTTTAGTGGATCGTCCGTAAATGAACTATTTGTGACTGATTCAAGAATTCTTTAATTGTTTTTGTCCATTTTTCAATCGTGTGGGCCATAGAAACCAATGCTGATATTTATAAGTTGTTACTAATATTTACTCTTCGGGAGAAACTACAAAAATCTACAAAAGATTAATAACCGAGTAATTCTAATTAATTATAAGTCTTTTTGAAGGAGAAAACTACTAGCACTTCATTTCAGAAACATTTTCCGCCTGGAATCAACTCAAGTTTTTGGCGCAGCCACAAATTTGCAGAAGAAAATCGAAAGTTTAAAGGTACAAAAATGACTTTAACACCTAGTGAAAGGAATCTAATTAGACATTTCAATTTCAAAACGTATTCAAATAACAATCAGAGGAAATTTAATGTTTGAATCATATCAGAACTTAACCACAGTCAAAATACTTTCAAAAGTTGAGGTAACAAAGATTGCCTATTAAATCCGCTCATCAATTCACTTAGTGGTGTGTAAAGTCTACAAAAATCAAGACCAAGTTTCCTCACCCATGGATCTGCTTAGATTATTTAGCTCAAAAATTAGTCATGAGATAATGCCAAATTATCCGTGGCATGTCGTTTTGATTCATCACGCCAATCATGTCGGGGTTCAAGCAAACAACCCCTATTAAAGTTACGGCAACGGAGAGGAAACCAGTTAACACATTCTTCCAGATTGTCGAAGCCTGACTAGCTGCCGTCACATTGGCACATAGCACAATTTAACGTCACAGTGCTGTAATATCCTGGAAACCTGTGAGGTTTCTTTGGTTTTTATACGACAACATGATTGATCATATATAAGCAGTGAAATGCGGCGAGCTAAGGGCCAATCCTAGCTCATACAACATCAAACGGTGGTCTCCTATACAAAAATAATCAGTGATAAGTATGATAGGAATGAGCAATGTAGATTTCAACGGTTTCCACTTATTTGACGAAAGTTAAGAGAATTCATATTGAAATCTATTTGACTCTTTTTCTAGGACCTCAAAGTCTGTAATTTATAATTTTTTTACTGTCTTTGGATTGATACGACTAAAATACATTCCTATTTTATGAGATGAGATGATTTCCTATGAGATGGTTTCTGATGCATGTAATCATATAGCATAAAGCATGAAATGGAATTATAAATTTTTTTTAAGTACTAAAGCATTTTACACAAGCCCGTTTACACTCACAGCAATCCTTTTGAAGTGAACTTCGGTTTCCGACGGGGAACGACAATGGCTGGGCTTGAAGTTGACTGTAGTTATTAAGGATACTAGGAGGAATCAAGCGGGTGGGAGCGGATGAAAGGGAAGATTTTTAAACACAAACATGGTGCTGGCACTTGATCTTTGTCCTTGCAAAATTCGAATTATCTCGTTATAATGTACTTAAGTTTGGGGCCAAAATACACAGACTAGTTAGAAGGCAAGTTCGATACGAATATATACTATTCACATGCGAAACATATTAGTTGTACAAATCGCAACTCCACTTTTCGGAGATCATTTCAATTCAGTTGTTCATGTGAGGTGACCCGGAATGCGAGCTGGCGTCAAAAGTAAAAATGAAAGTATGTTTAGGTTGGTCAGTAGTGAAAGCATTCAGTGTGCGTCAAACTTATAAACCATTGGATATGGAACTATAATAAATCAGAGGAACAAGCCAAAATTTGAAGAAAAAAAAAACAAATTTAATTTCAATAAAAAATATGTGAGATCACACGATCCGAAACGCTTCCTTCAAAACAACCAACGCTAGGTACCATCAAACTAAGAGAAAAGTCAGAGTTCTTTTTTTTTAACTTTAACTGGAATTCGTTCAGTCTATTTCAGTAACTTCCTATGTGTAATATATTCCATGCCGTCTTACGGTCTAAGCCATCCGATTCATCAGAATAAAATAAAAATCAGAATAAAATTCATAAATCAACAAATGCAGTCGCAAGTAGTGATCGAAGGCGGCCGCATATGGTGAACGAAGGATGCTTTCAAACTTGGCAATAAAACTGAAAAGATCAACAAATACATAAGAATAATCGGTTTGTAACAATGCATTATAAACAGTTTATAAATTCGTCCTTATGAAATTTTTCTTTAAGAGCTTCCAACTGGAATGTAAATTATTATTCTTTCAAACATATTACGCAAGATTTATAGGAATTTATCACCCTCGTCTTTCTCAAAAATTTTCCAGGCTGCAACATATTAAACCAAAAAGAAAAACACAAGTTCTTCATGTCTGCTTTCTCCTTCAATACACTAGTAACGATGATGAACCTGGAGAAATATTTCATCAATCGCCCTCGCCATCTTCAATCATAGCCAGCAATAAGTAAAAGAAGGAATATTGCATTCAGTGAGAGTTAGATAGATTGTTGGCATACGTACTTTTACTGTGTGGATTAAATCGTTCATTGTTGTTGCACAAGGTCTGGATTAAAATGCATATACATGCATGGATGCTTGTACATATGCTTAATGCAAGCATATTCATGTTGGTATATTCATTTCCTTGGATGCACTATTCTGATTTTGATTGATCTAATCAGATAGAAAATGCATGGAGCAAATCAATTATGACTACTTTCGATTTGTTTCATCAAGCAGCGGTTCAATAAAAACCGTTGCATAGGTGGCATGCATGTGGATACGGTATCTGAAAAAGTGCAGAATGTGATGATATCAATGTAGTTTGGTAAGATCGTACACACTTTTATTCGGTTCTTGCACTTATTGAGAAGTCATGTACTGATTGTGTAACAAGGAAACGGTCGTAATTGAATTTTAACGTATGCAGAGGACTTTTTCATTCAATAACTTCAGTACAAGCAAACTGCATTGTCTCTCATATTAAGATAAATTCAAAGTACGTATTTTGATGACAACATGATTGTAGTCTAGTTTTCACGCAACCAAAGAACATGCCTTAAAGTATAATGTGTCCAAAACTAGTTTCTTGTTGGCCATATTTCATCATGAACTTAAACTGATGCGATTATCTTCTAGTGGCCCAGTTCCCGCTGTTCTGCCCTAACGACCCGATTCCAACTCACATTAGTCTTATTCTACCTCTGGAGTCATTCCTGACCTCAACTCATTTGAATAACTCCATAAAAGCAACAAATGTCTGGGGGGTATTATTCTGTGATCCATCTGGACTGGTTACGCAAAACGTTTCAGCACAATGAATACAAAAGGAGTCAGCGCCATGTTGATTGTCTTCTGTGCACTCAAATTATACAGGGTGATATTAGACAAATCTTAGCTGCATAATTTCTGCGTAGTTCTAACCATATTTTCCACAATACCAAGAGATTGTTAATATCTATACTGGTAATTATCAAAGTGAAGTATGCTTCCTTACTGCTATTGTCTTCTGACTCCATTTGCTTCAACTGCCGTTCAAAGTATCCTCCCCAGTCTGTACTTCGCAAGACTACACTATTCCTACAACTTGACAAGTTACAGTTACTTGAAGTACTATACAAATGTATTAGAATGTTCAGAACATATATAAATCTACCATGGTCGGTGGTATGAGATCACTGTTCACATATGGATGACTTGTAAACTAACCGACCGGGAATATAAATTACATGAGCCGCCGCTTTTCCGACAATAGCTCACACAGAGTGCAGTCGAATTTCATATCGACGTCGTTGCCGATGAGCAATAAGCCCATTAAAAGGGCACTTTCTGACAACCGTTCCGTTTTCTAGATTCTGGTACATATCATATTCCTAATATAATGCACTAACACAGATCACGTTCTATTCAATTGAATAAGGGATCGAAAGAACAAGCAGAAGCCGGTTTGCATGATTTATGATGATGATGATGGTGGTAAGCATATTGGTGGAATAATACATTGTGCATTATTATAAAACAAACTGACATGGTTGACATTATTTTCCAGGAAAAAACTATAGAAAGGATCTTGATGAAATGGTGACAAAAGTCGGTATGCATACATTCAGTAGGTATTCTATTTATTTGCCAATCAATACTCGTTGAATTTTTCCTTATATAAAAACTGTCGAAGGATTCAGTATGAGTTATATTCAACCTGCTAATTTTGTGAATAGAAATGGATAGTCATAAGCCTTATCAAATGCAAGTCAAACGGCTTGTCATCAATTCAACAAAAAAAATAAAATAAATAAAAATTCAAATTCAAAAACATCTTTGCAATCAGGTTACTCGCTTAAGTCTTTTGTTCTGTACTATTTGGTTAAATTTCGTTGTTGGCCATAGTTTCAATGTTCCTGCACCGAATTATAATCCGTATAACAAATCCGAGGAGTAAACGCATTTATATCAGAAATATTGCTATTTCCTTAGCAAACGCATTGTTTATAATCGATGGTGTGATAGCCTAGATCAGGCGTGGAAACGCAATAGAATTTTGCCTCAATTTACCATTGATCTGTGCTATCACTGATCTCTGCTATCTACTGTCATTCTTCTGTTGTACCTTTGCCTTCCTTCAACGGAAGTTTTGATTCTTGTACTACTTCTTGCAATATTTTTACGATGTTATTAATTGCTGTGTATATATACGACGTGATTTTTCATTCCCGTTCCGTTTGAGCTACAAATAAATGAATTGTGGCATTGATTCATTTATTTATATCTTATTTTCAATAAAATGTGTTCATCCACGGGAATCGACACAATTGTAATAATTAGTTCAAAATAGTTTCATCTTGATAGACATATAATTTCCTTAAAAAAAAATAATATTATATTTAATGTAGAACACCTTGTCTTTTATGAGTTTTTTGTTCTATTCTTGCATGTGGATTAGTTAAGTTTATTTTAGCTGATGAAGTTGGAACCGACTTTTAAGACGCCAAAATATTTGACATATATAATATTCAATTGTTATAATGATAAGTTTCTGAATTTAAGAGAGGGCACTATTCGTCAACAGAATTTTTCTTCATCCTAACCGCCTCAATTGATGAGATTATTAAAATAATAATCAAGTGTATATCCGGTTCCCTGATTTCAAAACAATATTTGAAAATGGAAAAACTCAGTTTCTGGCTTGTTCAGGCAAAAACTGAGTTCTTTTTAAAAACTTTTTGTTCTAAAAAAGTTTCGCATCGGTGTTTGTTAAAAACGATCTACATCAATGATGTATTCCAACACTTCGAGAAGCCTAAAACCGTAGAATTCGATATCACATGATACAAATGATGCTCTATTATATTTGGATATTGACTTCAAGCTGTTAATAGCATTTGTGTGAAATCTGGGTATATTATTTGTTTCCTTTGCTTAAAATATGTTTCATGAGCTCAATTTAAAATAGGAAACATCTGTCGCAAAAAAAAGGGCTCTTGTATATAAGGTATAATGATCAAGAAGAATCGCCATCGGTATGAGATCTACAATTCTCTAGACATTTTGTCAGCTCATTGTAAAGGTTAAGAAACTGGAAGCATCCTTTTGCTAAGCTTAGCTATAAAAAAATAGGAAACAATCAATTCCGAAAAATTTAGTTTGTTTTTTTTTTAAATAATTTGAGTGCCTTTGTCTGTTTTAATTTTCCAAAGAATATTTGGTCAAGAGTGAAAATAGGCATCATAAAGTCGTCAATTGTCAGTACTCTACAACAGTTTTGACATTTTATATATGATGTTTGTGAGTAACTTATTTTTCGTAGAGCAGGAAATGTTAAAATATGGAGCTAAGTAAGAAGCAAATTTGAAAATTGAAAAATATATAATATCTTAAAACTATTTTATAAAAATTTGAAAAATGGCGGTCTTAAGTTTTTTGTATGCCATCCCCCAAGATGACCATCATTGATCGATGACAAAGCAGTCAAGATTACAAGCAAGTCGCAAGCAAATTAGGACAGAAGCATTTCAATACTTGTGTCCGTCCGTCTCAACATGCATGGGAAAACCAAACCCTTAGTGGACTCTATAACGAAGTATGAAAAATTATCCATGAATGCATCATATGGAAAAGACGTCATTTCCATATCTAGGCCAAAAATAAGCCTAAGTAAGAGAATGTTGAGTGTTTGGTGTAATTTCCCAGGGCGAATACGAGCACTTTAAACCGAACGAATGACGAAATTTTTGAATAAAATCAATTTTAGTTTCAATTGGATAATCCTATTGTTTTCATGGGATGATCCAATGAAGCACTACAGTAAAAGACAACGTGCTTCGTAAAATACGAAAGAGATCATACTCCTTCATGATAACTCCAGACAATACACTTGTTTGGGACTCGTGAGAAAATCACAGACATAGACCTTACTCCTTAGACCTAAAACCACTCGTTCCTGTTCGTTTCACTCGTTGCACTCGTTTTTATTCTTGCAAAGAGGTATGAGACAACCAGTTTTCAACTCCTGGCTTCCAAGGAATTCTCATATTTAATCATTGAACCTACCAACTGCCATCAAGCTGGCAGGATGTCAAATGATGTTTCCTGTGAAATTTTCAATGATTATTTCCATCATAGGAAATACAAATCCAATTGGAAATACAAAACAGTTTTTAAGCTAAAAAAATTATGGTTATGTTTTATTTTCAAAAGCGGGCAGAAAATCTTCGGTAGAATTTTTGATATTTTAAGGATCAGATGGAAAAGTGGTTTTCATTATATTTCAATGGTCTTACAAGGTTTTGGTGTTTTTAATTTTATATAAAAAGCTTATTGCTGCTGGCTTACATTAATAAAGAGGTAGGTAGGGTCCTAAAGTGCAACTTACTTTAGGACTAGATGGAAATCGATTTAAACAAAGAACTCAGGTGATATTCAGAGCAAAATTTATTCAATCCAGGCAGTACCTATGACCACCATCCATAATGGTCAGAGCATGGTAGAATGTATGCACAGCCATGTCAACGCCTATAATCAACTGTCTTGGAGCGATTAGTGCTTATTTTAATCAAAATCGTCCAAACATTTTTATTCTTTTCGATAAAGTGAAAACAACCCCAAACCATACCAATCCCATTCAAAAAAAGCTTTCTTGAAATTTCTTCCATGAATAAAACTCGATTCAACACTTTGAAAGCATGTCCTGTTAATCAATCTTGTATCATTGGTTATTCTCGCTCTAGTTTTTCCATAATTCATCTACTTTTCCTGAACAATGCTAAAGTCAAAACATGCATCCTCTCACCATGCTGACTAATAAAGATTAATGTCCGTTTCATGTTTCACTTCTATTCCAAAAATTCACTACGAGCAAAATTATTTTATAGATACATCTGTTAATACGAGTAACCTATGCACATTTTCGCATGCAGACACCACTCGCTGCGTAGGTTACAATGCATCCTAATATTTGCTGGCACATATTTGCGAGTATATGCGCAATTTGTACGTTATTACTCCAAGTGACTTTAGTATCGGCATCAGCATCACCAGCTTAGAGAGCATATGCAAATGCAGCAATAATAGCGGAAAGATAGCAAACGGAAAAGCAACAAATAAAACGATACAGAAAAGCAAGCGAAAAGTAAGAGCAACAAATCCATTGGAAAAACTCCACATCTAACTAAACTAATAACATACAAGTCATACGGCACGGCATCAAATCCCACAAATCGACAAATCTTAAAGGAAAGGTATAAAAGGTAGAGGCCCACGAGCCAGTTCAATCATTCGTAATCGGCCACTACAAGACATAATTTTAACATCGGGCTCTGAAAGTCAGTTAGTTGAGTTAGTTGGTTGTCTTAGCTCGAAGCTGAGTAACAGAGCAGAGATCCCAACCAGTCGAGGTGAGATCTCGTCGCGGTCCATTGCAAATAGATAAATTCAAACTCAGTAGTAATAAATAAAGTTTGTGAGTTTTATCGCTAATCGTGCGTAGGTGAAATCGTGAACGTAGCAACATTAAATTTAATTAAAAGCCAGGCAAGAGGCCATTCTAACTGTTGATTTTGATGTGAAAGAACGTTTGTTACATTTACATTGCATCCAAGTGCATAATTGACGATCGCTGAGCGGCTATAAATCATTTCGTTCGGTCGACTCCACTCCGAAACAGTGACCTGCGTTGCGTGATTTCTATACTAACCAGGAACTTGAAAAGTCATATTAAGGCTCAAGAACATTATCGGCGCGCAGAGTGCAACTGAATTCCTTGCGACCGAAGTTGAAATATATCAGAAGCGAACCAAGTCAGCTACCACCACCTGAGAGACGCAAAAGAAGTACAAGCTTTGCATTTTAAATTGATTTGGCAGTCAGTAACTTCGATTACTCAGAATGGACGCAAAGGTGAATTTTAATTTCAATATCTTTACTATATTATATCTATTGCATGAGAATATTTTATGCATTAAATCGGTAGGTTGTTATTGAATTTTCTTGTCCCATGCTTGGACTCTATGAGCCATGGTAGAATGGTTTCTTGTACCTTTGCCTTTTCCGTACGTGCTAATGGTCTTAATGTTTAAGGAACCAACAGTCATGGCACGGCATGAAAATGGAAATTAATTTTTTATTGTTTACAGTAGTTCCATTGAGTTTGAGTCATTAGGTGAAATGTGTTTTGGTTTAAATATGTCCTCGAGCAGTCGATGGATGCTGAGGCTGGTTCCAGTACCCTTGGCACATGTGCCGTGAGAGAATATTTGCTTGGAGTGCGCAAAGTGAATTTGAAATGAGTTTTATAGATTTGTGAGGGCTATTATTGTTGGCTGTTTATTGTTTGCATTTTGTGATTTGGCAGGGTTTATTCTTTGAAAGGACAACAGTTGCAACTTTGTTTAATGCTCCAAGTAGAGCCAATTTTGAATGCATAGGAAACGAAATTAGTGCTGCGCATTTGTAAGCGCTACAAAAAGTTCAAAGCTTAGAGAATATATTTAGACTGTCAAGTAAGCTAGGAACTAACTGGTCCGAAGCAATTTAATAATTTTATTAGAAATATGTTAGACCTTGCAATTCGATTATGTGATTTATATCGCAATTATAAGACTAATACCTACAATAGAGCATATACAATGATTGCATGAAACATCAAATCGTTCTAATTCCCTTCCATAAAAGGATTTGGTTCAAGGACATTAGTGAAATGCATGTCTTTGAGTTGAGAAAGTCCAGTAACGTATTAAAATGTAATGTATAAAAATTTCCCACAACATATTAAAGCAATCATAACTTCTTTTTTGGCGTCATAATAAACAGAATAGCACTAACAAATAGATACATACAAGATTAAAGACTAAATATTTCTACATCTCCTCAAACGACATGAAATAATATATCACAGTCGTGATATGTCTTGAATCATAAATGATGCACACTATCATCACCATTTATATGATTTGTGGTTGGATAGCGACAGTTGTTGCAATTTCCATTTAAAATGTGCAACTGCATAAAATTCATCCTCTGCAACTACAACAAAACGAGAAAAACATTAATCAAGACTCTGTTTCTGTGCATTCAAACCCTAATTCGATAAACGATAGAATTGCACGATTTTAATCCAAGATCATAAAAGATCGTGATTTTTCTACGAGAAAATGGAATGACATTGATCTCGCAAGATTTAATTTCTGGCACAGTTAGAGAAAAATCATAACGGGCATAACTTAAATGTGCTTTGTTGCTTTATTGCACATAAGACTATTATAAGGTTATCATTAATTAGATTTGGGTAAATCAACTGCAAAACAGCGAAGGATTAAAACTCTCTCAAAAAATTCCCAATGCATCGTGAAAGCAGACTATCATGGAATTCAATATTCAACGTGAAAATCGAATATGCAATAAATCAATGAAATGTCACGGATTCGTTAGCTCTCCAAATTGCCCGTTCAACGATACAAACTGATCCATAAAACCACCATAAATATTCAATAAAATCTTTCCAATTAAATCGCGAATTTTCTAAGCCCTAAGCGAATCACTGTACCGTGCGAGTAAATCTATCAATAACTCATTAATCTTCTTCGTGCACTGATAGATATCACGCCACCACAGCAATCATCAGATTTGTATAGGTCGGTAGATATGAATTTGCTACGGAATTGTTGATATTCAACTAAAATATTCCAATGAAGATACTCTAGCAGTACTAAGTGTTAGATCTATCAATATAGCACATACAAATTTTACTTTCACTGAGATAAATCAACGATAGGTGCCAGTACGGCTGGTGTTAGATTGAAGCAAGTTCAACAAAGTGCAAAGTTGTCGTCACTTTGTGAAAGTAAAAGGGACTATTCATCATTCATTTTGTGGCAACATTACGGTAGCTGGAAGGATAAAACACTTGATGATGTTGCAAATGCAGATATTGCGGAATTTCTTGCTAGTACTAAATAATTTCGTGCTGTAAATCAAATCCTAATTAAAAGTTTTTCATAAAGCAATAAAATAAAATAATTACTTAAATAGTTGGCTTTAAGGTAATTGTGATTATAATTATCATTATTGCTTCAGCACACATCCAAAATGACCAACTATCCTAGAGGAGGCCGTCTCTTAAACTCTGTTCCTATCACACTTCCACTCGCTGCGCTTTCTTCAAATGAATCCTGCTCAATCAATCTAAATATTGGTCAGTCATCTTAATGACTACAATTGGAATAAATTCTTCTATTCTGATATCCTGTGGTAATTTCAACTTTTGTTTTGTGTGTTTTGATCATTGATATAGTATTTACGTTGATACTTTGATCACGAAGGATCAAATTCATTTCTTTCATTTCATTATTCATTTCTTCGGAAATGCATAACATTTGTGTTAAGATCTCAAATATTGCTAGACTAAGAGTCTTCGTTTGTTTAATGAGAACTTTCAAAGCGTAAAACAGATGAACACTAGTCACTCGTTCATTTGAATTCTTTTTGTAGGCTGTTTTTGGGAAACTTATCGTTCTATCCATCCCTTCATAGAATGGTTGAATTATTTTCAAATGTGATTAAATTCTAATTAGTTTAATTTATCTTGAGTAATCAGTTAATTTTGTATAAGAGTTGCATCGCTGGTACGCAATTGATGAGATACGGGATGGAAACTCTCTGGATTGAACAGCGAATACATCTCAAGAGTTCTATTCAGTCTTGATGATTGTGAAAGCCTGCCCTTTTTGCTAGAAATTAAAGCTCCCCAAACAAAAATCAATATTTATACAATACGGCTGGTGTAAATCTATAGATATGAAGTATGATTTGCTATGATTCGCTAATCTAATCGATTTGCTAATCTTATATTTTGCACTGCTATCCAAGGAGAACCTGGATAAACCTGCTCCTTTTTGTTAATTTCTATCCAGGCTCAACAGTTCACTACAGAGCTTGGGTTATGTCATTTCATTGTGATTAAAAAAAACAATTAAGGCGACTTGTTCAAACTCAAGCCTGGTCTTAGTAATCACCCCTCTAGAATCTGTCATAGCTTGGTGGGCTCTGGTTGGATACTCTGACACCCGAAAGACAAATTCTAATGGCACTTTTACCAGCGGAACTCGAAGCCGGCGGAAGATGACAAGTTACGTTTGAATGATGAGTCCTTTTTACTGATATCAGATTATGTCTGTTTCCTTTTATGTGCCATTCTGTGATGCCTAATTATAAGTTAGTAACAGAGGCTGACTCTTCTCTGGTATGCCAATTATAAACTAATGCTATTTTGACGTCAATCTTTGATCGACCTGGCAGTAATTTCTTGAATCTGAGGTTGGAAACTCCAACCCAATACGCTCTGTAAGTATAACGACTCCTTAATCGTTTTTATGGAGACGCTCGACGGATTCCCAAAGAAGACAAAACCTAATTTTCGTTGTTTAACTCTGACTAGTGTAGGACAACTATAGGAGGAGGTGAATAATTTTACTCTTCGTCGTTCATACCTTTAGAACAACAGAATAACTCATTGTTCATATTAGCCAACATTGCTCCATAGGGTGCATCAAGCGGAAAAATCCTGTACGGGCAGCCGAAAGGCCAAAATTCTTTACTGACTACCGTGTCCCAGAATATAACTTTGCAGAATTTACCGAAGAATTTGGTCGTCTTCGTCCTGCAGAACGTTGGTCATTTTTGATTAAGTGGTTATCCCATCTGTCAGCTTATGTTTAGAAATTCAGCGTGTTGACCTTCTGTAACCTATTTAGCATTGAGTCTAAGCTAGTGTTAATCTTGTTAATCTCATTGAGGTCACAATTTCTTCTTCTGAATATGTTAAGTACTTGACAGGATTAATTAAACATTTTCGCCAAACCTACTCTCCTCTCTACGATTATTTCTATAATCTTTACTTAGCAACGTATCATTATTTGATCCATTTATGTTAAAAATTAAAATTTGGAGTATAAAATTCATTTATTATTCGTTTTCATAACGATCACCCGAGTATTCTCAATGCAGAATATGTTTTCTGCTATATTAAAAATTCAAGACAATTGGTTAATGTAAAAACTGCACATCATCATGATGCGATATTCACTAATAACTTGAAGTAGATCTTTGGGTTAATGCGACACAATTAATGTGAAAGGTTAAACGTAACAATCAGGCAACTAAGAAATAGAACGAAACCATTCTAAAATTTTTAATGTGAATAATGCTTAACCAAATATTATAGTTTTTTGATATTATTTACATATCAAACTATAACATTTGAACATAATATGATGGCGCTGAAACCATTTCATCAATGAATTTTGCTATTTCTGCTTTACGTCTATTTTGTTCTTAAGATACCTTTCAGATTCTACGAATATTTTGAATCCGAAATTGAATGTTTTTGAAACGAACGCTCTTAAATCAAATAAAACCTTGCAGAACGTCGTTAAGAATGTTGATTTCTATGACACCTAAGACGGTAGTTTAGTTTCTGAAATTTCGGAAGGTATAATGACTCACAGCCTTGCATTTAATAAACTTTGTAGTTTATATGAGTAACTTCTTAAATAGTTTCACTCGTTTCCCAGAAACTAAAGACTGCTTTTATTTGTATTGTATGGTGTTGAATTGAAGAATCAAATTCTGAAGATTTGTGGTTGTTAAATTAAGATACACGAATTTCGTCAGAATCCAGGCGCAAAGATGTGCAAATTTAGCTATGTTATAATATCAGTTAATTTTTGGCATTTCACCGATTTCCATGAAATGGCAGAGGTACTGGAGGTAATTTGTATTTTTCTGGGAGACACATCCTCATACACTTTTCAGACATTAATTTTCCTTTGTGCAAACCGAATTTGTAATCTATCATTACCACTAATTGCTATTGGTGAGTTTAATTCATTTTTTACTAGTCTGAATTCTATTGATGTCTTCAGTTCCAATTTTCTAGTATTTAGGTTAGATGTCAGGAAAATTCTCCTTCTTTCTTTCACTGACAGTCCATGAATTCCACTCCGATTCGTTTGAAGTCTTTTAAAACTTATTCTCCTAAATATATCAAACAAATAATTTTCAAAGCAAACATTTGTGGCTTCATTCTAAGTTTATTATTCAGAATTATTTTGTTACTCAATATAGCATCGGAAATGCTATTTTTAACTAGCGACGATACTTATAGTTTAAAATTACTATTGCCCCACTGACTACCTCGACTATCAACTACAACTTCCGTTTATGTTGAGCCCATAATTCTTCAAAACATGACTTACCCAAACGTCTTTTATCTAAATCTTCAAACTCATATCAGTCCATCAAATATCTCCAATTATTGCTGCTACTTCTCTTCACAATATTTCAAGTTCAATACTCTTCAATTGGCTAGACCATGCTACTTAACTTTTGTCCATCACCACGCGAAATTCAACTTAAAGAGTTGGGTTGGGCGCGATGGTGGTGAGGAAAGAAAAAGATTTATTAAACACTTCACTGCTTGAAAACTCATTACCATAACTTGCAAGAAACAAAGTTATGCAGTTAATATGTATTCAACAAAAGGAAATAATGCGATCATAATAAATAGTTGAAAAGAAAATCTCGTTACTCTACTTTTCAAGTAGAGATTTTATAATCGGCTCAACAGAATTGTATCCGAACTAGATACACACGAACTAGATACTTACTTCAATTATCGATAGATTCAATTCAAGGTTATTGATTATGTAAAGGTGAAATCAATTGTTTGAAAGAGACTTCAGAACTTGTGGGGTGTATTTGAAAAGGAATCATGTCGAGTAGGAAGCAGAAATTATTGAATTCAAATTTAAATGTACAATAGGCTTGAAGTGGTCAAATATTTGATTGACGGTTGTGATTGTAGATACGTATACTTCCGTTTAAATGATAAATTATTGATCTACCAACAAATTTACTGAGAACTTCAAAATAGATTTATCAGAATAATAGAACCATTTTAAATCAGCGTTGTATGAACTTATCAATTCCATCAGTATGAATTAGATGCAGGAAGTAGTCATGATTTCGCAAAATAACTCCTAAAGATTTCTTTTGTATTTAAGATCTGTTGTGACTCTTAAAATATTTCAATTAGTCACAGTTTCAAGTGCGAAGATCAAGTATTTCTTCCACACTTGACGTGAATGGTCGTCACACGTAGCTTATAAGAAATATTGAAACTGAACTAACAAATTCCCATGAAAAATGAAACAAGTCTTTAGGCCCCATTGATTAGTAGCACCTTTCAACACTTTTTTCTTTTTAAATTTGAATGATTATACGAATAAGGACTCGTCCACTTGTCACTCATCGATTGTTATTGCAAAATAACTCACAAGTACCATTAATCACAAATGCAGTCTAAGCACGATATACAGATCAAAAGTGGTGGCTTAAAGTATTTTTAGTCGTATCTATTTTTCGGTTGATGGAAATTGCAAGAGAGAATGATAGTACTTAAAAAATAGTAATACTTAAAATAAAAAAAAATCAGATCAATCCTGCAGTGTTTCAATCTAAAAATAGCGTTTCAATTTTATAACTCTTTTAATAGAGCTTCAGAATAAACGCCTTCCCATTAACCTTACATTAAAAATATAGCTATTTAGATCTCACTTCTATGTATTCTCGGATTGGCGTCAACATCAAATGTCTTCATACAACATCATTCAAAATACAATCGAGGTTGAATTTTACGAACATTTAATTGATTTAATCCATAATAAATTTATTTTTAAATTAAATTTCAAAATAATTATTACTTGAATAAGTTAAAGTTAAATCTTAGTTTTTATTTTTCAAATTAAATTGAAACCTCCATCTTATTGGCGCTTTAAATCAGTTCTACCATCTGAAGTTTTGTCTTTTAGAAGCCTATTGAGTGATTTGTAAACAAAATTATGTATTCGAATTCATCTAGAAAATAATAAGTTGCATCGTTTGAAACTATTCCAATGAGTGTAACACACTGCCCTTGACATTGAGCTAACTTTACAAACAAACTATTTTCAATATTTAAATTCATATTCTCTTAAAAAACACAAAAAATTCACAGGGTTGCATTGAATTCAAAATATAATTTCATTGCTTTCAGCGGATTTATATTCTTGTTTGTCCTTAAAAGAAATAAAAATACTACCCTCGCTAAAGCTTGATGTCCTTTAGGTTTACATTACGCACCATATATAACTAGATTATATCAGAGAAAACATAGAACATAACAGATAAATAAGGACTCAATTTTCGATAGCATCCGAATATTATTCACTTCATGAATACTTAATTATTCAATAAGCTACCCATTAAATTTATTTTACATTTGATTCTCTCTGAGTGTATTTTAATTATGTGCGTTTACTAAATGTTTTTCCAATTAGCAAGAATATCTAAGAAAAACAAATTTATGTTTTTAATTAACTTTTTCAGTTCTATTTCTAGAAGGAATTTGCTGGTAGTAACATGCATCTTTTATTGCAAAAGCTACTCTTAAACGCCTGCGTACCACATCTCTCCGTATTGTTAGGGATATTGCAATAATACTATTAATGCGTTGTTCACGTAAATGATAATTAACGTAATTATTAAAAATACAGAACATTGAATCAACCTTGATCAGCCATAACAAAGTGTGTTAAATCTGTATTATTTTAGGATTGATTTCTGCAATATGTTGAACTTGCATGTTACCGAGAATGGATATTACCAGCTCCATTCGAAAGAAAAACAAATCTCTGCCACATTTATTGCAAAAGAATGGATTTTCTGTGCTAGATGTCATCCTTGAGTTATTTACGAGTTATCAGATAACTTCCTTAATGTCTGAGAAGCTAATGGCAATTGCTATAAATTTATAGAAAACTGAAGCTATGCCAAGCTTAGCAAGCCTTAAACTGGTTCATCGTTGAACTAATTATCTTTTGTGTATCTGAATTCCAGATTCCAAAAAAAAATACCATTCGGTAATCGTTAATTTTGCTTATGAAAACAAACTCATGTTAAAAAAAGAAAAACAATTTTCAAAGATTATTCGGAGCTGTTCTATACACAGGAGTTAGTTCCAGCTTGAGTTAACTATACTCCAGAAGTAATAATCCACAATACTATGGCTAGACCTTAGCTAAAGAACTTCTCATCTATTTCATTGTAGGTTTTCATTATTCGCACATTGAATTTATTGAAGATAAAGAGAAACCCAATTAAAATTTTATAGAGCTAATTCGTTCAATTTTTGTTTCATCACGTTCGTTGAATGTTTTGAATTGTTTAGTCATTAAAATAAACTGGTATTGTTTTTGAAAGAATTGTTGTTTGAGGTATATGAAGAGAAAACTCCTAGCTTTGAAGTTGCTAAAAAATGAAAGTTGAATTTGAGATTAGTGTAAGGAATGAAGAAATAGGAATATTTTCAATGCAACTTAAACGAAGGTGGGCTCAATGCGATGGCGCTATTGAAATATCACTGAGTCATCAAGTCTACATTTTTTTCATAGTTAAACTAACAGCTTCCTTGAATGTTTGTTCACATATGTTATAACAGTAACCGTATATCCTCAAATTTACCTACATGCTACTTCCTCAGCTTGATGTATAGTACTTTTATACAGTTCAACCATTTGCTTGAACTATGCCCTACATAATTTCTTAAAGATTTCTGCTATAAATTTTTTCGAATTTTTCCTTTTTGAAAATTTTGTAATTTTCATTTGTATGCAAGTTTCAAACAGGAGTTCTCAAAATATAGCTGTGACTAGTTAGTTGTAGAATAGAACCCAATAAACAATTTCTTCGAAGGTTCATTTTATTCCTTCTTATTTCATCTTCTTAGTCGCAGATATATTTTGACACGAAAAATTTAATTAGATCTCGAACAAGTTGATCAAATCTACAATAATAATTAAATTTAATAATAAGGACACCCAACGCTGACAAAAAAAAATTGCATGAGGGACGACATACAATTTTCAAAGAATTCGTTATATATTTGGAACAGTCCTTTCTGTCATCATTTGTAGCACCGTCTGGGCTTCTCTTTGTTGCGCTTAGGTTTTGGTTCACATTGGCTTTTCTGATGTATACTCAACTTGCTTACACAAATGAATGATTCTTAGATACTTTCATAATATCATAAATTGAGTTAGATCTTCATGGGCTTCAGATGAAATAAAGAATAAAGTAGAATTTTAAAACTAGTCATGAATCGCAAAAAAGTGCTTTAGAAACATAAATGACGCCCTCTGAAATCGACATAAATGAATGTTATATAATAATTTGGTGATGAACGTATTCTGATTTGTCAGCACGTTTTAAAAATATTAGGAATTTTCAAATAAATAAATATTATTCAGATATCGCGCAATGTGGTGTCATAGAAAAGATGGATCCAACACTTTCTGAAACTCGTGAAAATTATGAACCCGCGATTTTTTCAGTTGATTTCACTATCTATGATTTGATTTTGACGCTAAATCTCAATTCGATACTAATAAATTGGCCCCTATTAAAAAATGATACAAATAATTTCGAAGCATACACCCTTCAATACAAAATCTATTTTAATTGCACTTAAGAAATAATTTGCATACAAAATAGAAGAATTTTTCATGTTTTGGTATCTAAATCACGTAATCAATTTTTAACGTTATATAGAAAGGTAAACTACTTTTGATATAAATAGAATAAAACTATAGTGGCCACCCATTAGGAAAAACAAGGCACTCCACTTACTCGTTGAATAGTTCTAAGTGTCTTTCAAGGACAGGAATTTACACTTGACTAGCACACTAAAGTGTGACAACATATCCATGCGAGTATGCATGTGCTGAAAAACAATTTATCTACATAAAATATCTTAATAATAACCAATATCGTCCGTTCACTCGATCTGGTTGATCTATTGTTATCCAGTTGAATTCATGACGTTTTTCCGTTCACCTTCCAACCCAAAGTATATTGAAAATCAATTTTTTGAAGTGATTAAGTACATTCTCTAGCATAAGCAAATAGAATTGTAATTGTATAGAGTAGGCGCTGATGATGTTAAGGCGGGCGATGCGAATTGTACCACATTAATGTAAAGGTTTCGCAACGACAAAACTATTCCCTGTATGATATATGCTTAGAGAACTCTAAATAGATTACGTTGAAAATTCTAAAATTAGCTTGATATCACAAAAAAAAAATTGTTCCTGAAATGATTCCATTACCTTTCAAAACTTCAATAAGAAAATAACTTTCCAGACCACATATCGCAATGAATCATTGGACAGAAAAGTAAAATATTTCATGGTTATTGTACCAGCACAAAGTCTGTATTTAAAATTCTTCTGATCGTATCGGTTATATCCACTTCGAGTATTTAGTTTGTTACTAAAGTCAACTATTATATTCATTGACACCTGATTAGTCGTCGAGTTAATTTGCCCGACAAAGTTGCATTATATGTATCTGTTTAAAGAATGATTTTACTGCCCATGCATCAAAAGCACAAAAGCCCCACAGCCTTATTAACTCATAAGCAAGAAATTAGAAAATTTATTCGTCACTTGCAATACCACAATTCAATTTATCCATTCCATTTCAATTCAAACTAGAACTACAGACAAATGCAGTCAACTATTGGCGGAATTTTTCCTTCAACCGATACAAATATGTAACAAATATGCAATGAATCAATTACTTGGTATTTCATGCGTGTACTAATGCAATTTGTGCAAGCCTTACAATTATGTATGATGCAGAAGTAGATTTGTTGCATGCCAGGCAATGTCTTTAAGATTTCCGTCACATCCATGCGATTATACGTTTGGTCAACAAGAGGGTGATTATGATGTAATTTATTGAGCGAAAAAAAACCATGTAAGAAGAGTATTACAAAAAGATAATTGTTCGTTTGGTGCAAATAGAGTTATTAGATTCACTACGTTTACAGCATAGAAGGGCTGCAATAAAAAATTAGAGGATGTAACAAGAATGCATCAAATGATGTGTACAATACAATTATTGAGCAAGAAACGTTCCATCTGAGAGGATATTGTGCAAAATAAGTGTTGGAATGAGTTGATGTAGCATGAAAAAGAAGTCGTTTAAAGTAATACTTTATAAATTTGAAATATATGAAGCTGAAATTACTTAATTTTCCATCAAACTCAACAGTAACCAAAATTATTTCATTGTTTTTCAGATTTTCATACTCATTGCGTGTGTATTGCAATATGCTAGTTGTGCTGGTCTACTACGCAAGCCAAAAGTCTACAACGCTCTCATCACAACTGATGAAAACTTAACCCCGAGCCGAGCATATCCATTGATTCAACCAACTATCCACGAGACAGGTATAGCATCATTTCCCTTCGGACTTCATGCTTATCGCTATATAAATCCTGGACCACCGTCACGCTTTGGCCCACCTGGAGGTGAAGGACTGTTCCGACACTTCCAACCGCAGCCATATGGCAATTTTCTAAAAGACCAGGTAAATTTCGAACTTAACTACTTTTAATCACTCATTCTAATATAAATGTATGTTTTAGTTCCCACTTGAATCACCGCCAAATCAAATTCCTGATTCCGGACCACTGCCAACAGATTTAGCATTGCCACCCAATCAAGCACCACCTCGTGCACCTGAAGGCGAAATCCATCCACCATTCCCTCTACCTCATCCACCACAAAATCACCAGCAACCACCTATTCCACCAGAGGGTGGACGTGCGCCAATTCCATTGAACGAATTCGGTCTGCCACCAAGTCTAGTTCCATTGCCATCATTCCCGCGTCCTCAAAACCCAGTCAACTTACAACCATATCCGTTCAACAGCTACCCTCTAATTTATGACTCATACAATCAATTCCCCGAACAATATCTTCCACCGTTTGGATATTATCCACCACCAAATCGTTTCGGAATTGGCGCACCAAGCAACGCAGAAAAACCAACTCAGCAATCGAGTGAACCAGAACGCATGCCTGAAATGAACAAAGCTCCTACACCCCCCGCCGTTGAACAATCAGCCCAAGGCGATTCATCTGCAGACAATCTCAAGGTTCAACCTGTCCAACCCAATGTTGATGGAATTAAGAATGTAAGCGCTAATAGAAATAGTGAAGTTCCAGACGTGCCACCCCCACCAATACCATCAGGTGCTAAAATTGCTAAGTAGAGTTACACTGCGATGACTCCGACAGAACTTTATCAATGTGCACAAACTAGAATTTATTTAAAAATAATTAACTTATTCTATTTAATATATATGAGTCGTTTGTATTGTAAAGTTTGGATATATTTTAATATTCATTTGTATTGCTAGAATATGTATGAAATAAATCATAGTTATCATTATATGAGTTTGGTTTTAGTTGTTATGACTAAAGTTGATACTGCTCCTTAAAAAGGACTTTAGGACAGGTCGCTTTGCTGTTTATGCAGCTCAATTTTTCTGTAATCTGGAATCCCGTATGCAATCACAACAATATGTATTCCACGAGCATATTTTCCTTGGACATTCAAAAAGAACCAATTGTATCCAGGACCTCCTGATTTCAGCGAAACTTCTGCTCCAGTGCCGGGAGGCAACTTATCTAATACTTCAATACAAGTTATGGTAATTGGAGCGTCAATGTAGAACTGAAAAAGAAGTGAAAAACATAAAATTATTTCGTAAATCCTCCGGAAACTAAATATCTCCGAAACAATCCTCCGAAACTCATTGTTTTAAATTTTAAAATGTTTCGGTTTTTTCGGTTTCAATAGTTTTTGAACGTTTCAATGCCTTCTTTATAATAATGATGCATTGTGGATCCTAAAATGTGTGTCAGTATTCGACTACCTCCTAATAAGATAGACAGCCAACCTGCGGAAAGCTTTTTCCCGCCTAAATTGTCATGTTAACTATTTATATGCAGTGTTTGGCCTCTCAGCCATCTGATATAACTACATTTTGGGCTCTTGAGAAAGATATCGAGGATTTTTTAATCATATCTTGAATTGTCGTGTGTGAAGAAGCAAGTGAGAGAGCCTTTTCTCCCTGTAAAAATTCTTACTTTCACTGCCAATTTCAAATTAGTAATGTGCTAATTAACAGGGCTTAGACTACCATAAATTAATTCTTTTTTGACCGTACATCATCCTTAGATTGCGTAGTCTAATCACAGGACTTTATTAAGAGTATTTGATTTTCCGAAATCAGTGACTGAACTATTATAACTTAAAAAATTAATATAATTAAATTTAGTGCAATGATCAAAACACAAAAAAAAAACTCTTAAGTTTGAACGTATTCCAAAACGACTTGGTTTGCCTATCCTGCGTGCGAATAGTTTTGTGTTAGACTACAAGACTACAAGATCTACGAATGAATGATTATGACGACATATGTATCTTTTTTTTATTCAAACAAATTAGCAAAAAATTACGAGAGTATCTCTTATCAATATGTTTTAACGAAATCCTGTTGATATGACAAGGAAGTATTAAGAAACCAAGTTTATATCTTTTTCGCTTCCCATGCGATAACTATTCGATTAAATTCAAAACTTTGAAAGGAAATTGTAATGAATGACTTTCAACAAGTCCAAGTATTAGTGAGATTTATAATTTATCCAAGATGTATCATAATCAATGGTCTAGCAGGGTGATATCATATGCAGTAAACAATCTTTATCTCAAAAATAAACTCAGGCCAACCATAGACTTAGAAGATACTGATCCGAATACTAGAAGATACAGATCATATGTTCATGCAGAAGTTTCATTATTTTAATCAAGGATTCGTGTCTGCTTAACTCAAAGTTGTGGGGAAAGAAGTACCAAACCATCAATATAAAATGTTACTGATTTGCAGGAGAGGATTTGAATAGTAAAACAAAATTCATCAAATGTTAAAAGTGCTTTGGATTTAGAGGAGATTCAGAGTTCTCCCGAAGGAGTTTGCCGACTCCGTGATTAGAACTGAAGTAATCGCAGCAGGGATTATTTCGAGAGATATGAATGCAGTGGGCAAATATGATGTCAACAGAATGCAAACATAATAGTTAGATGATTCCGAAAAATGATAATTATATTGCTCTCGCCTTAAAGAGAGAAATCATATCATATCTAGTATTGAAATGGTTATGTTTACTTATAACTCTAACAATCATTTTAAATTCTTGTTTGCCTCCTGTCTTATATTACAGAAGGCTTTTTAATAATTTGTTTCATTCATATATAAAGTCTCGAAGCAAGTGGGACACCTAGACCCAGAAAGCCGGGCTTAACTTACCTTTCTCTGAGGATACAGTTTAGTTGCTTGAAGCCATCACGCTATTCAGCACGAATAACAATAATTTACTTATGGTATCAAAAAATTAGCTGCGAAAACAGCTACAATTAGTTTAGACCCCAACCATATTTTTTCTTAACGTATTTGTTTAGCGTACTTCATTATAGCACAGTTCTAAATCATCCCCAAATCCTTTGACGCTTCTATCGTAGAATATATACTTTTCGAAAAGTTCGAAAGGACCCTCAAATGCAAACTACAATCGACTTAAGTTGCTATATATCACTAAAAGTACATTTTCGTACTAAAACTATCACGTAATTTCTAATATGATATGTTACCTCAAAAACTCCACTCAAAGTACTAGGTCCAACACTTTCAATAAGGATATTTTCATTGTGCACAATCTTTTTCCTGCGTTCAGCACAGTAACCGAATTTCACATCATTTTTTGGAAAAGTTCCTTGCGGCAATGGTGGCGGTACGAATGAATCTGCCGTATTTGTGATCACTGTATCAACTTTTGGATCATTGAAATTTGTTGTATTTATAACGACCGAAGGTGCTTTATTATTCACAAGCGGATGACTTTGAACGAGCACCACAAATGAAATGACAACTAAATACGAAACAATTATTAATTTAGGAATCATTTTAAACTGTGCAGAATATGAGAAATGTTAAAACTACCCGTACTACACATTTGCGTACTACTTGCTCTTAGATTTAAATAGTACAAATCTTCTCTTATCAGTGCGTAGCAAATGAGATGAGCCTTAACCTTTTGATATGAAATTGATGCTGCAATGGACTGAGGGAGATCAAAGTAATTAAAATAAATAATCGAAGAGCTAAAAATAAATAAAACTACTAGCTTATTGATATTATTATTAAGTGTAATGAGATTGTTGACATGAAGCACGTTTAGATGTTCAAGCAAAATTTTCTTAGGAAAAATTAATGCTACAGCTTTGTTAGAAACAATGAAACTTTGATTTTTTGTCACAGTCAATTTATCATATGCTATGAGTTTCATGGTCTCAATTTGACTCTTTTTTTTTTATGTGTTTTCATTTTCAAAAATTTTATCTAAAGCTTGCAGTGCCCATTAAACATATCTAAATCACAATGCTCTAAAAGCAGAGAAATTACTCATTTATTTATTTTCAAGATGTGCACTGTTGAGTTAGGACACTTTTTACCTTTTTAATGGAAGCTCGTTCAGCGTTTTCAGCTCGTTCGGTTCCTCGAAATTAAAAATAAATTATTACACATTTTTAAATTGTTTTAATTTAGGTTCAGAATCTGCTCTAAATAGGTATCTAGTCGAGCGGAGCACTAAAAAATCAATTTGAAGGGTTGTTTGCTAAGCGATTTGTTATCAGAATATCTGAGATATGTTGACAAAAAATACAATGGCGACAAATTTCATTTCTATACTGTAGATTTTGAAATATTGTGTAGTTTAAATCGACAGATTTAATCCCTGAAAAGATATTTTTCTTTTGCGAATCGGGTCCGCTTTTCTGACTTCGCTTGATCCTTACAAAAAAGACTCAGCCTATGTTCCAGTGATTGAAAGCCCTATTTCCAAGAACTGAGTATCATTCTGCAGTCACACCAGAAAAGTGCGAAAGGGGCAGGAACGAAACCTACTGGGAAAGTTTTATCTAAAATAATTATCACTGGACATTCATTACTGCATAGTTATACTACATTTATTTATCGTGCCCTTTAAGGTCTAAAAATCACTGCAATTTCACAGAGCACTGCAACCTGCTTTGTTGCAGATGTTGCCAATCTATGCCCACTAGTGGTAACAAATAGCCAACGAACATAGAAGAAAGCTTTGCCAAAATGTATAGAACCCTTTCCATACAACCTTCTCCGATATCTTCAACAATACCAGTGTTGTTCAAGAGCTCAATCAAACATCCACATTGAATTTAATGTTCGAATTAGAATTAGATTTGAGTAGACTAGTCATGAAACGAAGTCGCATTGTTTATTGAGAGTGTCCGGCTGGATTAGGGCCGAGCTCAAATTCTCTTATAGACAAGAGTTGAGATTTGGTAAAACCGTCTCCCATTTCCTCGTAATGAAGTACCAGGTTTTATCACGGATCTGCAACGCTTATGTTAATTTTTATGAAACTCAGACCCAGATTCTTGGCACCGTAAAGAACAATGCCACCCTCATGCAGCACTAGCCACTACGATACTCCCCAAAGGAATATAATCCAGTAATAGCAGGTCCACCAACAGGGATGGAGGCTTCCCAGTTACCCATGGTAGCTACATATACCAACAGTTCTGAGGTTTAATGTGGTTTAATGAGGTGCAATGCGTTCGCGGAACGCATTGCAATGATATTCCATACGATAGAATCTAGCAACATCAGCTACATAGAGCAGAAATTTTAGTTCTAGTGTAGTATTGAACCAAGCAATTAGATACCGCGGGGCCAACAACACCCGCTTAATCCACTGGAATCAGAATCTAAACCCACCACTAAGGAGATACTTCTTTTGATCCAGATCTATCAACCCAGCAGGGAAACTTGGCACGAAATGCCAAAATACAATCGCCTGGATGGTGGATCCTAGTGACTAAATTTTGTCATTAACTAATCGCCAAAATTTTCTCCCACAATCATTTCCCAAAAGTCCAGGTAAAAGAGTCGAGTACAGGAAGAAGAAAAATAACAATTGAAAGTGTCAATGGTTGGTTTTGGCGGCAAATATGAGATATACAGTTAGCTGGCGTTGATATTGGACCAATGCTGGTTTTGAAAAATGCCATGAACCATACTAACATGAAGACAATATCAACGTATGCACTATGTCCTGAAATGGTTTTGGCCCGAATTACTTACTTCAGATATAAGGCAGGACCCTGAAGAGGAAATTGGAAATCGTAGACAACACTTGATACAGGAAGCAAAATGTTCTTCCCAAAAGCTGATCGAAAGATTTATTTGTAGTGACTCCCATAGGAGCATTATGAATTAGCCTTTTTGTCGACGATTCTCAATCGAAAACCATTTTACGTAGCATCGCACTTTTAGAAAAAGTAAAAGAGTGATTTTGTACTTGCACAACTTGCGCTTCTGGCAAAGCGATTTTACACTCCCTGTTTCTATCAGGGAGTAGAAGCTATTAAAATCCATGTTTCCAACGAAAATATTACAATCCATGTTTCAATGAGGATAAATATTTCAAGATGGACTCTATATTATATGAGTTGTCATCAGTTGATTGATAAAAAGCTGAAACTTGTGAATAGTGAATTGTGAAAAATCTGCAGATAACCACGGAGCCAATTCCATCAATTTCTTACGTAGATATTGCACTTTCTATGTTAAGAAGACGAGGTATATTTCAGTAAGGATAGGACAAGACAAATGTTGATTATTGTTTTTTGTAGTCTTTCGTTGAATACAGTATAGGTAAAAGCTCGCTTTTGATTCCCTGCGTTTGGTTTTAGTTTGTACATATGGTCCATCAGATCTTACAAAACCAAAGGATTGCCCTTTTATCCTGTGATTTTTAAGTGATTCATCTCTGATTCGTAATTCCAGCTCAACCATTCGAGATGCTAATGATTTCAGTTCAGTTCAGTTTCACCTAGGAAACTTTTCTAACATATCCCTTACTTGCCTCATTATTACACATGAATGAATGGGAAGTATAAATTAGACAGAAGGTGTGAGGCTGTTAAAAGTTTCACGATGGTGTTGAGGAAGTAAGTTTTCTTTCCAAACATTTTTTATGATAAGCCCAAAAATTCTTTCGAGTAGCACAAGTTTGAGTTCCGATCTGTACTTTTAAGGACTTTTATACAAGTCTTTAATTCCACTTTACGGATAATGTTCAAAAACTTTTACTTACCGAACATACTTGGTGATCGAAGTAAGGCCGGAATAAATTCAGGAACCGTTCTACTCCTTTTTATATTCCGATATGAAACTCCGATAATCAATGTTGAATGATGAATGAATGATGCAATGTAGACTTATGATGGAACAAATGCATATTTTATTGGATGAACACGTATTTCTTTCCTCATTTTACCGTGCCATCTTTGTCTTTATCAGCATTGACTCACGATGGTAAAGGTGCATTTTACGGCCCGCAAGAAATATGCATTTCGCTCAATCCTCCATTAGATAGTTCGTACCTCCACATTAGTTGCAACAAACCGCGATCAACGTAGATATCGCGGAAGCCCTTTCATGTATGTAACGAGTCCCTGACTTCATGAGTAGTATAACGATGGCTACCTTAGCTTCTTACTCCTTATTTGACTGCAACATACCACAAAGCCAAAACAAAATGCAGGGGTTGCTATTTAAAAATAAATACAAATTTATCAACAAATAATGTTAAAAAGTCAACAAATGCTCAATCGACCGAAAACTTCAAGCCCTGTAAGAATCCATCCCCGTGAATTTAAACACATTTCGAAAATAAACACAAATTTATTTGCCTTAGTATAATTCTTACTTGTTGAATACACTTTTCTGACAAAATTTTGATAAAACCTATAGACTATACTTAAGCATAGGAGAAGGAAAGCCTACGGAAAAAAAACTAATCATTTCTGTTATCAGAACAAATTTCCGACTAAATCAAATAAAATTCAAAGTAGGCCACAGCTGGGGATCGATCAGATAATTTCATTTACAAATCCAACACTGATTTTATCCATCGTGAGAACGCTCCAACTTTAACATACACGCCCGGATAAACATCAGCTTCGAATTCGTCGGGGGTGAAAACGTATGAATTTAAACCTATCACAATATACCGGCCATTGAAATTCGCCATCAATGGTCCACCAACATCTCCTAAACAATTATCGCCGAAATCATCCCAGGCACAAAACTCGGTTGTTTCAAATTTGGCACCTTTCCGATGATACAAAGTTTCACAATCCTGTGGAGCGAGCGGCATGGATGTAAGAAGTTTCACATCGAATTTACGTTCTTTATCTTGCGACCGTTTGCATAAGTGGAAATACATCTCTCGGAAATTGTAGTTATCATCGATTGGAAGGCAAATGGGTTGAATGAAATCTATGATTGATAATTTTGTAGGTACCGCACTACAGAAATTCGCCCAAGAAACTCTTACCATTAAACTCAACTTCTTCAGCCAACTTTATAATTGCAATGTCCTTAGATGAATGCTGGATTACTTGTTCAATTCCTACACGAGTGTAATTCAAATGCGTTCCTTGTTTTGTTTCCGTGAGCCAAGTTGTAATGTCACCAAGGCGTACACTGGACCTGAAAGTGGAAAATCAATATTTTTGGTCATTCTCAATCTCATCTAGTTTTGTAAAAATCGTTCAAAGTTAACATTTTCAGAGGAAGGTAGAGTATGCAGCCTATTCAGGCAAAACGAACTGATAAACGTCGTTTAACAGCTCCCACCTTAGCCGATTTGCTAAGTTTTCAAGCCACATGTATTTCAAATCGAATATTTGCAAATAAATTTTCCGTTGCAACAATTTGAGCATTTCTTTAAACAAAATAGTTAAAGCTGTGAAATCTCGCACTCAGCATTTGACCTTGAAGAAATACAACCGCACTACATTGTATCAATTACTTACACCACCCAGAAGGGATGTGAATTATGAATGCTGGAAACTGTGGTCAGGACATGTCGATTACCAATTAAAACTCCTTTACTAAGTGTTTTACGTTTCACCTTGTTGGTAGGATCCGTGTGTTCAATGACCACCATCCAAGGCACGGTCGTATTAACTTTGGTGAGTCCACACTTGGTTTTCGGACTTAGTAATTGTTCGATTTTTCGGTCGCGATCCGCTTTCAATTCCGCAATTTTTTTATCCAAAGACGTTAGGGAATTCAGTGAAGCCGTAGTAGTTTCAACAGTTGTCGCTTCCTCCGGAAACTCTGTTGTAAGTGGTCGATTTTTCCGTCGGACATACATTCGCGTTCGATTCAAGCGAGTATCCTGTCCCACTATAAGAGCAAATTGAATAAAATAGCGGCTTGAAAATCACCTCGATATGCTATAAATTATTTAATATTCACCCGAAATTGTAACAAGGAAACCTATGAATAACACTCCACCAAAGAATAACTTCATTGCCTTTTGCATCTTCCGTCCGATAACTATTTATTGATGGCACGGTTAGCAAACTAAGACTGCAGTAGATCTACTGGTGAATAAATTGCAAACGATAGGAACGGGCTCGTAAACCAAGCGGCGAGAGCCTTTTGAAATCGAATACGCGATAAGGTTTGTTTGAAATGTGTTAATAATTTTGCTGATAGCATAAACATATTTAGCAATTTTTTGAACGATTTGCCAGAATAAAATTTTTGCTGAGATAATCAAAATTCCAACTACAGTAGCATGACCATAGGCGTCTTTCTCAACTTCAGATTAAGCTTTTATCAACTTCTTTCAGGTTGGAAGATTTGCTTAAAGCTTAAGTTGAAATATTTGCAAAAATGTTTCGTTGAAATTTCTTCTCAATAAATACTAGTTGAATTAACACTACTATTACAATTAACAAGCTTTTTATAACATCGCCCGATTCGTAAATATTTTTAAGCCATTCGCAGGTCTGGCACCCTATTCTGTTTATTATATTTTAGATAGAGGACACACAATTGATTAGTAACAACCTTAGGTATAGCATGGAATAAGTAGGACCTTCAGGCAAAAAAATATTTGGACCATTTCCTACCGTTTGAAAATTGTTCCAATTGTCTTCCAGTCTTCCTGCCAATTCCCACTTCAAAGGTCTCCAGTCATGTAAGTGTTCCAATTCTGCTTGAAATCTCTCTGCGACTTGTTCTTAGCGTATTGGCTGGCGTTCAAAATTTTCAGGATATCACTAGCTACAATTGCAATCGTCTTCATCTTCAATCAATTAAACTTCTTGTAGTTGATTGAGTCGTTATTAAACTTATTTGGGTCGTATTTAAATTTTACGTTTGATTCGCATTCAAAACGTACTAATTAAGAGGCTTCCTTGAATATGAAATAATAAATTGCAGTAAGTTTCGACCTAACCTTAGATAAATAATATATTTTTTCTTGAATGCTTGCGCGTTGTCTGATTTGTGTCGTTCTTTACTATTTTGATAATTTTAGAATATGAATAATTTTATTTTTTCTTATTATTTTCATAATTACCATTAGTGTATGGGCTGGTTTGTTATTAGGTAATTGTGAAGTAAAAATTGAGCGTACAGAGCAAGAAGTTTACATAAAGCGAACTAGGCATTGCGAACGCTTTCATTATAAATTCCTTAAATTATTTTTGGAAACCCAATGAATATGCACACCTAAAAACATTGTTAAGTCATGCATGAAAGCTGACAGGAATAAATAGGAGAATGAGAATTTGAATTCTATAAATTCAAAGATCATTCAATTTTCCTATCTTTACTAAGCCGATAGCGAATTGTAGCTTTGTTATCTTCCTTACTTTAAACATATTACCTGTTAAATTTATCGTTTACCTGTTTTTATCGTTATGATGAAAGTTAACGATCGCGACAAGCTGTATGCTGTGTTTGCCACGTAATCCTCAAGGAACTACTAAACTCCCAAGCGAGAGTGTAGTTGCGGGATATAATCAATAATCCTCACAAACACCTTCAGGATTATACAATCACCTTCTTAGCAGCTAGATGAGCATTAAAATATTGGCCACACGTCACAAACTCCATGAATCAGCCACAATTAATCAAATCTGATCCTTCTGGTAAAGGCCCTCAATTTCTCTATGACGAGTGTTACTTGTGCTGGCTATTGAAATTCCTCAATTCATCAAATCGGCTTTTTTGCTTGCGCCTCGATTTTCGCTTCCTTTGCATTCGACCCAAGTCTTCTGTTGTATTGAAGTCGAAAACGTTTCTGAATTGATTTTCCTGTTGCCTCTTTCTCCTTTTATCTAACGTGCTATGCTTCATTAACGGTTGGCTGTTTTATATATCGGAATCCCTGATATTGAACCTTATGTAATAATAAAGCTGAAAGTCTGTCACTCGTAGATATACTCACACATGACCCTAAGTAGCCTAAATTGTCGTCAAAATTTCTATGGAAGTTCGCGATTTTACATGGCAAAGAAAATGAGCGATATCTCTAGGTAACCGCAAGTTTTTGAGGAAAAAGTGCTAATGTGTATCGTGTAAACAGTGAAGTGATTATCGTGAACGCCAGTGGGTGATCAAATAATCTAAGCAACAAAATCTTGACTTTTTTATGTTTTGCTCGTAATTATCAGTGAAACATCAACTTGGCTAGGAAGTACGAGCCATCAATATCACTGTAATTTCATCTAAGCCGGTCCCAAGTCCAGGGAAAAGAAAGAGGGAGATGCTCAGTGATATTAGTTCACGAAAAATATAGAAAAATTCACTTTTTAGTTCAAATTATGTTTATGCGATGGAAATTTCATATGTGCTGCCATTTTGGCTCTCGTCAATCTCAAAGATTTGGGCTACCAGGCCTTTCTTTTATGTAAGAAAGCGCTGATATATGTTCTGATGACCCAATCATCGGCTTACAGTCTCCTTTTAGGTTGCTGTACTGACACGGGTCGTACAAAATAAAAGGCCTGTGACCCTTTACCTTTGCTCTAAGACCGGAGACATGAAAGACAATATGCCAGTCCCCATGCAATGCCCAACACACAAATGGCTTACTCGAAAAATGCAATTTTCTGCACTCAACCTACATTCTTTGCAACCGGCCTTACGAGCAAATCGGCCGAAATTAAGATGCTTTTTGCTAAGGACATCCCGTGCAGTGCGGTTACTTTTACATTTTGCAAATACTTACGAGCCAAACGAAATCCAAACACTCATCTTTCATCTCAAACATTAAACATACGCCTTTTTAACGACGAAAACATCAATTTTTATGACACTTTGTTCAAGCATCTTATACTTGCGGTAGACTAATTTATCCCGAAAAACTTGCGATCACCCGAAGATATCGCTAATTTTCTTGGACACCATTCACGTGCGATCATATGAAATCCTGAAGATCCATACAGATTTTCAGGATGTTTCAATCTTCTTAAGACTATGTGTATTGAAGCGAATGGAGACTTTAAGGCCTATATTTACGCATTACCACGAACTAGAGCTATTGAAGCACAGGAGCAAGCAAGGATAGTCTTTGACAGTCTCAATTCTATGGACTTGGATATACCAATTTGTTTTATTCTTTAGCTTCAGAGTGATTCCAAGGTTTTCTTCCTAGCACAGACAAGGTAAAGAGATAATAAATTAAAATGGAGGTCTTTAGCAAGTAACACGAAAACCTACCATTGTTTTAACAAAAAGGGTATGTGAGAACTATTCAGTGTGTTTCTTTGTATGTTAAGAAACGATTAAAGTAAATAAATAAGTAATTAGTTATTAATTAATACCATAACTAGGTAATTTTTGCAAAAAACTATGCTTTTTTGAAATAATTATTTAAAAATAAATTATATTTTCAATTAAATTAATAAATTAAATAAATTTTTTGAAATAATTTTCCCAGAAACAGCGCGCCTAAATCTATCAACCAAATCTGAAAGGGGAAAATCAATGCAGAGTTTATAATTATAACTATTAGTGGGTATTCTGTTTAAACTATTAGTATAACTTCCTTCTAGACATACTGTGCCTGGAATCACATTCATAAGGGAATAGCAACATATAAGCTAATTGCTATAAAAAGGGACGATCATAGGAACACATAGTTTCAAAAATTTCGTCCCAACTAACTGGCCTTGCGTGGTAGTTAGAGTCTTCGTGGTTCATTTTGCGTCGAATATAACTTTAGACTGCAACATGATCCTTTAAATGAAAAAAAAACCTTTATGCTTTATTG
This sequence comes from Stratiomys singularior, assembly GCA_954870665.1. NCBI lineage: Eukaryota > Metazoa > Arthropoda > Insecta > Diptera > Stratiomyidae > Stratiomys > Stratiomys singularior. The sequence goes on from OX940877.1 coordinate 5,732,659, forward strand.
AACTCTTGATCTAAACTTATGTGGCAATCGATAATAATATTGATAAATGGAGAATGAATGGATTGGATAGAGAAGTGGATGACGTTGATTCTCACTAACCCAGCTGAATCGAAAAGATTACACTCATCAAAAGGATCACAATGTTTAATACACCCACTCATGAACATGGCGATGTTGAGATAAGTTCCACAATTTGATGTGAACAATCGTTATCTTACCCAGAAATACCTAACATGACCGGGATTCGGTGTAGCCCGATTCGGGGACTGCCTCTTGTTTGGTCCTTTGGATTTACCTCGAAAGTTATTTTTAAGTATTAAATATTAATTACTAAGTAATACTAATTAATACTAATTACTAAGTATAACTAAGTATTTTTAGTCATTTCAAAAAGAAATCCTTGGGATACTCTGGGAAAATCCAGAAGAGTGACGGAACCAAAACAGACGCTTCCCATAATTATCGTTTTGAATCCCACAACTACCACGTTCTTCCCACAATCACCGTAATTGTGAACTGAATACGAACAGACATAGATATGAAGGATATGCAATTCAAAGTGTCTATGACAGCAAGGTCAGTTTGATTGTGAGTGGTAAATGGTGGCACTAGTTTTCATTTTGTTGCTATGATGCATAATTACTGAATGCGGGATTACACATCTATATGTACAGAAAATAGATAAACTGCGTCTGCACATCCATGTGTAGACGCAGAGGATAATTTGACTTTTCTACTTCTTATATTTGATATCAATATAGTCTTGAACATCGGAAATTATTGAACAAAAACTTTAGCCAAGAATTAAGGACTCATTTACAAATATCCTGAATTGTACTAAATCGTTAAAACAACGTTCAGATTGATTGACAACGTTCAGATTGTGACTTGATATGAGATACTTGATATTTGTGACTGATATAAGCTTGTTATCCTGTTTGGGCAAAATTTCAAATATTCTCAAAATCTCCAAAAAATCATAATGAAACCACAAAACTTTCAATTATTATTTATTTCAAATACTTATAACACAGACAAAAAGCTGGTTACACATCCCTTTTCATCAACTCAAACAGATTCGACGGTTACACTATCACCATCGGCTTTAGCACCTTCTTGTTGTGCTGGTTTGCTTTCGGCATTTTCGGCAGCAGCCTCTGGAGCGTTTTCCATTTTTTCTGGTTTGGCTTCTTCAGCGCCAGCAATTTGAAGAGTTGAGAGTGGAGCGAATGGCGAGATTACCGGAAGTGGGCCAGCAGCAACATATTGTTGAACAGCGGGAAGAGCATAAGGAAGTGTGCTGACTGTGTATGGATAGGCCTGCAAGAATCAATGCGAAAATTGAAAATCACGGATTAAATGAACAAACAAGCAAATTCTTACAGCTCGGAGGACTGGTGCGACTGGTTGATAAGCGTGTCCTTCAACGGTGCTGTAGGCGAAGTTGGCGCCAATGCGGTCTGAGCTAATAATGGCAGTGTCTAGATGTGGGGTGCGAACCAATGTGGCAGCTGGCAGGATTGGTGTAAAAGCTGCATGAGCAACAGCAAAAGCGGCGCAAAGTACTACAACAGCGAATTTCATCTGTAATAATATGAATGTTATTAATCCACTTGAAATAGCAATTGACGTCCTCAGAATAAAATAATTTGTTCTAATCCACCAACCTTGAAATTTGGTTTTTGTGTAGAGTGAATCGTCGTTGAAATGCTTCCTTGATGAAGACAAAACTTGGAATATTTTAACGGAATTAACCGCAGCTTTTTTATACTACTAGCCGATTCCGATGCATGTATCTCATATGGAGCACAGCCATCCCCCTTTTCATAGCATTAACAACCGGTATAAGATCAATTGTTTATAACAATCTCAACCCAAGACGAAAAAGAAGAGCACAAGATGCCGCCCAAGTAATACAACAATAATTTTTTTTAAGAGTAACAGCAATTGTACTTAGTAGAGTACACAAAATGACGCTATGTACATTATATTATAATATATTAACATATCAATAAGTATATGCTTACTAAAATTGTAACTGGATCTTGCTGCAGATTCCGGTTAAGGCTACCACCGAAGACGGTTAATATATTTACCAACGTACTACATACATTCATAACTAACAATGTCGCCTCGATATTGACATGTGAGTGAATGTTATTTTTAACTTGCCGAACACTTTTGTCGTTCTAGAGGATTTTCCGGATGGTATGACGAAATTGAAAGTAATTCAATACTACCGCGGAACAAACAGAATTAAACTTCGCGATTGAAGTAGATTCTAAGCTTGGTTGAAATTTGATAGGACAAATGATAGAATCCAGGAGATACTTACCAATATTAGATTCAAATGCATTTACTATACCATTGGAAGTTACATATGATTTTTTCTGTTATTTAACATCGATCTAATTGCTGACTTAAGATGATTATAACAGAAAAATAATCTGCATGCTTGTGGTATGCTTGAAATCTATAATATTTTTCTACTTGATGCAATAGATTAGACTATAGAAATTTACAATAAAGATTTATTTTTAGTTTCAGATAATAAAAAAAATTTTAATTTATTTGTCAAATTCAGTTATTAGTAAAATCTATCGTGCAGACTCAACACACATGAATATTTAACGATCGGGATGCAACAAATTTTTTTTAAATTTAATGTCAAAAAACGAAACTACAAATTGATATTCTACCTCAACTCAAGTACGTTTCCACATTTGCAGAGAGATAGTGTACTAAGTCCTTTCTGAATAGTCAAAAAAGGGATACTGACAGGGGCTATATGATATGTTTCTGCGATCTAGAGAACGCATTTATCTTTTATTTTTTACTTCTTTCTCAATGCTTCCTCCATTCAGCTCGATACATTTAGTCCAGGGATTTTTGAATTGTTTTCATCCGTTTAAGTGCATAAGTTCGGCATTGTATCCAGCTGCCAAATGAGCAAACTGGTGCCCTTTGTTTGAACTTGCCATCTTAACATATTGGATAAAAATGATGCCTCATAAATCTTTAAAAAAAGCGGCAAAGACTTGCCCAAATAAAGTTAATTCACAAAATGAAAGAACCGTCAAACCAGACCCTTCATATATGGAATTCAGTAAGGGACCTATGTTTTGTCAATAGTCATGACAAAATGTTTGAAATCTTTCCATTTATGGCCATATATGTGCAAAGATGTATTATAAAACTGTAAGACGAATAGATACTTGCTCCACTGTGGGCAAATGCGGTGGTATGCATCTCATTGGAAGCTTTCTCATGCCCAACTTTTTTAAAATTATTTTTATTGCACTCAATTAAGACCTATTTAACATCAGCAGTCTTTCTGCCCTTGATTCGTGGAACTGGTTCAAAAGGGTTTTCATAACTTTTGTCAACAAGACAGTCCGTCGTTTCCTCTATCGAACAACTTGGCATTTGATCTCTTTGCGTGCAGACCAGTGAGAACGCTTCGTGCAAACTCAAGATCTAACACGATTCAATTAAAATAAGTGGAATTTTATTTGAGCTGGTAAATTGTTACTCATTTTTCCACAGAGCAAGAATACCGCTCTCAAAACTTTTCCGTAAAATCGCAATTAAACAGAAATCTACTTATGCATTTTCTATCTCTTTCTGCAAGATACGCTCGTGAGGGTTCTTGCTATTTATGCTTACGCTACACTTCCGGCACATTTCTTCACTAAAGGCGGAAGCATGGAATGACAGCAAAAAATCATATCATAGTATCGCACAAGAGCACTGACATCACTGAGTTCATCAATTGGCGTTTTTCACTTCGGATCGAGCTCATGGTTTAAGTCATCCAGTCGCTGAAATTTGGTACTTTCGTAGCGGGCAAGTCCACTATCATTCTGATTTTATTGAAAAATTACATCTTGGAGTAAATAATCAAGCTACCACATTTCATCGTCATTATAGGCTTGGTGGCGTTGTTTTAATCTGAATAGTAACTACTTCCGGGTTCCGCTTTTAAATGATTACTATCTCAGTAACCCGAGCGCTTTGCTGAGCTCATTGGCGACCATCTACCCGATCATTCAACACGGCAACATCATTTGAGTTTCAAACGCTCTTCTGTAAACTAAATTTGGGCAGCTCAAGCCTCAACATCTGGTCATATGACCCATTTCAAAGCCTTTGCGGGGTGGAAATGGAAACCCAAGCAACATCAGGTATGATGACAAGTTCTACGTCTTCCTCCCTGTCTGTTGTAACTCTGATCTTCTCATAGTCCGTATAAAATTAGATTTTGTTCTATGATTTTCCATTTCAAAATGCTATGTTTTAATTTTGACTGATATATATATTTCGGAAATAAGTTGCTCCCTTCTTTAGTGTCAATTATTTATTAAAAAATAATTTAAAATCAATTTTTTAGAGAAACTAATTGACACTGAAGAAGGGAGCAACTTACTTCCGAAATATATATCCATCAGAATTAAAAACAACGTATTTTGAAATGGGAAATCGTTAAAATTAAATTTGGACGTTACTATATTGAAAAGTTACTGTCCATCTTGGCGAATATGAGCTATTCCTCACTTTGAGTGCCTTAAATAGTAGTTGTGTGAAGTCTTCCTAATCTCTGTTCTTACCTATTTAATGGATCGTTCAATCCTGAAGCCATTAGCTGTCGAACAAGATCCTCTCTCGTGGCGACAATTTTAGCGAGTCTCCTTCGATTAAACTTTACGGTATTTCTAGAAACGATTCGGTTTGGTTGTGGTTCGATACATGGAATGCAATTCCGCGCTTCCTTTTCCTTGGTTTGTCAGAACAATCCTTATAACTTTCAGATTTTTCGATCATTTTGCGATCATAGCAAAAATGGTAGACAAATTATAGCATTTTGGTGGAATAGTGCTAGATCTCTAGCCTTTCGCTTTATGTCCTGTTTTGGTGCCCCTATTTCTCCCACACTCAAGAGCAATTGGAGAGTCAAAAAGTTCACGGCATGCATAAACAAGTGTCGTAACGCTCTCTCCCCTTTTCTCTTGCTTCGTCTGTGAAGAGTATCCTTGAGACTTAAACCGCCGGTCTCCGTTTATTTCGTCAAAGTTGTTCTACTAGCAAGGGGTTTTCTTCTGTAGATCAGCCTGAAAAGAAGCTTCATTGCCTACATATACACCATCTTTCGGTTATTCATTCAGTTTTTAAGATTTTCTATTTCTTTTTCAGCAATGAAATGTGTAAAGGGCCCGATGCTAATGTGACAGTGCGGTTGAAGTAACACAGAAAGGAAGAACCTCTGCAAGATTTAGACAAAGTAAAGCAACGTGGCAGGTCAAAAAGTAGAATTTGATTGCCATGGCATGCAATCCAATGAACAAAACCAATCACATCATGGTAGCTTAGATTTTAATCTCAACTATTTCGATACTTTCAAGGAACAATTGGTAAGGAAAGTCATAATTTTGATTAGAGAAACGTATCTGATTATCACATAAAAGGTATCCTGATTTTATCTCAAATTCAACTGTTATTCAATCATTCTTCCCGATTTTCCTTTCCTTTGTGTTCTATGCCTGCATTGATAAAGGATAATGGATTAGTCATTTCTCTGCAACTCTGCGCAAAAGACAACCAAACATGATTGAAAAAATAAGAAAATTAATTTGATCATTTCACTTGTCGGGTTTCAATGCACGTTTGATTTAAATCCACCTACAGAGTTGCATTGTAACGAACCACAATGTTGTGGTTATTCACTCGCACAATTCAATCCAAGACCTTCACCTACACTAGAGACTGATTTCTTGGTGGCATAATATTATCAAATCAATATTTAATATTCGTAATTCAAGGAATGTGTGCAACATGCTTTCAAGTGTTTATCTCTCGTTTGATAATTGTAATAAAAATCCATTCCTTGTTAGAATTATCATCACAAACGCAAGAGCTCACCACATTCAAGGTTGGTCTTATCGAAAGGGCTCACAATAAACATTTTTATTATGATCAAGCAATCATTATCATTTGGATACCGCTACACGCGTTCTTCTACGCCCAAACATCTTATCCGGTCTTTTCAAGGATAACTATTACAGAATATACCTAGATGTAGCCGAACCATCGCGGCTTGTTCTCAATGCTTCTCATTCTCATTGATATTCATCGACTATGATTATTATAAATGATCGCTGCCTTGATCCTATCGAAATTCTAATTCTCATCACCTCAACGTTTGCATTTGTTCGGAGTATTTGTTAATAACAATATGGTGGGTGGATCTAGTTTGTACTTAATTATCAAGACTGTTGCGATCAACTTCCCATGATGGCTAGGGGCAAGATTCATTTGATTCACCATTTACATATACACATATGTGAGCTTAAAGCCGAAGCAGTCATGTTTGTACACATGCGTACCTTGAGGGACATTGAAGTATAAGTCGAATGCGATTTCGTTATTAAACGATAAGATCCAAATCAGAGTATCTATTGTAGTCGGCCGGAATAAGTTGAGGTAATGTTCAATTGAACATTACTTTGCTGCTTCGAAGGAGATCGTTTTGGAAAAAGACACCAGCCGAACTTGTTCATGGCCTTTGCATTATAACCGGTAGCTGAGCGGTTACCTGCACACATCGATTAGTTTTATTACAATCTGGGCGACATTCGCCTCTTGACCAGACAGCTGTACATCTTCATTATCAGCATAAGTGCATGTCTTTACATTTAAAAATAATTCAGGTCGAATATGAAAATCGAAAGTAGGTTGGTTTCATAATACGTGCATGCGAATATGAATCACTTCGACACTAAAGCACAATATCTAAATATCTTGTCCAGCATGCATCAGGAAATCGTGAATCCCAAAATTTTGTACCGAAGGAGAGATCTTATCAAATACATACCCAAAGATTTCAGGACTTTTCTATATCAATGATTTTGTTCCTACTGAATGTTCAATCTGGTCTCTAGCCTACGAATTTCGGTTCTTCGTATATATTTTCAGCTTATTTTGAATTGTGAACGATGAGAAGCACCTTTGAAACATGTAGCTATAAAGCAACAGATAAAAGGTCATAAGGAGTTCTGTCTACTATAGATATTTTATATCATTCCAGCGCCTGCCTATACACTTCAAAAGTGATTCCTGGGACCAAATGACGCCATAACGAGTAATACATAGAGCCGAAAAGTTTCGAACAGACCCAGGCTAGATTCTGTTGTTGACTGAAAGGTGTTTAGTCCGTGGTATAGTTTGTGCCATTGGGGCGTACAACACTAAAAATACTTTCGTTTTTTTCTGGTCCAAGGATGTCAAGGCTGCCCCACCTTTTCCTCCTAAAATCACGCTTATTATGGATTAGAAACCAATAGATAAATTGATAAATCCTTTCAATTCACAAAATCCTTGCAATACACAAAAGTGTGTTTCACCAGAGTAAATACATAGAGTTCAACATTCTACATATGTTTTGTATAGAAACACAAAACCTTTATTACTTTTGTTACTCAATGCAACACATAAAATACAATGTTTGTGCCAAAAGTATCAAGTCCATCTTTGAATCTCCGCACCACAATATTCGAGCGCACTTTACTGGGTATTAATATAAACAACAACTCTTCAGGACCTTCTCGTTGCTGCAGTTATTCTCGAAACACCTTAGTTTGCACACAGCGTGGATTTCTTTTTCAAATAAACTTTTTCGAATTGGATTTGGTTATTCGATAAGGTGAAAGAAAAATCAGATCCCCGAAATCGCATCAATTTTTGCCTTAATCCTGCAAAGAATAGCTTGGAAACAATTGAATCATGATTTTCGGAAGTTTTTGTTAGATCAATTTTTCCATTTTCACTTACAACATTGTAAGTGATTTATACCCTTGCTAAGCTAACTCAGCGAAGACTCATTGGTGCGGAAGTTCTGATAAAATTTATCGAATAACTCGAAGGTGAATTTTATATTTGAAAACAAAGGTGGAAAGAGCTCAAGCTGGTTTCGAACACGCGTCCCTGCCCCTTCTCAGTAGCGCTTCTAGTGCCAATCGACGCGTCCCGGCCTGTGAGTTGGCACCTGATGAGAAGCGGCCGGGACGCGTGTTCGAAACCAGCTTGAGCTCTTTTCAACTTTGTTTCCAAATATAAAATTGATATGATGTCAAATTAAAAATCAAAGAATGGTGCAAGATGACCACGCGCCAGCTACCAATGATTCTAGCTCTGTCCGACCTTCGAGCACAATAGCATCAGAAAAGTCAAGTCTGGTCGACTTGTGATATAAGGATATTGAAGTTACCAAAATATACCAAAAACCACTGTTTGTAGAATTTCAACCGAGAATTAGAGAATGAGTTGCGTATGTACGAAGTTCATATCAGAATTGATATCCACAATAACGAACTGAAGAAACTTCGCTTTGGATTCGCTCAGGACAATTTCGAAATGATTTCGAATCACGGAAATCTCAAAAAGATTACATCTGATTATGAATGATGGGCCTATGGCTATTCCCCAGAGACAAGGCGACAGTTTTTCACAGTGGAGCGATTTCGAATCGGCAAGGAAAACAAATTACGTCAAATGCGGAGCAGAATTAAGGTGTTGACTATTTACTCTGATGACTTTGCCAGCTCCGTTTAGTCACGACATATTTTCTTGCATTTTTGGCTTTTTCCCGCATTTCAAATGCCGCTCGACGACAAGGGTTCGAAGAAAAACAGTTTAGAAGGAGTGCAAAGAATGCACTGAAAGCAATTCAGCCCGAATTGCTGAAAGCAATTCAACTGAAACTCAACGCACTGAAAGCAATTCAAAAACCAAATGGGGACTATTTCGAAGGTTGTCGCTCACTGGTGCGGAAATATGATGGAATGCGGATGGAATAAAACCAGTGTTGACCTATGAAGGTAGACTGGACATTTTTGGGACAAACCTCGCATAACATGCAACAACAACGTGCTGTTCTTTTCTGAATTCTCCGTTTTAATTTTTCCAATTGCAAGCGTTCTCCCGATGCATCTGATAAAATGCCAAACGCCTTTGAAAGGAAGTTTCTAAGAAACACCCCTCAAAAGTACAAGGTGAAGACTAATATAGAATCTGCTAGAATAATTTTCGCGAAATATTTGATGAACCAGACATCACCAAACTAAATAACATATAACTGCAAAAACGTGAGTGGACAGCGCACGAACAACCATCAGATACCCTGAAATGTATTTGACGAGCCGACACAAAGGCGAAAGCGGTTAAGGAAATCCAAAAAAAAAATGCTGAGCAGGTTACAGCGCTGAAAACCGAGCGTCTCTGTTCCAGCTTGAAATCAAAGAAAGCAATCAAAACATAGAGAAATTTAGAGACGAAATAATTTGAAGGCCAATGCTAAGAATGTGCTGGGGAACCTTAAATACATCGAATACGTCAAAATGTAAAATGCTCTTAATTATCTTGTTCCTAAGCTAATGTCTTCTTTGTTGATGAAGTTAAATCAACAATCCGACAATACATGGCATGCAAATTGCAATCTACAACCCTTAAATCTTTATTACTTCGAATATATTGCCTAAGTTATAAGATATTGCCTATTGCATGGTTCTATCAAGCGCTTTACAATAATTTTGATTTTCTATCAGTCATTTTGCAGTCTTTGAGTTTTTCCAGCAAGACTTTAGGTCAAAAACGATTTTTCAGACTAGTTATTGCAAATAACATTCAATTATCTAAATTAAGAATTTGACACCATATCTCCGTTCACTAACGAATTGGCATCGAGAACTCGAAATCCTATCTCGTCTCTCAAATTCAATCGTTTACACCATTTGATTACAATTATGCACACTAAAGTTATTTATTACATCTAAATATAGGAAAAAAGGAGTTCTTCTAGTGCAATGAAAGGCACAAAATGTTTTTTATACAAATGAATTGGTGGCGGGATTTTTATTTTCTAAAAACTGCTCCTATTTCACATGGCGAAAATGTGATGCGAGCAAACTGATTTCTTTGAAAGTAACTTGTCTGAATACATAATAAAAAATGTTGGTTAATTTTTTCTTGTACATTTCTTAGACTTTTATAGTAAACAATTCATCACCGTTGCTGTTAAATATCGTAAGTCAAAATGAAAGTAGTTGGTGAACGGAACTGCGTCATATCTTGACAAATTCATTCACAATGACATGTAACATTGTGAGTAGTTTGAATGTCGGCTCCTGACATATGTCAAAGTACATTCAAAAAATATTCAAAACAAATTTGATTGCAAAACGAACGCCTCTTATATGCTTATAATTTTCAATCCAACAATCCCACAACTACTTAATTTTACCAAACCAACATCAATGCGGCTGTTAAAGAATTCTTTTTCATGCTCATTCTGGAATTTAACACTCACACATGGAAAGCGCGCAAGAACTTTTTCTTCTTCGAGTAAACAACATAAAGACGCTGTTGGAGCGGGGAGAAGAGTTTTTTGCTGGACCCCGATAACGGGGGGAAAGCAGTCGAGATTTGATTTAACACGTCACTTTGCAACTGGGCCGGTCACACTTCAGAGGAGGAAAATGGTAAGTGGTATTGATTAGTATTGCTGCAATTTCCTAAACCACTTGTTGATTCCCAAAAATTCCTCAATATGCGAACGAAATCGTGAAAAGCGATCTTGACATCGCTCTCGAAATATATATTTATATACATCTTTCGTTATCAATTTTGACCTCGTCTAACCTGTTCTTTCTTTCATTGTAGCCAAAACTCACCGAGCAAGAACGCACCGAACAATTGCAGCCGCTTCTCAGTACAGGCTGGTCAATGGTGGAAGGTCGCGATGCGATATACAAGGAGTTCTTGTTCAAGGATTTCAACCAAGCTTTCGGATTTATGACGTCTGTTGCACTGCTCGCTGAAAAGATGGACCATCATCCAGAGTGGTTTAACGTGTACAACAAAGTGCAAGTCACCATGTCGACACACGACTGCGGCGGTCTCAGTGCCAAGGACGTTCGGGTCGCAAACTTTATGGAAGAACTCAAAAAGCGATACTAGATAGTAGGTTGGAAATTTGTTAACTTTTGTTTTTATTATTAAACTAATGCTATCATCGACTAAAGCGTTTTACTCAGTATTTCATATTCCGCCTCCTCTGACTTGTCGGGTGAGGTGTCATCGATGGAGTAGCCAATATTTTGGAAGAATGCCATTGCGTCGGGATTGTTTTTCAGTACTGTGAGAACCACCTTTTCCATGTTGAAGTGTTGGGCGCACTTTTCTAACGCAGTCATCATGAATTTGCCAAGTCCTTTCCGTTGTTGCGATTTTTCTATTTGTAGCTCGTAACTGAAATGACAAGAGATTCTGATTATGTGTTTCAATTTGCTAATGCACTCCGAATCTTACCAATACAAAACACAACTGCCATAGTCCATATCAAATCTAAACATTGCGTAGGCCAAGGGACGCTTTGTACTGTCTACAGCCACTAAATAACGCGCCCAATTTTTGTTGAGATCGTTCTGTTTCACTTTAGGCTGCCAACCTAATTTACACGTTTTGTAATAAGGACCCACGTTGGTTTCGGCTAATTTAAACGCCCATTTCAATACTTTTGTGTCCATATCGGCCTTTTGCTTGCAGTAAAGGGATACTTCGAAATCGTCTCTTTTGTATTTCGAATAATCAGAGAAAGCATCTTTCATGGGATTTGCACTTCTTGTAGCATTTCCCAACGACTTTTGCTGTTGCGTTACATTGATTTGAGATGAGTTCGTCATTCTAAGGAGTAAACTAGACACGGCACAAACGAGTAGCGCAAATAAACGCTCGAATTTTCAATGCGGCGCGAAAACACTCGTTGACAGGTTGTCAAACGGTTCAAAATTCAAGCTGTCAACTATTTTGACATCTCAGCAAAAGAAGACTCAAGCAACCGATAAATAAGGCAACGTCTACACTAAGCAAAATGACACTGACGCTAGAATTGCTCAATGTGATTCATGCTCACGCAGAAATGGTTTTTAATAAAACTAACCATAGGAATAGCTTTCTCAAAAATTGGTATAGCGAAATCTACAGCTCCGTTGGAGCTGTAGATGTTGAGAAGAGAACAAATGTTTGTAGAGAGATTACATATGGAGAAGGAACAAACCACATTACTGTTTTACGGTGGGTGAAATTCACGCCGAAAACGGACGTGACGATAGAAAAGTTAAAATATTATTTAAAAGTTAAATTATTCAGGCTTGAACGATTCCAACAGGCCACAGAAGCAAACAAAGTGGATACTGTACAAGGTGGATTCGAGAAATTTGAAAGAGTCGAGAATGAGCTTCACTAAATTATTGCGAAGACTTTTTAAGGGACAAAGATCAAATAGATTTCTGCATCCTTCTATGAAAGTAGTGAAGAATTGATACATTATATTAATTCTGTGCAGCGGATGAATGGCAATGGCGAAAGTCTAGGAAAATGTTGGCAAGAAAGACTGAGGGACGAAGACCAGTGGAAATGACCACAAACCGCTGGTCGGATTCCATGGACGGGAAAAGTGAACCAATCCTCCAATTTTGTAACTGAAAGACGCGTTCGTTCCAAGGGATAAAAATTGTTATCGTTGCATACAAAGAAAACCAAGGCACGTGTGAGGCTATAGCACAATAGTAATATAATTAACTTCGATTATATAAAATCTAAAAAAGTGCATGTATATGCTTCCATATCGACAACTAAATGGAATTTTCGTGCTCCCATCGTGCGCACTTTATTTTCAGTAGGTAAACTTAAAATAAATCAACAAGCCATATACAGTCAGAATTGAAATCAATTCAATCGTTGAAGCCAACATTGAGGTTTAATTTTAATGTTATTTATTTTTAATGTTTTTAGCGGAGGTTTTTGTCCAATTTATAGCAATTTTCTCTCAGTTCATCAAAGTCATCGTTGAAAACAATCTTTCAACTCGATTGCGCCTCATCACATATTGCTAAAATGTCTTGCCAGGAGTAATATGTCAAATAGTTCCAGGTGCTTTGTGGATAGACAAGCAGCTTTGTTTTGTTTGGAGTCCCCCATTCCATAATTAAATGGCGTTTTGCTTCTTTTTACTACAAAAATGAGTTTTATACAGAGATTTTTACATGAAAAGCCAAAAAATTTTAACTCCGTGATCTACAACTATTTATTAACAAACATTAAAGCAGGCATACAAAAATTAACATATTTATATAATAAATAATTATCAATCTTTCTATAAAAGCTTCATAGCCAATTAAATGCATTTTTACGAACATTCTAATATAAATGACAAATATTTCTTTTCCTTTTGTAAATATAATTGTGCTTAAGCTTTTTAACGCCAAAAATGTATAATTTTGCTAACATGAATATATATTTAATTTAGGCACCTCCAATAAGGGCACATAGGGCACGTTTGTAGTCGCCAGTAGTTTCACCCTGCAAAAAAATTTTCTATTAATTAAAGTTGTTTTATTTGCATTTAAAAGATATTTGTGTAATTTAAGGAATATCATGAAACGTACCTCCTAGTATTGATTTTAGGAAAAATTTTCATGGTATTATAATTCAAAGTCATGTTGTGATGTTTGGAGTATATGGAAGAAAATTAAAAAATATTTAATTGTGATTTAAATTTAAACTCAACATTTAATATTCTTGGAAAAATAACGAGAACAAAGTGCGAGATTACAAGAAATTTTGGGGGCAATTAGTAACAAAATGAGTGCAATGCATCGCAGTTTGATGAAATAATTTTGAATTACAGCCGAGACAATGAAGAGTTGAGATTTATAGCGAATGTGTTACTCAGTATTTCCGAATATGTTTATTGACTGCGATCACAACAGACGAAAATAGAGATTTGAAGGGATCTTGAGGTTTCATGCAAGAATTAATTATTCTATAAATGCTCAGTAGTCTCTATATTTGGAGTACCAGTGAAATTAGCAAACAAAACACATCTTAAAAACGCAACAAGGAACTTCATACTCACCGATAAATCGCTGAGCAATGTTTTATCATAAATTCGTTCGTATTCTGCCTTGATTGTACCCAAATCGATTTCTGACCGGCTAACAATAATCCGAATCAGACTAACATCATCCGTGCCAACGCCATCCATTGCTTTGTTCAACTGTTTAGCAAAGAATGCAGCCGGCGATTGGACGCATTCCACTACAAAAGAGAAATATAAAAAAATGACATCATTACACTATACTGTAAGAGTATCTTAACAATTTGCAACTTTCATACTATAGACATGCACAACTCACCAATAGCAAGCATTGCATCGTGCAATGAATCATCCATTTCTTCTTTGATTGCTTGTTCCAACGTATTTCCCGTTAACTGCTTATATTCCTCAAAGACAAGACGAAGCTGAGCAAAGCTGGAATGCGCGAATATTCGATTGAAGACTTCTTCGTCTGTCCCCAATTTGTCTTCACCAGCATTGTATAGGGCAGCAGCATCTTCTTTGGCCTGCTCAGGATCCACTTTACCAGCAGGATCTCTAACTCCAGTGATAATTAAGGTCAACAACCGTCGAAAATGTCCTGACGTTTCACTGCATAAGTGTTCCGCCAAAGGACGATCGAACAGCGATTCATAGCAACTAACCAACTTTTTCACTGCCTCATTCGATTTTGTGCAGAGGATTTCAATGAGAGTTGATTCCTCAGTGCCCATTCCTTCCATTGCTTTATTCAGTTGCTTGCAAAGATACTCCTCTGGGGGTGTCATTAAGGCCACTATTACGTCTTCAAAGTGCCCACCCAATTCACTTTTAAGGTCATCAATTAGATCCCGCTCGTATTGTTGCTCGTAGGACTCCTTAATTTTTTGTCGTTGAGCATTGCTGCGGGTCGTCAATAAAGCAATAATCGTTTCTTCATCGGTACCCATTCCTCGCATTGCACCCCTCAACACTTCGGCATCCTCGGATGCTCGGAATCCTGGGTATGGAACAACAGTCGGACATGGCTGGAAAAATCGATATGTGTTCTATCCTTATAAACTCACTCCTTTAACTCTACCAAAACAAAAAATTCTCAAGGAATTCTATTCAAACTCAATTTACCTCGTAATCCATCTTTGCGCTTCTGTGTATTTTTTAACAATAATCTGCACTATCTGCGTTCAAGCTAAATACTAACTGTACGCCAGCAAAGCTTTTCCACACAACTTAAATCGCGCGCTAACTCCGATTCGTGCTCAACCGAAACGAATACAAAAGCTGGTAAAATTGTTACTACAAGAGATTCAGAGAATGAAAAAAGATACTTTTGATATTAGACCAGAGCATACCTCCGAGTTTTTGTGGAGGGAAATTCGATGGAAAACAAAAACTATTTCTGTTGTTAAGATACTTGTATCCAGAGTAACCAATTATCTGAATCACGTCTGTGTGACGGTTTCTTAGGCGAACTACTGTCTACCGAGGAAAAAACTATCCGAAGCCGAGCCCAAAATATAATGAATGGCCTTAGTCAACATAAGTGTAGAATAAAAACACGCGATTCTCACATATACCAGTCAAACTAACTCATCTATTGTTAATTTGGAAAAACGCTGGGCCCACCATGTCTTTTCTTGAATAGTTATTTTGGCGCATGGCGGAGGAAGAGTCTAATTAATTTTTGACGAATATTCTACATGATAGCGTTTACGAGTGGGAATTCCAAAGAAATGACGCTTGGGTTGAGGTGGAAGCATTATGAATTTTAATTGAGAATTCGTATTTAAAAAATGTAAAAACGAAGTAAGTATCTTACTAAGCCAGATGGATAAATGTACTGAGAGGTGTTAATGGGTCGGCGTCCATCTTTTTATCTGAATTTATTACATCAAAACTCGCTGATCCTTTGGTAATTAAATGCAAATGGTCATTTTTGAGATGCGTGTATCAATATTCTAACACTGGCATCAATCAGGCATAGTGTATCCCTGATATTCGATAGATGGCTTACATCCTCTGAATCGCAAGTCTTGATGGCAGAAACATGATTGAAGTATTTTTTAGCATACAATTTTACGTAAAATTAAATCCCCTGTTTTTCAGAACTATGGTTTTCATTACAAGATGCCAGAGGCAAAGTAAAAAACAGGGCACTAGGTCACCGAGTCGGTTCATATCTTTCCTAGTAAGGGTAAGCGATTACGGTGTCCCTTTTCACCTAATAATGAATGTTAGGTCCTACCAATCTTTGAGACAAAATTGTTGACGGGTACATTTTTCCTAGTAACAATAATGCTTAGACTACGACAGTCAAATGGTGACGTAGGCTATGGTAGCTACTGTTAGTGAGGTCATATAATTCCACCGAAATCCCTTCGTTAAACTGTGCCAGATTAAATCTTAGTTTGGTGCTCTATCATTAAGATGTCGGTACCATCCAAAGTATCTGACTTTATCTTTAACATCTTCAAATATATTTAGAAAGAAACGTGGAAAGAGCTCAAGCTGGTTCTCGTCAGGTGCCAACTCACAGGCCAGGACGCTAGGAGTCTTCGCTGAGTTAGCTTAGAAAGAGAATAAATCACTTACTATGTTGTAAGTGAAAATGGATAAATTGATCTACCAAAAACTCCTAGAATTTTCAAACAGTTTTCCAATTAATATATATTTATTTCAGGTTTTTTAAAATGAAGTAAATTAAATTTTTTTTGCATTATTTGAGCCATCTGGTTAGGTATTTCCAACATAGAGAGCCCTCTTAAACATGACTTGTAATAGTATCTCAAAATAATATAAAAAAATCAGCTTTTATATTATTTATACGTAATTAAAGTTCAATTGTTCACACTTTTGACACATTTAATTTAATAGAATCCTAATATTGCTACTTGTATTGGATATTGGAATGTGTAATATAGGGGGGATATTCAGTATTAACGTTTTGTTTGAAAATAAATTTGTCAAATTTTGAATATATTTGTATTCCATGGGTAAGTTGTTCCTTTGCACTGGTTCTATAGTGGACTGTTGTGCAAGAACAATAAGTTGCCTTTTTTCTTGTGTTGATTAGTTTCTTGCAATTTTTTTGATGAATTAAGGAACTTCGGAAAGGAGCCACATACTCTCGTAATATAGATGATATATATATAAGAAAAAAAATAATCCCTTATAGCATTGTTTCAAAAAGAACGTTAAAGAAATTTGAGTCAATTTTCAAATTTTATTCTCTCTCAAAATAATAAATCTCACAAAATAACTATAGAAAATATATAATATCCCTAGTCAGCAATATATAATTTAAATATAAAAGAAACGTTCTAAATATTTTGGCCATACTACTTTTCTCCCAGGAAACACGAAAACATCAATGCAGTAAAGTAAACATTTTAGTAAACCACCTTCCTGACTAAGGCATATTAGGTTATGCCTATTTTCAGAAAAGCTTCTGTTAAAAGTTAGCCATTTTTTAACTACACATTTAACATTAATAATACAAAACATTAATTATAATTTAGATTAACACTTTCAAAAGTAAAGCAATTTACTACCACTAGTACTCCTGTCGACTCTCTTTTATTTTTCCAAGAACTAATAGATAATATTCTGTCCCAGACTACACTCGTTAACTAAATATTCATCTATAACTCTATGACCTTCGTATTTTCGATTTGTTTTGTTAAGTTCGTCAAGGAAATTCTACTCTACCATGGTTGAAAAAAAAAATTTTATTTCCACATTGCAAACAATCACTAACAATAATTACAATTCCGATGTTATGATTCATAGAACTTGATATAGTGACGACATTGTTGCTAATTTAAATATTTATACAAACGTAGAATACTACGTAGCGTAGACACTCATTCTTCTCGAAAAATTATTGCGTGATCATACAAATAAAAAGCAAAAATTGTTTACAGCTGTTGCTGAAAACTTGTTAATTTACTCTCAGCTTTTAATATTGTTTTCGTCATCATCAATATCCCACCATTATGGTTATTTCTTCTGTGACTGAATTTCGATGATTCATTAGATGCTGTGTATTTGTTGCATGGTCAATTTCATTAAAAATTGTGTAAAAATTCCCAGAAATTTACACATTTAAATGCTGTCTGAATTCGCGCAATATCAATCAAATATTGAAAATTTATTAAAAATGTATTAAAATAATAAAAAAATAAATAAAATGCAAATCGAAACAAATGAAATAGAAAACTAATTAAAATAAAAAACAATGAAATAAATTTCTGAATTTTTTATAAATAATTGCTTCATATCGATGAAGAATTCTTAGTTGTGATACCTACAATTTTTGTTGTTGCTTGACCTATTAATCAATTAATTAATTCATAATATCATAAATTTGTTTCTTACATTTAGTTTCAACTGATTCATTCTTTAATCAACAATTTGAATTGCAAATTCTGTTACGCTTTTTTCTAAAGTAATGATATTTAATGACAGTCTCTGGGAAAATGCAAGACAATTATTTCAATGTTTATGTATTTTCAATGAAAAGCTGGTTTGTAAAAAGATACACGGAAAGCTTGAACACTGGCGCATATTGTCATGGAAATCTAGTGAAAATTCAATTGTCTCTTTGAAAGCTCTACGAAAGCCAAATATGAGCGGGTATACATACTACACATACGAGAAAAGTTTACAGTATTCATCACATCTATAAGCAGTTGTAAACTAACATCCAGCGAGTAAAGTGTTCAAAGAAGAAAGTAAACAAAATGGATTACGAGGTTAGTATTCACTTTCTAATTAATTCAAACAACAATACTCGAATTAGCACTCAACTATTTTAGCCCCACCCAACTATCACTACATATCCCGGTTTT
Source organism: Stratiomys singularior (assembly GCA_954870665.1). NCBI lineage: Eukaryota > Metazoa > Arthropoda > Insecta > Diptera > Stratiomyidae > Stratiomys > Stratiomys singularior. The sequence continues at coordinate 5,751,436 of OX940877.1, forward strand.
AAACCAGTAGAAGATGCAGAAATTTTACGTGGCGCTATGAAAGGATTCGGTACCGACGAACAAACTATAATCGATATCTTAACCAGCAGAACCAATAGCCAGCGTCAACTTATCAAACAAGCCTTTAAACAACAGTATGAAAGGGACCTGATCGATGACCTGAAAAGTGAATTGGGCGGCAACTTTGAAAATGTTATAGTTGCCCTAATGACACCTCCGGACGAGTATTTGTGTCAACAATTGAATGAAGCAATGGAAGGAATGGGTACAGAAGAATCGGCCCTAATCGAAATTCTCTGCACCAAGTCGAATGAGGAAGTGAAGAGATTGGTTGAGTGCTATGAATCCATCTATGAACGTCCCTTGGCTGAGCATTTATGCAGCGAAACTTCTGGTCACTTTCGTCGATTGTTGACCTTAATTATCACTGGCGTTCGAGACCCAGCCAGAGCTGTTGACCCAGATGCTGCCCGCGAAGATGCGGCAGCGTTATATAATGCCGGAGAAGCCAAGCTTGGTACGGATGAAGCTGTTTTCAATCGTATCTTTGCTCACTCCAGCTTTGCTCAGCTACGTCTGATATTCGAGGAGTACAAACAATTGACGGGAATGACTATAGAGCAAGCCATCAAACATGAAATGGATGATTCGTTGCACGATGCTATGATGGCAATTGGTGAGGATCCGCTTTCATTTGTTTCGTGATCTGTTCAGTCAAAAATATATTCATATGTTTCAGTTGAATGCGTTCAATCGCCGGCAGCATTCTTCGCTAGACGTCTTCATGACGCTATGAATGGTATGGGAACGGATGATACAACTCTAATCCGCATAGTCGTCAGCCGGTCTGAAATAGATTTGGGCACAATCAAAGACGAATATGAGCGCATTTATGATAAAACACTTCTAAGTGCAATAACAGTAAGTGTTAGAGAAATATCCAATGCTAATTCCACTATACTGCACCCTAATTTGAATGTGAAGAGGAAATTTCCCGAAACTATTTTATCTCATTCAATAATTCATTATTTTCGTTACTTTCAATCGTATTAAATCAATTTCAATTAAGCTTGACCGAAATTATGATCAAAAATCATTTAATTTTATTTGCCTCAGTTGAACTCATCCAAATTACTCTGCAATACTAATACTACTCACCATTTGAATATCCTGTGATAATTTTTCATATTTCAGAATGAAACATCTGGTGATTACAAACGTGCTTTGATTGCATTAATCGGAGGGGCCTAGAAAGTTGGTCAAATTCTAAATGTTTTTATTTTTAAGTTTTAAATTTGTTATTGTATTTCATCTATTACATATTTTTAACTGTTCCAAGTGTTTCTATTTAAAAAGGTTTTAACAGTAGCATTTACAATTAGATTAAAGTATTTGTTAGTGAAATAAAAATCAAAGCCCCAAAAAAATAATTTATGCTTTGCTTCTAGTCGGTGAATGGATCTAAACATTACGAAATGTGTCAGGACGTCTTCCATTTTGTTATTAGTTCTTCATATGGAGACGCTTTATATTTTTTACAAGTATCCATATTATCATGGTAGACCTCGACGAATCCGAATGAATTTAATCACCTCTTCATACGAAACATGTTGGTTATAACAATGAGCCAGCCTAAATTTAATAAAGTATTCAGGGATCGCATGCGGATACTTGCAGCAAAGCTTGATTTTGATGAAAGTTTGATGAAAAATCAAACCCATGATGTAAAAAGTAAAAGAAAACATAAAACAGTAACAGGAGTAACTTAGACTTAAAATTAAATCGTATTTCGCTCCATCGATTCGATTAAAAATTTAATCATACATCGGTTATAAATAATTCACATGTTTTTGGAAACTTCCATGTAAAAATTTAGGTACTTTTTTTATTGTAGCATTAGTAATGACTGTAATATGTTTTATTATAGCAGTGTGGGTGTCTGTAGATTCTATTTGAGTACATTATGACTCTCCCTCGAGGTATAAATAAATGACGAATAATACTTGAAGTATACGACATCGACAACAAAAATAAACTACACTCGAAACGTTTCGCGTTTATCAATCAAGGATAAATCTTTCTAATCCTTTCTAGTGCTTTTCTGATAGTTTAAATCAAACTACAATATTCATACTTACCAATTACCGCTCCAAAACTTTAAATTGTATCTAAATTATAGTTATTTGTAAATGATTATGTGATTTTTTATTATTATATAGAACAACTGAACATTGAGTTCTGTTACCAGTATTGTTTACATGTCCACCTTCGTTTAAAGCAGTCTCCATACTCAATTTTCTACTACTTTCTCACACATATCGGATAGTAAATTTTCAATGGGGCATTGGATGTTTCACATGAAATCGCGAATTATTGTTGGCTTATTAGTTTATATCAAAGATTTGCAAAATCTGAATAGGAAAAACTCCCCGCTGCAACTGAGGTAGTTCACGAGAAAATATCAGTAAAAAGTCCACTATTCACAAAGAGGGAACCAGAGAAAATGGAAGCCAGAAAGGCTACAGGACCCGACGAGATGATGATGGTCTTTCAGTTTTGCTCTTATCTACTCGTCCGCACTTTCAACATATGCCTGTGCCAAGAGGTTCCCAAGGTCTGGTAGATGGCCCGATTTGTTCTGATCAAGAGTGGTTCACTTCTTCTATTTAACCTGCAATAGGTAGGTGAATCCTGATTCGCCATCTGTGTAATATGCTCGAAAAGGCTGGAAAAGTTTTCAAAACACTCGGAAAAATCATCATTCACACTGCCGAGGATCTATCTCCACGGCAACATGGCTTCGGAGTAGGTCGCTCCACCATCAATGCAATCGGAGAAGTGGTGAGCGCGTCCCAGCAAGACGATGAACACAGCAATTCTACACGACCGCTTGTACTGCAAGTTATTCTATATGGCGGAAATGCATTTAACTTTGCTAGGTCAACGGATATCCTGAAAGCGCTTGAACAGCATTTTCAAGTACTAGAATATCAGAAACAAATTTGGTAAAGGAATATTTGAAGGATTCCCTACTCAAATATACAAAAGAAAGTAGACGTAGTATGATAATCACATCAAGTGTCACGCAGGGCTCCATTCTCAGCCAGACCCGTGTAACATCTCTTGAGACGGACTACTGGGGCTTGGGCGTTCGAATGAGTCGGTTTGATCGGCTACGCGGACGAATTTCGGCGCTAGTCACGGGACGCATAGTCAAGTATTCGCAACACAAACAAACATACTAATGTGTCGAGTGACTGACTGCTTTCAGGTTTAGGCTGGCGGTAGAAAATATTGAAATAGTTATCCTGACAACAAACGAATTCTCTGAGTGAGACCTATCACTATTGGGGAAGCGCTAATCGAATCTGAAACAGTGCTATTACTGGGTTAATTTACAGACCGAAGGAGGGGTTTTTCCGAACGAATCGGAGCGACCATTGACAAGGATGCAGCGCATGTAATTGCATTCAATCAGTTGATGGCTAACTTAAGGGGGCCTACAACAGAAAGTAGACGACTACTAACGAGCGGTTGTGAATATGTTTTACTCAATGCGGCAGAAATGTGAAATATGCCGGGTGATGACAGGTGTGATACCATTGGTCCCTCGAGCCGATTGTCTAGTGAAACATGTAGCAAAGCCTACCGCCCGTTGCAAATGCATATGTTAATGTCATCTTCCAGCAGCATGTAAGCTTATTATTGTAGCCTTTTGCCATGTACAGTTACTCGATTTTCATCTGCATCTTCAAAAAAAGGACCAAACATATCACCGCACCGCACCAAGTGATTGTCTGAGCACGAGGTGAACATAACTTGCTCCTTGAATTGCTTGAGAACTACGTCAGTATAAATTCCGCGGTTTTATTCAGGAATCCATTAATCCAGAAACTCGTTTCAATCGAAAAGACAAATTGTTCCCCACAACCTGATTTGGCTTCCAATCGCTAACCTCATTTTACAACACTTCAATGAGAACCATGATCAGCAAGTATGTGTTATTGAGTTAGTTGAACTTTATAGCCGTTCAAATGAAATGATATTTATAAAACACTCCATGTTGTCATCCTGCAATATGATGCTGGCAAACTTTATATCCTTAGAACCAGCGGAATAATGAAGTTCGAATGGTATAAAAGCAGTTTTCCAAATAAAGCTTAAAAATGCAGGAGCAACTGATATTTAAAACCATATTAAAAACAATTTATTGTACAAGTTTCACGGTGAGTTAAAGATCCTTTTTTTGGTTAACTTACCTAGTGCGTAAGAAATGCGACGCCGATGACAGCGGCAAACTTTAAATTATATAGCATAAACTAAATTGGATTGTGCATAAAACCACCATGTTCATCGCAAACAACACAATAAAAAAGAGAGATTTATAAATTCAAAGATGTATTGCCAGAACACATTTTATAATTAAATAAATACTAAGCCCTCTCGTCAAATATATTGTAAATATCAGTTAGTTTTGAACACACTTCAATTGTTGCTTTCCATTCCGGCAAATTATGTTCGCCAAAAGGATCTTTAGTTTCAACATCAACAGTTTCTATCACATTTGGTATAACTAATCTGAAAATATGAACGTATTGCATTATTAACCGCCTGAATTGTCTCACGACTACTCACCTAATAGCATGCAAAAACATACGTGGCACAGTTTTGTCTTCCGGTAAACCATAAGTGTAATCACCAATGATCGGATGACCAATAGTCTTGCAATGAACACGTATTTGATGTCGTCGTCCTGTTATAGGTTGTATGAGAACTTTAGTCGCACAACGATTTTTATAAAACCCTTTTTGCAGCACTGCGATATTAGTTACCGATTTTCGAGGATTTTTACAAAACTCCATGTCTGATACAGTACACATTTTCTTGCTGGTCGTTTCAAATCGACTATCATCCCCTACAACACATACAAGACCTCGTTTAAATCATTTCCAAATATGACACTCATACCTATGTGAAGATCAACAGTAAGATAGTCCTGCATCATATGCCCATTCAATAGCGCAACATAATATTTTTTGGACGTGCGGTTTTCAAAGGATTTGGAGACTTCCATACAAGCTTTCTTATTCAGAGGAATGCACAGTACTCCGCTGGTTGAGAAATCCAGACGATGTGCGAAGTAAAATTCATGTGTGAGTGTTGAGTCTTTGAGTTGAGGACATTGTTTTCTTAATATAGTTTGAACGGAAACCTGTAATTATCAACCGAGTCAACCGGTGTGGAATTAAGTATGTAAACGACTGCCTACTCACCTTACTATCGTCATTACTATTTATTAGCAAGTCGGGCGGCTTGTCGATCACTAAGAAATTTTCGCTTCTGTGGAGTAAAACTAATGTGGGAAACGACTTGTTATTTCTTGTGAGTAATGTCCAATTTATTGGTAAACGAACAAGTAATTTGGTGATGAATAAGCTCACACGATTTATCCATCTTTCTAGGATTTCTCGTCCAAGGAATTGTAGCGTGTAATCGAGCAATTCTAAGATGGTCATGATCACAAACAAAACTTCTGGCTAAGTTGAAGGAATTATTTTTGCTTTTGTCAAATTGACAGCTGATAAATTATTTGTTTGGAAGGAAATTGGTGTTGTTAATTGTGACCTCGAAGTTTTTGAGTGGCAAAAAGTAGATTTAGTGTCTCAGTTCGAAACACTTTTCATTAGTAGTAATGTTTTATACATATCAATACTCTACGATTTGTCAAATAAACTAGCGAGAAAATTTGCAAACAACGTTTATTTTCACAGCCTAGGACGAGTTTATGTTGGGAGGAAGAAATATCGAAAATTCATTTTGCAAATAAGGACTACAAAAGAATTCCGATGAGCAGTCCTGGACCAAGTTTCGATATAGCGGAGTAACCTGTAAAATGTTGACAAAAGCTCTTAATTTCGTTCGGTTGGACCATTGAGGTATACTCTATGTATATATGTACCTCTATGGGTTGGACGAAAGCAACCAAAACCCGTGTTTTACTATACATTTATAGTAAAATTGTTGAATATTAATCAAATTTATTTAGCAAATTCAAATATGTATGAAGTACCAATCACTTAAAACAAAAATTAGTTGTATCACATTGACTGACATGCAAAACTTAACCTAAAAATGTGAGACTGGTAAAAGAAAGAAAAAGTGACAGGTGTGCTCCAAATTATAATCTACATTATTAAACAAAAAGTATTGTTAATCGACAGGAATAATTGTCAGGATCTTGTTAATCAAGATAGGTCAAATCATAGAACAAAAAGCGATTGGTCGTCGTTCTTGAAGAAAACCCTTCCACAAAATTCAACAAAAATACATATATCTCTTAAAATAGAATAGTTTCAGCGATTTTTTCTTAGTTGTAAATTGAAGTAACAAACTTGCATGGTCAAATGTTTCATATTTGGGCCATTATTATTTTCGCTCCGCTGATTCTGGAACTCATAATGCACGCCCTTATAAATTTGTCCGTCTAATATCTTTTTCTGACACTATATTTTCCCTCTATAATTCCACTAAACCTCATCGATTCCGGCAGTCCGCAAAAAATCGTGTTTGTTGCGAAATACGACAAAATTCTATTAAACTTACAAAATTAAAACATATATCTTCGACTTTTTAGCTTGGTTGTCCGTTGTCAAATCAATGACATTTGCAATGAAACAACGTACAAGAATTATTGCGGCTTTTAAGGCGGAAGCCCTGTGGTTGCTGCCTCATACAGAACAATGCTGTCAGCAAGTCGTTCATTCGGAACAAATTAAAAAAAAAAACTGCGAGCCGAGCCGTTTGAGAAGCAAAATAGTTTAAATATAGTGTCAAACTCTAGTGTTGCCAGTACGATAAAGGAGCTTTGGCCCTCTCCTGTCGCTAAGTGTATCCTAGCCTTAGTTGATAATACTTGAAACACTGAATCAGGAGATTTAAAAATCGCTAGACTGTACTTTGTATTTTTAAAAGCAGTACAAGGGTAAAAGAAGGAACGAAAAAGACGATATTTTGTTTAAAATCAACATTCATATTTTTTTAACAAATATTTGTCGTTACAAAACTTATCGGTGGTCGTGATAGCATTCACTGTGAAAATATGAGATCGAGTTTATTGTAGTGTAGGCCTGCAAGTGAACACAAATCAATCAGTACCAGGCAATTATAAACAGTTCTGAACTCACTTTTTCTGGAAAAAATATTTTGAAAGCTTGCTTTGTGTAACATCTGTTTGTTTGGTTTTTTTAGCTTTTGGTTTTGATAATCCTATACGACGGACAATTGGTTTAGGCTATGAATATGGAAATTATATTGAGTCCCATTGTCAAAATAGTAAATTCAATTTACCTTAATTGTAGGGATTTTAATTCTTTGCTTTGTATCCTCTTCATCTGATATCACAATAGCGATTTCATCATCTTCTAAAATCTTAATTTCTTTACTCTTAACTTTAAATTCGAATTTTTCTAAAAGCTCTTTTGGTAGTTGCACATCGGGTCCATCCTTTAAGTCTTTTTCATTTGAACTAATTTCGATACCACTATCAAATGCTTGCAAACTACCAATTCCAGTTGCTTCCGATATGCTATCTCGACGGGGCGGAGTTTTATCACCACGATCCGAAAGTGTTGCTTCAGGCGACGATAAATACAAAACGGCAGCTTGTTGGCGCTGTTGCTCTTCGGATTCTTGACTTTGTGTTACTGATGACGCAGCGTCGTCTGAAGACTGGTCTGGATTCGTTTCAGAATCCTGGTCGTTATTGGAATCACTGGCATTACATTCAGTCTTATGAATCACGAGTTCACTTCTTTTGAAAAATCGCGACAAAACTCTTCGTTCGGGATTGATAATAGTCCGATTAAAACTACTCAGTTTCGGGGCAGTTGATGGAGATTGTTTTCGAGGACTTAATGCTTTCAAAAGTGATTGAGGAATCCTTTCTGCGTTTTTTGGTGACGTAACGTCTGGGTTGACTTTAAGAAATGGATTGCGAGACTTGGTTGCACTTGGAGGTGAGTTAAGAGTGTTTGGAGGCGTTATTTCGTTTTCAGTGCAATGGCGTTTCTCTGGCGGTTCGTCATTTGATGTGTATAGTGAGAGAATATCTTTCTCGGAGTGTCTTGGAATGAAATTTTGAATTTGAAAACTGCAAACGAGTTAGTTCAAGTAAATACTCACGGATTTTCATTGACTTCGTAGCTTCTGACATTCATATCCTTGAGGGTATATCGTTTGAACTCTATGGCACATCTAGGTCCGTACTCGACGGTAGACGGATCCTCAGGGGTATGTGTCTTAAAATCAGGTTGCCATATACTTTTATGTCTGCATTTTCCACGATTGTTCCAGCTGATACTTGAGGTAGTTCCATTTTCCTAATTCAAATTACTTTTATTACAATATAATGTCCAAGTTTACGTCTACGTACTTGTGAATGCTTGTCAGGGTTCCAATCATCTAATTTTTTCAATGTGAACGGATTTAAATTACCTAGAGCTAGTTGAAATGCAGTTTCGTTATCACAGGCTTCACCAGCATTTGAGCACAAGGAAATATCAAACCCTTCAGGTAGTGCGTTCAGACGGACTTGTTTACGCTTGAATGGGTTATAAACGAACATGTATTGGAAAGTGGCATCAGCTTTCAAAAAGTTCTCGATATATTCTTCTGGCACTGTTAGACTTTTCATGTTTAAGTACGACGGAACTTTTGGCAATGATTTTCGCAAATTCGTTTCCTCTGTGCGACAGAAAAATTTACATGCCTTAGCCAAACCGATTCCCGGAAGCGAATCCAAATAATCACAGCCAGACAAAATGCACATATGTCGAAACTTATCAAATGTGTATCGATCCCTTCTACATCCCATTGCCAAATATAATTTTTCAGCGTCCACCAACAATCCTTGACCGTTCAAATCCAGTTTGAATATGACTTTTGAGCAACCAAACAGAACCAAGTCCGAGTCTTCCGTGATCACATACTGCGCAATATTTAATTTATTGAGATATGCCAGTTGGGCATCCGCTTCGTAAGGTGCAACAATACAATCAACATTCCTTTTGCGACATTCCTGTATAAGGCGATGTGCCATTTCGTGTGTGATATCGATACATCGTTTCATATGTGAACGCGCCTGATCAACTTCACCTAAACGTAGGAGTTCAGCAGCTCGTTTTCGGGATTGTTCACGGGATTCACGTCGTCGCTTTTCGGTTAGTGCTTTGGCAGGCAGGTGACGACCATCGAACACAAGTATGGGTTTTATATTGTAGGATAGTAAGAGGTTTACATATTTGAGACAATAAAGAATGTATCTGGCAGTAGATGGAAATTGCAGTTATAATGGAATGCATTGCGGATGATAACATGTAACTCACTTGTTTGTATCCTCTCCCCGACTTAACTGGTCAGCGCAGCCAAATGCTCCTTTATGCAGCCAACAGTAGGAATCAATTGCAACTGTGTATCCACGAATGTCCTGTTTAAATATAAATTCATATGGAATGATGAGAATATCAAGTTAATTAAAATGCAAAAGGAACAATTTCTTTTTCATGACCGAGTCCAATCCTGTTTGTGGCTTTGAGATGCGATAAGCAACGCCGTGAATATGAATTCAAACACAAAATACCCAAATTGCATTGCACTTGACTTTAAGCGTTGTCAAGAAGAGAAAAATAGTGCAAATGTTGGTAATTTGGGGCCAATGTATAAAGACTACATTAATAAGGTCCTTGGAGATTTCAACACAAAATCGAGAACATTGCCTTCACCTTCACGTCTCCCCATTTATGACAGCATTCAATCGTGGTGTCGGTTGATCATGCAACGTACAAAGGAGGAAGTAGTACATGTAAAATTAATGAATAACGGTAAGAAAATCACTCACAAAGAATGTAAAATAAACACAGGACGAAATTAAAAACTTGTAAAGGATGAACAAAAAAGGAGAGTAGAAAATATAATTATAATGACAATCCAATAATCAGGTCAAATGAAAGTAGTGTTTATTTTTCCGAAACATTGATGGAGCTAATGATTAAAGCGAATTGTTGTGAATTATCGAATCTTAGAAGACTTCGTAGATTGGACTTGGACTACGTTGAACTAGAGGAAAGTTTATATTTTGTACTAACAAGCGAAGGCTTGTAATATCACCTGACAGAAATTGCCTTTTCCTAACTTGGTATATGTCTGGTTGAATTGCAACCACAGTCCATGAACGATTGTTTTCCGATCGAAACTTAAAAACGATCAAAATAAAACGATTTTACTATGAGATCGCACTCGTTTGGAGAAAAATATTTGTTGTATCTGAGGAAGTGAGACCTTACAAGCCAATGTATTGAAGCGTGTAAACTTTGTTGACTACGACTGTATAGTAAAATATTGATGCAATGTTCCGAAACTGCCGTACCTGATATATGTCAAATACGTAAAACACGTCAATCGATCATATACATAAACTGTCAAATACGTCAAAGTCGCTTTCTTATTTAGTATTTTCCGAAGACTACCAATTGCCCGGGGGAAATGGAATTTGCAGAACGACAATTAACGATATTTCGAGAAAAACAGTAAACGATATAAATACCGATGAATTCGTTTTCATTTGAATATTATCATGCGAGTTGTGCCGAAGTCGAACAAGTTGAAATAAGTAAAAGAAATTGAAGAGACATTTACTTATTTCCGGATTTTGTATATAACGAGAAATTTTCTGTGAATATGTAGAAATTTAGTTAACTTTTATTAAATTCAAAAAACGAGCGTTGTAATGGAGTGATAGAGCGGAATAATTTACTCTTTTTGAATTGTCACAGCAAAACAACAAAAAGTATAAATTTTTGAGTTGCTGGACATTTTTACTTTTTGTTATGTTAACACTCATGCTTAAACGGGAAAATTTCATACTCATGGCTATTGAGAAGGCAATAATTTCAAAATACAAAACCGAGTTATTGATTGCATTGTGATTATTGGTGACAACCTTCGGAATCTGAGCTTTAGAACGTGTTTCTCTTCCTAAAATGATCCTGATTTCGCTTGACCTCGATGTATTCTTACAACGGATCACATTTACACGGATTTCCAGTCAGGCAACAAAGACAATTAACTTTATTTATGGCACAAAATAGTCGCTCACCCTGCACAAACTGCGAAGTAATCTTTTGGGGATTTGATATCGAAGCTTTATAATGCAGTTGGATTTCTTTGAATGCTAGAAATGAGTTCGAAGTTTGATCGTTTATGCAAAATCAATATTAATCAGATCTGATCGTTGATGCTCAGATGGAAAACGAGAGTGGGATTGTAAATGACCTCCCAAATTGTATTCGATCCATAAATTCCAGTAAGTTCTGTCCGTATGACACACGGCACTGTGAAAAATAAATATTGTTGCATACACTTGATAGGGTTCGAGCAAGTTATCATAATTAAATTACAAGGCTAACGGTACGTTATCCTTAAATTCTCCGATGTACAGTAGAAGTGGGCAATAATGGTGTACATTGAAAAAAAAGAAAATAATATTGATGTTCCGGTAGTTCCTTGTCAGGCAAGAGTAATATTCATAAGCAATTAAGAAGAAAATAACAAATTATTCATTGGAGATTACGAGAATAATCTCGAATGGATGATTGGAATGTTTTTGGAATGACTATCGATGCATTATTTAGTGCTGTAAGTATTTACAATAAAAATATACTGAAAGTGAAAGAGGGCGTCAACAGACTGAGCATGAGAGGCGAATTGTATCACACATATTGACTAAAGGATACCAGGTCATTTCTATTCATGAGGTTCCACTGTGACGAAAGTGACAAGTATAGCCCTGTAAGTAATTCCTGCAGAAATGCTATGCAATCAAATTGAAACCTGAGAAAGATAGGAGTGCTCACGTAAAAGTTGCAGAAAAAGGACAAGGGTGCAATTGATATCAATCCTATGTATTAAATTGAGCAGAATGAACTTGAAAAAATGACTTCTAGTGGGCGGTCTTACTAAACATATTTAATCCTGCACTGCAGCAGCTAGACTTGAAAATTGATAAATCTTCTTTCATGGGCAAAACACGAAGCAAAATAATCTCCGTACTATGCAACAACGAAAGTTCAAAGATAGAGTCCACCATACAAATCAAACTATCATGCACTTTGCATGCAGAACAATCGAACAGCAGCTGAAATTGACCGAGTAACCTGATTGGATTCAGGATTTATCTGTCCAAGTTACGAGGATCACCTTAATCATATTCCATTATTGAATGGAATTGATTTGGAATCATGAGATGAAGGACAAAGAAAGCCAAAAGAACCATCCGGCCGCTGTTAGAAGTAGGGCCATTGCTCCCACTATTCCCTGATGTCCGTGCAATTGGGAAGGAGCAATTTGTTGGCCAACACGACAGCAAATACGAACTCGAATCACCAAAGTTTCAATTATTGCTATCTAAAATATTACCTCCAAAGAAACTGGCGAAGATGCTTTCTCCAGAAATTGAATTAGTCCTTGAATTCCCATTTTATCACGATCTTACACTACTATCAATCGATTCATTCCCGACCAAAACGTCTTGTCACAACAGTTGGCGGGAAAATTTTGCTCTGTTTGATACAGTTGGTGTAGAGCAAACTGTCAACCGATGAATTCATTGGAATTTGAAATTCGCGCCCAAACATATGCAACAAGCGAATTGCCAGTGCGGCGAAATTTGTGTCAGCTGCTTCGGTATGAAACACTCAATTAAGATCTCATCGGTTTTGTTGAATTGAAAACTTTCTTGACTGGAAAACTTATGTTTGCGACAAAGTACAATTCGGAATTTTTCCTTTAATTAAGGTTAATAAATACTAGGTACAACAAAGATGTTGAAAAAGACGCACTGAAACCTTAGGCGGCACTAGCAAAGCAGAAAGTTGAAGTAAAATGGAAACAGGCGAATTCAGGGATTGCCACGTAAGAGAAGTTGCTCAATGTGCTCATTCCCAGTTTATGAAATGTCCTTCTGCATCGGTTACATTTTAAATATTTAGATATTAGTGGTGGCATTATAAAGCTAAATGAAATTAGACGTACGAAATAAGTTATCTCCTTTTTAAAGGAAAAGTGCAGTTTATATAAATGATTATTGCTTACAACTTCATTTCCTTTACTGACAATAATAGCTGATTTGTTTGATCGATATAGTTTTCCTTTTGTCACTGAAAATATTTTAATAATTAAACACTTTCGTTAATTGCCAAAAGTACATTTCCGTATACCTAATTTTCGTGTACATTCGATCACGAAACAATTTAAAATGTTCCAAATCGTAAAAAACTTTTCCTCGAGTACAAGAAATGTAATAAAGAACATTTCAAGTGAAATAATCCGTGAATGTGCTAAACACGGGACGACACTAAGTCTAGAAGTTGCATCCTTAGGAGTAATTCTATTGTGTTTAGATACTGACCATGGTATATCATTGACTGCACAAAATGATCGATCGGTTTTAGAACGGTTCGTAACATTTTGTGTTGAAAAACTTTCGGGTAAGATAAATATCTGAACCTGTTAAAAAATAATTGCACTCGCCTTGAATCCTTTTCAGATGATCATAGTGCTTTAGTGAAAACACTTCAAATGCAAGAATTTTTCATGTCGAATACACTTGACACCGAACGCGTTTTGAAGAAATACCACGCAAATATCGATGAAAAAGCTCAACCGCTTTGGAAGGAAATTATCGAAACGGAAAATCCAAATAAAGAAGAGCAAGAAAAATTGTTTCGTAAAATTATGATTTATATTAATATGACATATTTACTTGGAAGTCCTACAAATGCAAAGGTTAAATATCGTCTGCAAACACATAGATCAGCTTTCATTAGAAATTAATACATTAATTTTTTTTGGTCTAGGTTTTAACAGAAACATCGCATGCCGTTAAAAGTGTCATGTCCAATGATGATTTGACTGAGTTTTTCATTTTGAAGAAAAAACCTCGTGCAGCACAATTAAAAATGATACAAGAAATTGTTTGTGGTATTCGTGTATTCAATAAGGATGCGGGGCACTGCGGTGAAGGAATAAGAGACAGTGAGTGTTTCAAAAAATTGATTATTTTGTTTTCACAGGGTAACCTGTTTTCCAGCGTTATCGGGTCTTGCCTTAATTGCTTCGCAAACGCATTTAAACTCCCTCGAGAAATTTTCAATTGATTTTAAAAGCAGTTTACATGAAAATCCAGTTGGAGATTCTTTATAAGTTAGCTAGCAAAAATATTGCTTTCGCCCCTTTCTTTTTAATTAGTTTATGAGCACTTTTCGAGAAGATGAAGATGATCGGCCTAATTTTAACGCCTGCTGGTAACTCCAATTATTAAATATTTTCCTATTGTCATTCTTTATTGATCACTGTCTCCTCTATTCGTTCGTGTCGTTGAAATGAGTGTTTTTGTTGCCATAGGCTGAATTTGCAAGCAAATTTTTGATGGAAACTAGCTGATAATGGCTATAAATAACCGAAATCCCTCCTCACGGAAAACGCAGCACGGCCTGGCGGACATAAAGGGCAATATTCACGTCTTTTGTTTACTGTAAAATACAGTTTACAATTAATTCATTCCAGTAAGTCGGTCGTGATGAGCTAGAAAATCAGGTCTTCTCATGCCGTAATTTAGGCAATTTAAGAACTGAGAATTCATTGTTTCTAAAATTATCATCCATTATTTTATTATTAAATGATTATTATATTTATCCAGCAACTGGGAAAACTGGAAGCAAAGCCTGTGAAGCTAAGGCAGAGCTCTAAGAATTATAACTCACTTAACTTCATCATCATAGTATAACCAAAACAATATCCAGTGGTATGAGTCGTCTATGTATGTGTGCGATTTCAGGGAAGAAGCATATGATAGGTCAAATTCGTATATTTAATCCCTCGTAATTACTCTTGTGATTGATCTTTTGTTGGAATATTTCACATAATACAAAATTATTTATGCAGACAGATTTGTGCCTGCAGAAACTATAGCGGGCCAGTGAACACTGATTTTGTATAATTGTTATATAGGAATAGTCAGCAAACATTTATGGACTTTTGGAATATTTTTCATTTTGTTATTCATAAAGTTCCCTAGAACTTATGTCCTCCCGTTTTGGTTGTCTGAGTTATCTTTGTTTCCTTTTGTTGGGAAAAGGGTGCTCAAGGGCATTATCTAAAGTGAAAATTTCCCACTTCTGACACCATGTCATCAAACCAAAATTTTTAATATTTATTTAACATATTTTTTTGGGTGTTATGATTCCAAAAAGGGCCGAAAAACTATTATGAGTTGTACAATGATCAAATTAGCAGTCATTAAGTACATACTGCGATAAGTCAAAGTATATAGCAGACATGTTATAATTTTCCAAACGGGAGTAAGAAGGATTTAAACAATTTAAAAAGCAATCTTGGAATAACGAGCACAAAATGATTACTTATATAAATTACATGCTTATATATCTATTATTGCAGGAAATAGATTTAAAAACTCCTTTTTGCCTACAAAATATTTCTTGTGACTTTACTACTCAATTTAATTTTCCACTACAATTTCAGTCCAGGCCGATTTACAATTTGCCTATGATAATACGAAATCAGCACTTTCGGATAAACTTGAGAGAATCAATAAACGGATTAAAAAGTTAACTGAGACTTTGTGTAGTTTATGTAATTTAGACGTTGAACTGGATATTGCAACATATGATTTTCCGGATGGATTTACCGAAGAAAATTTTGAATATTTGAAAGGCATGTTGATATTAAATTTACAGCATGAATTGTATGCAAGGACGTTGATGAACAGTTTAAATCAAGTAAAAATTGATATTGATCGTCAATTGGAAGAATTCCGAAACGTATTGGACACTATTCATGATATTGTTCAATATCGCACAGCTGTACCGACTGACAAAGTGTTTGTAAGTGTTAGTTTGTAGTTGTAGATGTAGAAGTATTAGCAGACATAGTGAATTAGGGAGCTACAATAGTATTATAACCGGTGACAGTAATAATAGGAGCGTCAGGACTAGCAGCGTCAGGACCAGCAGCAACAGTACTTCTAGTACTTGCAACGTTAGAAATAATAATAATAATAATAATAATAATAATAATAATAATAATAGTAGTAGTAGTAGTAGTACTATAGTTGTAGTAGTAGTAAGTGTCGTTGATGTAGTAGTAGTAGTAGTAGTAGAAGTAGTAGTCGTAGTAGTAGCAGGAGTAGTAGTAGTAAGTGTCGTTGATGTAGTAGTAGTAGAAGTAGTAGAAGTGGTAGTAGTAGTAGTAAGTGTCGTTGATGTAGTAGTAGTAGTAGAAGTAGTAGTCGTAGTAGTAGCAGGAGTAGTAGTAGTAGTAGTAGTAGTAGTAGTAGTAGTAGTAGTAGTAAGTGCCGTTGATGTAGTAGTAGTAGCAGTAGAAGTAGTAGTAGCAGGAGTAGTAGTAGTAGTAGTAGTAGTAGTAGTAGTAGTCAAAGTCATATCTATAAAAATGGACTAAAACAGCTAGTAATTGAATTATTTTCTTTAGCCTTATTTCACTCAAGTTTGCATATTATGGCAATCATTGCTGAGTTGTTTTTACATGCTGGTTGAAATTACTAAAATTAACGAACACTTGTATGTGTTATCCGATATGCGTGCTTGTGATAAGTTACTGCAGAAGAACATCCCAATTAAAGCTCCAATAGAGACAAACTTGTCCGTACAGGCAATTACATACGAGCTGCATAGGTGTGGATTGTCTTACATTCCTCCAAATAATCAAGCATTTGTAAGTATACTAAGTTGAACGAAGGACATCGTTAAATGACTTTATCTCTACTAATACCAAAATATTTTCAATAAATTGAATATTTTCATCATTTCACAGTCACAATTTGCGACACCAATCTCAAAATTTTGTCCTTATACGTTTATAGTTGGTAATGGTCTTTTATTGCCGAGTAAAACAGCCGCAGGATATATAAAATACGAGAACGTTCTCCTTTCATTCAGTACAATGGACTATGCCCGGAAATTTCTGTCATACATTGACCAGTATTACGATAAATTTATGCGAGTCCTGCGTAAATATCCCCAAGTTGTAATTTTCTTTGATATCTATAACATTGTCAGTACACATCGTACAATAGAAGTTCCAACGATTGACATAGCAACGATTCAAAGGAATGATTGTGGGGTTCAAACTGAACTTCATCCTATACCGTATTATAAGGATAAAGATTACACTTGGAATATTTGGGATGTACGAAGAAAAGTGATAAAATTGACAGATTTAAAGAAATGTCGTACGCATTCAGTTCAAACGGACGTTTCATATCATAGGCTAAACGTTAACCTGCAAACGGCTGATCCTAAGGAGAAGCATTGTCAGACGAAATGTGATGCTTTTACAAATATACCTAGAATGGGTGAAACTACGGATTGCAATCGGGAAGGATGCAAAATTGGTGCAACTGTGGCTACAAGTGGCATCCGATGTACTCAACCTTTGAAGGATTACTATACTGTTGCATATCGATTGAAATCAGACACAAAATAGATATAAGTCAGCAGGAGCATATTTTCTGCCAATATCTATTTTAATATCTTCATATTATCATGCTTATATCTATATATAGGGCAATCAAAATTGAGTTGAAGTTTATGTGTCCGTTTTTCAAATGTCCTATTGTTTTTAAAAGCTTGTAATCAACTAGTGTGTTACCACTTGAAAAATTAGGATTGTAGGTTTTTAATCATTCCCTGATCGATGTTGTTGCATGCAGGATTTGTGTAACCAAAACATATACTTACAAGAATTGAATACAGTAACGAAATTATCATTACGATTCTCGACGTGAAAAATAGTGTCTCATTTCAAAGGACTTGTTAATTATTATATCATCAGCGTAGTAATCGTTCATACCATGAGGTGTTTGCTTTTTTATATTATTTATATATTTTTTGTTGTCTATTATTATTTAATTTTCTTCATATTTTCTGTATTTTCCAGAAGGCTCCCACCTGCCTCCTTCATTGTTTTGTTTCCTCTTTTCAACTGAAATTCACTATGTTTTGATGCTAATTCTTTTTTTTAATTTAATCATCGCTTTAAAATCAGTCATTTCTATTTTTCTTCACGAAAGTTTCTAAAACTCAACCAAAATGAAATCTTGGGTAGGATATCGATCAAACCTAATGCTGTGTCCCGATTAAGCGTTGTGTCATTTTTCATACCATTGCGGGAAGGAACGCATGGCAGACCATGCTAAATCTGTCATACGTGGTTTTATTTAGATTCCAAGAAGAAAAGGACTGAATAAAATTACATTATAGCAGCTGTATTCAAAATCCTTTTCTGCTAAGCAAAACAATGTATCGGCCGCGTCGAAGTCCACATGTTGTAAGGAGTTTGGTACTAGTAATATTTTAAACTTTTTTACATTATAAAATAGTGACATAGAATAGAAATAGTGCAAAAGATATACAAAAGGATCTACGCACAATTACCAGTGTTGGCAGTATTTAATAGATTTTTGTTTCGCATATTGAAATATCAGAGCTTCAGCGTATTATACCCTTTTTGATATTTCTGGCGTGAATTTCTTTGGAAATGTCTCGCTAATACGGCTTATTGCCGGTCCTTAAATTGCTATTTGTTTCATCCAACACGTTAAAATGTTCTCCTTGTCATCATCCTTCTGATGGAATTGAAAATGTCTCCGAACGGACGAATTGAGTCCTCAAATCGTCCAAAACGGATGAATTTATTCAACCAGGAATTAACTCATACCGAATAGTTGTAGCTAAAAGACGGTACTACGCATACATTTCTCACCTTTATTTTATTCTAACATATGCAGAACTAGCGAAAGAATCCTTCTTGATGTACAGCTTGTTTGATAAAAGTATTACAAAATTTTGTCAATCATAATTTTCTGTTTTTTTTTTTCGTTTCTTTAAATGCGTTTTATATAGATACAATTCAAATGAAATGCTAAGGATTTTTAAACAAAAAAAAAATCCTTCCACTAAAGTTATCGTTACATGAGAATGTATTTCGCCACAATATTCTACTGAACTTTCCTCGAATCATCTCATCTTTAGATTGCTTTTGAGCTTTGACAAAGGTTCGTTCCTAAACTTCCGTAACTTTGTGGAGTTTGGCTTTGCTAGCAACCATGGATATAAGAACTTGAGAAGGATATCGTGCAGTATGATGTTTACGGAAATTCCTTGCGATTTACTTCGTGTGAGGGTTCCTAATGCTCAATAATGTATTACATAGAATTACTCCTTTCAGCTTAAAAAAAAAAAAAAACTTAAAGATGAATTTCTATAGCCAAATTATTCTGCTGATTTTGATTTTCTTGTATTTGTAAGGATTCCATACCGTTATTTCCTTGATTTGCCGCTTCTTGTTCTTTATGGGAAGAAAACAACATAATAGATATTAATGTTTTGCTTTAAAATTTGACAATCCACAAGATTCTACGCTAGGCCTCTTTTATTTTTTAATTATTTCATCAAAATTATAAACCCTTGGAGAGTGGATTATTTCTAAGAGGGATATTATAAAAAATATAGATTATAATTAATTGCTTTAGTTAATTTTTTTACCTGTGTGAAAAAAAACAACAAAAGAGACCAAAAAGCTTGGTTTATAATTGCAAATTCGTTGAATGAAAATGTTTGCATCACGAGCCACTTGCGCACGAGTTTTTCTATTTGCGAAAAAACAAACTTCGCCTGCCATGCCATGTTAAATTATATTAAATTTTTAATTCTTAATAAACTTTACTATGACTTTAGTACTTTGTGAAAACATCTCCACAAATGAAACACAGTAGAAAGATAAGTTCAGCGCGTTCAGAGATTGATCAGGAATAGCCCAGTGTATTAATACAATTTAGAGTCCAGTAGATCTACAGAATATGGCTCGGAAGTAAAATAGATAGGGTAAATTCTACTTAAATCTTTGGCGACCATAAGACCTGGAGTATAAGACTGGCAATTGGATTGTTGGAGATTTTCTCTTTGAGCCGAGTTACCTAGTTTTTTGGGCAATATCCTGGCGTTACCTCGTGCATAAACTCTCTTTAGTAAACCGTATTGATTGAGCGTCAATCGATGAGAGAAATGCCATGCAGTAACAATTCAAATTTAGCTAGATTAAAGCCTTGTATAGAATATAACTGAGACTTCCTACATGGGTCCTTACTGGCTTGTTTAGATTCGTAAGAACAGTGGGGAACGAATACCATTTTACAGCTGGTGATCAGCTTGACAAATTTATCATCGTCTCGGTCAAACCTTGCTGTAAGCTTCTGAGCACCATTCTAAAGTTTCTACCTCAAATTCCTAACTAAATTGAGAAACCTATTTAGCACTTACTTTACGAGATTGTAAATTATTAAATTTCCTCCGACTCTGCGTAGGAACTTTTGCCCACGCATGGATCGGTTTCACCATTGTACGCTTATATTTATTGAAAACAATCTCTACCAAAAGACAAATACACGCAAAAAAAAATACGTTCCGGTCCTTTCGGAACAAAATAAAAGGAAGTTACAAAAGTTATTGTTAGTATCCGCTTTGATGAGTCCTGAAACTCCCAATCGTTTTTAGACATGAATTGGGTTCGTCTTTCTTCCATCACATTGTAATAAGGTAACAGCTTTATTCTGGTATAAATAAAGCTGTTACAGCTCCTGACGCTGTAGGGAAAAACCCAAATTCCGAAGGGCTATAGCCCAGGAAGCAAATAGCTTAATAGCAACCTGTGATATAAGAAAATCGTTCCATGCTTGTGGTTTTCGATACGAAGCGTCATTATGTTTCATACAGCAGTAGCTGGCAAACTCTGCGGCTATGTTTTGCACTAAGATCCCTGTTCTAGTGTTTTTAATTAGTGTCAACCAACTGAGCGTATGCAGACTCCCTTCTGGTTAACTAGAATCAAAATCTAAACTCGGCATTGGTGAGAAAGTTACTTCGGAGCTTTGTTTGTTCGCTCTGCGAGAATACACAAGGATAAAATAATTAAAACTGTGAGGAACATATACTGGACAAAGAACTGAAACTGGTTTATACAATCCAAAATCAATGTCACTGTCCTCAGATCCCCGACCGGAGGGTCTCGCCAAATCTAAGAATGCATTGAATAATTCATAATTTTGATTGTATAATTAATAGTTTTTTCTTTGCATCACTAATGACTGCAATATATAGATTTTATAGCGCTCCTAGTTATAGATGTCTTAAGGGTAACAGCTTCTACCCACCACATCAAGGAGACGACTCTTAATGAGCGTTGTGCAGTCGCTTCTGCTCTACGGATCAGAACTGTGAGGAGACGCTCTCAGCAAGGAGTTACACCGGAAGCGGTTGGCACAGGTGCGGAGACCGGTCTCCGAAGCGGCAGTGCTGGTAACCACAGGGATGAAACCCATCACTCTTCTTGCGAGAGAGCGCAGAAGTATTTACCTGCGCAGTGGCGAAGATCGAAGAGAAGAGATCACCAGGGAAGAGAGACGTCGCTCTCTCAGCAATCGGCAACAGCCCTGGGAGAAAGAAACAAGGGGAAGGTGGACTGCACGTCTGATCCCTGACCTGAGGCCGTGGTTCAGTCGAGTGCATGGTGAGACCGATTTATACTTGACCCAGCTCTTAAGCGGGTACGGTTGTTTTCGGTCCTACCTGTACAAAATTGACAGAGCACGGTCTCCTAACTGTGTGTTTTGTGCAGGGGAACTGGATGACGCCTGTCACACATTCTTCTACTACAAAAGGTGGAGCCAGCAGCGAGGCTTCTCAGCAAAATTGGAGAGCTCTGTCCGGAAACTACCGTCGGTGTAATGCTGAAAACAGTTGACAATTGGCGTGGCGCAATATGCTCGGGCAGTGCTGATATTGAAAAAAAGCTTTATTGGAGCGCTGGGAGGCATCGGGGATGGATGAATCTCTTTTCTAGCACTTCCTTCCTCTCCCTTCCTTCCCATTAGAGAAGAGATTCCCATAATCCGAAGGCGCCTCTAGGCGTAGGAACACGAGGCCTAGCCTAAAGTAATGTGTCAAACGGTTCCAGGCTAGGTTCTCTGGTTGACAGAGGAGGTGTTTAGTGGGTAGCCAAAAGCATTTTGCGTCTGGGAGTCCCAGACTATGGGCGTGAACAGCCTTCACCTCCCTACCACAAAGAAGGGTAACAGCTTCGGCTAAAGCGATTCTTTCCAAACTGTCTTTTCACATACTACTGGCCATGGAGCCTTTACCACATCTTAAAGCAAATGTATTTTTTCGTAATTTATTGCGAGATTTCTTGTCCTATCAAAGTCATAGAATAGAGTTATAGGAAGAATCCTTTTTCTAATTGTATAAATGTCGTGTCCTGAGTTTTTAATATTGATAGAATAATAAATATATTTTCCTAGAGCTCTCTATCAATAATTACTTGGCTATGAGGAGATGTAAAAGTTCCTAAAACAAAGTGACCTCGAAATGATTACAACCCCTGAGTTACTTGCCCTTGCATCAGAGTAGGTCAATGCTCCATCTGGTCTGTTAAGCCAAAATTTTCAAAATTTTAGAACCAGAATTGTAATTTGACTGTGCGTGATCTGATAAAAACCCTAAATTTATTACTCTGTACATTCGTAGTGAGCAGCTGACAACGGGGTATGGAATCTAGAAATTAGTAACAACAATGATCCTTAGACATCATCTCTTTTAAATGCTCAAGTCTTAAAAACTTACATTTTTATGCATAATTTATAATAAATAATGGAAAATATAAATAAATAATTTTAGATTTCAAAAGAAGTTTATTCAGTAATCTATATTCCTCAATACACTTTCAGATCCTGGAGCTTTACAAATCTTTGATCAAGAGTACAGATACATAAAATAAATGGTTTGGGTGGGAACATCCCCTTGATGAGATCCCTGAATGGAATGTGTTTTTAGAAAACCAAATAATTACCACCGATAGTTGTACTTGGTCCTGGCATCGGTTGCATTGAAGGCGAGTACTGCAGATGCTACAATACTTGAACTGTAATAAATGTTTCTGATCAACTTGGAATTCCCATCATTGTTTCAAGACACACTTATACATTACTACATCAGAACACACTTTTCACTACTAGGTGCGCAAGTTTGAAATCTAGTTTTTTTCATGAAAAATACGCAATTATTTAAGAACAATGGCAAAAACTTTTTATTCAAAGTATTGGCCATTGCTTTTTACACATTTTATCCATCTTCCAAATCTTTCCAAAAGAAAGCTTCAACTTTCACTGATATCCATTCATCGAGCCATTTTTGTACATCCTCGAAATTTTTGAAGTGTTGTTCAGCCAGTGCGTGTCCCATCAATGAGAAGAGGTGATAATCAGAAGGCACCAGGTCTGGTGAATACGGTAGGTGGGGTAGGAGTTCCCGGAACTTGTTTCTTTGACCACTTTGGCTGAATGTGCAGGAGCGTTATTATGCTGCAGAATGACTTTGCAGTGTCTTCGAGCCCATTCTGGGCGTTTTTCAATCAATGTTTGGTTTAAGTTGAATATTTGTTGTCGGTAGCGAACGATATTAACTGTTTCTTTGTCAAATCGCCACTTTTGAAACGTTGAAACCAGCGTTCACAAGTCTTGGCGATTGAAGCGAGATTGCCGTAAGTCTCTACAAGAATTCGATTACTTTCCGATGCCTTTTTCTTTTGATTAAACAAGAAAATCATTACATGTCGCAAATGCTCTTTACTTGGCTCAAAATTCGTCATGTTTAACACGAAAAACAAAGTATCCTACTAACTCGTAAACAACTACACGAATATGACGTTTTGTAGCGGGCAGTGTTACCAACAAAATGGCGCTTTGTGTTCGACAGGTTACTTCAATAGGTTTCATGCGCCATCTCTTGACAACAAAACGACAGTTTAAACTTGCGCACCTGGTATTTTATGGGTAATTTGAGATTTTCTTTGTACTTTATATCATACACATATATTCCGAACATATAAACTTGTATCCTCTTAATTAATTTGTTTCTATGATTTAAATGATAACAAAAGCTACGATTCTCTGAAGAATCTGTTACATGTCAGGTGGTTTAATAGGTTCATCACCTTATGAACCCATTATGATATTCAAACTTAAATACTTTACTGAAGGGTTATTAAAGGATGCAATTACAAAATTCCCTACTAGTTTGTACGCAAATTTCTTTTCTAGAATCCTCAGATCTCCTTCAGCTTCTTTAATTGCTGATAGTTTCTTTCTTAGCTGCACGTTTTCACTGTTTAGTCTCATTTGTTTAGCCATACATATAAACTATTAAAAAATAATCACATTAAAAAACCAATAAATGAATAAATGGTCTTTGGGATCGAACGAATCAATAAGTAAACATTGATGTAAATGAATGAATAAATAAATTATGGATAGGTAAAAACACAGTTCAGAACGCGAATATAAGGTTATGAATAATAAAACATTGAAAAAAAAAAAATAAAACAAAATTGGTGAATAATTTAGTAAACCGTGCAATATAATTGCAAAAATCCAATTCAATAAGGACCCTCCGCGTACAAGTCATTTTCGGCGCAAACAATCGCGTTGAATTACTCTTAAATGAGACTCAATTATAACCATTATTGTCTAAGTCTCCTGCAAAATTAATTCACCTTCACTGGCTACATCCTAGCAAAAACTGAAATAGGAAGATCATAAATTGTACACAACCCAAACAATTCACGTTCATTGAAAACTTCCAAACGCAAGGTCTGCGACAAAATCAAAAGGATAAACCCCTTTTTAAATCAAATTTTCCACATTCAGATATCTACAAGATTCATTCGGTGATTCCACAAGATGTAAATTGTGGTGGTGTGTGCATGCAATTAGGTAAGCGTTAATTAATAAATTACAATTTCCCTACACAATCTTGCACACGAATTACATGAACACGAACGCAACCATTGTCCTGCCATTCGCTGGGAATTGATAGAAGGGAAAACTTGTATAAAATATAATGTCCTTTCCTGCTAAAGTCTTCTGAATAGATGCGCATAGCGGTTTTATTAAATAATGCACGTTTTGGGAGCGAAGGTTTGCCTACTGTGGTCTTCCAACTTGCACTATGTGATGCATTACGGATTTTCTATATAATTCTCTTTATGTGCAATGATACATGCATATATCTATGGGACAGGAGGGTGCTGGTTGTTGTAGTAGCGTGAAGACTATCAAAGTGGTACTATTTGCATAGATTCAAACATTGTTGGAGGGATGTCGCCTTGGAAGGGAGTTCGTGGGAAGAATTGGATCATTACGTTATAGATGCATCACTGTGCTGTACTGTAACGGGTATACGCGTATGTGGATATGCCTTCTAGATACACGGGAAAGTTGTAGGCAACGGCTTAATATTGTGAAAGGCAAGTCCTTTTGTCGAGAGCGGGGTGGAAAATGTTTTTGACCGTATGACAGTAATGGGCATTGGAAAATAGCTGCATATTATGATAATGGACGTAGTGGGGCATGACTCGCTGCTCTGTGTGATGGCGATGATGAAAATAAGCATGTTCGCATATAATTTCGCTTTTGTGTCGCATTTTATGACGGCTGCTGTTTCTGGGTATATCCAAGAATATGTTGGCAAAGTTGAAAATGGCTGAGCATTTACGCGACAAACCCTATTGTCCTCGCCATTCGCGTTGTTGTTGTTGTTGCTGCTGCTGCTGCTAGTGTTGATGATTCTGATGCCGTTGTTGGCCCTTTAATGTTCATAGTCAATTGTCCTTGTTATTGTTCCGTTGATGCTTTTGAATAGGCAATATAAAACGATGTGATGATGAGTTAGGAAAAGATGATGGATCGATGTAAATTGGGGATGTTTCTGATATGGCAGCGATAATTGAAAGGTTGAATTCAATTTATGGTGAATGTGAATGCACTATTTTGCCAGCGAATATGCAAATCTTTTTAAAGAGATGCCAAAGTAAAGTAAACTGATGGAAATGACTGATGTAATGTAAAAGCCATTCTTCACAGTCTGGAGGTGAATATATTCCACATAGACATGTTGTTCATGAATATAAATGATTTTCAAATAGCTTTTAAACACGTTTAAAATATGAATTTTTGTTAAACACAATGTTTGATTGGCGGTGTTTGACTCATTACATCTGACTAGACCTCTATTTCGATGCCGGTTGGCGTCTTTGTTTGAGAAGTGTCTTATTCGCCTGGGCAAGTGGAGGGGGAAGAGATTCCTGCAAACGCTACCACTCTTCCCTCTGCGTCAACCAGTGTTTCATGAGTTCACTCTTCTCTACACGAACCGCCCGAACATAATATGCAACACACCTACAAATTACGGCTCGCTGCAATGATTTTGGAGGACTTCCTGCGCACAGAGCTTCTCATTTTGGTTGCATGCTTCGTTTGGTGACCTCGACGTGATCTCTTCTGATTCCATACAACTTTGTGCTCATTTCGAAGCTGAGAGACCTCTTGCCTACTTCTTGAACTTTTCAACATACATACGTTGCTTACAAGTTGCAACTTTTCGGCAAAGTAACGCAATAAGTTCGTATGTTTCTGTATTCTCAAGAGGAAGATCTCAGTTTTGACAAGAGCTCTATTGTCTATATTCGGTTGCAATTTCCATCCAGATTTTGAAAACTGCAATCACCAATTTTTTTGACTGTCGCACGATTGATTCTTCTGGCCTTTTGAAATTTGGAAGCTAGTAAAATTGTTGTCAATGTCTGTGTAGATCTTTATCACTTTTCGGGTCCACGGCTAGTTTTCCAACCCTTGTCAAGCTGGCATTGACTTGTCAAACAAAGGCTATAGCAGAACGGCCAACAAGCTCTTACACTTAGAATCAATTGCCAACCTAATGAGTTAAATTGATGACGCTCTATCTGAAGTAGTGTTGAACTGAATAAAAATATTATGAAACCTTTTAAAAACGTTTTTGAATTTTTTAAATTATTTGTACCAAAGTACTGCAGGATTGGTTTGACTCGACGTACTGTCTTTATGTTTCTAGGAAATTTATTGTTCAGGTCGCGTAACAAGGATTTGTCGACGCATGTCTTACTCTTTATGAAAAGTCAGGTATTGCTGCAACTCGTCTTTTGAGCAATTGGACATGAGAGTTGCATATAGGGACAGCTCTGGAGTCTGACTCCTCTAGATTACGTACAGAGATTATTTAAGGGATTGTCGCAGACTTCTGTCTGTATAATTTGGAAGCGTCATCCAATCATGCCAGAAGAAACATCCAAGAGAAAAAGGATCAGTAAGCGTATCTTAAGTACCATCGAAGTCGAACGAGACCAGATATTCAGGTTTATACCAGTACTGGTTCTGTATAGTGTGGGTATCCATAGTGTACTGCAAATTTGTACAAAATGTGACTCAAAGATCTAAATCGTCTGGTATGTGTGCCATAAGGTCAACTTGATAAGGTTTTAAAGTTAAATTGTGGATCAATCCCAACTGAGAGCAAGCTGACATTTAATTTCTCTACTATCCTCACTGACTACGGTTAAAGATTTATCCTCGCTGACGATAAATTATTTATTCATTCTCACTGATGGTAAACTTTATTGCTCATTTTGTGGGGTTTTATTCTCACTTTGTTTTCATTTGAAAATTTTAAATTTTTTCGATACAACCATAACGTTATTGATGTAGGGTTGAAAGTTTCGACACCTGGGATGTTCTGACCCTCCATAGCAAATTCTGAAGGGCATTAAGCCTTAACTGATACGTCTCCCTTCATCCGTCCGTAGAAAAGTATCAAATCACATACGGCTGCAGATTTAAGCAAGATTTAAGACGGTCTGTTTCGCGTTTAACCATTAGTATTTTGACCTCGCTATTTTCATAGTGCCAGCTGTGACTTTAGACTGCAATCTTAATTTTTTAAGGTAGGCAATAGTGCAGGTACTACAGGTTGCCGCTACTTGTCCTATAGTCCTTGCGTCGTCTTCATAAACGCTTTTGTGTCCGAGCTTTTTGAATTTCTGGCTAGAAATTTTCAGGTGTAAGGATGATTGTTAATGCATCTCTGCGTGCTGTCCCTTTATATTTTTTCTGGAGCCCTTTCCAAACAAGGACAGTATGCAGCTTCAGCACCTCGCACACCGATTTAATTTTATTCGGGTATGTTCTTTGTCTGTTTTATGGAAAAGTTCAAGCCAAACAAGCTTATTTCTTGGGCAGCTGTTCAGGTTTGGCTCTTATTTTGTTGCAAGCCGACTTTGCAGCACCTTGAGTCTTTGCAGTAAACTCCATTTCTATTTATGTTACCGACTGATTTGTAAACAGCGATTATATTTCGTGGATCTTCCAGCTCTGATTGATTAGCACCTTCTGAGGTTTTCTGTGATACCCTGCGATTTATTGAAATTTTACTCTTTCAAAAAGTCGTTGCTTCCAGTATACTCTATTACTCTACTCGTAGAATTTTCACTATCTATTTGAACTACAGGAAATTGAAACTGATTTCTGATGAATCGAATTGTAAACTGATTCTCCTGAGTTACAGGAGAGTGTAACTGAAAGTCTTCCCAAGAATAAATAAATCGATTGGGTAAATTCATTTGTAGCATCAAAATCACAGGTGGTCAAGGACTCCATCAGCAAAGAGCTCCATGTTTTGATAAAGATGGCAAAAACCGACTTTCTCATCTTTAAAAGCTGCTAATATTGGGGATCAGGCTCTTTCGCGAAGGAAATTCTTGCCCCCACCATACCCCATATTTGAGTTGAAATTTAGGGTTACTCTAGGAGTGCGCTCCTTCTTTTTGTATGTCTACTGAATACGTGATTACGAATCTCAGATTAGGTAAACTTTTTAAGACTGATCCTTACTGCAGACATTGATAGCTTTAGTGCAGGATTCAATTCCGATATCGTCGTTTCTTAAAACATACTTACAATGTAAGGTGTTAGGGACTGTTGGTCTAATTTATGTGCTATTGATAATTGAAAGCAAATTTTTCCAAGTTTAGTTCTGAAAAGCTTCTAGATTTTCCTGAACTGATCTCTTTAAAAGACTAGTTTTCACAATAATAAGCGTTTAAAGCCAATGACTTATGGCTAAGGCTTCAACCTATTAGAAGGATGTGATCGAATTGGGTTGATTGTTGTTTTTTTTTCTTTAAATCTCTCATAAAGTTATATGATCCTGACCTGGAAACGTACACTTAACTATCGTTACCCATAGTTCCAAACATCATTCTCTTTGTTATAATCCTTCAAAACCAGGAAGATTCAACCATTCCATTATTGTTGAACTGAATTAAATGCCAGCCATGAATGCTCGTATGTTTTTCCGCCTTTTTTTTCCTGAAATTGCCTATAAAATTGTTGTCTCCGAAAGTTGATTGAAAATGTCAACGTCGTTACAACTGGTACATCCGATTCAGCTGAAATTCATAACATTCCAGGACTTGAACATGCAATACATAAAACATCGCGATATGGTGTGCCATCCATATGGGATTGACTACTTATGGATATATATGAATCTAACATGGTTACATATGTATGTATGTGTATTCAATATGCACTCATGTTACACATGTGGTAATGCTGCGAATATATGTGTAGATGTGTATGCATATGTGTTAGTGGCAGCGATGTGTGCATATCCGGTAAAACCGCAAAATTGTCATGGTGACTTGGTGGCAAAGGAGGCACTGTAAATGTTCATATGCATATCTATAACGGGAAAAATAAATGGCAGACTCTAATAAAAGTCATCCTTTATGATTTCAATGTATGACATTATGTGTTAGTTTTGTCAGCCAATACAAGCTTGGGCGCGTTCAGGCCAAAGCGAATGGTCAACTGTGGCATGCTTTATGAAAGCCGTTCAAGGCTTTTGTTTGTCGTTTGAAAGTAAACCGTTTCGTCCGAGGATTTTCCACATACTGTAACTATATTCTATGTTTAATATCAATTTAGATTGTCAGTAAAATTAAAGTTACCCCGTCCCTCCGTCATTTTTTTTAAGGGGATGATCGTATTATCGGCTTAAAAATGTATTTTATCCTTTTGACACGATGATAAGCTGGTTTTTGTTGTATTCAGTGTGTGTAGTTGTCATTGCGTGGTACACATATAAAAAATTCAATAAAAAAAGGCTTAGATATACTTAAAGGGTTAGCGCTATTTCCAACCAAGGGCAAATTTCAGGAAATAATTTGTATATCAAAAACTGGATTGTTTATTCGTATAAATCCGTTTTGTAGGCGGCTTAAATCAATAAAAGCAACAAAAATTAATATATTAACTAAGATTATTTGTTATAATTAAGTTTTGATTAAAATGTTAATTTGTAATCATAATATTTAGGTTATAAGAAAAGCATACGAAATAAAATAGTATTAGGACTAGAGTCTAAATTAAAACCTTTGTAACTAGATTTAGATATTATTAACCTTCTAACTATGGACGTTCCAGGAACTATATTTTTTTCACATGGAGGCTCTTGGGATGGCATATCAGGGCCCAAAACTCGTCTCAGCGTCATAATGAATTCATTTGGCAAATGAGGGTTTATAACTCATCTTTGCATATGTGAAACCTCCAGAGATCGTGCTAATTTCTTCAGAAATTTACCTCTTTCTAGTTCTTTGCCTTGGTGTTGATTGAATAAAGTGTAGGCATTAATTCCATACAAGTCCAGAACGCTGTGGAAAATCACCATAGGCCAGTCCTCCCCCCCCCTTGGGTGGAATCAAAGAATAATATCATCCCGGGTTTTTTCGTTTTTTCATCAATAGTATTATCATGATGCATAGATGTTTAGTACGAATAAGTACGCCATATTTACCGGGCTTCTGGGGCATGTACGAAATCATGTGGCTTATTCCACGAAACTCCATTAGCATCTCGTCAATAGTAATATATTCACTGTGTTGATACAGTTTTTGAGGATTAGTGATAAACTTATCAAATATTCCAGTAATAGGGGCTGGGTTGTCAAAACGTAGGCAGTTCAGAAGAACTAAAAATCTGGTTTCTATCATACAGCGCCTGAATATTTCACAACATGTTCCATCCGTAGCAATTATAAAACTGGTAGATTCGTGATTTGAATTCAGGGCGGCAGAGTAGTATAATAATCCTCAAAAGGCATTGAGTTCTATCATGTCCATTTCTTTTAATGCTAACCTGTCTTGCCGCTTGCATTTGGCTCTAAATTCAGCTATTTTGAAGATAGTCCATGTGAAAATGGTATTCCGCATTTCATCATCAAAAAGTTTATTCCAAAAACTGATAAGATCTTTCTTTTTGTCTTCAGTCAGGTTCAGAATAGATCTGTTCAACACTACATTATGCTGTGGAGTGCGAACTCTTCTGGAAGGTGGTTCTGTAGCCCATTTGTATCGATTTTTACCACAGTAATACTTCGAGGGCCGTAACTGTGCTATATATATTGTCGTCATCTGAACTTTCACTATTCGATCTCCTTATGTCAACGTAAGCTCTGGTAGCACTACCACTTTCTTCAATAATCCCTTGTTCACTCGAATGATTTTCTTCAATGTCAGCTTCTTGAAACAAACAATCATCAACATTCCCATCGCTGTCGCACTGATCCGATTCTAAAAGCAATCGTTGAAACTCGTTTGCATAAGAAGGGTTATTTAATCGTAATATTTTAATGGCTCTTTGAGTCGACGAACTCGATGTTCGTTTGCCTGCAGTCGTTGGTTGTTCGTTTTTTGACATTTTAGTTTACAAAATCTTAAACAAACAAAATCATCGTCAGCGTCAATTTATAACACAAACGAGGACGCGTGGTCTCACAGATCGCACTCAAAATATAAAGTGAAATTGCTCACGTAACATTCAGCCGGCGACGTAACTTTCACTCTCAACGGTCGTTTCGCCACTAAAACAGTTACGGCTATTGAGGCCGGCATACGCGTGGGGTACGCGGGAGGAGGGGGGGGGGGGAGGGTTTGGTTTCGAGAATCACAAACTGCAAGCGGCCTATGAGACCGCTCGTCCATAGTTAAAGGTTAAAATTTAGTTCAATAATATTAGAAAAAAAACTCCCAGAATAAAAACGTCTCAGTTTTTCTTTCTTTTTTTCCTTCTGAAGGATTATTGTAAAAAAACAAACCAACACACCAAATACACAGGTACGAAGAATTTTAATCCTTCCAGACTAAATTCAGGTAATATTGTTGTAATTCTTCTATCATTTTGGAAGAGTGTTGTGAATTTACATTTTATTGGATTTTTGATGACACTAGGGAGAAGCGTTTATACGTACCTGAAAATTGGATGCATTGGATGAAAAGGTGGGGAGCGTTATACCATTTGTACGTTTTGTACGTTATACCATTGCACCATCATGACAACTATCAGTACCATTGTGGTATTTCTGCAACAATCCTTAAA
The DNA here is from genome assembly GCA_954870665.1 of Stratiomys singularior. Taxonomy (NCBI): domain Eukaryota; kingdom Metazoa; phylum Arthropoda; class Insecta; order Diptera; family Stratiomyidae; genus Stratiomys; species Stratiomys singularior. The sequence continues at coordinate 5,783,888 of OX940877.1, forward strand.
AGAATGAAAGTCTTTTGTTTTTAATGAATAAAATAACTGAGATGTTACTATAGGGTAAAAAATACCCAAAAATATAGCTTTCATTGCTGGATAAAAATTCTGTCAAACGTAATATTTAGTTTGCCTAGTTTTTAATCAACTTTGGTCACAGTGCAAACTATTGTATATTCAAGTTCCATATTTAAAGGACTGAAATAAAAATTTCAAACTTGAAAAATTTGGACTTTCCAATTGAAATCTTTCACCTAGAATACAAACAATGCCCTTAAATCAAATTCAAATGTACCCTGTCGTAACCCCAATATAGCACAGTCAGTCTCAAGTAGTCTGGTTGATTGTTTTAGTATTGCATCCTATTTTCAATTGCATAATTACAATCCTCCATCCAACATCCTCGTATGTCATTTATAAAGCTTTGTGATATCAATATATTGGCCGTAACGTCAAAATCCGTCACAGGATGCTGGCAATACAAGCCAAGTTGTGTTATTTCAACGCGATTTCAGTTAAGCCCTTTTATCTTTACAAGGCTCAATGCAAAACGCTCATAGTTCGTTGTAGATAGTAGTGCATACACATACATCGTATACAGTCTGCATAAAGTTGCCTATGGATTAACGATTTATATTGCATATTTTATAACAAGCATAAATTCGATTTTTATTTTAAAAAATTTATTATTTATACGGACAAACACATCCATACGGTATACTATAAATGGGGTGTAAGGCCCTCTGCTCAAATGGGATACTATATGATCCTGATGGTGGTGATGCTGCTGCTACCACTTTGGAGGTGTTTTCATTTCGAACAGGACTCGGTTGTCCAGCTTTACGTATTTTTAGGCTTGCGTTTTGTGTTATGTTTATACATGCACATGCACTTTGCTTTTATCCTTGATGACGATATCCAACTATCATGGCATTGAATATTTTCATATTTGATGGGTTTGATGCAGTGGGACTAGCAATATGAGTGAAATATATGTTGTTTGTAGGCGAGTGGAAATATTTTAATCATCGTCAATGCCTTTAATCTTTTTTGTTATTTTAAATTTTTTTTTTTCGAGGAAAACTGTTAATAGGCACTTTTAAGTAGGGGGTCGATTTGTATGTAGTTCGTAGCGTCTGGTTAAAGGAAAAACGAAAAATGGTTAAAAAGTGGTGAACTCTTGCCATGGCCGTGATGAAATTATTGGAAATTTCTTCAATTAAATTACCATAAAAAATGAATATAAAATTTAGTCTGTGACCCTAGTTTTTGCAATATATTTATGTAACAAGATGAAGTAGACGAGCAACTTAAAGTTTCGTTTGGCGGAACTGATTTTCCGGTGATTTAACTTTGTATCATGAAGAGGTATTTAATATTGAGAGGTTGTATCTGAGAGGTTGGAACTGACAATGTCTACTGAAATCAGTGGTAATAATGTATTTGTACTTTTTCCTTAAATTCGTCTTGATAGTTTTTCTGGAAGGGAAAGGCTTTCACTCGTTTGGTTTTCTAGGCCTAATAGTTATGCTGTGATCCACGGCATGTCAATTGAACGAAAGCTCTACGAACTTACCTTCAGTCATTAATAAATAACCCTTTTTCGGGGAAAAAGGGAGTAGTTATAACTCAATCATCCTTGGAATTCAAGGAAGAATAATCTGTGGTTGCTACAAAAAAGATTATAAATAAAAATGATACGTAATACCTTCCTAAAACAGGATGAAGAGCGAATTTCTAGGAGATTGAAAAATTTTTTTAATCGAACATAAAGAAAAAAAAAATAAAAGAAATGAATTTCCTGAAAATATATCATAAATAAATAATAAAAAAAATATATAATAAATAAATATTCGCTTAACTCAAACAAAACTGAAGCAAATGAAGATATCTGATCAAACATAGCATGCAAACCATCAATTGGAAGTGATGTTTTTTATAATCACAAAACATATGTGGTGAAGTACACGATATAATAGAAGTACACGCAGGACACTGATCTCCAGTGAGCTGCTCCGAAAATGGGTAAAGATTTTTAGAAAAATGCTACTTCATGATTTTTGCAGCAGTAAGAATGTCAAAATTTTATTAGAAGGAACTAGCGCAGGTACAACATCCAATATGTATCCTCTGAAAACGCATAGATCCAAGAATCGATAGTAGAGTTGCCTGTTGGGCTGTTTCGGGCTGAAAAAAAATGTTTAGAAGATCAGCAGAAAGTATACCCTATAGAAAAGAAGAAGAAAAGGAGAAATTTTGCCATTTAATGATACCAATATTCAGTAATTATATACCTGCACCTAGAACTTCCTGATCCTAAAGTTGGGTACATAGTTTTGGTCGAACTTCTCAATGCTATCGGGAGCAGTTATAGCTCAAGTGCTTCCAATCTTTGAAAATTCAAAGTTGAATAGGAAAAATTTGCAGTCATGACATGAGTGGTGCAATGTGGTTTCCTACCCTTATGAAGCAATTTGACCCTAGTAGCCTATCACCATCACCATTTTTGGGAGCTCCAGGACAATAACGTAGAAAATATTGGGATTGTCAAACATATTTGGTTGATGTTTAATTTTACCGCGCAGCCTTTGAAACACAGCCCCACGTTTCAGGCAGATTAGGCTATCTCCCGTTTGAGGAGTTGGCTATCATTGGTTATGGGCTCTCGCGACCCAGATCAGATACAATGGTTCAAATTAACTTTTAGTAGACAAAACTCCATTTGCATTTAGTCACAGTTCGATATATATATTCACTTTTCTTTCAGTTGATCATAATTCTTCATTAAAAACAATTTTACAAATATTGTATTCTTGTCTCATTTAATGCTTATGGTAGTAACAAGTGTCTGACCTAAGACGTTTCTGGAAGGAAAAGAATATCATAGAAATGGCATTTGTTCTGCAGTATGACGGTGGTAACTTCTTCGGTCGTTGAGGCAAGAGACAATGGGATTTGGTTGATCTATGCATTTTGGTAGAGTTGTGAGGAATTCTTTGTTAATGACGCGGTAGGAGTCTTCTTGTGTGAGAATCGAACGTTTTTTAACGTGGAGGCGTTACATTTGAGTTGGTGATTTATTATATCAAAATGGAAACCGAAGTTGAGGATAAGCTGAGTCAGTGTGAAACAACACACGATATTGATCTTTGAGCAGAGAGACGAACTTCTGTGCATAAATGAGAAGGGAGCTTTGAATCTATTACTTGCATTGTCGATTCTACTTTTGAGGTAAGGGACGTGGTAAAGTTTTTTGATGGTTACCTGTTTCTAAACTGGAAGGGTTGTTTAGTTTTAAGTATAGACAACCGGTATGGTTTCGGAGGCGGGATGATTGTTTGGAGGGGGGATCAGCATTTCCATTTATTGTGAGGGACTCGCATTTGTTAAGGTTCAGTTGCATTTTTCATCCGCTGAAGAAGGAGTTGACCGATGAAAGATAGTTATTTGGGAGAGAATTAGGTTCAGAGTGTTTATAGACGCTGTATAAATAATAATGTTACCAGCGTATTGGATGGTATGGATTTGCAGATAGGGCTTCGGCTTGTCGGCAGTATATATCGAAAATTGAAGGGTAGAAAGGAGAGGAGCTTGTCGAATTCTGGATGAGTTTGAAAAGCAACGTGACAGAGTATCACCAATTTCGACCTTCAGTCAAATTCGGTAACGAACGATAGGATTAGTTTACGTAAGTGAGAATGAAAGTGGAAAGTAATGAACATTTTCTGAATCAGACTGTTTTACTATATCTTTTGACAGGCTTCACGAATGGCTAGGAGGCAGGCAGTTGTCGGTAAATTGTTTTGTAGGTTAGCACAGTTTTCAATTTTCTGTCCTTAAATATACATTGTGTATGAATGTTGCTGTTGACTGTAGCTTAATTCTCAAACCCGAGCATTTTGTTACCCAGGTTGGAGGTTTTTGCCTTTGTAATATTTGATCTTATTTGTCGTAAAAATACAAAATCCAGATCGTAGTCGTTCTATGAACAGTAACCCTCGTATCTTTAGTAATTTGTTATCTTGTAAATAGACAGAAAAATATCTCATTAACTTGAACAAAGTTTTTCATCATTGCATTTAGCATTCATTCACACTCGAGTAAACGAAACACTAAACACATTACAAGCACTACGACTTTCAATTATTCAAAGAATTCTCCAGTAATCCAAAGCAATCCTGAAATCCATTTATTTTTATTACAAAGCCGACATATTCTTGTCTCTGCTACTACACCGACTGTACTATATGAACAACTTTTCTTTAACTAGAATCATCTCGCATAGTAATTTACTTACGGCACAACCACAATAATCGCACAACATTAGTAGATTTCGTAATAAACGTAAAAAAATGTGTCGCATAGAACGAGGAAAATATAATCAGGCAAGCGTTGTGCCAAAGTGGTAGTAGCAGTAGCAATAGCAGTGGTAGCAAAAGAAGTAGAAGAAGGAAATGAATTACTAACTTGCTCGGTGAAATTGGAGGGAGGAAAAAAGTCAAAGCTCTCAAAAGGAAACAAATGAAAAGGAGCAAAAAGCGAAATCCTGCTGTTACGTTCTTAAATTAAATTTTCTACTCCTTAGAAGCTGTGGCTGTGAAATGTCTTTTGCTTGTGAGTACTTTACCGTAGAGGATACGATAGTGTGTTAATTATGTACATGAGTAACTACGTAGCCAGAGAGATAGTCCAAATAATTCAAGTGGAATCCGTATGTAGTGGTGTTAAGGATGGCACAAGATATAATTCCATAAAGATCACAAATGCCACTAGCGTACCTGGCGAAGATTCGTTGAAAAACTGGCCATACAGGGCACAAATCAGCCAGGTTATATTTTCTTATCAAGGCTTGGCGATTATACGCAAAGAAAGGAAATTACACAAAGTAATTGCTCATCTGGCAGCAAAATAAGGATTAATCGCTTTTTCTGGTACAATGTGACGATGAAGACGTTGACGATGGTGACGATATGGTTGCACGGCCAGGAAGCTCCGAGGGATAGAAGAGAATTGAATGTGGGGAGCAAACAAGAACAAAGATGTAGTAGCGTGAGATTAAGATGCTTATCCTTAAATGAACATAGTGAAAAGTATCAGCATTTCGTCAAACAAATTCGCTTTTGCAAAGCTTCGAAAATAAGGGTTTTATTTTGTTTCTTCCCCCCAAAAATTCCAATGATCCTTCAAAAATTGTTAATTCTAAATTTTAGTCGTTTTTTCTATAAACTGCTGCTCAACTCGACTTGCCAAGACTTCCCACGTTCCAATAATTCCTGGATACAATGTAAGCAAAAGTAGTATAGAATATATGGTAGTAATGCAGTATAGGATAGTCTAGTAATTATGTAGCATCTACGCTTCCAAATATATGGTCGACATTACCATGATGCCAAGAGCTTAACCTTTAACCACTAAAGATGTAACAAAAAGTGACAAATTAACACGAGAATTTATTACAATGCGTCAAAAAAAGAAAAAGTGCTGTGAATGCAAAAGAAAATCCATACAATTCTTCCGTTAGAATATTTCCCAGCGGTAGGATCTGTTTTACGTCATCATGTTACTATCTGGAAATTATCTGATGATTGAAGTAAGACTCTTATATGTATATATGAAAATGGTTGGAGGACAATGTGCGCAGCAGCATTCATGGTAATTTATTTAGGTTTGATTACAGCATTTAAAATAAAATTTAAATGCCTTGGAAAAGGAATCGTTCTATTAATTCATTTAACGACCATTGTCAATTGCTGATTGTATCGTAGAATACACCAACACGACGTAGTTTCAATTCAAATTTAAGATCTTTTAATGTTCAGAAGTTAAATTGATTTCAAAATAAATTTCAAAAACAAGCAACAAAATTCTCAAAAGTCGGTGAAATTTGTCAAGATATTGAAAGGATTCTTCAAAATATTTACATCGGTCTATTTTTCTTAATTCGTTTTCCAGCGTTGTCGGTGATCATGATTATTGATTCAGGTTCAGATATCCTGTGAAAAATGTCACTCTACCATACGGTTTAAGTATCGTGTGACAAATGTCAAAATAATTTGGCAGCAATTGGTAACGTAATTCATGCAGTTTGGCGGCGAAAACTCCGGATGAATGTGCTGGGGTGTTATCATGGTGAAACAGCACCTTCATTTTCGCCAAATGTTTAAGCGGTCCAATAATTCACTGAAGTATTGTCCACTGATCATTCTTCCTTTTTCTAGAAAATCACGGAAAATGACACCGTTCGCATCCTAAAAAATCTTCGCCATGACTTTTCCAGCCGATTGGACCGTCTTTGCCTTCTTTGGAGCACATTCACTGGGAGAAATCCATAGTTTTCCAGGTTTAGTCAACGGCGACAACTCGACGCAAAAACTCCTTCGAATCTCGCTTAAATTGCTTCAAACACTGCTTCATAGTTAAAAGCCGTTTGTTGCCCACCGTGAGCAATCGCGGCACCCATCGGGCCGACAATTTTTTCATCGCCAACTTATCACGTAACATATAAATTGCCATTCCGGTCGACACACCTATGGCCTCTACTACTTCGGGCGATTTTCCTTCGTCAATTAGCGAGAATCAATTTGTACACTTTTTGAATGATTTCCTCGGTAACCACGTCTGCCGGGCGTCCTAGTCGCTCCTCATCAAAGACCAATATCTTACTGTGGCCATAGATGGAGAAGTGGCTTCATAAACAGCATCCAACATTGCTTTTATCTCCTTGCATTTTTTTCCATCAAATACAAAAAGTGAATTACCGAACGATACTGCTCGGTTTCCATCTTAGCGAAAATCACGAAACAAGTCTTACTCGAATGGCTGCCAAATCCAAACTAACCTATCAATCAGTCCGAAGTTTGTTTTATCGTCGTTTGATAGATGGTAGCCCACAATGATATTACTAACTTGCCTCAGGAACGCCCTCTATCGTCAAACACGGGTACTTATTGAACCACCCTTGTATTTGCATTTTTTTCAGTTTTTTTTTCGACAAAATTAATTTCTCAGTGTCATAATCGTGAGATTATGAGATTATAACCATTGAAATATGATCATCTTTTCTATTTCCGAGTTTAAAGTGGAGACACTGTGGTAAACAACTGAGCCTGGAAACACTATGTTTGCTATGAGCATTGGCTAAACTGTATTGTATGTGAAACCAAAAACATTACTTTAGAGTTGTTAAAAACGCTTGCAGACAAAAATTGAATCTATATGAATTATAAAAGAAATGTCAATTTTTTAACATCATATCGTACAGCAGATTTGTGTATGTTTATTTTCAATCCGCCTTGCATAGCAGTGTCCTGTAAGAAGGATTTCTTCTAAAAAAATAAGAGACTTAGGCTGTCAGACTTAGATCAGCGTTAAATCAACTTTCGGACGATTTTAACGTTTCGTTCTACAGATTCATTTTTAAATTGAATACAAAATAACTTTTTATTTTGGAATTCCTGTGTAGACGTTGTTGATCAAAGGCTGGAAGGAAAGGTTACCCGATGCTACTATTCAAGGAAGTTAGTGTTGTTTAATTTGATCAGAGTTGTATTTTAAATTAAATTTTACACTAAATTTCTGTATTTTTCGGTGTTTACGTGAACGAAAAGTGTTTAAAATATATCCAATCAGTTGAAGTTTGAAATTCACCATTAAAAACAACCCAGAAAAAAGTGTTCGATTTCGAGCTCTTGAACAAAATTCGAAATCCTCATTGAAAATCCAACACATTTTCATTTGGTTCTATTCTATCTCCATAATTTGTCATTCAACTATGCTTTTGAAACTGGATACTAACGTACTTAAGTACTATTTCAAGTATTTGTTTTGATTCCAACAATTTTTTTCTGTGGTTGTAGTTGCTGTTTACTGCTGTTGTTATTTACATATTCACATGCACACAATACGTTCATACTCGTATATGGGACTATAACCATATACGAGTACCAAATACTTCTCGCAATGTATTTGCATAAACGAAGAGCTTAAAGCTAGATTCCAGTTACAAAGGGTATCACCTGCCCGTGGGACCAACCAATTTTGCATATTCCGTCAAATGCATTATGCTCAGCATACACACATACACACACACAAATACACACACTCACACACAATATAAACACTCTAACTCTGCTAGCATCACGTTCCAACTTTCATTTAACATGTGCCTGAAATGTTTCCCTTTTGGGGCAGGAGAGGTTTTCATATGGTGTTTTAGGGGTTGAATCGAAAGCATTTGATATGTATATGGGATGCATATGTGGAGGAATTCTTATTGTTCCTGTATCGGAGACATTGGATAGTGTATGTACAAATTAAAGTGCATCTACTTGTAACCGTTGGTGCAATCTGTGCCTGAAGGAAGTAAGCAAAATTGAGATTATACTCAAGAGAATTGCACAGGATTAGATTTTGTTGTAATTCATTTTGATGCGCTCTGGGAATTGATTAACTTATTGTCTTCAAAGCACTTTTGATGCTATGTAGTGTAAGTCTATTTACAGATCTATTAGTAGTTGATTTTTAAGGAGTTCAATCATTCAAAGTGCATTCATATCCAAACACCTTTGCAGGATAACACTTTATCATTAGTCGTTTTCGTAAGTGATTTAGTTCTCAGCGTTACTTGATCCATGATCTTTGCGTTAGAGATGTTTACAAAATGGAATTTGATTTTTTATGGGTGTTGTGCGGGGAGGGGAAATTGCGAGGAAAAATCATTATTTAAAACCTTTTTCTGTTTTTATTCGACTATTGACGATTTTAATGTTTTTTTTTGATCATTCGACTAGTGAAAATTTTTAAGATTCAAACCACGCTTGCAGACTTTATGCTTTCAGATAAAAATACGGTATTCTTGTCAATAGATACCAAACAACGCTTACTGAGAATTATCACTGGTCTTCGTCTCCCAATCTTATTTTCGAACACCCTCCCACGTATTTACTCAAGACTTTGCAAATGACGTTTGGCCAGCCTATTGCAGCTCCCACAATCTTACAATTTTGGAGATTTGTGGCCTCATTTTCTGAAAATTCTCCATCTTCTGGCTTCAAACTTCAAATTTCTTCCTTTTGCTTTGGAATCTAGTAGGATTGATGTTAATTTATGATGATTTTGAAAAGAAATACCATGTTTCGGTATTGCTCATACTTCGATGAATGCGTGAAGTTTAAACCTTTCGAAGGTTCCAAACATTAAAAAGACATAAAAAAGGATTTTTAAAGTAATATGTGCATCAGTTATCTAAAATTTAATTTTCGTTATTCGTTACGAAATATCGTAATAAATGATATAATTTGAAAAAAAAAATGCCTCAAAAGAATTCTGTTCAATCAAGATAATTTTCGTTTCAGATAATTTTTGATAATTTTTGGTACACCCCATATAAAAACAAATATAAAAAAATATTTAAAAAATTATTAAAAAATGAAAGACTTCTGACTTAATTTAAGACTTCATAAAATTTGTCACATTCCATTGAATTTCACTATGTTTATTTTTAATTTTCATATAGCAATTTCTATTGAATTCAGACTATGAGGAAAATAGGGGAATTGAGTGGAAAATCTCCAGCTACATTCAATAAAATCGAAAAACAGACAATCCAATAAATTTTAACATTTTCACTTACTATTCAAATGATAATTCTAAGGTATTTTTTTCGATTGAATAGATAGTAATTACAAATTACAAGATTTATTTTAAATACTTAAATACGCTTATTAAAATTTTCTCATAATCGAAAACTCTTGCAAAACATTCTGTAGAGTTCCTCTTTTTTTTCCTGAAAATCTATTCCATACCATGCTTACACGTCTGAATCCTTCTCTATACATCGATAAGAGTGTGTATAATTTAGCATACATGACAGATTATTCTCAATGGAATTTTAATAATTCGGTACCATACTTTGATCTCCTGGAAAATTTTAATTGTTCGCCAGGATCAAATCACATTACGGGGCCAGATAGTATACATAACTTTACCCGACGTCCATTCATTTGGCTGTATTGCGGCAGGATATGCCGATGAAGAAGTTGAAATCAAGAGAATTCGTGGATGCTAAGAGTGTGTGTATAAGTCGTGATACCTGCAAGGAATTTCAACATATTTGAACATTCCATCGGCGATAATTTAGGGACAAACAATTTCAGTTTTCAAAGTTTTGTTTAAATTAGATTTCGTTGAAATTTTGTACAACAAATATTAGATTTAGTTTAAGATGTGGGGATATTTTAAGATTGCAGGTGGAAGGGAGTTGTTATATTATATTAAAACATGCGCAAGTCCTTAAAAAGAAATGAGCAATTTCAATTCAACTTATAGTACCCCTTTTTTATTTGATTTTTCGAAAGTCAGGCAGTTGCGCCGACTAATTGGGTAAGAATTTCATATTATGTCACTTTATTCATGATAATGATTGACTGAATTTTTTGTTTTAGATAGCTTTGAAAAATATGCAGCCCTTCTATAATAGAGTAAGAAAGTTCAATTTCATGGACGGAGTAAGAAGGAACAGTGTCGATCATCTATAAGGGAATCGAAACTATTAGTTCAGAAGCGAATTCGTTGGAGGAGTTGAAATCAGGAATATAATAATAATGCTTGAATAACTTGTGTTAACTTTAAAAAATGAGATTTCTAATTGGCGCGATTCATTAATGTGAGCCTACAGGAGCAAGACTGAGTTGGATTAGGAGAGGAGGCTGATCAGAAACATGTGGCATTCTTTTGGATTGGGATACCAGAAAACTTGCAAGCATAATGGAATTTATTCTGAAAAAAAAGCGACATCACACATTTTTAAAGAAAATCCTTCATGTATTCTCCACATTCATTCTTGATTCCGAATTTAACGCAAAATAAAGTGTCAAAGCAAGATTTAACGACAAGCTGATAAGAGAGTGCTTTTATTTTTATTTGTATAGTTGCGACCCGGGCATAAAACTCTATTAAACTAAAGTAGAAAGAACAATCTACGCCAACAAAGCGACATTATGTCTTCCTGTTTTCTATGCTGATGACCTTTCATCCGTTCTTACTCGAAGCTCAGCGAAAACAATTGCAGAATAATAGAATTGGGGCTATCTGCCGAAACAATGATAATCAGCGACGGGTATGTTTATTGTTTAAAACTTTACCACAACAAGCATAAAACAAGAACATCCGTTGTAGCAGTTAAACACATGGAACATTCCGAGTCGCTACAGGGGGCCAGGACTTTATCTTTGCCATAAGACCTAGTAAAAGAAAACTTGCTTCACGACGCGGCAGATACCTATTTCATATCCATACACGAGTCGCAAATTAGCGAATACTTACATCATTGCTAGCTGTCCACCACACTCGTTGCCATCAGGGAATATATCTTGCAGGGTTATTATAGTCGCTTTATTGTGTCATAAAGGAAAATATTATTTTGAGGTATATGATGATTACAATTGCTCTCAGACATTACGCAACTTACGTTTTATTGCAAAAAATGAAACAGGACTATAAAAATAAACCAACTCGCTTCCGTATATCCATGTATCCTTTTTTGATAGTATCTCTTACAATATATTATACTGATAATAATGGAAGTGTGGGTTTGTCGTTGAGTTCGTATGGAGAAATGTCCTGGCGCTGCTGGTGTGGCTGGTGCTGTGCTGTTTCTAATGTCGGCCCAGCTACAAGATGCTCATAGATCTCAGGGAATCTAAAGAGTCGAAGTAAGTCGTTTTCGGTCGATCGAAAACCATATATGCATTAGAGGAGTATAGTGGAAGAAAAGCAGCTCATTTTAACGATGCAAATTTATTTCGAAAGGAATAATCGTAAAATAGAAAGTCGTAAAAATGCTTCGACCGCCGTCACCATCTTCGGCACCGCCGCCTGGCAACCACGAAGCAGTTGTCGGTGATATCAGTCCCGGCATAATCTCATAAATAAATAAGCAGGATACATTCGAAAACGAAATGGGCCTTTTCGCCAAGAAATTTCGATGAATATAATATATTGGTGCAGAAAGCAATGATAAATGTAATGTTGATAGATGCCGCACCATCATGATGTTGCAGGCCACATACCAAAATACCTCTGCTTCGGATCTGCAGCCTGCCTCGATGTGTTAATATTCATTTCATTACCCGGAATTACAGTCCCAGCCTACACGTTCCAAGAGGGTACCAGCTGCTTCCTGCAAGGTGCAAAGCAAGTTGTTCCCAGTTCATCGTCTCACTATAAATAAGAAAGGAAATATTTCTATAACGAAGCGTCTCTCTTTGAATTTTTTTCTAAATTTCTGGCCCAATCACAGCTCGAAATATTTTAAATTATCTTCGACGCTGTCTTACAGGCTGACTTTAAGTGTAAATGTTGCTGTTCCGGCTTATCTACGGTTTTCTCAGAAAAACCACTCAAATTTCTGTGCACACCCTATTCGCAATGCCAGGATTCGCCATTTCACCACAACTTTCACCAAATCTCATTCGTGTCTGTAACTTATTGGTACCGTGATCGGAAGGAATATTTCATTTAACCCAATAGACCCTAAATTCACCTCTTCACCCGTAAAAATAGACGAAAGTCGAAACAAGTTTCCTTTAACTCTCCTGCTTCCACCACGACAAGGATAATTGATAGCACCCGTTAGGAGAACTAAATGGTTTCCTTGATGACATGTTCTTAGTTCTTATGACGTGCCTCTGTGCTAATCAAATATGTATTATGGATTATGGGGAGACTCCGTCAGCGAGGAATATATGAACGGGCCTCATGTGTTTCTACGAATTTTGTTGCCGTTGTTATGATTATTATTGGGGAGGCAAAAAGGGGAGACGAATCAATTCGACATTTTTATCGATGTTTTTGATTGACTCCTTATTATTACGCGCTTTTCCGCTTAACACGGAGTCTAGACTACAATTTCGATAGCGACGAATCCATACTATAATTCAGCGTGTTTTTCGCAGAAGCACGAGCAGTCCAGGATGGTGAAGAGCGTAGCGTGCGTGACATGAATTCCTAGTAAATATATTATCAGGAGAATAATGTAATTCATTTGTGAATGGATGGTAAATTGTTGAAAAGAACTAGTTGAGCTTCTGGTGAATTAGTAAAATGATCTTAGTACTGACTTCATGGCTAGATTGAAATGTAATAAAACGTACGAAATAAAGCGCAAGAAGAACAAAATGCGGAAGTGCATTAGCAATTTCATAAGCAGACTCATTTTTTCAATTGCAGCTTTAGATTTGATTTGCGGGCATTGCAGATAACAAAGGATAATTTCAATCACTGATAAACTGCATTTCTTTGGAGAAAATCCTTCATATTTTGTATTTGAAAATAAAAGGTTTCGAGAACACTGTAGTCAGAGAAAAAGCTCGAGGACTGTATGGGATTCTACTTGAATTTGAATGAGCATTTTTGAATGCTACAGTGTAAACCACGTCACTAAAACAGTCCTTGTTTTAGCAATACAAGGCGCTGCGAATTGCATACCCATATCAAACCCTCGTGGGAATGATTATCATCCTGTTCACGGTGATGAAAAATGGTGGCGGGCGAAGAAGGACATCGTTGTCTCAGCGATTAGCAACAGTTGTGCTAGTGCATCACAATGGGAAGGTGGCAAGGCAATATGGACTCCTTGATCTGAGGCCGAGACTCAATCAAACGGATGGTTCAACTGGTTTCTACTTGACATAGACTAAGGGTGTAAACGATATGTTTATTTTTAATTTCAGCAACTGAGTTTTTACACAGGATAGATCATCTCAATTTTTTTGCTTCCAAAAGAAATAAGCAGTCTGATGGGGTCCTGGGCAACATTGGAACAATTTTCGTAAAACTCTACACAGAGAAGTTTCTCGAACAGATGAGAAACCAAATTGTGTCAAAATTGTGGACAAGTAGCCATGATCGTTTAAAAAGGCCTGTTGAACCGCAGGACGAGTCCGGAATGGAAAAGTCTCTTTTTTAGCATTTCCTTGCGCCTCCCTTCCTTCTTACTATAGAGAAGATACTTTTGTGACCTTTAGGGATTAGTTGAAGTAATGCATCAAAAAGTGCCAGGGTAGGTTCTTAGATGGATATGGGGCACGTTTAATGTTTAGTTCTCCCCACACCGAGCAAACGCCGGCTCCTCATGAGTGCTGTACAGTCAGTGCTACTGTATGTCTCTGAGGTTTGGGCCGGAGCTCTCAGCAAGGAGCTGTACCGAAAGCGTTTGGCGCAGGTACCGAGACGAGGAGTTTTGCGGGTTGCATCTGCATACCGCACTGTCTTTGAGTCAGCGGTGTTGGTAGTCGCAGGAGTCATACATATCGCCCTCCTTGCTAGAGAGCGACGGAGAATTTGCGACAGAAATGGGGATGGCTCTAGATATGCTGTTAGCCAAGAGGAGAGGCAGCGAACAATAATTGAGTAACAACAGTCCTGGGAAGGCAACTCTAATAGCCGCTGGACTGCCGGCCTTATTGGGGACGTGGGATCGTGGCTCAATCGAAAGCACGGTGAGATTGATTATTACCTTACCCAGCTTCTTAGCGGGCATGTGTATTTTCAGTCTTACCTGCACAAGATTGGTATGTCACGGTCCCCCGACTGCATTTTTGGCCCAGGGGAAAGAAACGACACATTTCACACCTTCTTCAACTGTAGAAGGTGGAACAGGAGGCATTTTTGGCAGAACTTGTGGGAGGTAATGGGAGAGCTTTCTCCAGACAATCTGGTCAGAGAAATGCTGAAAACTTTTGACAAATGGACCTGTGTGGCACATTACTCTTGGGCAATACTTACAGCGATAAAAGGTATCATGGATTGCCTTGGTGCGCGGGATCTCCTTTCCAGCAATCCTCCTACATCCTGCCTCCTCCCGCTGGGGGGAGAATTCTCTACGCTGACGGCGCCCTAGTGCATAGTGCATAGTGGGTCCATAGTTCTCCAGTGTTGGGAGTTTTTGGTGCCACACTAAAGTTTCTTACCAATATTATTGAGATTATAAAATATCCTACACGATTGCCTATACATTTCCATATACTTCCATTAACTGCAGTTTATCCTTATGGAATTCAACGATACAGAGAATAGTTTAGTATGACTACTGATATTCAATTTGCCATCAGATAGAGAAACCTTCTTTCTGAACGTTAGTTAAGGAATTTGAGAATTTACAGACGAGATGAGGGCACATACTGCCTAATAGATATAATACAAAGGCCTAATTCCTAAACAAAACTTACATTCCAGAGAGACTTGCATTTAACTTAACAAACAGGATGTGAAGCAGTATGCCTTCAGATTATTATAAAAGATGGACTTGAACACAAATATTATTCTGAGAAATTCTCTCGATGGAAATTACATTTTCGCCATTTCAGTCCACCTTTGGGGAAATGAAGCATACCGAAATTCCATTCCTTAACATTAGACAAATTTAAATACATCTTACGGATGAAATGGATATCAAAATCGAACATTGCCATTGGTAATATATTCATCTGCATAACGTCTTCAACCTCGAGACACACAAATAAGGAGTCTATATCGCGCGGTGAACTTACTGTGGTTGGTACCACGGCTTTTGATTGCTTCGGCTCCCGCTACCTATTTCCAAGGCTCCTGCTGCTTCGATAATAATCGGGTCGCACGTCTCGTACAACACATTCCGTCGCTCGTTCTCTTGCTTTATATTGATTTTCAATTTTCATAAAATTTCAAAGGACCCATTTATTTAAGTTGATACTTTGCAAAATGAAAATCATTTCCATGTGCACAGATTCATCTATTTAGTAGCATTTGCTGGCATCGCGTCGATTTGAATAGACATTGCTACAACGCATACAGCTGGCGTTTGGTGTTGTTGTTTTTGTGCGACGATGATGATAGCCAGGGAAGAAATGTGAAAATAAGGAAAATAGGAAAGCAATCATATATCATAAAATTGTAGATACGTTGAATTTTGAGAGAGATGAGCGTTTAAGGTCATGCATGCCATTATGCGGATTGACTTTATATTTTGTTCACTTTTTGGTGGGTGGGAGTGACGGAGGAGGGGGCATGATGGTTTGGTTTCGTTATTAGTGTGAAAAACTGCGACATGAGGATTTTTCAAGGTATTTAGATCTTTTTACTTTTGAAATGATTAGATTTTGGTGAAAATTTCCGGGTAAATTAAATTTATCAATTTATCAGTGATTCCTGATCTTCTACGCTAGATTTCGTTACTATACACTGCAGGTTTTGTGGTTGCGCGCTTGCGGCTACTATAAGATCGAGTGCTGAACGGGTTATTGAAGTATGAGGATATAAAAGCAACAAATTTAATTATAATTTAAGATTTTAGAAAAGATTCCGTCATTATTACTGTTTGCTAGTTAGGAGTAGAAACCAGCGTAGAAACCACCTGAAAACTTATGTTGAACATTTCATTTGGAGTCCTTCAGCTTTGGAAAAGACAGTTCCCTATCAAAATTGGAAACTTTTAAAACATATTAAATCTTAAAAAAAAAAAACAATAATGAACCAAATTGTAACTTAGCTCGAAAATGTTGCGAGGCGCTGATTTAAATGAGCAATAAAGCAGATAACCATAATAGTGGCAGCGAGTAATGATTAGGTTCGCTGAAATAAACCGATGAGTATGTTTGGGCATTTTATGTTAGTCGTGAATTAAATTAGTATAACCCAGCGTCGTAGCCAGACTTTGTTTCTACATTGCACGAAAAAAGAGATTTCAGTGACAAATTTGTCAAAGATCCTCCATTTGCATAATCCTCTCACATATGTGTTCAATTTTTGATATTTTAAATTGAAAGTAGCATTAACACTTCCCTAAGGCAGTAAAATAAAGAAAAAAACATTTTTGGGACACTGTGAGTGACACTGTGCCCATCTCCTTTTTTTTGAAGAAACATTTTTCTGTTTCCTGTTATATTCATTTGTTTTTAAGATTTTCCTGTGACTCGGATACAGTCCTGTCTACGCAATCTGTTTACCAGGGTGTCACTATAAAAGTTTCAAAGTGCTATCTCATAACTATTTCTCTATTGTTTCAATCCTGAGTTCTTTGTACATAATATTATTCTTCGCATATCAGCAATTGAATTGAGCGAATTGTTTTTAAGCCGGGGCATTGCAAGCATTGACATTCTTTTTTGTTGGTTCTCGTCCTCGGCTTAGATGGCATGATTTGAGAAATGGATGTAAGGAAGAAAAAATGTCAGTACAAGGGTTTCCTTTGTACATGATCAGTTCAAGTGAGTTGATAGTCAAATGAATGCAGTCCTAAAGATTTTATAGTTTGCCTCAATTGAATAGGGTTTCAGTTGACTTATAATCCAGGAAGCTGTTTTTTTCTTTGTTTTATAGACGTAGAAGAGTATTGGCATAGCAGAGTATTGGCATGGGGTGATGTTTTGAAAAGTTTCAGCGTAAATCAAGCTTGCAACGCAGTGTTGGTTTCGATTTTCACTCGATAGGTCTGCCTTTGACTGATGGAAGTCATAGTTATACCAACGTTATACCTCCTATAAGGGAGCAAGCAATACACTATTAAACTGAAAATGAAAATTTGGTTTTCATGAGAACGATATGTTTTAACGTAAAATAAGTCAAGCATTCCAACCGTTACTATCAATTACAGAACAATAAAAACACTCATGTGGCTTGACATTCCTACGTGCAGCAATAGTATGGGATTACTCGTATATGCTCTCTTATCAACGCTATCAGAAGCAAAATAGAATTTATTTTTTTATACCTACAGATAATTTCAAATGTGCATGCATAAATTTAGACATTCCTTACAAAAGTTACAATGAAAAACATTTTAAACGATAGGCAGGCTCATATGAGCATATGAATTTAACCACTGCAACTAGCAGTAGGACAACCACTATGCATCTACTACTATGCAATGACTAGATATGCATAATCTATATCCCCAAGCGGCAACATAAGAGCACATATGTTTGGATGAGCTTGAGTGAGTGCCTGGGTTCCAATCCAATTTGCGTGCCAATTCATATTTAAAACTATTTATTCCCAACCCTTGATTATCATATTCCGTTCCCATCGGCGGCATTGGTGGCTGAGTGCAATGTTAATGCATCCCCGTATAAAATTTAATAATCAATATATTGTGGTTTTCAATTTTGGGTTATAGGTAACCTAATGAATCGCTTTCAGCAAAACAGATACCCACTTTGTTGATCATTACCTCTTATATTTACATATGATATGTGAACAGAGTGAAATGCAAGAGAAAGGTGTTTGTGCATACAATACATGTTTATAGGGGAGTGAGTTGCTTCCTGATTTTCGGTGGTCCTTATAGGCGTTTTTATAGGACCCTAGTTAACTTATAATATGCTTGTTTTCTGAACGAACTTACATCGTTACCAGTCCCTTTTATATTTTCGGTCCACATGCGCATCTTGGCGAAGTGTCATCTTTCGTTTTGTCCTTCTGAGCGCAGCGCAACACTAAATAACATCCGAAGGGGCATCACAATGAAAGAGATATGAATACTCCATGTAATTTTCTATTCCGGATATCCTATGATTGAGGAAGGAATCAATAAGATCGGTATGAGAATCCTTTGCAAACTGCAAGCAAACAAAAGATTCTGGCCAAAAATGGAGTACAACGACTCGAACAGATCAAAGAATTATACAAAATGCCTGAAACCCATTTTTCGTCCGTTTTCGAAATTTGCAAAAGGATCTGGTCACCAGAGGAAAATTCATGTCACGGCTGATTCGATTTAAAAAACCACAAATAGGTAAAAATTCCTGAATTAGTGTAAAGTCAGATTGAAGTTTACACTTATAACACTTCAACATTATTCAGTTGAAGATTTTCGAAACGTAATTAACATCTTGTAATAATTTTCCGCTATTTCCCTCGCTTCAAAGTACGATGTTCGAATTTTACTTTTTATTTATAGTTGTCAGATTGTATTTAGCGATGAATGCAGGTTCAAAGCGGTAACAGAAAGTCAGCAGTTCTTTCGGTGAAGACCATATTAGCGATACAAGGAAGCTTGTGTTGAGATACAAGGTCCTGTTTTTCGGCTGATACAAGGGGACGGCTGTATTTTGTCGGCGGGACAATGATGCACAATTTCGGGTACTCTGTGGTTATGGAAGACGTATTAATTTCATATTTCAATATTTTAAAGTGGCATTAGAACCTGTAACACATGAAGGTGCTCCATATCACCGTTCCCAGTACATTTATTGATTTACAAATACATTTAATGATGCCAGTAACTGTGTTCTTCCGTGCGCTCGCGATTTCCTTGCTTGGAATCCTTTTGAAAATGCATGGAGAGGCCTGAAAATTTTGAAATTCAAAGTTCAGGCCTCTACTAATCGCAGTGAAAAAATAAAGGACATAGTTTATTTGTGTATTGTGTAGTAAGTCAGAATAAAAGCCAAAACAATTTTTCTGAATTTTTTCATTGTTTTAAAAAAGAGTTTTCAGGTTTTCAAACCCCTTTTTGTTCCCAATTTTTTCACCAGGGACTGTTGACCAATTGTTGATAGAATTTTAAATGTACACTACAAGACCCTAACTTCCCGTAAGATGTAGGCAGTGGTATTTCTCATTCGACACACGTGAATTTTGTGCTACCGTGTATCAAGAGAAATCTCGTGTGTTACCCACCATATGCTGCATACCCCAACCGGGTACTGAAAGGCGATTCGAATCTATAATGAGCTTCAAATTGGAAAATGTTATTATTGTAATCGTTATCACTTGTAACTCATTTTGAAAGAATATTCTCCGGAGAATGAGCATCGAATTTCGTTGGTAGAAAGCCTTGAAAGTTGCCAAACTCTAGTTTTGGAAGCGTTCGCGACAGTTCAGCATGAGACAAAGAACTTGTAAATTTTTCACGATCGAACAAAACCCCAATCAAACTCAATTTAAAGTAGCCACAAATGAAGATTCTTCTACATAAACTGGTAATCTCTCAATGGAGTCCTTTCTCAGATGAAAGCCATTTCAATAATTAATTTCAATTTTTGAATGCTTACCTGTAAATCAAGAAGCAATTTCTACCACAGGATTTAAGTACCCTCACGGTTAAGAGTTGTAATAATCAGAACTAGAAAGGAAACCACAGGACTTATATTCTTTTCATAAATCAAAAAGATTAAAAGCCTAACGAGCCACAACACAAGAAGCGATTAAATCCTGATTTTCACCTGAAGTACATGTAAATGTCTGGAAAAGGTTCAAAGGAAACAACTTCTAAGTAGGAACCCGTTGAAAAATCCTTAGTCAAATGCCAAACTGTTTTGGACACTTTTCACATCTTCCTTGCTACTTCTCTTCGCTTGCTCTTGATCATATCCCTTTGAACATTGCCAAGGATTACTGATGGTCGGTTCGTCTTTGCTTGATTTAGATAATATGAAATGCTGCCAAGATACTAAGCTCGGATGTCGCTCTATTTCAACTACTTCATCTTTGCCATCCGAATCCCAAATATTTTGCAAGAATGCCCGCATCATGGTCGCGCTCCTATACCCTTTCGCCGTCATGATTCGAAATCTTCGACCTTTGCAGCCATTTACGAGTGTACCGGCATCATCACCTCCACAGCTTCCACCCTATCATTGTTGTTTGGTTTGAAAAGTTTTCAAAAAGAAAATCTCTTAAGACGACTAAAGAAAATAACGTTAAAGTTTCGCTACTAAAGTGCTACCATGGGAAATTAATTTCCAACATTGAGTTTATGCAGTTTGTCTAATTAAAGAAAACCGAAAAATGGTAGTCTAAGTTTTTCAACGAAGGAATCGTCGAAGGAATGAGCGAAGCGAAGAAGTTGTCCAAGATTACCCGCGATACTGACTGGCGTGGTAGCTGAGTACGAGTGCAAAAGTGCAGAGATTGGGAAGACTAGTGCCCGGGGTGGATTACTGGTAGTTTGCATGCACAATAGTTCACAAAAATGCTCAAGGACAATAGTTTTCTCGGGAGGCGGTAATAGCAACTAGCTTCGCTCGGTGAACTTTCCAGCGGAGTGAATGAATGAAGGAATATTAAATCTTCTTAATTTGATTTAGTTCGTGGAAACCGCTTCGAATTGAGTCATTTGAAAAATGTTGTTGGTGAATCAATTATGGTTAGGGGATTTTGTGGGAAGCATTTTGCGGCGAAAAGCTGGTTCGCGATGGGAAATTAATGTGATAAAGGCTTAACGGATAGTTAATTGGAGATGTCCGTTCCACTGGATATCTTTTACCACGGTGCGGCATGTCGTGCAAAGCCAACCTTTTGTTTGAAGTTTTTAAACGCGAATCTAATTATTAAGGATGTGCTCATTACAATATAAATAAAATTGAAAAAAAAGAAGATATTCGCTATGTTCATTCACAATTTCATCTATAGCTGTCTAAAATTGTCACAGGAGACTGTGAAAGATCTGCTAATATCTCAAATTGACCTTCGACAAGCTACAAAAGATGGTCCCTCGTACATCAATCGTAAATCATTCAAAATTAACAATTTTCTTTCGATTCGTTGCCAAGATATTTTCCCTATAATTCTTCAATTGACCTGTCAGGTGTTATTGTTTAATATAACACATCATGAATAATTCATTGCCTTTGAATGAAATATGGGGAAGCGGACCCACGGGTATGTAGATATTAGAAATTGTAGATGTGGAAGAAATGAGATAAATTTCCATTTTGCCACATGTTGTGCCTATGATGGGTTACTTTGAGAGGTGAGATAGGATCTGAAACTAAGAAATAAAACAA
The DNA here is from genome assembly GCA_954870665.1 of Stratiomys singularior. Taxonomy (NCBI): domain Eukaryota; kingdom Metazoa; phylum Arthropoda; class Insecta; order Diptera; family Stratiomyidae; genus Stratiomys; species Stratiomys singularior. The sequence goes on from OX940877.1 coordinate 5,805,643, forward strand.
ATATTTAGATAAAAGCCGAAACAGCCTTTACGATAACGAAGACAATGTATGCAAATTTGGACAAGCCGACATTTTTTGTAAGTGGTAAGAAATAAAATTCGTTTTTTTCTACCAGTGCGATGCTCAGTTTTTAGATTAGAAACAAATCAATTGTTTTGAATGAAACACAGGAGAGTTCCATTAGGGTCCATTTGTACATACGAGGGTCGGTTTTCTGCTCTACTTCTGCTTTGACTTCCGATATTCAATCATATAGTCAAACAGTAATGTTTTGAGGGTCACTCTTTGCTTTGTCTATAATTATTATAGCAATTTGTTCTTGTTGGATTGAAATTGAAAAAGATCCTTAGAGAATGTCTTACAGAAACGTTATGCGGACCTCACAATGTTGGCTGGCTGGAACTAAATTGTCTCATCAGTTATCTTCCACTTTTGGTTGTAAGGTTTGAAAAAATCTGCTCTTGGTTAGTAACTAAGTAGCATTATGATTGTGGTGGAATAAGACAAAACTTCCGGAACTTTGTTCACATAATGTCAGCCCAAACCTCGGTAATGTACAGCAATATCTAGTTCGTCATGACTACATGGATGCGGGGCCATTTTTTGGTATCTCAGATATTTGGTATGTATCTGTTCAAGTGTTCTGCGTTGTCTTCTAGCTCAAGCATGCTCTCAACAGATTGGTTTAAGTCATCTCCAGACGTCTGACCGTCGTCTTTGTTTGGACAAGCATCAAAATCCTTCTTAGTATAATGAGCTTTATCTTGATCTCCATCCCAGATGATTCCTGTCTCTATTCTATACATTGTGTAATTGGGTTTCCATCAAGAGAGGTCTAGGGGATCTCGCAAAGCTGGGTAGCCAATGTGGCTACATGTTGGGCATAACCTACCACAATCACATCTGTTAGCATTTGCAGAACCGACTACTAGAGAACACGCTACCTTGCAAGAGACCGGTTCTAGCATAGAGCCTTGTGCAACTCCCTTAGTCATTGACTTGCTCTGTATACAATCGCTTGTCTGATATATAAGTTAGTGGTTCTTCAAGAGATGCTTCTTTGCGGGCAGAGATGCTGGATTTCCTTTTCGGGAGCATTAAACAATGTCCGTTTATCTATTGTACCTCAAAGTGTTTTGAACTTCGAGTGATATCGGTGCGCTGAAGTCCAGTTAATAAATATTTGCGCATTACCAATAACACATTATAACATTATTCCTATCAATTAGTACAAACTGTAAGATTAGCAATTAAGTAATAAGTTGCTTCCTTCTTAGAAACATCAGTGCAAAGGAAAATCATTGGCCTACGAGTAAGTGTAAAATATACCAAATTATTATATTTGTATATTGAGCGGCGGGATTTCCCTATGGGTTGGCTAAGGGCTAGTATTAGGAACAAATAATAACAAAATACTATTATCAACTATATCCACATCCGTCAATCATTCATAAGAAGTTTCTTAATAAATTTGATCAGTTTCAAATCAACATCATATCCATACGCCACTTAATTCGCGATATTAAGATCAATGCATGTGGTAAGACTCACCTTGGAATAAAATTCAATGAATAAATAAACTCTTTTCATCCTTAAACGTTTCCAATTTTGCATACTGTAGGTTTTATAGATACCAGCAAAGATATACATTCATACATTTACTCGTAAGAGCTCTTGAGCTTGGTATCTTGTAGATACCAAAATGTATTGGTTGCTGACAAATAGTATCGCCTGTCAATTTATCAAACAACATTCTCGTCCTTAGACGTGTTGAACGAACGCGCTCTCGAGACAAGCGAATGAAATAGAACGAGCCCCTCATTCATACACTCACGACAACGAGAACGACGTGAGAGAATGGGAAATAGCAATATGAGAAATATTTTCCATTTGGGCCAATATAAATGCATAATATGTCAAGAAATTTTCCATCAATATGTCAAGGGAGCATTTTCCTTATTGCAGTTGTCATTGTGGCCTTTGTCCGTCGGATGGCTGTTTGTGCAACTTAGTAACTGAGTGGTGGGGTTAAGTCAGATCTTAGATACTCCATCATTGTAGTCCCGGCAGCCAAAATGTGCGATAAAATTTGATACCAGTTTTCAATTTTCGTACTCAAGAGCATCCTGGCAGGATACTACCGTCAATGTGCCGTGGAAGTTCTCGCATTGCTTTGATATTGGCTTGTGCGGCGCAATGATATTGATGCACTTTGCAGTCACCATTTTTAAATTTACTTCGCTCCGAGTAGAAACAGCGCACACTGCTTCCCGGACCGTTTCACCTTTGAGGATCACGCTTCTTGTATTCGTTATGCCATCCACGTAGTATACAATAGCCTAAAGAGTGTAAAAGTATGCAATATATCCGATTACTTCAGTGTGGATGTGTGTGGTACTGCAGCAGCACTCTTATGCTCGCTAGTTGCATCCAGAACCCCAAGAGAATGCATTCAGACAATTCCAGAATCAACCCCCATTATGCCATCTACCCAAGCCGAAAGCTGAAAACATCATGCCACAATACAATTTGAATCGAGTCAATAAAAAGCTCAATTTTATTTGTCACTGTTGGCGTGGAGACGTGACTTCTTTTCACAAGGTGACTCAACCGCACAAGCACGTCACAAGGAATAAAGATTGTTCCTAGGAAGTCCCGGAGCTCGGTCGAGTCAGTAGACGTGGTGGCCTGAAAGGGTTAAATTTTCAGTGTTGCGGTGTTTGGATGGAGGGACCAGAAACCAGGCGGCGATAAATTATTTACGGACCTGATTGAATTATTCAAAAAGACACTAGGATTGTTTGGGAATGTCGACGATACAAAGAGCTTCCGATGATTCCCGGAAACATATTTAAGGACAATGCATATTTGGTGACGGTGTATTCTGGGTCGCTTCTCTCCCGCTCGTCTCCACCAATGATTGCTGTCTCGTACATAAAAAGAACGATATGGCAAGTGAGAGTTCACCTCTAACTCTTATGGCTGGTTGAAAGACGGTTAAAACCGTGAGGATATAACCCAATCCTCCACATCCGTTCCGAATGAACAGCAACGACATGTTTTTTTTCCGTTATACTATAGTTTTTTTTTTTCGATTTGCCAACAACTAGAACCGAAAGTAACAACAAAAGCTGCACCAACAGCACTAACGATAGGAGCATGGCCCTGATACCTTTTGTTTGTCTTTTTCAAGGAATCTTATTGTATTTTCTGGGAATAATCAAGTAACGAGTAGCAGCTTTAAAATGATCTTCAGTAAAGCTGTTTAGAGGGCAACGGAGAGTAAAGTTTACCATGCAAACAATACAGATAGAGAGAGAGAGAAAGAACGATAGACAGAGGGAGAGGAGGGGAGGGGGGAAGAGAGCTAGGAAGAAAATGAGAATCAAAAAGGACATAGCGTTATTTAAATTTTTAATTTGACGGCACAAAAAGCAAACGAACAGTCAAATACAATTGGATTATCGTTGAATTTTCCGAAACTAAAGTTGGACTTAGTTAATGGTGGCTTTACTTCTGAGGTAACTTTTATTTTTGATGAGCAAGTAAAGCGGACACATTTGCACGGATATGATAATGTTTTGGTGCTTTCGTATTTTTTAAATAATTACTACGAAGTTTGTCTGATTTAAAATAAGACATTGGATTGAATATGAGTGATTCGATTGAGTGATTGATGAGTTTATAAGGATAAACTTATATGGAATTTGTCACTATGACTATCCGCAAAATTAGTGGGGCACCGTCAAACGAATTACATTGTTTTCTATTATTTAAATGGGGCTCGTTGACTGTGTCCAGAAGCATTTGGCGTCAGGAAAAGTGAATTAGTTGCGTTTAACCGGCGAAGGTTGAAAGTAAATAGCAATGGTCTAAGGCTAAAGCCTTGAGGAGCTACAGCAGATAGAGGAATATTGCTTGAAGGTGGGCTTTAAATTTTGTCAAATAATTTAGGAAGAAGAACTGCATTCATTGCATGAACATACAATTTAAAATCGATACAGTCTTGAGGGAATCGACTTTTTCCGATTTAAAGAGATATAACTTTAAAGAGAGCCGGTTTCGAGCGCTTACAATGCAAGGATATATAAGGTATGTTATAGTATGTTATATAGTCATGTGATACCAATACGCGCAATATTCGGTTTGTAAGAGGGCTTATTCACTCCTTGATGAATATGAATATGATTCACTCCTTAAAGAATATACTCCTTAATGAATATGTTGCGAGCCGCTGATGTGGGCAAGCCATCAAATAAGCCATCAAATAATGGAGTACCAAGCTAGCGTCTTCTTTTAGGTAAATGCATCTGATTCTAGCATCTAAATAAATGGTGACGAATTGCGGCAAGCTCACAAATGTAAAAGAAATTAATATCATCTCGCCATTATCACAACGAAATAATTGTTCTACGCAACACAACAATCTGGCATGACTTGCCTATGTCTGCGTTTCCACAAAACCAAATTTCACATGGTACCAACCTAGATATCATCAAATGCAAGATAATTAATTTGTTTCCTTCATTTGTGTATTCTGCAAACATGGAAATACATATGTATGTTTGGTGCAGATTTACAAACTACAAACAAAACATCCATGAAATGCATCATCATTACTCCTTTTCTCTCAATTATACTAAAGCGCCAGCAGGAAGCATCAGCAGTAGTTGGATCATTATTGAAACAAAATAAACTGACGAACAAATATAACGAATGAGTGCGCTCCATAGTCTCATGTCGAGTCGTCGTTTAGGACGTTGAATAATGAGGTCTTGGCCGACCAGGGTACTATTTACTTTCGGTCAGCAAAGAGTTGTCCGACCAGCAGTAGTCACCTAGGCAGCCAACTATCCAACCATATATCCTGCTACCAGCTAGCAATCCAGGACATATCATGTCAATGATAGAGTGACTGGTTGGTAAATATAAAATTCGAGAAAATTACATCATTACAACGTACTCTTGCTCATTGCTTCACATATACACCTTCCCAGGAGGATTCTCGCAGAAATACGGAAATGGAAATTCGGAACTTTTTTACGAAAGGGAGAGCGGGTGGAAAACTTGATATGTAAACATAAGGAAATTAATTAGCTCGATGTTTACATTGGACAATCTCCAATCTCGGCGATTGCTATGCCCGACTACCGGAGCTTGTTTCAGCCAAATGAAAGCTTCAAAGAAAAGGACAATTTATCACCATCATAGAAAATTGATTGTAATGTTAGATGGGGGTTGCCAACCGGTTGTTTAGGATACTTGAATTTCAGCAAAATCGCTAAATATAAGGTAGACCCCAAAATTGATTGTGGCCCGTATTCAGCTCTGACATCCTTGGTCACTCAAATGAAAGCATTTGCCGAGGTTCATCCTCCCTCATTCAATTGAATAACATGCTCAAATCGGTCTGTGTTGGCATGTCTTCGAAGTCGGCTACCGACATGACCTGGTTGCATCTATTTAAATCGTCTCTTTGTCCTTCACGTAATGTCCTTTGAGTGGCAACTTTAATTGAGAGATCGGCCCGAAAATTCGAAAGGGGCTACATCGGATCTATATGGGAGTGACCTTATGAATGGGTCGCTGGGACCCATCATAGTTTTAAAGTTAGACTGGTGAAGCTAACCTTTGCCAAAATTTCGAGATGAAATCATCCCTTCGTTTCGTGCAGAAGTTATATAATATTGAAATATAATAATTACAATATTGAAATATTGAAGAAGCCAAATATTCAAGATCGTAGTGCTTCCTGAATACGCAGTAAGCACTACGGGTTTGAAGGATTCCCATGGTATTCGATGAAAGCGTAGAGTGGGGAAAGGTGTTACCTTCTGCAGTGTAAGATGAGAATAAGGGTGCAGACAGAAACATTATTGTGAAATGTTGGTTAGGGTCAAAAATGTTTAGACCAGACATCAAATAGATCGATTTTGCCGGAAAATGTTCTGTTGGTCCTATTCTTCGCATTTATGAAAATGAAAGTTAGAAAGATTTTAGAAAATTCTCTAGTGACGTGGAGACATATGGGTTTGAGGAAGTAAGAGATTTATGAACATTGCTGAACGTTCAGCGGTATTTATTCAATCTATTGAAAATCATGCCAATGGTAAATGAAGGATCCTTGAGATGACAGTTCTTAAGGAGATGTATTGGCCATCGCTTATCATTGTGGACTAATGAGAATCGAATGTAGAAAGTGAATTTACCTTATCAGGATATCCGTAAAAATTAGTTTTCATGAAAATTAAACACTGTCTCAAATTGGAGTTTTCTCAGAAAGGCAGCAAATACCCGCCAGAAAAGTTTTCTTCAAAATTTTTTTTTTTCAGAATAACTTGAAAATGTGTTTCGGCAACTCCTGTCGGTCCTCATTACAACTCATACATAAGCAATTATCAGGGCGATTTCGGATAGTCAACAACCGAAAAAACTGCCCGAAAATTATACAAATTGGATTGGACGGACCATGATTGCTCACCTCTAAACTAACTTGCAAGTTGAAATGGTGATGAAACATTAAAACGGCTGTACGTTAACTTCAAAGGACCTCATTTGCTGTGGATTGGGATTTTAATTACGAACAAATCATGGCATCAGTTTTTAATTAATATTTGATACGGCTCCGCGGAGTTTGCCCTTCTGTACCGCGACACGGTCCTTGATTGTGCAAATTTTAACTTGGATGGGTATGGATCCGGCCGAAAGGATTATCAGCATTTGGTGAATGGTTTGTTTGAGTACGCTGGCTAATATGATCACCTCGTATTGCGTGTGACGCAGCATGTCGAAAATTATACTGGAAATAAACGCGGCTCATATGTGAAATTCGATTTGAATTGTGTAATCCTGAAATTTAGGTCACTGACATTTTCGAATTTGATTCGTAACGGAAATCTTTAAATATTTAGATTTCAACCCAATCAGCAATCGAATGAATTAAACTAAATTCAATTTCAGACGATGGGAAAATGCAGACATTTCCCATTTTTCTCGCTCCTCACTCAAAAAGCTGGTGAAATTGATTTTATTTGACTTTCGCCGGGATTTCATCGCCGCGTTCCTTTCCGTTTCATGCCAAGCATATTGAATGAAAAACTCGGGAAGTATTCGCGCTAACAAGAGTTCACATGAATAAAACACCTTAATTCTGGGTGGCCTCACATACATTCATCGTTTACCTGATTCAAATTCAATTACTTGTTCAATCAATTTGCTCGTTGACTACTGGGCGCCAGGATAGAAGAATGTTAAGAAAAAGACAGCGGAAGCATGAAGTGACGATGAAACATTGTGGCACGCAAAAGATACATACGCTGCTGCAGGATGCATGGCGAAAGGAGTGTGAGCGGTGTAGTACAGTGAGACGGCAGCTCAATTTATATATATATACATACAAATATATATATATATATATATATATATATATATATATATATATATATATATATATATATATTATATTTTGTTTTTTATTATAAAGGCTGTAGGTGGCAAACACTGCCGTAGAATCGTTGAACAAGAAATCTAGACATTTCCTTTTTATTATAGTTTGATATTTTACCGTCTCGCTAAGTTCTCATCGATTTATTGAATTATGCATGGATATAAACAGTTATATCGACGATAAAGTAGATAGATCCTGTATAGGAGAACGTGTAGAAGGAGATGATTCATGAGGTAAAGTTTCGCCAATGATACGGATATGAAAGATCGAGAGGCTACAAGTGAGTCTAGGATTCAACGCTAACCGCTATAAATAAATAAGGAGTAAAGCAAGGAGGCGTTAAAGTAGTATGAGGATTAGAGAAAGAGATTGAAACAACGGAAATCATCTTCGCATTTTATCGTGGATGCCTATATCCTACAGTGGTAATAAATTTTGATTGAATGAAAATCCCGGCTGGGAATCGGTAGGCAATATCTTGTTGGTGGTCCTTGAATTCTTTTTGTTGCTGTCTTATTTTGAATAATGAGGAAGTATTGATCCCATTGAATGGCGTTAGGAACCAATCAATTGAGCCGTTTTTATAATTTAATTTGATTAATCTGTATAGTACCTACCAGAGGCATAAGGACGTATAGCGGGGAAGATAATTTTGTGTCTCTTGAAATTCAAATTAAATGCTGAAAAGAGTTAATTTATCATACTAAACACTAAACAAAAAATGCTAATGCAACTATAATACAAAAATTAAATTTGGACTTAGGTGAGAACCCAATTGAAAATCCTTCAATGATTCTTATCGAAGGGGTACTTTGCAGAATCCTTGTTAAAAAAATCTAAGTATCGATTTGGTTCGTCCTATTATTAGATTAGAAGTTATTATAATTTCCTATGATGTTTTATCAGCAAGTTAGAGTTAAGTTGAACTATCTTGTTGAGTTTGAAGAAATTGGTCCTTTAGAGCACAATTTAACACGGGAGAAACGCAGAACTCAACTCCATGGACCTAACCATCGACTTAACCACCTAACCACATAACAGGAAACTATTTGGAGTGTAAAATTGACAGGAAACTAACTGTAAGGGATTGCACTATACATGCAAAAACATCCCGAAGAACATAAATGAGTAATGCACTCGTAAGTGGAACAAAAACTACTCTCAATCCCTAGTTTTGATTTTGATCACGTGTCAAAGCGGTTATGTCCTTTGTCCTATTTACCCTTGAAAGGTAAATCGCGCATGGAAATCATAGAATGCTTGGATGCCACATATTGTGACTCTTCTCCTGCGTTGGCGACAGTAAAAAATTGGTAAAATGAGTTTCAACGTGGTCGTACCTAGATCGGTCGAAGGAAAACGTGGTAAAAATCCACAATGCCGTATTAGCATTAAAGGTACGACAGATAACTGAGACAGTAGAAATCTCAATAGACCGCGTGGGTCATATCTCGCATGAAATTTTGGGCATGCGAAAGCTGTTACCACGATGGATGCTGCGTTTGTTCACTCTGGATTACAAGCACAGCCTTGAGATCACTTCAGAGTAGTGTGCGACGCTGTTTGAGCGCAATCCGAAGGAATTCCTGCGACATTTCGCGACCGTCGAATAAAAGTTGGGCCCACTGGTGCACCCATAGACCAAAGAATAGTCAAAACAGTTGACTTCACTCGGCGAACGTCCTCCGAAGAAGGCGAAAACTATCCTACAAATCGGAGGGTTGGTGGGCACCATTTTCGGCAATTCACAAGGTGTGATCTGTATCGACTACCTAGAGAAGGGCAAAACGATCTAGGGGCTCTACAATGCCGAAATATTCGCCGATTTAAGAATAAATTGCCTCAAAAAATTCCCCAGTTGACCAAGAAAAAGGTGCTCTTCCACCATACTTTCGCATATCATCTATATTCTGCAGATTCGGGCCCATGAGATTTCTGTTGGTTTGTTAACTTGAAATTTCACTCGCCAGGCAGAAATTTGATTCAAATGTGGCGATCATCGCAACCGGGGAGGCTTAGTTTGGATACCTCGAGAAAATGTATATTTCACACGAGTTAAAGTAGTTGGAGTATCGTCGGGTCAAGTGTATCGAGCTAGGAGGAGGCTATGTTGAGAAATAAATCACCATTTTTCCAAAATTTTCGTTCTTTTTTCGTAGGTTTTCGATTTATCGGGCCGTCCATGCAGGTCATTTGATATTAAGGCAAGAAAACATTATGTTTGAAAACATCATCAAGTTTTAAATCAATAGCTTTTGAGAAGAAATGGAACCTAATGAAATCTGTCCGAAATGTTTGGCCACATTCATTTTTTGAGTCTATAAAATAAGAACGGTATCCCCGAGTATCTTTGCTGGTGGGAACGTAGTGAGATGCATTTGAATAAAAGATGGATGTCTTGAACGAAAAAAAAGGATTGGTCAAGAAAATGTCCAGGGATATGGAGTGTCAGATACAAGCATATATCCAACATCGTTCTATATAAACATCTTGCTGAAGGATCTATAGTATTAAACCTTCAGTACTTCATTGTGACCGCCGGATTTCTTGGACCAATCCAATAGACCATTCACTGTAACTTTTTAATTGGATTAAATATTTTATTTTTATTTAATATTTTAGATATATTATTTCAGACATATTTTTTATTGGATCTCCTTTAGGCGAAACCAATAGTTTCGATGGAGCTACGGGTGGGAAGTTCGTTCTGAACTTTTTACGATAATTACTGAGGTTTGAAGTTGAATACCTGTCTGCAACATCTAGCTCTTACGAAAATGAAAGTTATTTGTACTAATAAGCAACTTCGCCTTATAATACGTGAATTTAACAGATGTTATGCGCTCATCTGTAATTTGCTTACATAAAATTTCCGCGTGATTTCACTCTAATAAGTGTGGATTTCAACCGTAATCTTTCTAATTGAAAGGTATAACATCTTAAGGACAATACAACAAATGTTTAACATCAAACATACACCATCTTGAGTTTCCACCCAATTGTACACAACTCGTTATAATAAACATACATGAGAGAGGATAATACTGACTCTGACGCTGACTAATTTCAGGCTTTGTCGATTTTCATGCTTCCTGTCCATACTTGACTTGTATAATCAGGTTACAAATGACAGCTTACAGTAGTACATCTGTGATATTCAGTGATTTAATAATTTATTCATTAGCAACAAACAGAATAATGTAAACAGTTTCACACCCTATTCGCTGTTGTTGGCTGTATATCCAAGTATAGTATGTAAACAATGTAGTTTGGCTGAACAAGAATAGTCTAGTAGTAAGCACAATGCAGAATGATGAGTCCTGCGTATGTTCTCGTATGTATGTTCTATCCATCACATTTGTTTTCCATAGAATCTCGCCCACATTGGGCGCCCTCATATTTATATTGGGAATGTTGTAATCTATTATGCATGGTATATCGTAGCGTACACATAACATTGGGTAGCTTTATCTTCAAACATAGACCAGAAACAAATGTGACAAATTTACGTTACGTATGATGGAACGGTATGAACGCGTTATGTTTATAATGCTAAAGAGCATCAGGATGTACACGGTGGCTGTAATGAATTTATTACCACGATAACATTTACAGTGAATATTCTAGTGTCCTGGTGACAACGTAGTCTAACCTCGCCGTGCCTTTTGTCATTAATAATGGGAATAGTTTCATACAACTTTGCTCTGATGCTCCTTTGGAAATCTGCGAAGTGACAAGAGCTTAATAGGTGAATTTGGTGGTGCCAGCAGCAATTCCTTACGATTTTGAATTGGAGTGATTTCGAAATCGCAGGAGCAACACAAGGAAGAGATGCTTATCTCGCGACTAGACGAAACGGATCCCAACGCCAAATGTGTTGAATCACCTGATTACTTATGAATTCATTGGTACGCATTGCTTCGCTATGTGCACTGGCAACACTCCTTTTGTTGAGCATAGTTAACTCCGCAACAAACTGACATGGCTCATATTAGCGTATTCTGGGAACACATACTAATAGTATTATAAATTATTAACAGCAAATTAGGCACTGCATTTCCAGTGAAATGTTGTACTTACGCTCGAGTACCACTTTCTAAGTGTTAGCGGATAATTTTGCTTTGGTAGTGAATCATGCTGCAAAAGGATTAGTTAGTCTTTACGGTAACCAGAAACAGTACGTGCGTTGAAAAAGACATGATGGAACGTAAAAAATGATGGTGAATGGTCTTCGTTTTGCTCGTAAGTTTAAATTTCATGGTTAGAAAGATTGCTGGCAGTAAAAATAAAAAGAGGAAAGGATCCTTGATAGAATTAAAATTAAAAAAAAAGAACTTGAATTCTAAGATGTGTCTTACCACTGATTTTCTACCCTATTTGGAAAACCGGTGCAGTCATTTCTACCCACATTTCCACCCACAAAATAAATCATACCTTGACTGGGTAGAATGGCAGTATTAGGTATACAATAATTGTAATTTGATAGTATACTGGAAATAGCTGCGTTTAGCCTTGAAGATTTCATACCGATCCAAATATCGTACGACTATGCATTCACACTTAAGAAACCTACGAAATATTGATATTTCCTTTATTTTATTCGCAAGATCAGGCTTTTTCAGTAGTGTTTGGAATAGTCGTGACATGCGGATCCACTCGTGAGCGATAATATGTGTTGAATTGTGAATGAGGGGTTTTTCGATAAGTATTGACAGTTCAGCGGGCATAAAATTGAAATAGTTGTCTAAATAAATACGTTGGTGTTGTCCGCCAAACGTATTACAGAACTTTCCAGCAATTTTTTTCCTCCTAAGTCTGTCCTCAGTTTTTCTTCAACTTTTGCAGAATAGATTTCATATTTAAGACAAAGACCATGAGGATGCAGACTAAGTCCAAACTTTGTATCTACGTTAGGTTTCTTTTTTGGGGTATGTATTGCATGACAGAGCTCCTTCCTGGACTCCTTCTTTGACCATTGACTCGATTATCGCAATATTCTTTTTCCAGTGGATGTTTTTCTTGAACGAGTCTCTTGTTTTACCTAAAAAAGGTAAAGCTTGCCATAATGGAGATCTGTTTGGGCGTTAGAAGTTATCATTCAAATGTAAGTTGGCTGGAATCCAAGCAAATTTTGTCAAAGGCATGATTTTGTCGGTAGCTCTGGGTGTTTTTAACTCCCATCACCAATATTAAGGCAATAAATACTTACATCTCTTCCTTTGTAACGGGCTTATAATATGCCATTTTTTGTTGGCCATATAAGTTTGATTTAAATAATAAGTGGGATGGTCACCTCTATCGAGAGTAGTTGGAAAACCATGCGTGGACACAAATCTCTTTGGGCAGACATACATGACAAGTTAGTCGATATATGTCGAAAGAGAACGAAATTGCTGGGGGGATAAATTGGAATATTTGTTTTTTATCCTACGAATAAAATTCCGTCCTTCCCCATCTATTTCTTTGCATCGTAGATCGCACAATTTGTACAAATGCACAAATGTACAAGTGTGTATGTTACTAGAAAGCAGACAGGGAATGACGTGTCTTTGTTTGTAGGACAAAAAAAAAATACTTTTTCAATCCTGTCGGACCAAAACGTCAATAAAGCAGAAAAAAGCGAAATAATTGGAGTAGATTTTTTCAATAGAAGAATCCGAATTTTAACATGCACATGAGATAGTTCTGGTTCTGATGCTGGTGTTGATGATGATGGACATAGAGAATATTATTTGGTCAGGGGTATTATCGGGTGCAATCAGGTACTATGTTTGCACCTTGTAAGCCTACTCCAAAGTATATTATAAATATATAGATATACTCTGAGGTATATTGAAGTATTCAGGTTAGACTCCTTTCGTTCTCCTTTCGATGTCCTGGGGAAATATAGTATCATACTAAAATAAATTTACCATCGGGAAATGATTCCTTTATAACATAAAGCTCATAACCGCTAACCACTCTGAATTGAATGTTATTGGTATGCGTATTTTTTAACATTGATAATTATTCTACGCAAAAAACTATGTTTGAACAATTTGATCATGGGAAAAATTCATATTCATCAAAAGTAATCCACTTATGAAATATAATTACCCCAAAATCACAAGTCTCACTACAACAGCCACTAAGTGAGGTTGAACTTTGTCTCAAGCTTAACCTCACTTAGTGGCTGTCAAGACACTGTCAGTTGGCACTATTCAAATGTTTCATTTCAAAAGCTTAGATTATATTAAAAAATTTTTAATAAAAAATTGATGCATACATCAATTAAATTATTAAAATGCAATGAAATGCAATGCAATGCGTTTATGAAATAAATGAATAAGTAGACGGTTAACTCCAGTGACCACCGCGAAGAAAGGAGTTAAAGAAGAATTTAAAAAACGAGTCGAAACAAGGACGACTACAATATACTGACTTAACAAGGAAATTCTTTAACGCTTCAGTTACTTAGTGTATCGCTAGAATGTCTTTACACTTATGCGAGAGGTGCCTTATTCTCACCTCTTCGTCTTTCAGACAAATATTTAATATAAGTAGTTTCGATGGGCCAATAAATATACGGACATAGCTAGGAAACGTTTTATATGTCACTCAATGAGTGTCTAGAAACAGATTCTTTACACTTTACCTGCTGTCATTTGATGTCAACTTGTTTCAACATCCACTGTAGTCGTTATTTTCAACGTCTTCTCTACGTTAGCCTTAGGAACAAAATGCTTTTAAAGTAAAAAACTTTTGGATCAAAACGAACTGGATGGTTTGATTAGAGACGTTTGACAGCTTTTTCCAAATTACAAGCTTCGCTGATGAAAAACACATGCAACGTAACAAGCAAAACGAGTGTGTTAAACTACCAATCTTGAGGAAATTGATTTTATTTATTTTGTAGAGGAGGATAATTTAGTGTTTTGCCCTGAAACTCTAGGTTTTATGATTGGGCTTATGGAAATATGACTCGAATGAATTTTGTTGTTAAGCAACTTGCTAAAAAGCAATTGTGTCGATGGGTCTCTAAGGCATAATGAAAATAAACCAGGTTCCTCACGTTTATAATCAAGCAAAGTTAAGGAAGAGTAGTCTATTCAGAAACTGTATCAGCAGTATGTGAAAGGAATCTATTAAAAACATGGTAGAACCAAATTAGCTATAGGAGCTTTTTGAAAAGCCAGACGTGTCCTAGATAGTAAAACTGAAACTAAGATTGGCTGACTTTGTGCAGTGAAGGAATAAGGAGTTGATAGGGTAGGACCTACCAACATGCTTGGCATACCTAGGAAGATATTCGAGGGTAAGGCATTGTCAATTGAGTTAAAATTTTTATGTTTTCTTAGAACTTCCTTAATTTGTATTAATTTAAGAGTTTGAGATTAATCATAATTGGATTTTTTGGATGGGTGGTGTAAGCTGTTACGCCGTAAAAGAGGAATTACCAGAAGCGGAAGCCGCTCACACTGAGGCCGGTGTCTGGATCTGCTTGTCACATAACTTCGAATAAGTCCTCTATTTTTTCGATAGTTTTCGGTTTCGGCCTTCCTTTTCAGTGGATTCAATCCTTTTTTCAGTGGATGAGAATGGAGGTTGGAAAGGCTACTGTAAAAACTCTGAAAGTTGCCTCTGCGTCAACCAGATGTCTAAGCTGTCTTTCTTCAGCAAAAGAACTAGTTGAGCGTAATCCCTCGGCCATGTGTATGGGGTAGAATAATACAGATAGATATTTATGATGTGCCTGTAATGAAAAAAAGTAGTACGAGAGCTCAGAGGGTGTATCTTTTGTAAGTTTTAACGCACGTGCCAACCTGCAGCTGGAGTGTTTCTAGGTCCGGGCATCACAACAATTATCTCGACAATGACATCGCAGGCACAGAATATTTCAATCAGTTTTTGGTACTCCCGATTCAATATCTGCGTTCAGTCCACTTCCATCAAAACTAAGCCTATTTTTCGATCATAGGCAAAACTTTAGTCCCGTCACAATAACTTGATCAGCTTTCATATCCTTTCTTCCATGAGCATTCGATATCTTCATTTGAACTATCTAGTATCTTCCTTTCCTTTCTATTTCGCGATGATTTGTCACTATTCTCAGGAGCCTTGGAATAATTTCTTTCTCAGTACACACACTGTTGCATTTTCCTGTCGTAACTGAAACAGGAGTTGGTCTACTTAATTCTACAGTCTCTTTGTAGGAAAATACTTCATTTCTGCAGCATGACTGTGTAACGAATATGGATGGTGGTGAGCATTGGAAACAAAGTTCCAACATCGTCATTCCAGTCGTTCGTTTCAGCTTGGCTATCTTTTCGCTGGTAACAACGCTAATTTGCTCAACAGTAGCACATCAACCATTACATCTACATGGCAAAACAGGAGCCGGAGAATCCTTCATCGTACAAACAAATTCGCATTATGCATCCTTTTGTTGATGCAGGGAGCTGATGGTGTTGTGTTGCTTTTCTAGTTTTGTTGCATAATCACCAACATCATGGCGGCCGTCATCGTCATCGCCATCATCATCATCATCATCACCATCATCAACAGCAACAGCATTGGCATCATGATCATGATGATGATCATCGCGAATTTCATAAACCTAATTCACCCGAAAATTCCGCTTCATGCGGTTGCTGATTGCATTTGACGGATATTCATTGAAACATAACACAAACACATACTCACATCGGGTGTGCACTACCAAAAACACAAAGTATGGAGATTGCAAGCAATAACGATTTGGCTTAGGTAATCCTTTTGATAGGAAAATTTAATGCTTGATGTGATCTCTGAACGAGAGTTTTCGGGTGGTCCATAATGGGTGTCTAGTATTTAGTTATTAGAAAGTTATTCAAGTGAATGTTGGTAAAGGGAAAATTCTGATTAATTTCTTACTACCACTGCACTCTGTAATTTATAAAGTGGTAATGTTTGCATGAATTGGAATACTTTCGGGGTCGTACAATAATTGATATGCATGTGAAATTTGCAGATTTGTTTTGTGAAGCGGCTGCGGAATTAATTTTGCTTTACATATTAAGCATTTGAGAATACAGATTATTTAGAGTTTATTCACCGCGCCAAGCATTCGGCAACCAATATCCATCAAATAATCCTTTGCATTCCGATTGTGTGATTGGTTGAGTCCCTTCTGCGTATTTGCTTGCAGGAAGTCGGGAATGCAATTACATTTGATTAAAATAAAACCACGAATTCTTCATGAAATGTCTGTTCTTAGTAACATGTTGACGTATTCAAGATATTTGGGTCAAAGTGAACATACGTTCATCAGGAAGGGAACAATCACTAGGAGGCAACAGTATACAGCACGGAAATGCTGTGGTGAAAGTTTTCGTTGTGCAGGAACTGAAAACTTCCTTGATGCTGACTTTCATGGGACATTATTAGAATTCTTACCGATTAAATATTGCAATCGTATTCCCTTTCAGTGAAATATTGGCATAAAACTTGATCAAATTTTCAAAAAGTACACACAGAACAAATATTTTGGCAGCACCTGATAAAATTACGAAAAAAGAACAAAATGGTATCGTTGCTAGGCGTAACGTAAGATATACTTAGCTCTATGCAATAATTAGGTTCTTGCATTCTAATGCCAATAGTAGAACAACTGCTCAGGACCTGGGCTTGAAAATGATGTCAAATTTACAAGTAACCGGAATCGGGAAGAACACTGGAAGCCATAATAATGTCTTTATTTTTCTTTTATTGCAATGTTCAGATTATTCCTTAGTCTGCAGTTGCAAAAGATAAAAATCACATAAATTCCTCACGAAAATAGCAACATAATAGATACCCTTGGTAGTGGGATGCACAATATCTGCCTAAGACGTTGAAACTTCCATTGCTTTGCGTTCATGTTGTGGAGCTTACAGGCGCAGTCCTCGTTCCACAAAACTGAGTAACACTTGTTACCAAATTTTTGGGAAAGTTCCTTATTTCATATCTTTTCCTAAGAGATTTGCGTGAAGGCTGTTCGCATAATTCTAGCCGAACTGACTTATTTACTAAAGTTGACTTTATTCTTTCTTCCGACATTCTTCATTTCTAAAGTTTACACACTAAGTATCACCTCTCTTTTTGTCTAATTCTTATGATCTATATGCTTATATATATTCTATTCTTATATCATGTATATTTGTTCCAAGATTTAATTTTTTATATGATTAAAATGTAATTTTACAATGCTTTTGCTTAATGTCCTTAATTTTTCTACAGATTATTTTATTGGATTAGCTACAAATTTAGCTGCGCGCTCGATCAACCCGTTGAATCTCGGCTATACAACTGCATCCCGGTATAGATGTTGTTCAAGACAGAGTCGTTCGTCATTTCGTCTGTAGCGTTCAATACAAGCCCAAAATATATTCAGGTTCAGAAATCTATTTTGTCTCATTTGTATCTAAGCGATTCCTCTCATATCAGCACTGCATACAAAAGATTTGGTCTGATTAGAGTTTTGTATGCGAAAAGCTTTACCCGCTTGTCGTTCACCGAAAGGTCGCTTAAAAGTGGCATAAGAAGATGCTATACATAAGTTGCTTATTTTCAAACAAAGTCGGTGTTTTTTGTATCGAAAAGCACCCCCAGAAGATATGTCGTTTATGTTGAGCAGTACAGCAGTTGCCTGTTCAACTTAAATCCGGTGTTATATTCTTAGTTTTGATCCTTGGACAATATCAGCTCACTATTCTTAGCGTTAACCCTCATCTCCCACTTTCGGTATTGGCAATTTAACGATTCCAGATACTTTTGGTGACTAGCCCTGGCAAAATGGGGTGACTCTGTTTTGGTTTTCAAACCAACAAATAATCGACGAAGAAACATCCTTCGAGTCCAGATTTCTTCAATTCGTCTCTGGTACACGGAAAGAAGAAAGGGGCCTAGAATAGATCCCTGAGGGACATCCGAATCCAAACCAAAGCGTTCGGAACGCACTCCACCGTGCATCGTAAGGGTAGAACAGTTTCTGTGAATCTTTCGATTGCTGTATGCCCACCTGGATTACTTTCCAAGAAATTTGCCCACATTGGACAGAAGATAAATCGGGCGAGTATCGAGTACGTCTGTTCTATTAGACGCTTTAGGAACAGCGAATATTCAAAGACATTTCCACTTCTGAGTAAAGAAACAAATCATAAGTCTTTCAGGGATTTGAATTGTTAAATGTACTAAAATACAGCTTCTTGTGGTCCCAGCTGATCATTGATATTATTATCTTCACTAACAAATTGAAAAAAGGGTCCTCACTTGCTTTTCTTCTTGGAAAACTGTCTCAAAATAATTTGATATGAAACCTGCAACGGCATTGCCGGGATGATGCATGGGATCTCTTGGCAGCAGCTTATGGCCAATTATTCGATTTATTTGTGGAAAAATATTTTTATGAAGACCTTTGGGACGACCGTATTAAGGGTTGAATTTGTACTAGTGATTTCTTCTTGGATTTCGATGTTTGTTAGTTTAAGACTCAGAACAGAACTATCCTAAAACTTTTCACTTACGTCAGCACTGATGCTTTGCAGTCGATACGGTGGTATGGAGTTAAAAGCTGAGAGTCTGCTGCTTCCAGGTTCACACAGTTGTTTGCTTTTAACCCCAAGTCCACTGAAAAATGGTCAGACTCTGCGTCAAAAGCGTCGCATTTGAAATTCCTTCAGCTGTGGGAGGTATACCAGGTTAGCCGACACTACGGAAAAATGAATAGTTGACGAGCTTAAAAAAGGGTGAACTGGTACAGTCCAATTACAGTTTGTTGTAATACACTGATTTTCGAGAGAAAAAATAAATTTTGGGGTGCTATTGTAATACTATATTGTAGCTGAATTTTGGTCGTTACTTGGTATTCGCTATACTCCGCTCGATACAATTATCGATTGCGTATTTCGAATGATGATAAGGAAAAGCTCAAAAGGCTAAAATGGGAATATTACAGGAGTGTATTTGCTTCACACATCGGGTATCCTTCGAAGCTAACTAATTGCTGACAATTTTTAGAATTTTACGAAAAGTTTTTCTAACCAATTTCCCTCAGTGTTTGAGATTGGAAACTTTGAAAAAAAAAATATTTTTTTTTTTCAGCACTTAATATTCTATACTGTTCATTGATCTTATGTCAACACCATTGAATGTATTTTCTGACTAAGCAAAAAGCCAAACAAACTCGAACGCACCATTTGCTCGTTCCACTGAAGCCTCTAATCCGAAGACATTTTCAAGTTCAACTTGTCGGAAGCCTGTCTATCTGTCAATACCAATTTATCACTATGACTGAACAATCGCAACATACACATAAATTTATCCATAGCAAAATGGAAAGGCACTCACGTGCATATTCGCACACACATGCTCAAGCGTAGAACACATTCGCATATTTGCCGTATGCATACACAAGTCCCATTCGACCACGCTCAGAAGACTGTCTAACACAAAGTATTGAAATCGACTTCAGCGAAGTTTTGGTTCTTTCGAGATATCCTTCAAAGTTTGGATTCATAGATAGATGGATAGATAGATAGGACGAATTGTGATTTACAGTTTTCAGTGGGAGAGGTCAAGTGTGGATATATGGCTTCGGGTTGAATCAGGATATTGTCATGAAGTTAATATTGAATCCGTTCGAAACGGTCCGGGGTTGAGTCAGAGGCTTTGCAGGAGATATTTGAAATTGCCATCAAATTTAAGGCCAGTAAATTTGTTGATTGCTATCGCTCGCTCGTTGGATCCTTTCTTGGTTCGTGCTGAGTCAATGGGATTATACAATGTGGCCACTTCGGTTATCCTTCTGGCTGCTTTGAATGATGATATAAAATTTTGTTGTGGCGATTCATTTAATTATTACTGCGGAGATTTACATCAAATCGCATGTTTTTGAAAAGTATATTCACGCCGAGTAATAAAGCAAAAAATATGTATCCTTGCAAATCACTGACCAAAGTATCACTCAATTACAAGGAACACACTCAATCGTAATAAATTTACCTAAACGTCCCTTAAATGCACTTTTGAAGTAAAACTATGTCGTGCTCCTGTAGGGAAACTTTCTGTCCTTTCTCTGACATTGTATAATTTAGTTGGAAAACTTTTTTGGAAAACGAGTCCCAGGCTAAGTTATGAAGACCACTTTTTGACTTTAGTGGTAAGCCCGCGAACAAGACATTGTAGTTCAAGCTGTTTGAAAGACAATTACCAACAAGGCCGCATGCGAAAATGACATTGAGCATTGTCTCACGGTTTTCGTCCTTTTCTTCTTCTTGACTTGGTAAATGTCCTCCTTTTTGACTTTTCCACCTGAAAATATAAGCAAAAAACTTTTCTTTCTTCTTGTTGGTCGTGTGATACAGTGGTTAGTGAACCGGTCCCGGCAAGAAGTTTCAACTAAGTGCTACCATCGTTTTTAACGATTCGGTCCCGTGATAATATTGAAAATTGCCCCTGGAGAATGTGTCAAGTGGTAGATCGTAAATTATGCCTAATTAAAATACTGCGTGTTTGCCAAATTAAATTTTCATCGGCAATGTTGGAATTATTTATGTATGCTTTAGATGTCCTGTCCCTTCGGCAATTTATTGTCACGATGAAGAAAGTTGTACGTTTTTCCTTGATAAAACTTTGTCAACGATGACAGGGTGGTATGGCATTATATTAAGTTAATGTAATAATAAATCCATGGCGTCTTGTATTACTTAATCAAATAGAAACATTGATGGAAATCGGCAGGTTGACGAAAAGTTGAACGTAATATGTTGCAAAGTAAATTTTTATATATAAAAAGAGACATTTCAACATTCTATGGATGAACTTTCTTTTCACTTAGTAGTCAAGGAAGGTTTTGTATGAGAATAAATACGCTAAGAGTTGATATGTTCTACTTCAATTGTTTATAGCCAATATTGGTCCAGGGAGGATAATAGCTCTAATTTTTTTTTGGGGAACGCTTTTTGACACAGCCTAGGCCATTGCAGGCTCTTTGCTATCCGCAGATACTTAATTTTTTCGGAAACAGAAAATAAGAGGATCCATAGGACCCACACAGGACCCATAGTTCCATAATCCTGCCATGTGCTTGCATCCCCACCATTCGAGGTAGTTGTGAAGGAGGTCCGGACGACCTAGAAGAAAGTGCTCAAAATCCATTTCCTTGCTTGCTGGCATCCAGTAGGTGGCATCTATTTAAACGCTTTTATGATTCGTATGTCAGGGTCCTTTTGCCCTCCTGTTTTTCCACAAGGGCTTAGGGGAGTGTTATAGTTTTCGAGACCTGATTTCTATGGAGACTTAAACATTTTCTCAACTTATTATATTATTTGAGGCTTTCCAGCATTAAAAGAGAGAGTAAAGTAGGCATATTGATTTATTTCAAAATAAATTTCCCAGATTTTTCGGGCTCAAAATTTACGTTCAAAACTCCTGAAACATCAGGTTTTTCTTAAACACATGTTTAAGTAGACCAAGTAAATTTTTGTTTTCTCCATAAAATATTGAAAATTTCAGTTGCCGGTCACCCTAAGCTACCACCTTTGATGTAGTTGTGAGGACTCAAATTCTCTTTGACTCATTTTCCAAAATAGCCCGTTTTATTTAATTTTGGTACCTCACAGATGCTTCCAGTGGTGGGTTTAGGTTAATTTGCAGGACTTAAATCATGTATTGGTTTTTTTCTTGCTAACTACCTTTTTGAACGTTTGGCACCATCTGCTTGATGGAAAATGAGCCTGATCTTCAGGCTGATCTTCAGTCTAAATAGATGTCGCGAGATGTAGGTTGGCTTGCTTGCGCACTCTCTCGTCTTATACCGGGAGTGACACTCTTGTAGCGCAAGTTGCTCAAATCTGTGTCCGAAGCTGAGCATCGATGCATCAAATTAAGACTATCAACCTTTGGCGAATCCTGCACACGACCCAGCCCATTTTGATTTTCTCTTTAGCCAGGAGTTGCACTGCTTCTTTCTCTGAGATAGCTGACATCATTGCTACACTTCACCCTCTGGATTGGTAAGCGTCAACCTCACGCTAAAGTCTGCCGTTGTACCAGATTGTCTAATGGACTCTTCTACTTCTTTGACGTCTACAACCTAATCAAGGTCTCTTATTTCTAAAGGATGTTGTAACGTTGTGATGCTGACATAACAGCTTTGGAGCTTTTGTTTGTTCGTGCTCCTCATTTTGCCTTATTGCCTTTAGGAAATCGACATTAGTCCTCACATTTATCAGATTGATAGAGCATCCCTACGTTGCTTTCGCCTGTTTTTGAACTTTGTGCCTTCGTGTTTTTAGGGCGAGTGCTTGTATATTTATAATAATAATTATTATTTTTACTTTTGCGATTGGAAGGATCTCATTTTTTCACCCCAACATATTTGAAAATTAAGTGGTATGAGTTAAAAGTATTCCAAAAACTTATTAGTAATAATTTTATCTATGAGAATATATGACTATATTTTCAAAGAAAGACTTAGATATTCTTATGAGCTCAAGTGAGAATTTATATAATAAAGAGTTTCTATAAATAACGCCAGAATTGAGGAAATCATTTATTATGGTTTAATTTAATTTAATTCTTAATTTTGAATTTTTATTGATTCAGGAGTGAAGCTTTTCGTTTCTTCGCGGTTTTTTAAATTGACTCTTCGATAACTTTATAGATTGCAGATAAAAAAGTGATCGACCCCAAAATTCTTAACAAAATTTCAAAAATTTCCATAATTTCAGAGCCAGCAGCAAAATTTATACAATTTCTTGAAATCAAATCTATAATAAAGCAAAATATTTCACTTTACCTTGTACACTGAAGTCAATATGTACCGTTAAATCTCACTAACACAATCATAACCTGCAGAATAAAACAAGAAAAGGTGAAGACATGGATCCAGTCCATTTATTTTCCTTTTTCCTCCCAGCTCAAACAGTTCTCCAGCTTTAAAATCAACTTGTTGACAAATTAAAAAGTTTCCTCTGAATCGCTCGCCTATTTGTCCCCGAGGAAACATTTACTTGATGAAGTCAACGTTGTTGTTGTGTTGCTGATAAAAGACGACAATGCGACGGATGAATATGATTTTGTTATTTTTCTTTCAAAGAGAGAAAGAGAGAGAGAGAGAGAGTCAGTTAGAAAAAAACCCCAAAATACTGTTGCTGCCATTATACACAAGCGTCTAAGGATATCATCAAAAATATTCACCTGAATTATTAATATTTATGCTATGAATGTGAGAACGAACAAAAGGACATAGCACACACACGTACATAAACATTTATTTCCACGTGCACATGCGATGATAAATTATCCTAGGTTGAAAGTCTCAGCTATTTTTTGGCTAAGATAAATTTAGGATATTACTCAAGCCATTTCGTTGGAATGACTGCTCTTCCATTCACTCGTTTCCTTGCTTTGCCCGCTTCATATGCTTTTGCTCTGCATTGAATATATGTTTTGAGTGTTTATAATCAAAACTCTTTTACATTTAAGTATCCTTTCTTCAACTTTAGAAGTGAAATGTACAGCAGGTATGTAAGGACGGTAGCTAGCTCCTAGCTAGCTGACTGGAAGTCAGTGGGCTGCGAAATGATAGTAAGGAATGGTTGGATAAGAAATCAGAGCAGATGTAACCAGTTGTTGCTTTTGAAACGAAGTATGTTTTGCTTATGAGAGAAGTAAGAAAAAAAAAACGGAAAAATATGTGCTAGTGTGTTCATACATATGCGCATGTATCATGTATCCTTCTTGGGCTAACCAGAAACCAAGAAAATGAATGTTTCACGTGAAAGGTAGCAAGACCTCGTATTTGTCTGAATATGATATAAGGCAAACCATACTTTCATAAAAGGTACATAAATGTGAAAGGATCTTATAATATGGAGTTTTGTACCCCACTGTGATGTATGATTGAGGATAATATATGAAAGGATGCTTTGCGGTAGTTTAAACGGAGCCAGTAAATCTTTAGTATTTTTCCCAAGACTTCTAAACTAAACGTGAAATGATATCCGATCAGCTTAGAGTATGTTAAGAGGCCTTTGCGTTTATTTCTGAGGTATGGAAGGAAGAATTTTTTGGCACGTTCGAGCTAAGATTTGATAACAGTTAACTCAGATATCTTTTCCAAAAAAGATATATAATTAGATTATCCATTTTATCCATTCCACAGGATCAGAACTGTTCAGTCCCACAACATTAATACCATGACAGCCATTGTGTTTTGGAGGCGTTTTCAACACGGAGTTGTTATCCGTTAAAGTGACCCCAGAACACAATTTTTTTGTGCTTTTCAGATCAATTACTAATTTTTGGAGTCCTTATTAAGTAGACTGTTTTCTGTAACCATGCCGAAAGCCTAGAAAATATGTTAAAGCTTTGGAGGATATCAAGACTATACCGAAAGGGTTTTGGAAGAGACAGTGAAAGAAGTGATGGCAGGTTTATTGACGTAACGTCAAGCATGCCAAAAACCACCGATATTGAAAATATAACATTCTATATGGAATAATGTTCAGCAAATGCCACGGTAAATATACAAGAAAACATGTTCATGCAGTTTCCTTGGAAAGTGAAAATCGCTTGTACTCAATGCAGCAGCGAAAAGTGGGGACTAGAGGGAGGGAGGATACTTTACTTTTCTATTCGCAGATATTCAAAGGAATGCTTGTGGGTGAACAAGAAATGTTAGTAGCTAAATGTACAAAAATCTTACTTAAGTCGGTCAGGACACAGAGAAGAGACAAAAACATAACGAGAAATTTCCGTTATGTTTTAGGTTGACTCATTTTTCTCAAAAACCCTGAAACATCTTGTCCTAGAAGAAGAATTGGAGTGTCTATTGGAAAAAATAGTGCGGGCAGCAAACGATAAGTTGTGTCATATAAACGTCTTCTCGACGTGTTAGAGTCTTGCCAAAACGCAGGATCTAAAAGTGGAGCAGAGGCTAATACTCTGAACCTGGAAAAAGTTCTGATGGGGAAGACATAATGGCTTGCGGTATTGTAATGGTTCGAACAAACTTGTCCGGGAAAAGGACTAATCACGCCTTTTCTCTTCGTGTTTTTTAAGAATAATGCAATCCCAAATACAAGCATCAAAATTTCTTAGCTAGCTAGTTTCATATAAAAAACATTTCCATGCACCTACAGAATCGTTTCTAGGAAATGCTAAGAAGCCAGACGCAGGTGTCAGCAATTACGAGTTACATATAAAAAACATTTCCATGCACCTGCAGAATCGTTTCTAGGAAATGCTAAGGACCCAGACGCAGGTGTCAGCAATTACGAAACTATAAATTTGCTATGAGGAGTAACCTCTCTCTCAGTTGTCGCGTAGCCGTAAGGTACAATACTAGTAATCGGTGTTAAAATAAAGAAAGCTAAATTTAATACTGTTGTTTTTATTTCCGGTGGAAATTTTTATTTTTTCGTCCGCTCGACCCTCGACCACGTAATTAACTTTGCCAGAATCAATTATATCTAATTGTTGTTTATTTAAAATCTATATCACCTTGTTAGGTGATTTTGACACAGCATCTATTGAGCCATGCACACCATCGGACAAAATTAAATCAACCAATCAACCCAATCGAACAAGATATGAACCAGGTGGAGTCAAGTAATGAAAACAATCCAGAAGTACAGTACAATCTCAGAAATTTCTTATTTTGTGGCGATAAAGCATTAATGTTTGTCATGTCAAATGTCATGAAATTTCGACAGAATCTAAGTTGGTGTTGGTACTCTGAAAAGAGCTCATGGATTTTGAATTTCTGGCGCCATCTCTATATCAAGCCAAATACTTTTCAGCCCATGTGGTGTACATTTGTGTGGCAAATTACACAAGTAGATCCTTTGATAATTGAACGGTACAAGTTCGTTAAAAAATGAAAGGTTGAAAAATAATGGCCGATGACGTTTCAAAAATTAATTTCAGGAAAACTGTTCAGCTTTTGTGAAAACTAGAAAATTTATAACTCGTGTGCCTGTCAAACGTTGAAAGTAGATTATAAAAAAAAGTAGTAAAAAGCCTGAGATATATTGCCAAAATATTGAAAAAAACTAGATAATATCATAATAAATTTAATTTTTTTCTATAAATAAATTGTTTTTTTTATCAAAAAATCTGAAAATATAAAAAATCAAAATAGAAAAATAATTTGAGTGATATGTGCTGTGAAGCTTGTCCTGATTGATTCTCAATAGGATTTTGGTGGGAGTAAAATAACTAAACGCAATCTTTGTTTTGCAGCATCATATTCAACGTCATAAGGGGTAAACAAATCAACAAAATTATTCAACAAATAATTAAATGAACAAAAGCAAATCAGAAAATTTAAAACGGTTTCGCGATTCATATATAAATTTCATAAATTTTGAAGTTGGTCAAAACCATGCAGTTCCATGGTTCACCGTTTAGGGGCCAATTCAGTGATAATATATGCTGAAAATTTAGGATCTCAGCACATAGATCTCGTTACTAGTTTGTATTGTATCACATCATTATAGACGCGTAAATAGGAGTAAGCATCTTCTGTAATACCACAGATTCATCAACAATATCCTTGACCTTTTATTACCTATTATCCTTTTTGTCAATTATTTCATTCAGTGTAAGTATATGAATTATTCTGTGACACAAACTGGTGACCTGTGCTGGAATCTATACTTTCCCCAACCTGAGAAAAAAGTTAACTGATAAGAGCCAGCAGGAGCACTTACTTAATGTTAAATTATTCTTTCTTTCAACTTAGCATAATAAAAAAGACCAAGTTAGATGAACTTCTTACAAAACGAATTTAATACTCAGTTGGCGTCTGTTTATTCCATGAAATAGCTGCCGGCTAGAAAAGGATGTGAACCCTATAAAATTTCGGTGTAATGTAATGATGATTCTAATTAACGTTGCATTAACGTACACATAATTAATCTAAGCATCCCCGACAGAGAGCAACAGTCATTTAACCGTTGGAAATTTTCCCGGATGGTAAAGTTTCAAATACGTAGAATTCCACAAACATTATTTCAACGTTTTTGAAAATTTCACGTAACCAATTTCACCCTTAAGCTAACAAGAGAAATCTTCAAAACAACAATGTGCGCGAGTCAAAACATGTAGCCTTGAATGTGTAGTACACAGAGCAAACACACGGCCCTCGTATTCTGTTTTCACAAGAATACATTAAATCAAACAAATAACATGCATTTACCTGTTTACAAGTAAGGATACATTCTGATTGAAAATAAAGCAAGAGCGATCACGTTACGAACGTTTTAAGTTTTTGTTTTTTGTGCAAAAAGCTATTTGAAATTCGTCTTTTTGCAATAAGAAAAACAACGCCGACGTCGAAGACATCCTTTACTCCTTACCGATACTGATGGTGCTTGGGCAGATGCCGATTCTCTTGCTACTGCCAAAGAAACGTAGAAAGAGGTTGGTAACGCACTCTGAACAATAAACCAGCTTTTTGAAAATATATCAGCTGGCAGGGGAGGCTGAGCTTACTGAAAGGAGCTACGGGGAGTTTTCGTTGAAAATAGGTTTACTTAATATTTGCCCCTCGGGAGCCATAAAGTACAAATATTATGAGAAATATATCAGTCTTCCTGCCGCGTAGATTGCTTCTAATTTTGAAAATACTGAACACGTAGTCGCACCAATACGATTACGTCCGTTCGAAATGAAAACGATGCATTTCAGAGTCTCCTTATTTCTAGTTAACGCTTTTGCTTCTATGGTTGTGGCGTAGGAAATTCAATAATTAGAAGAGATAGTGTAAGGATATTCCTTACGACCTTGTAAATCATTCAAATATCGTACCAATATTTTGAGATCGTGCAATGAGCAACCTAGTAGGAACTTTTCCTCTTCAAAGAAATTTTTTTTACCAAAAGTGTTGAAATCTAAAGTTCATTTTGACCTCATTGAGGAGAATTCTGTAGTTAAATAAACAATCTTTTAACATGGAAAAACACGTTATTTTTATTAATCATAATTTTATGACAAACTGATCTCAACTTTCTCGGAATAACGTGAAGCCAACAGGAACAAACTCCTTAATAAATAAGCCAGCATTTAATATAAGTGTACAAACATTAGTCTTGCTTCCACCTTGCATGTAATAAAGGTGTTAAGCAACGAGGAAACAAGGATTTAGCCTATCGAAAACTCAAAAGGCAAAAGTAATCTTGGAAAAAAGAAAAAAATAAGCAGATGAAAAACAAAAAGGCTTAAGCACACAACGGCGAAAACTATACGTAAGTATAGCAAGTATACGAACGACGCAGAGATCCATTTCCCATCCTGTTCATCACTTTGCCTCTCTACCCTTATACGAACTACTTACTTCGCTCTATATCTAGGAGAACCTACTGGAAATATGTCAGAATGAAAAATTAGTTTTCACCCTTTTAATGGATACATGTCCTGGGTAGCCCAAAACAACATACCATTCATTAGAGGCAAGAGAAAAGTCGCTTCCACTACAGACAAAAACCTGACCATTGCCGGATTAGTCTTACAAATTATCGTCATTTTTCATTTTCAGTTTTATTCCCATTCATTTCTCTATGATGATGGTGTGGTATTTTATGTTAGATGTCTGTCTAGAGCGAAAGGATGTGAGTGGAGAATGATCGTCAAATGAATTTTATAACGTAAATACATTTATTTCGTGTTGAAATCATGATTTTATGTCTCCAAATAGAGGGAGCAGATAGTTTTCCAGTTTTAAGTGTTTTCTTAATTTCTCTTCAAAAATATTTTAACCCTCCTCATATCAATTCATTGAAATAATACAAAGAAATGACTATAAGCGAATTATATTGCTTCTTTTTTGAAAAGAAAATTCGATGATATGGAACATTAAATCATTTTTATATTGAAAATTAAATGCATAAATCGAAAGAAATTAAAGAAATCCGGTCAAATCATTAATATGCAAGAATAATCACACTAAAATTTTCATGAATTAATTTTTTACTGGTGCTTCCTTTTATATTGAATTGAAAAAAAGAAAATTTTTAAAGCATTTAAAATGAAAAGAAGAAACTTTTTATTTTTAATACAATTTATTATCCTGACTTTATTTAATGTAAAATTTTAAACTTCAATACAACTAATTAATTGCCAATATTTTAGCTTTTTTAGAGGAATTATCATCACACTTTCATTTCACCCAAGTTGGGTTATCTTGATTTTCATTTGTCCGCTTTCCTCTTACAGAAGAGTTCCGAGTTTAAGCCCACGATAAAATACTGCAAGACTGTGGTGCAAGCTTCGCATATCATCACGCATCATATTCCGTTTTGCAATGCATGCGATGCGAGAAAAACGAATTTCTTATATCAAACGTCAAATTGATTATGTTTGCTCTGGAAAATTGTTACCTCCTGCACCAGATGTCACAGTCATGATTACGAGCATAAATAATGTCATCTGGAAGGATCTTAAACAGGATATATGCAATTGCAACCACGGATTTTTGAAGATCTTCGTATCTCGCATCTGTCAGATCACACAAAACCCCCAATTGTCGAAACTGTTCTACAAAACATCCGATGACCTCAAAGAGACTTTTGAAAAAGTGCTGGATATCATAGAGCGGAACACAGTGAAATTGAGCTAGAAGCTTTCTTTGAAGTACAAAAGAGCTGGTGGACGAGAGAGCTTAAACTCTTGCGAGCTAAAAACGAAGCAAGGAATCAACAACAGCAGGAAAAGTAAACCAAACTGGTTTACTTTAAATGAGCTTGGAGAGTCATGGAGTATAGGCACTTGTGAAACGAAAATATGGGGTGACCGAAATTTCGAAAATAGGAATCAGGAAATAGGAAACATTAAGCAAACATTAACGAAACATGAGTCAGGAAACACTAAGCATTTCTGGAACACAATCAAAACGTCAGGCATGATAGCAAACTCCAGCAAGCTTCAATTGAGCTTGAATGACTGCTGGCCTAAAAAAGCAGATCCATGACACCTCTACCATATAACATTAACTATGAAATAAAAAAAATCTCTTTACCAGCATCATCACGACAGTTTCCAGGAGTTTAGGTTCCCGAAGCAGACAGAGACATCAAGATCTTACCCATACCCAAACCCAACATATGTGCATTTGACTTTATACCTCCATGGATCACCTTAACCGACTATTTCGAATATGTCTTCATATGCAGTACTGTATGTCAGTAAAGTATTTCCTGGCAATTTATCAATCTATTTTTAAGGATAATCATCATTTATAAACCTTGCCAATCAATGCGATGCCAAGCTTCTTTCTGGGATAAAACGAGTTATCTAAACTTGGGTCGATAATTCCAAACGTATCGAAAATCTAAGAACTTCATATCTGATTCTCCCAGGAGTTTTTTGAAATTGAGTATCGATGCATATTTTCTGACATTTTAACAGGATTTAAACAGGAAACTTTCCTTAAATCCAAAGCGGAACACGGATAAATTCCCAGACTAGCTCATTTCGTGCATTTGTAGGCAATTTGGTCCTTAAGTTCGAAGCAGTTGTCCTTTACTATATCGTTTCATAAAGTAAGCCGATTTTCCGGTAGCAGGAATATGTATACGGTCACTCTTGCACGGGAAATATTGGTTGGTGTAGGAGTTTTAATCGGAAATTTTGGCAACATGAACATGAAGGCGTAAGTAGGACTGCCACGAAGATCATTTTGAATAGGGGTTTTCGGGGTGTTTTCTTTGAGGCTTATCCTATAATAATTGAATCCAGCACAAAGTCGGTAACGAATTCATTATTTCAAATTGCAAGATAATTATTTATTATAAATAAGAAGCCACCAGATCCATTTTCACTGAATTGGCTACCATAGCAAGCAAAACTGCAGCGACAGAGAACCCAAGAAAATTTCCTGAAGATAAGACCCTCACTGAGAACCACCTAACGAATTGATCCGTCGTACCATTTCAAAAGTTTCATATTTCTCCAAATAAAGAATAGTCGGAAATGAAAAATTTTGTGTGTCGAACAGAATGAAGTTCGGCGGAATCAGGTTCAACCACAAAAGGTACCCCACCGAAATTTAAGATTTGGACAAAGAACAAAGGCTTGAAAAACACATTACTTGTATTAACACTTTAAACATTTGAAACGAATGAAAACATGCTTATCTATTTTTCGTCCTTTAAAATTTCAACTGATATAAAGCTTCAAGCCTGCTATTTGGCTAAACGTGTGAGTTGCGCATCAGTTGATTACGAGGTCTGCATATCTCATATGATTAGTCGGCTGATCTTTCATAACTTTCACGAAGAAGCAAGCTAGTGGTATCCAAAAGGATCGAAGGAAACATAGAAAACCAGAGAACGATATGTGTCTCCAGCCAGTGATAGCTGATCTGTATTTTTTCGAATTTTTGGTCTGGGCATTGATGCCATTGGCGTTGCATCCAGTTCAGTGATGCCATAGAATTGACAAAAGCAAAATATTAGCTCAAAAGAGGAACAAAGGATGGTCAGGTTCCTGGCGCTAATGCATACGCTTTTATATTGTAATTTGAAATCAAGTTTATTGGGAAAATGAGAGAATTTGCCGTGAATTGGTCATGATGCGTCAGCCCATATGTAGAACATTGTACCTTTCGAACTGTATGGTTAAGCCGTGCCTCTCTTTGGATTACATCCTTTATATTAGTGACAGTTTCTCCAAAGTTACCTGCGTTACTTGAAAGAAGAGTGACGAAAATGAAGTCTACACAATAAGTTTGACCAAGAAGGTAAAGCGGTTCTGGTGAAGAAGAAGCTCGCCTACCTTAAGCTCTGTATAAAGTTGGAACTGACAGCTTGAACCGGCTTGATCGGCTGTGATCACACACTGAGCGCAGGATGTCGACTCCGATTTGCCATGACACTAAATTGGTGACGTTCTACAACAATGAAGAGCGTGAATGGTGTTTTGAAGCTTTATATCCTATTGACATAGTGTTCATAGCAGTTGAGTTCAACCAGAAATAGATAAATCAAGATTCTGACATTAGCTCGCAAACAGAATAAAGTCACTTCAACGTAGCGCAAGGATTCAGATGACAAATCGATTGAGGACTGGATTAATTTAAGGCTACCTTACGCAGTCAAATGGATGAAGATGACTTTGAAATTTGAAACTTCAGAAACTCAAAGTAAGCTTAACAACATTATTCCCTATGTTGCTAACGCTCTTAGTGATGATAATTTGTTGATTTATTCAAACTAGTTTAATTGCAGCACACATTTTTAAAAATGGTTCAAACCTGTTTCAGGCTGATATTTTGAGTAGAAAAGACCTCAAGTATTGTTGGTGTTTTTGACGTTAAGTTATTAAGGCAGTATTTTTTTTGGAGTGTCTTTTCATTAGACGATACGCACTGAACAGGATGAAGAGATCTCATTGCCATGTTCTGTACATATTGAGATACCGAAAATATTATGACTATGTGGAGAGAAAAGGACTCCGTGCGTTCATTCTATCCAAAATTGAGAATAAGTGCACGAGTTTTTCGCTTTTCAATCGATTTCATGTTGAGATTTATCAGATTTTCTATGACTTATCCAAAGATCTTCAAAAAAACTACAAGAAATTTGACAACAACAATGACTGCCCGTTCATCCTTTTTCAAAATTCTTATCCGACCAAAACTAGAAACGCTGAAAAGCATGTTTCAGAAACCTTCAAACCATATAATCTCAAAACCCATCATTGTTACTGCAATAATCTTTGTTCCACTCAAGCATTTTAAATAGGGACCATAATTCACTATGAGTCATGTATTTTATGATTTATCTTTCGGTACAAGAGAATAGAATTTCACAAAAAACCAAAAAACAAAAAAAAAATAACACGAAAAGAGTCAGTTCTCGCGTTTACCAAAAATTCTGTTAAGAACATCCAAGGAAGTCTCTTATCGCACGTATCACAGCTCATTAAATTTCAATCGGAGCACGCGAGTTTATGAAGGAAGCGTAAAAAAAGGAATAAACAACAACAAACAAGCACCACGATCTCATCCCAAATGGGAGACAAAATGTATTGAAGAACATCGTTACCTTGATAGCAGAAAGTGTTGTGGTGAAAGTAAAAGGACAAAAGATTTTGTGTCGAAATGTGGACATTTTGTTTCTTGCATTTTATAGGGTTTCGGGCTAACATTTTCCTAGTTTTTTCTCTCTATCAATTGAAAATAAAGGATCCGATTAAAAAGCTCATCAATAACCTTTGAAACCAAAGATAAAAGTGACAGATTTTCCACCCTCCTGGTCCTTACACACGTGCATGTGTTTCCAAAACATTAGTCAGGCTGCTATTTTTCATTGGAAATTCGCTACATTGAATCTTGTTTTTCTTTCTTGAGTGCAACAATCGTTTTCATTGTGTGCTTACAAAATCGAGTCCTCGCATCATTTTGATATCTGTTTGTGTATATGTAAACGAAGAAACAACTTAAAACTTAATTTATCGGCAAGAGTGCATGCCGCAGATAAATCCTTGTTTGAATGCAGGATATATGGTTTCATTACGGAAATTTGCACTGAACAAATTTATACTTACCTGACGAATGAAGTATATTCAGACCAAGGAACATGACAATAATACTAGGCCCTCTCACAGTTTGTGTGTATCCTGACTACGTTTGTGAGTTTGTGGCCCGTAGGTTTGGTTTGTTAGTATGCGAGATATTCTAAACAATCTTCTGATTAGTAATGGCGATTGGAAATGGTGTACATGTACCTCTAATTTATTGATTTTCGCACGATTTAGAAATCATGTTGGGTTTATTTTGATTGTGCAATTCCTTGTGTAGTTATTAGACAGAATATTACTTAGATTCGGGCTTGGATCGTGATCAAATAAACATCTGCTCGTTTGATTTTATTGGGAAACATGCATTTGCTTTTGTTAAGAATACCAATAACAGAGTTTATAATAAAATAGATAAATCGACGGCGAGGAGATATTTTCCAGTTGAGATGGTTTTTATTTTTTATATTGAAATACTTTTCCCGCGCGATATCCTGTTAAATTCTAATCTCTGCGTTTTGGATACCTTTCATTGCCGTCCTTCTGATTCAAATGCTTAGTAGCCGATAAGGCAACGACGATTTAGCGAAATCGACTGTTTATCTTTAAAATCCAATTTACAATTTAAATAAATATCCTTTTCTGATTTCTGGCGGAAGATGAGCAAATCTAATTTCCGCAAAGCATGTGCAATATGTTAGGTACATTTTCGCGGTATCTTTTCAAGTCGTGTGAGTTCAATGAAGATTTAAAGTTTTCAATCAATCGATATGCAGCAAAAAAAAAAAAAAATAAATAAATGCTTTTCTACACATAACGAAAATACTGAATACATGTTCAAAAACATATTTCAGCGTTTGGTTTCCTAGCGGAAGTTAATTTCAACTTCATTGCGTGTGTGAACTTAGAAAGAATAGAAATATTTTTGTTCGAGGAAAGCTGCTCGCTAAATTTCCACAAGAATAGATTTATTCGTGGAAAGCGTACAGCATTTTCTGAAATTGTGACGCTGTAAAATACTGAACTTAAAATATCCTCTCTATCCTCTCTCTCTCACTGTTGTCAGACTCTATATAAGGCATACGGTTAAAGCTAATGTGGTACTAAATACATTGTCCATTAGCAATAAAATTGTGAATCGTCACGATACCGTTAGTTATTTATTTATTTTTCGAACTTAGATACTAATATTCGCCATACAGGGATGGATACTAAAGAATTTGGTGAAAATCGTCCAACATTTTAAAATCTATCGGACACTAATTCCGATATTTCCCAAATATGCTTTTCGCGCCTGTTCTTTGAAAATTTGAAATTTAATCTTTTATCTAGTTTCAATGTTTTTTTGGAGTGGTGAATCGAAAAGATCTGAGAAGAAAGAGCAAATTCAAGTGAAATATACAAGGATATACAGTTTAAAATTCAACGCATGTTTCCTGGGGCAAATCTTAGTGAAAATCAAATCCTCATTCAAGCATTAGTTGTTGGGATACATTTTCAGTCTTGAACCATACATGGCTTAGAATTTTCTATCAATTTTCTATTTATGTCATGCTTTCATATCCTAGTGAGAAGGAAAGATACTTTTTGTACATTGTGAAAGAATAATATTGCTAAAGGTGAGCGTAAAATGTGGTGGCTTGAAGTTTAGTGTTGAAATTGTATCTCGCTTTGTTTATGGTGTGATAATCATTTGATGTGAAACTCTTTAACTGCATGAGCCATTTAAGGGTTGGATTCCGTAATTATTTGAAGTTAGACACTCTTACAAATCCCCTGCTACAATCCTTGCTAAATTCACCTGCAAGCCTCCATAAATGCAAATACACTTGCTTGCCTTGCTAATGAATCTCAAATCCAGCACACATGTTTTTGTCACTGTGAATTATACTAATTCCTCTCGCACATGAGATTATTGATACACGTTTGTATCCTTATCATCCCCTGAAACACTATACACGAAGAGAAGATACGATTATGCAGAAACACATAAGCCAATTGATGTCGGACGTATGCGTATCACTCATGGTTACTTGAAATTGCTTCAGTAAAATCTGAAAAGCCGCACATAAATATTAGCTGTGCTTTGTATGTCCTGCTCTTTATGACTACACACTGCAGACAAGTCGACATACGCGCTATATCCATATCGATACAGCGGAGAGTCGGTGCATTACATGTGAGAAAATCACACTGAAACCGTCTCGTGAAAGGATAAACGATGAATTGAGAATATTTGCCCTGTGCTAGCCAAACGACTTTATTGCCTGCCAATATATTGACATATCAATATCCAAAATATGTAGACAAGATGAACGACATCGCTGTCAAACGGAAAAGGATGCTATCGAGAAGACTAGCCGACGATCCCGTATCAGACCAACAACTAGCCAAACCATCCAACCAGCTAGCTCAACTAGCCAGCCAACCAGTCACCCAGCGGCGTTACATATGTATGAGAATGCACTTATCCGAAAGCGTATCTATTTTGTAGCCGCATCCTTCGACAGCAGGACCCAAGTGAATGGATTTTTAGCCTAAAGCCAAAGTGGAAGCAGGCAGAGCAAAGAGAATGGGCCTATGTCCTGTGAGCTGTTCATTCCTATATGTGAGAAATCTCTTAAAAAGGATATGATCAAGGCCGGAAAGCAAC
Source organism: Stratiomys singularior (assembly GCA_954870665.1). NCBI lineage: Eukaryota > Metazoa > Arthropoda > Insecta > Diptera > Stratiomyidae > Stratiomys > Stratiomys singularior. The sequence continues at coordinate 5,842,263 of OX940877.1, forward strand.
AAAATGAATAAATTGAGAACCAAAATTTATATCGTTCGGAGGCTTTCAATGTGGTCTGCTTTATGGCCCTGTGCATAGTTGACTAGAATGGATTCGTGGTGTTTGCTGGATCGGATGGTTGGCTACGAAGAAATATCAGGGACGATTGAATTTAAAGGACAGTGTTCGGAAAAAGTGAATTAGGAAGACATTTTAAACGAGGCTTAGTGGTAGTCTCCGCATCCATCAATTTTATTTCAATGAATCTATACTAGTGACTTGGTTATTTTAACTGCTATCCATCTTGATATGTCCTCTGATTTATAGCCGTTTTATTATCTATGCCACCCTTTCTGGAGAGATTATTCAGAATGGATACTTGTATCTGCAACTTCTTTCGTTCTTCTGGAATATTTATAAATCAGAAAGACACATCGAGCGCTCTGAAAAAAAGTGGACCTCAAAGTAAAATAAGATTTAAATCTCCCTCTGCGGCTAATATCACTTATTTTAAAGTTTTCTGATGCCTCCTAAATTCTACTATTCCATTTACAACAATTCGAATAAATTTACGACCAACAAGAATTGTTTTGATCCATTGTCTGAACTGCATTTATCTCGCATTGGCAAATTTCATACTGAAAATACGACTGCCGTAACAAATAGTCTTTTATCTAATTTTTATTCAATAATGTGTGTGTGGCACGTAAGCTGAAGGACCTCAAATCGAATTGAGACTATATTATTCCCCGAAAACTAACAATTTTCTGAACCAACAATTTATGGCTGCTAAGAAACTTTATCTCAACTCTCTATAAGACATAAATTTTGTTTCTATCCAAATAATAATTGAATCACGTACGAGTTATTTTACCGCATATGTACATGCAAATGTAGTTCGATGGAAAACGTTTCTGCGAGAGGAAAGCACTCCGAGTATAAATATTCACAACACATAACAGTCAATGCAGTAGTAGTTAGGGATGTTAGTGTTAAAGAAAACTGTTAAACTTGTACAAGGATTGGGAAGATTTCGTTCTTCCACGTTCAGGGAAAGAAATTATTTTTCCAATTTCATTTTCTTAACAATATCAAAATGACGTTCGAATGGTTTTATCAGCTAGGAGGATTTCTTTTTAAGACTAAGCGGACTCCATTGAATCAGTCTTGGTATGCGATTAAAAGTTAATGATAGCGATCTGATAATTTCATTTGATTGAGCAGCTGTGACCTGTGCCACGCTCGATATCTTGAAGGAAGTATTCATTGTCCCATCTTTCAATCCCCCTCCCTAAACAAATCAAACGCTTTCGAGCCTTTTCGTGAGGATAGACATGAGTTCTTCATCTTTACGTCAACTAAAAAATCATAACCTCTAGGTTACCCTCCACTGGGTTTACTCCAAAGTATAAAAAAAGGCGTAAAATATGTCTCAATGTGTTAGGTTCATCTAAGTTATCAAGAATCTCTACAACTCTTCAACCGGTGGCAAAAAGAATCAGGCATGTGTGGGGCAGCTTTCTCATAAGGCCAACAGACAGGTGACACATGTCAAACATTAGCAGAAAAACCACTTTCAGCAAAAGGTCAGTACGAACTAACAAATCAAGAAGCCTTCTTGTCAAATTCAGGACACAAAGCACAAAATAGAGTTTTTTTCGATGATGCCGTTGAGGATGTGCTTAATAACTATAGAAAACGGCATGTTTGGCTAAAAGAGGCAAGAATAACTTATTCAACAAGTTAATTACCTGCTGTGTTTCCCATCTTGGTCCTCAAACTGAAGTAATGAAGACACCAAAGCTTGTAATGAAGCATTTCTCCTTCGAATGTTTATTGACGAAAAAATTATTGGTCCTGTACAATGACATAAAATGGTGCTGGATAATTTGAACCACAATCATCCATTTCAAAATCAAGCTTGAATCCATCTCAATCTTATCCTCTGTTTAGTGAGGTTTCTTGGCAAGTCATTTAATTGGAGATTCAGGAATGACATCAAACGTAATATGTAGACTGGTAGTGTCCAATTGGAGTGGCTTCAACAGAGAATGCGTCATAAGCACCCTGCATACGTTAAAGGACGTGGAGTCTTCTTTCATCACGACAATTCAAGGCCACAAACAGATGCATGTACTCAGTAGAAATCACCGGAAATTGACCGTACCCTCCCGTCCCACGCATCATATTCTCCAAATGCTGTACGAACGGATTATCATTTGTTACGGTCCTTGGACAACTACCCATAGGGAAGAGAAAACTCCACTAAAGAGGATCTTCGTTAAGGACCAGTAAACTTTTTCTAGCGAAAGCAGGAAAATTTCTATAGGAGAGGAATGCAGCTCTAAGGCAACTTATTCCTGAGGCAAACAACTTCCGGTGAGGTGGTTACGTCCAAGTTTAAAGGACAAAGAACTATTGTTGTAAGTCTCCCAAGAAAGAAGGACGCTACATAACATCCGGACAAAAGATAAACAAAGTTCAGGTAAATGGTAAAGCCGATTTATTGAAAGATGGACCTCACTCAGTACTATTAATTCCTTCTTTTCAGTAAATCTCTTGTAGCTCCAAAGCAGCCGATGAAGGATGAAACTGTTAGGCTGATAATGAAACTTACTACTCAATATAGCATGCTGCAGTTTGGGCTTATCTAACGATCTGAGATCCAAGGATATATCGTAGTTCAGAAGAAGTCGAAAATTTCGGATGTTGAATGAGGGATTACCCAGGACCATTAACCAGTTCCATAGGCTCAAGTATGAGTAAAGTCCTCTAGATCAAACCTCATCAAAGTGCAATGGCATTGAACCTCCTGGATTGAATTGCAAACACAGCAGGCTGCAGTTTGTGTGAATCCAAGAATCTGTAGTCGGATGATCTGGCTTATGTCTGAGGAAGCAGAAAGTGTTTGGTGTTCAAAGACGCATCTAGCAATGGATAGCCTGTTGTATGATCTGAGTCGTACATATCAATCTTCGCCGTAGTAAAACCGCAAAGAATTTGATGGAACATGTCACGAATACAGCATCTTACGCAATTTCGAGGACTTAAGGTCCGAAGATTTGGAAAGGGTAGTGGTAGTCTCGAGGCTGGCAAAAGCTATTCAATAACCCGAGTCAGCCAGATCCCTTTTCACTGCAGCACAATAACATGAAACTCACTGAAATATGTTCCGGGAGAAATCGAAGTTGGATTCATGCTGATCTGTTATAGACAACGCAATTGAGAGAAGGCATTGAAACGCTATGACCAATCCGGCACCATCACCATTTGAGTGCAGAATAGAATCGTAGTCCGAGTTTCGAGTCACTCCGGCAGGAGAGCTCCGTACTGATCAAATGAACGAATAAAGCAGTTTAACTATTTATCTAACGCCGAGCAAACGTCTTTGGAGGCGTAAAAGGGACTGTCTTGAGCACTGAAGTCGGATCCTTTTTCGTGATGACTTGAATGCAAGGCAGCTGAATACAAAATACCTCATTCTCATTCCGTTGAGAATTCATCCTAGAAATGACGGGTAACATTGGACTTATTGCGATGAACGAGCGAATCCGAGTCCAGCGTTCCAGCCGGATTCTTTCAGACCTTCCATCATAGGTGAGAAAGAGCTGGTGAACAACTCAATGACTATTTACCATTTAAATGCTTTGCTATTACTATTTGTGCCACTCGATGTATCAAGTGAAATAAATTTTGATTTGATTTTCAATAAAAGTTAGTATGATTTCTTGATAAATACCTTGAATGTTGGGTGAAATGTTAAAAATATTAAAAAATTGAGATTCCTTTGAAACCTTTTATAAAACATAGCTTTAACGTTTTCCATGAATGGAAAACTAATATTTGATATAGCGGAATGATGTTTGCGCTCAAGAATTGTAAACGACAGAACTCAGAATTTACCCAGAATGAAAATCATTCATTTTATTTTGCTCCTTTTCAAGAATTCAGAAAAAATGTATCCAAATTTTTGTCAATTTCAACTGCGAGGAATAGAAATTTCGTTAGTTTTGACCATAGCCATGAAATTGATACTTTTTCTCAGAAGGGAAAATAAATTTGAGTCAGCCACATTCACCCTATTTCGTTCAACCGCATCAATTTCCTTGAGCCCGCAGGATACATTCCGTCGTATACGAGAACGGCCCTTCCTTTTTCATGTTTCCAATATTATGTACGACTAAATCTTTCCAATACTTACTTCCACCCCACTTGCAAAAATTTTAAAACAAAAATACCAAAAACATTACAACGATTCTCAAAAGACCTCAAAAATCAAACCATCCCGAAGCAGCTCGCGAAAGGGTATTAAGGAAAATATTTTGCCGGATAAATAATAATACTTTGACTGACAAACGAAATACGCCGTAATTCTGAAATTATTCATGATGGTTAATTCTTTATGGTTGATGGAATAAACACTGAAAGCCCACGGTATTGAACTTTTGTAACAGAACGGCTTATTTTAATTCAGGGAGAAGAGCGAACTGTTGACACAAGTACAAGTATAAATATCATAACTTTACTTCAATTGAGTTGAAAAGTGTTTTCAAAGAGGATTTCGAGAATTGATCCCATTGTAAATTAATGTAAAGTCGAAGAATCAGAGGCAAAAGCGAACGATGGAAATGTAAATATCCTTTCGGATCGGTGGTCGAGGAAACGCGCTTATAGCTTTTCTTTTGTTGAAATTGTAAGGATTTTTATTCGTGAGAATAGCGCTAGAAGCAGAGTGAAATATCGTCCTAGCGCCTGATGATTTTATTTGATAATCAAATGAAATCAAGAAATTCGAGAGGATGAGTCGGTATTTAAATCAAATGGGATTCCTCGAATGTGTTGCTCTACGTATCACTTCAAAGGTCCTACCGACGTACAGAACTCATGTCAGCAAAGCTGAAAATCTTCTTTTCCGAGGAACAAGGCAAGCCAACGAAATTCATTTCGTTTTTACACTGACTCCTGCCGGGGACTTTTATTGGTTCCGCTTATTGTGTAGACATGCATGACTCGGAGACTGGAAATCCTCGTCACCTTCATCATTTCCATCAATGGTAAAACGAAAATACGTGCGTATAAAATTTTCACCAAGGCAACATTTTATTGCACCTCTCATTCCTTGAACCTTTTTTTTATTTGTTTTTATTTACTCTTTTCGCGATCTCGTTATCATAAGTCCAAAGAGAACCTCCGAGCTTAATTTCATACCTACGGAGAGTATTTGAATGTGGAATGTTGGCCGTTGAACAGTTGATTTCGGCTCGGAGTTTTAGTCAAACTCATCCTTATTGCAGAGTTGTTGTTTTTTTTTATGATACTATCCAAATTGTCTTTGTTATTGACAATAAAATGGATTAAGAGGCAAATGTTCTCCCTTGCTCAAACTTTGACTTTAATTATGCATTCGTTCATTTTCATAGTCATTTGTTGGATAAATGTAACGATGGGACAGTCATTCCGCTTTATTGTTTTATCCGCTCAATCAAAAGTACGGAAGTTATTTCGGAGAGATTAAGGATAAAATTTAAAGAGATATCGTCCCTTTAAGATCATACAGGTTTGCGTTGTAATTAGGATTTCATTTATGATATTTGGAGTAACGAGCAAAATTCAGGTGATTGTTGATCTTTTCAAACTTTCATTGGACGGAGCAGGACATTGTAATGAGCTTGAAAACCAAAATTAAATTCTAGACATCCTTAACGCCCGGATTAATTAAATGATTCCAACTGGTTAGAAGATTTTCAGAGTTTGAAAATTGGAAAAAAAGATTGATAAATCGGGCTATTATTCATTGTGAAACAATCAAGGAAGACTTACGCAAGATTCATGAAAATCCTTTTCTTCCGTTTACAGAGACACTTATCCAAAATTGTATCTAACCAAGTCGTAGTTTTTATCTGCCACAATTCATTTAATCAAGACAGAGATTCGATTGAAGATGCTTCGAGGACGGAATGGCCTGTTCAAATGATCAAGAGGGAAAAAATAAAAAAAGAACATGAGAAACAAAAATCATATTGAAAAGTCTTTGGTCAAAAAAGAGGCAGCTTTTGAAAATGACCGAAGCTTTTGCCTTGAAAATCTTCTAGGAAAATCGGGCGAGGATTGTCACGTCACAGCAGATGCACAGCGTAGCGACATATAGCACTAACACTCTTGGGCGTCTTCTCTCAGACAGAGATAGAGATAGTCTCTGTCTAAGACAGAGATAGAAAAAGCATTAGTAAATTTTAATTTTATTGCAATTTTACGCAAATGCTTTGAGATGAGTGATCTTGTCCTAAACCTAAAAAAACGGAATTCATCAATCCAAATATAATGCGATTTATTTTTTTATTTTTGTAAGTGCTAGTAACTAAGTGATTTATGAATTTACGCCACGTCAGGTGTAGCGGCTCGTTAAGTGTTGCTGGGAATGTTCGACCTTCTGCGAGGAAGACACGGAGGATTTTTTTGGTTAAGTTTTGACTAGAAACAAAATCTTGGTTCCCTATTTTTAGCATGTAAAGCAAATAGCAAATCAGTGCATTAATATACATAAATGGGGCATACCATCCCAATGTTAATCCACGTGTCCCGTTGGCTGGAAGATTATTGGCCACTGCTTTTGGAGCACAGAGAAAATCTTCTTACTGACAAAAAGGAAAGCGTGTCAGATTGGCTGAAGTTTTCTTGTATTGTAATACTATTGTATTACTAGAAGAGGATAGTTGTTTACTGGAGAAGAATAAACCTCCTTAAGAATACCTACGAGTTGAAAAATTTGAGGTTCTTAAGGAAAAAACGCGGCGAATATTGACTTAAAGGATGCTCCTATTGCGCGGAAACCTTTGCTCCACGACACGCGAATTTCGGAGGATGCGTGTCTGATGCCTGAAAACGTTCCTCTTCTATCAAAGATAAAATATTCTTTTGATGAAATGAGTAAAGTATAAATTTAAAGTTAAAGATTTTCTGAAAATAAGGCCCGCTCTGCGCATTGAACACTTGTTCAAAGTGTACCGCGGAAAAAGGGTACAGGGAAAAGGATAGGATTGTCGCGAAAATTAGTGTGTGATAAGTGTTTGAATAAACGATCAGTGTTGTTTCAACGTTCCCCTCGTAATCATATGGAAATGAAACGGAAATGGCCGCAGAAAACCTGCTGTTTTTGACATAAATAGCACCCTAATATTGCCGAGGTCAGCTCCAAGCCTGATTGTAACGAAAGAAGAGGTGATCATGTGATGAATTGTTTTTATCTTCAAATTAGCGAAAAGTGCGGAAAAAAGGGAATTTTTGGATATCAAATTTACGCAATGAACATTTCGCACAGCCATTCAACGCGCTCCCTACGTTGGTCGAAATTGCAAGCAAGGGTAGGGGCTACCTGACTTATAGGTACAGTCCTGATATAAGATGTCGTTTTACGTGCTGTCAAATGCTGAGCCCAACTGCGTTCACTGGGGGCAAAGATCCAAACGGCGGTGATATAATCTAATATAGCCTGATACAGTCACAAACAATTTAAGTCCATTTAAAAGGATTGTTTGTAGCGTCCAATATGAGCAAAACCCCAAGGAGACCAATGGTCGATATAAAACAAATTCAAGCGGTGCGGAATTTTGGGCAAGCCAGAAGTCTTCGAGTCTATTAAATTTCGGAAGTTGCAATAGGCTGGCGTGCAGCAGGTGAATCAAGAGGGGATACCTACCAATGGGGCCAAATGGATACCAATCGGAAGTTACGTATCTCCCTGTCAAATTATTCCCTAAATCCGATTTTTAAAGAGTCTTTCGTGTGTTGATTTTTCAACTAACCGATCGTGAAAAATATATTTAATGGAAAGTATTGATCCTAGTTTATCCTGTCAACACATCTTCCTCAATCCAAAATCAAACAATTCAGAAATTTTCCGTGGGAAGCGACTCATCATTTGGCAAAAACCATTCTTGTCGTCATCTTCAGTAATAATAACCTATTTTTTAATCATCACCAGCTAAAATCTCAACACTACCAACAACAACTACAACAACAACAATAATAACGCTAACAACTACAACAGAATAAAAAAAATTTCACTATACACTAACAACGAGCTTAAAAAGTATATCAGGACATTCGGCAAAACTTCCAGGTGTTGCAGGAAAACGTCGAGGGGATCTCAACTTTATTGAGAAAAATGCATTCAGGCAAAACAGGTTGCCATCGTAGTGCGAAGCGTCGTTGTATTCTTATTAGTTGTAGTCATAGTAACTTAAAACGTCTTTATTTCGCCAAGCACCAAGTCATCGTGTTGAGAATTTTATTCTATCAAATATTCAAAGGAAAATATTTTCCAAAAGTTTTTGATAAACGCGAAATATGAAGGAGTATCCAAAGAATTGACGAAGAAATACGAACAAGTAAAAGTTTCTTAAGCGCCACGAACGAGAGTAGCTGGCATATGTATACAATATACATATATATAATTCAAAGGATAGATGAAGATAAGGAAAGTAGAAATAGTTTCGTATTTCTCTGCTGTTTTTCCTTTCCCTCTATGAAATTCTAGTTTCCTTACGCCCCCTCCCTCCTTCAATGCTGCTGATGTGACTTCAAGGGTAGCGAGGATGAAAAAATACCGCAGGCTAGAGGAGCGGGAATAAAAATTGCTTCGTGAATGAAGAAAGTGTTACCTGTTACCAGGATAAGAGTTACAAAGTTCGTTTCTGAAATGCTTATTAAAAATTCATTTGTAACGAGATGCGAAATAGGGGCTTAAAAGTGATGTGTATGGCATGGATACCATGTAGTGGAAAGTTTCGAATCATGTGACTTATTTATTGACTTGTTGATAACGAAAACTCATGAATATGTTACATAATTAGTCAGATGAAATATGTTTCAATACGAGTCAATGCCATGTAAAAGGAAACCACCAGAAATTTTCGTATCTGGAAAAAGGGTGTTGCGCCTTTGTGATTTTTCACGATATTATTGAACATTTGCTGGATAATAGTTTTCCGATTACTGAAGATGTTAATGAACTTCTCTCATAGACAAACTGGGTCCTAAAAGTTTCCAACGTGTATCCATAGCAATGCGCTAGTATGTTTTTTGCCATCTGGATTAGAGATTTTCAGATTGTTGTCTCTATTCGAGGAATGAGCGGGCTCCCATCGGTATATCTATGTCCCAAAAACGTTCTGGATGACGAAGATGTGATCTCAGATAGATTCAATCTAATATAGTACAGTAAAAATATTATATTAATATATAATATAAATTGCGTACTTGTTTTTCTTATTCCAATCGTTTCGTGCTGACAATATTCCATACCTGTTGCCTCTCAGCGTTTCATCCAATTTTCCTGGTTGCGATCAAATGAATTTTCATCTCTAGGAAGTAAAATTAGCTTTTAATATTTATCCCTGGTCCTTCCAGAGAATTGTCAAATTCTGATTTTATTCATACTATCAATTTCCGTCCTTTTGAAAGCAGCAGCTGTAGAAGAATTGAGTGCTCTTATATCTGTCTCTCTCGAATCGTTTTCAATTTAAAGCGGGAGGGATATGACCAGGTCCTTGATCGCCATACTCTAATCGAACCGATGCTTTAAAACAAGTGGCCCTATTGCAACTTTTTTTGCGCGACGCTAGAACGTCTGCCGAAACAATCGCTGCGACCTCATTCGTTGATTAAATGGATCTATGGTCCTTCAGGTCCCTTTTAGCGGTAACAATGCTTTTTTTGGTATTTTAATCGAATTAGTGAAGCAATTCTATCGGCTTTGTGCCTGTGACCTTCTTTATTTATTAGAGAAAGTCTAAAAGACGAAGAACAGTCCGTATTTTACCTACGCTTTTAGCTTCCACTAATGAGAAGAAATCGTCGCAGGATATTTTTAGCAAAGAAGAAAGTGTTTTAAAAGCAGGAAGGGTTGAAAGAAAGATATTGCGGACTGAATTCTTGCTGATATTTGATATGAGATCATCTAACAAACAATATCGTTAGAATTTGAATTGCAAACATACGTATGCTGGATCTATTCACTGGAGACGGAGACAGGGGTAAACTTTTTTTGGGCCACATGGTTGAGGAAGCAAAGGCATATTGGAAGGCGTTCTATAAAATATCACATGACTACGATTGCTGTCACAATTAAGTCCGTTTATCTGACATGAAATTCCAAACTCAAACATGACTTCCATCGTCTGACCGCTTGGAACTTGCTGTTTCGAAAGCGAGTGCTTCGCTAACAAAACCGATCGAGCCACAATCTGTCTGCCCGGTGCAAATTTTTTTTATTCGACTGGATGTAATCAACCCTTTCAAACACTTAATACCTTAAGCACAATCATCGCCAATAAATGAGAATGCCAAGGATACATTGAAGGATTCAACCCCACTATAATAACCTTCAAACTATAACCTTCAAGATGTACCCACAATTCAACCTTCAAGTAAATCCTTCTTTGTATCCTCACGCTAAGCCTTCTTCAATAAAATGCATCCCACCCCACACACAGCTGACAATTTTTCCCATCTCAAGGTTGGCAAAGGATACCAATATATGTACAGTATTACAAGATCATGAATTTTATTTATTTGAACGTTTTGGAGTAGAAACCATTATAGGAATAAGTTTAAGTTACAGATACACACACATATTCTATTCAATCGTGTGCTGTTCCACCTGGGAATGTACGCTCATACCTGCCAAGAGGTAAAGGTAACCAACAAACCACTTTCTCCCTATCTCAAATGGATTCCAGTTCACTTTCGTGTTCAAATAAAACGATTATCGTATGAAAGTTTTGTATGATACCATGAAGAGGGAAGTAATGCATTTGGAAGGAAATGGAGCTATCATGCAGAACGTTTAATGTATGCAAGAAAAATAAAAGAAAAACGAATCCGGAATATGAGGAATGCTTTTATACTTCATACTAACCATTTTTGGAATTTGCTATCTTTTTCAGCATGCATGTCGTGAACGTGCGATAAAAAGTTTTAATGATATAGTTTAAAGGACACACATTGCAAAATTGATCTATTATTGGAACAATGAAAAATTTGATCCATTGTTTGTTTGTGGTTTCGTCATCATCATTATCTACGGCGCAACAGCCGAATTGTTTGTAGGCCTTCAGAACTACTGGTCAGCAATCGCCACCTCTGTTTTTCCAATCTCCATCCCAAACTGTCCATCCCAAAATTTATGATAGCTGGGCAGAAGAAAGTATATCATAGGGATTTGATATCGTTTTTGTCAGTCTTTCCATTGTTTCGTCAGTTGCCTTTTATTGGAAATTTTCAACGGGTTGAGAATGGGGTTCTTGCAGGATAGACGTCTCCATAAAATGCCATCTATCATCACCGCTATCCCATGATCAGATTGTTTTCTAGATAATGGCCAATAGCGGCTGCTGTCAGTTTGTACTGAGTATTCCAAATGTCGTTACTTTGGTTTCCCTACTGAAAGCTCTCCTTGCTTGCTGATATTCAAATCATATCTGGCTCTTGAGTATGCTTAAGCTCAAGGCCTTCACTTCCAATCGCTCAGCAACGAGAGCAAATTCAGCTGTCATATATTTCAGATTATTATGCCCACCAAGAATCGGTGACCATTTCTCACTGAGTCTTCCGATTCTGGTTCGTTTAGTAGTTTGCAGTATTAAAAACACGTTTCTTACCCGCCAGGATTTGGACGATAGATAACAATATTTATAATTGTTTTTTGTGGCAGGGAAGTGAAAACTATTCAGGACGAAAGTCCTGGACTTTCAGTGACATAGCAGTTGGAGAGGAGAGATGTCTCACAACAAAAATTTAACTATGAACGTTCTGTTACATTAGTACGAACAAGGTCTCTTATACAATGAATGACGTCTTCAAGTAAGGATGATCAGCTGTTTTAAACTAACCTCGCTCTCCTACGCGCGAACAAGCAATCGAAGATTGCTTCCGTTATGAGCAGGATCTTTTGAGCCTAGGATGACAATCAATTTCATTTTTCCCTCGACGTGGTCACCGTATGTATAAAACTACAGAGAGGGTGCTTAACTTTTTTTCTCGCTGAGATGCAAACGATGCTCGTCCATTTCCCAGATGAGACGAAAGTGTAGCAGGTCTCATCGGTGAAATCGTAGCCGAAAAAACAGTCAGTAAACAGGAAAATTTCCTGGAAACAGGAATATTTAAAAGCTATGGAAGTGATTGAAATTTTCTAAGGTGACGTGTCATAATCTGCCTGATGTCCTGAATGATATCAACATGGATCATTATAATTCTTTTGACATGCGAAAATGTAATAGAAAGAACCTTTTGTGGTCAGACGATTCAATGTCGTAATTATACTACGGCTACGGCGGTCTCGACAAGTTTTTCTTCGCTAGGACCCCCCGAATTGTTCTCAGTGAAGTGGCAATCAGCCAATCAGCTTTCAGTGAGAGATGCAATCAGCCAGCTAGTGGCATAGCGTAAATAAATACGGCGCTAATACTTAGAACAACCGTTATAACGGTATTTGAATAAACTCAGTGGAATAGTATTTAAATTGGTAAATTTCCTCTCATTTTTGCGCAAAACAAAAGGAAATTCTTTTCTGGAAGATGTTGCCGAAAACGTTAGCGCTATTTGTAGCCACGTTGTGGCAGTAGGCTGGCTCTAACATCCTTCTTTGGGAGAAAATCCTATAGAGTTCAAATCTTACGCGTCAGAGGAGTTGATGAGCATTCCATTCTTTTTTTGTCCTTGGGAGGGGTGAAAGTGTGATATTGTGGGATGTGATGTTTCGTTTTTAGCTCGTACCCAGAATTATATCTCCCATGGTTAGTAATGAAACAAGCCTTAAGACCGAATAGCGATTGCTCTAACGAGATTGCATCTCAAGTGACAAATGGAGTGGGCCAAAAACACTTCGAAAAAACTTTCGATCTTAAAGTGTTCAACCAAAAAAGCAGCGTTTTATTTTTATTGACGATTTTTCTCTCATAATTCCTTCTTTAAAAAAAATTAATTCATGGATTTGAGTAAAAACAATTGGAAAAATAAATTCACTCATCCTTCTTCTATCTCTGTCTGCCAGAAATCGTCCGAGAGCGTTGTTGCTGTTTATGCGTATACGTTGGTGACAACACCGAACAAAAGAATGCACGAAGATTCATGTTGACATTTCCGCATCTCGGAGCGGAGACGTAGATTCTGGGGGAAGGATAGTGCTCAGTCCATTAAAAGCAACAGGAAATAAACAAATGCCTTATTTTTTGATCACTCACTGTAATACAAACTGAACATGAAATAAAATCATTGCACTGTTCCGCACTTATTGCAATTAGGTATCCCAGCAACGTAAGTACGTTTGACATAAAGGACGATGACATCTACTACGATAAGTACATCTGATATAATGGAAAATGACACTCGAGATTTACGTGTTCGAAGAAAACAGAACTGCCTAAAGATTGCCTTTGAGTAGACAAAAAGATAAAATTATGATAAATCCGGAAAAATCCAGTGATGAAAGCGAAAACAGATTTTTTTACCATTTTTCAACTCTGTAAGAGTTGTGGTTTTTTGTCATTGGTGTATGTCACCTGACAGAAGGCAAAACTTTCGTATAGTAGAGTGTGTATATGTATTAATCATTTAGTGATAACATTGAGATTACATGATTTGAGCAGAGGATATATGCAATGTTTATGTAGGTGGAGTGTCTATTTTATTCTTAATCCCATTCGCCGAAAAATATGATAAGACTTTGTGACAGGTGGCGATAGATTAGGAATGATATAAGGATAAAATATAGATAAAATATGGCCAACTAGTATTCAGGTGTTATGCCTATTCAGCTTAAATGAAAAAACTCAATATGGCACGAAATTTCAATACATCGTGGAAACAAAATCTGACTCCTTTTTATTGGGTCCAATTTAACACTAGGCCAATTTTTTATGTTTTTAGATTATTATTGAATTTTGAATGCTCACAAATCATCTTGTCAAGATTTAATGCTGGTTAGCCTGTCCAGAAATGATTCTGTATTAATATTTATTGCAGTTATCAGTTCTATGTTGTTATTCAGGATTAAGATTTTTCATCTGATGTGTTTCAACATTAAGCTGATGCTTCGTTTTTTATTTCATGGTTATTATTAGCACAAATTTCTTTCGTGTTTATCAAGCTCAAAGATCATACAAGACTCGATTCCATGCGATGACCACACAAGGAGATTATACCACCAATTGTTAATCCTTTTCCCGGAAGTCTCGACAAAAACTCATTTGTCATGAAATCTACTCATTCTACGCAGTCTTTAACGCCTTTTAAAAGCACGAAGCGATTCTATTTAATATATGACACCATCCTGCAGCAACAGCTTATCCAACCTCGAAGGGAAAAAGGACTTTGATCAATAACTTAAGTGAGTACGTTAGGTTCAAGTGCTGCAAAGTGTTTGAAGGAGTTAAGCACTATTAAGACGACGTTGGTGTTCACATGTCGACTATGATGACTGTAAAGTAATAAAGAAAAAAAAAGGAGGAGTGAAATGAAAATGGTAAGTACTGCTACGCTCACCAGGACTTCTTGAGGCTCGGCATTAGCCCAGAGACAGCCGTCTTACACCATGTTTTGATGGCGTGGCGAGAGGCTAAGTCTTCGGTGGTGCATGCTGTATCCAATTTAAATTTTTTGTCTTTCCATCTCTCTCTCTCTCTCTTTCGATCTTCTTGTGTCATTTCACCAGGAATATTATCCAGGAAAATACACATCAGCATAATACTAACCGGGATTTTCTCTCATTTTGCCTTTTCATTCCACGTATAAGAGTTTCATAAAGAATAAAATGAAACTACGTGAACTGATGATGGGAATGTGGTGGAAGCATTACCGATGGTTAGAAGCAATGATACTGATAATATCACTGGCACTGGTATCCGAAAGGAGCGTACGAACGAATGATGTAAGAAGCAAAAAAAAAATTCGTTTTGCATTTGATATTTTATTTTAGATTAACGAATCTGAATCGCATGAAATTCTGAATTTTATAGCCCATAAACGACAGATAAAAAGATTTCGGATTGGATTTCCATTTCAGCTAGTGAATATTATGTGATATATTTTGTATAACAAGTGGCAGGAGCGGATTTAATCCTTTGACGTGGAATACGTTATGGGGTATGATTACCGAATGGTTAAAATTTATGTCCATTATGATAAAGAGGTGTGTAGTATGCTGGTGTTATAAATACTGCGAGGTAAAAATTTATGTCCTTAGAATATGTCAAATACCATTCTCAACTAATGGAATAGAGCGAATCAAGGGCGGATTTTCTACTTTGCTATTAAGGAAAGTCTAAAGCGTTATATTATTTGGTGGGATATTATTCTGGCTATTCATTTGAGAAAAACGATTTTCATTTCATAGAATATTTCAATAGTTGTAGTCGCGGTTTTATTGCTGTTTTGGCATTGCGTAAATCAAGATAATTATTTTAGATTTCACTATCAAAAAATAATGGAAAAAAGTCAGAAAAAGAACTAGAGCGTAGAATTTTGTGCGAAAGGAAAGCTTATTTTCTCATTCGTGCGTTTTTGGTGGGATTTGATATTGATTGCTAGCTTTAATAGATAAATAATTTGCGTTTTTCGGAGGTTTTAAAGATTTTTCCGTACTTCGCACCAATATCTCTCGCATTCATATGAATATTAGCAATCGAACAGAATGCTCAACGCAGACACTGATTGCAATCTTTAAGCTTGATCCTTGCATAATAAATGAATTTCAAATGCTAATTGTCGAAGAATGGAACGTTTTGAAATTATTTAACACATTCACACGTTTCTTCTCTAATGCATTCATAAGATTGACTTTATCGCAACCACTTAGCCTGCTGTTAAGTGGCACAATAAGGAAATATCCTTCATTTTACGCTCTTGGAAAAGTGTGCAATCAAGGATGTTAAGTAAGTACACGTTGACCCAACATGCTGGTGTGGCACAGCATGTCATCCACCGTATGTGGCGTGAGAGATACATTATGGATTTTCAATGAGAACAGCGATAAGGACAACATAAACGAGGACTAGAAAAATAAAATATATGCTTAAAAAAAAAACAACGACAAGTTTCCATCGCTACCGCCACAACGCTTTTGCGTGCTAACTATGTGATTCACGCATATGATTAATGGCCGTACTACATTTTCGCTATGTCATTTACGACGTTTTTTTATAAAGGGATCTCTAACATGACAGGATGTCGTGATTTATAAAAAGTCATAACTCCATGGAATTAAATTTTGTCGTAGCTTTAGCTCGTTGTTGGTTGGTTGTCGGTTAAGTTGATTGGTTGGTTGGGTTGGTTTGTTAGTTGTATGGTCGGATGTCCTGAGAATATTATATTTACGATATGATAGTATGCCAAATGGGTAAAGTTAGAAGGACTAGAGATACACGAAAAAAAGTTAATTTCAAAGTAGGAATAGAGGAGTTTTTGTTGTTATTTGAAATAATAGTCTCTAGTTTCGTTTATAATAGCAGTTTAGATTTTCAAGAGTGAGTTTGCTTGTATAGTTTATTCGATAATTATATTAAGCGTCATAGTTTGTTCATTTCAGGCAACTTGTTCATTTTTTATCTAATGTATGTTGGTGTGGTAAGATTTATACTTTGTTAGCTAGAAATTATGATTTTATATGATATTTGGAGCTCTATATTGTTTTGAACCCAGCATTTATTGTTGTGAGTTTGGAATGACCTAAAGGAAGTGTACTCATACTTTAAGTTTGATTTTATACTGGCACTCACACAAAGGATAGTGAAATCAGGCAATTTAACTTTTCATTCAGTTTCGAATTTTCAAAATAATTATCTAATCCACATTTTCGTTTATCTGACTATCTCATTAAAATGCTCTTAAAAGAATAGAAAATTTAGTTCAAATAAATTTTGAAATTTTTATCGCCACTTTGTGGACAAAAATGTATACAGATGTAATGTAAAATTAAGTAATGGTGCACATGATCTTAAGTTGCTTAGGTGACAGCCTTAAATTGCTGTCCATAAACAATAGAATACTTGAACAACAGCACCCATAAGCCTTCCCATACATTGAAATTAATTGAGCCAACGATCGCGTTCTCTCTGCTTTTCTACAACGTTCAAATCGAACACTTTTAGTCACGCATGTGTCTGCTTGAATTGAAACATGGAGTATTTTTGTCCTTTTCTGCTAAGTGCAATCCGAGAGTGTTGGTGCTTTCTAATATTTAGGCTACGTTTATGCCAAAAATTGAATTATTGAGCGTGTCAGCTCGAAGCTAATCCAATTAATGACTCCATTGTTGTAAAACTCAAAGTACATTTTGTGGAAAGTTTCCTGGGGCAGCTATTTTCTTTGTTTGAAAGCCAACAAGCTATGGACTTTGTTAAATCCCCTGACGAAAAAAAGAAAATACAATTGGTTGACTGAGTCTTACAAATCAGAGCTGTAAGACCACCTCGCGCAAAGAACCGAATTAATCTTTCCAATTTGTCTTTGCATTTTTTAAACAGAGCTAGTTGTTGATCGTGGCTAGTTAAACATATATATAACCTTGTATAGAATTTATACACTATTTCAAATGCATATTCGAAACTCTATCATTTTTACGTAATTATTCTAATTCAGAATTTCATAATTTTTCATTTTCTCTGACCGTGGATTTGTTATAATCCTGCGGAAAATGCACGCGCATAAAATAGCTTCCACGCAAAATAAACTGGTACGAGAATCCAAAAAATTTTTTCAAATTGTAGCCCCCACGCGATAATATGTAATGAACATTTTCTGTTTTAAGGAAAACATTGGTAAACAGACTTTAGTCAATAAAATTTTCGTCCTTATAACACACCTAGGATGGCTTTAGAATATACAATCATTGCACTGGTAAGCTAACTCAGGCTGAAATTTCGACAATGATGGTTGGGGGAAAAGAGTGGGACTGTTGCCCTAAAACGGTCGATTTTCGAAAAGTGAGAATTGAGAATTCATTGGAAATAAATAGATTTTTTCGAAAAAAAAGTTATGATGATATGGAAAACATTGTTGAATAGGTGCCTGTGATGTTCAATTTTCGAAAAGTTGGAATTTTCGAATGCGACATTGTCGTTTTAGGAGTAGGAATTCGACAAAAAAAAACATAAATGGGTTTTACCGAATCAGCTTAGCATAAAATTGTTCTCATATAAAATTTCCTGTCAAATGGTACCAATATAATGATGACCGAGTTTGGACTGGAGACTCGGGTCGGTATGTTTTCTGAAAAATGAAAATTTTCGAATTGCATTGGAAATTCGGCGAAAATAAATGGTTATTCACAATCAGATTGTGTAAATCTGCACCAAATAGCTTTTTTGAGGATTTTTCGGGTCAGGTTCGAGTACACTCACGCTTTATGCGACAGTTCTCGGAGCTTTTTTACCAGAAGGAAATTATTAAATTTGGGTTTTCGATTTTCATGTCGGATTTGCATCGAGTCTTGTCTGTAACAGTCGTCTTCGAGGAAGCATGCAAAGTGATTTGAAGTTGTGCTATAATCATGGTTCCTGCCTGAAAATAAAATGATTTTAATGAGCTTGTATTGTACTGGTTTCAAAAGTTCACTGTTTTGACATTGAATACCAATAATTCCTTCAGATTTCAGGTGCAGGATGATTTTTCGAAATCCTCCCGGAATCTCTATTAGAAACAAATTTGGCAAGCGTTGCGCATTATTTCAATGTATTTGGTTTCAATCCTGTTGGCGTGTACCAAAGAGTCTTGCTTACCTGAACTGTCAACTGTCTGATGCAACTCAAATGTGAAGCAAACAACATTAAGGTGCTCCAGTGTTTTGTCTTCCTTCGCACCAGATTTACAGGTGCTATCTCTTTGAATTGGAATTGTCAATTTGGTTTCCGTGTGAAGACAGAAGGCTGTGGTCTTTCACAGCCGAGACTTAGGATGTTATACCATTAATTTCTCCGCTAACTAATTGTTAGCATGCGGTTACAGAACATGGCTCATCGTGTCTTTATTCCTGTTATTCTAAGCATTGTCTATCACATTCCTAATAGCTGTAGCTTACGTTCCTTTTGATGTAGTTGAAGGAGGCATCTGCTGTGACAATTTCGTATTCAAGTATAGTTGAAGTTGTTCACTACCGTTTCGATGGCAGTTAGTGTCTGTAAAAAGGAGACTGTAATGCCCACATTCTAACTGGGATATGTTGAAATTGTCCACTGCAGTCTCTACGGCGAATCCTTTTGCGAGTATTCCCAACTATTGCATACCGCGATTCGGTTTAAACTTACGCTAGACCTTTTGTCAAAGCGTGCGCGACTATGGAAATATATAATGGCTTTTTCAGATGTCACCTTAAAGCCATTGCTGTTAAACTTCTTGGTTTTATTGAGCCAAAAACTTAGACATGTGATTGCTTGCCACATGTATGCTTTGAAGCTAACTTAAAATCATAAACCGAATCCTACAAATACGAGCCTGAATAGCGAGAATGTCAGGCTACAATGCGGATGCATCAGAAGTTATCAGCCGATGTCTTGCAGTTTCACCGAACCGTCAAAGGTGTGTATGGTCTATCACCTCGAAAATGTTCAAGCTTCTCCGTTGGCTAAATGCTAGCGATATTTTTTCGATTTTTTAAAATGTAATTCAATATCAGATTAGAAAACAGCTTCAATGTTATCTATCGATGAATATATCGTCATAATTTCTTTGAAAAAATGCTTTGATTTTGTCCCATTTCAGCAAATTTTGGCAGATGAGGATCCGAGTAAAGATTTTCATGACCAGCTTATTGACAGCGAAACGTCAAGCTGCCTGCGTTATATTTATGTTTCAAAACTGTTTTGTGACGAACGTTTATGTTGGCAGGAATATTATGTAGCTTCTATGTAGTCTTTTTTGAATTGTATTTTGAATTTAAATTAAAATATTAGGTGGTAGCATGACCGGCGTGAAATGTGACTTTGATATCGAAATTTCTACACTGAAAGCAAAAAAAACCATTCAGGAATTGTTTTAAGGACGATAATGGCACACCGCCGAAACGTTTATTATGTGGTGGAAAAAAAGAGATGGGACGGACAGAATTTCGTGACGAAAACAAACGAACATTATTCTCCCTGATATAAAAGCTTTTTACTCGTTTCTTCCCTTGTAACTGGAATCACAAATCATAATGATCTCTGCAAAGATCAAGATTAAAAGTCTTCTTTTCGTCAGCTGTCAAATAGCAGTCAACATTTCTCGGATATGATCACAGGAACCGTAATTTTCTTCTATGAATTCCATTTAGATTCAAAGGCTTTGCTCTTAATTAAAATGTCCTGAGCTGTCACTGATTTGTTACTGACTTTTTAATGGCATTATTTACTGGATTCCAATTCCTTCTTTATTTGAAAATTCATTTTCTCAATAAATTTTCAAAAGAAATATCCTCATTATTCTTTTTGGTTTTTTTATTTTCTGTTTTTCAAAGTAGGTTGCGATTTCATATATGCTTGTTTATGTATCACGTCAACATATGTTCGAATTTACTGGAAGCCTGAGTTTCAGTGATGCGAATGCGACAAACATATTTCTTTCAGACGAACTACATCCTTCTGTCAGCTTTGTATTATCTATTGCTTGACTCCGAAAAATTTGTGTGACAATGCATTTTTCTTGTACGGTATTAGAAATTCCACACTTTTCCAACAGCCGTAAAGCTGTCATGAAATACTTCAACAGCAGTGCGACAAGTGCGATGGCTCTTCTCTCTCATTGCGCTTTCAAATATCAATCTGAGTGTTAGCTTTTTTTGAAACGCTCCTCTTTACTCATTTGACCGTTTTTCTATTTCATACAGGACATGAATCGTTGCTTCATGGGAACAGGGAATGGAAAATGGATAGCAGAGTGAAGAAGATGCTGTCTGTGTGCAATGCTGTGAACATTTGTTCGCATTGGTCTTCCAGGAATGGACATAGTATTTAAAGTCCCAAAGTCCGCACATATTAAGGCAATAAATCATTTAATATACGACACTCAGAAAGTATTATGTCTGCACTGTGGTTCGTTGTTACTAACGGGAAATATTCAAGTGTGTTTGTTCAAATCAAAAGTCGGTTTTAGATACGTCGGTGGTCAGTGCACAACTGTCATTTTTGGTAGGTCTGAAACTTGTGACAGATGAAATTCTTTTTCAAAAAATTTTTCATCGTTAAAATTTTACTTCTAAAGGACAAGAAGTTGGTGGAGAGAGTTTTCAAGGAGCTCATTTTCCTGCTGGGAACAGACATAGACACGACCGATTAGTGTCTTATACGTTACCTAAAAAAATATATTTTCCGTTCGTTGTCCCAAGTTTGAGACAGCCATGTGTAATGGAAGGATTGATGCACATTTTGAAATATTACTATGCGTTTTTCATTTGTCCTTGCAACGCTTGAAAACCTGCTGGCGCGTACGTTGTAACCATTCAACCATCCAATGGTCATACAAAAGTTGGATCGCTGGTTTGTTGGTTGTTCCTGCTGGAATTCCCCAAGCATGCATTACGTACGCTTTGCTCATTCGCTTGGTAGTTTGCTGTTGCTGCTCGCTCGCTTGCTCGCCTGCTCACTTATCAATGTATCTTTGCGAAGGATACGTGACTTTTTTGCATGTTTTATGGCACTTTGTCTTCCAATATTACAACGTGTCTACGAGTTCCAACCGCCACACAAGGACGCAAAGTTGTGTGACACGTAGCGAATATGCAACGAAGAAATTACAACGTATTACAACACCAGTGTAGCAAAGACGGAGAAGAAGCGAAAAAATTGTTATAGGAATATTGTCCTGTTTTGACATGGCGAGGTAACAATGTCTTATAAGGCTTTGAATTATATGAGTTGGTCGTGACATAAAATCATATACAAGCATGGCAAACGCAATATGGAGAACATGAAGAAAGCAAAATATGAATAAAGAAAGCAACATCAACTTGATTGATTTTATTACTCTTGATTTAGAGTTTAAGTGTGGTCACAAGTTTTTCAAAAATAACAAAACAGAAAGGAAATGATTAACGGTTATACATGACAAGGCTAAATTTGCTTTAACCCCTTTCCTTCATTCTATTCGTCCTAAATTTTTGGATGTTGAACAGATAGTTTACTGGCAGAAAATTGCATGTGTACAATCCTTTAGTAAAAACCGATCAAAATATCCTTGCTTGGGTGAAAACAATGATGAACTTATTTTTTTATTTTACACAAGGGACAACAAATTATCAGTTGGGTAGGCTTCCGGGTTGGAATGTAGCATTTGTCGTTGGAAGATTTTATACTGGCAAAATGTTCGAAAATCTGATAACAAACTCTTTTTCAAATTCAAAAAGGGTGACATTAAACAACCACAATGAAGCACAATCTCTCTCCATGCAATAAATCTCGATAGCGTTACCTTAAATTAATATTCCGCGAGAAGAGCTTAAAAAGTTGAGTCTAGCTCAAAAACATCATTACATCATCATCATCATCATCAACATAAATCAATGATATCCCTGGAAAAGCTATTTCGTCAAGGATTCCAGTATTTGGTTATCGCAAGTTTTCCGGTAAAAAAGTGCCAACGGAGTTCGAAGAACACTTGCTCGAAGAGTATGTTGTAATGATGTAAAAATGATCTGAAGGGTTATGTGATGCGAAACTGTGTATAAAGTTTGTGATTGGTTTACATTTCGCTCGTATTTACGTTTCGTATGAGCGAAATGTCAAAAGAGACAGGCAACGAGTTTGGCTTCTGCCATCAATTCATGTAAGCCTGTCGCGAGTTCTGTTGTAAAGAAAGATCGAGGTGGCTAGCTGAGTTATGTAGCAGTATATGTTACCGAAACGTGCAGAAAAACGCAATTTTTGGTAATGACATTAGTGCAATGGAAATTTTATTGGTGCTGCCATTTTGTCTCTCGTGTAGAGCAAGCAGGCTACTGCTCTCATCAATTACCTACCAAGGGAGACCTATAATTGTGTATGGCCCCGGTTGAGATCGATTAGTTTTACACATAGACCTCAGAATTTGTGAAAATTTTTTGAGATTTCCTATTGCAGTCCACGGGTGTTGGCGTACTATACATTGCGACGACGATAAATATGCTTGGCATAATGTGACGAAGCACCTTATGTTCGCTTCATGCTAGTTTTCGTCTCGCCTCTTATGTGTAAATCTGTTGCTCATATACAGAAAACAGTGAATTTTGCCAAAATAATTGACAGGTATCGAAAATATGATTTGGTTCAATTTATTTGTATGAGTTTGAGGGTCTTTTTCGAAATAAATCAAAACTGCAGGAATGAGTTCATTTTAGACGGTTAAAATTTAAGAAGCGATTGTAGAATAACTAGGATAAAATCTGGGTACAACCATCTGGCAAAACCCGTAGGCTAAGAATAAGTAAGTATGAATGAAGTATCTTGAATAGAGTCTTTGAAAGTTATGAATTTGGTTTCAGCGAGATAACTTATGATCCTTTAATGTTAACTGCTTCATTTAGTGGAAATTTTTAACAAAGTTTTTTTTTTATAATTTACTTTAATTTTTTAATTTTTAGACAAAAATATGCATTATTGGATCTGTTTTACACGAGCTTGGATCATGGACTGATCGGTTTAAGTTCCATTAACTCGTGGAGTGTTCTCTTCCCCGGCGAATTGATTTTGGTTCTCTTCCATTTACTTCCTTTACATTAAAGATAAATGGAGCCAGTAACTGTAGGATTTCTTGAAAATTGATTGAATGTTTGACATATATTGATCTGTGGGTGGGTTTTCCATTTGCCGCTTCGCATTGACATTGTTAACTTCCATCTGTGGGAGAGTTTGGAAGGGACAAATAAATAAACAACACAACAATCGTTTTCAAGCTTTTTGCTTACTATTATTAAGTTAATCACAAAAGCCTAAAGCTTAAAGCTTAAATCACAAATATCAAGGCTGGATGCAGATACCTTTGGCACAGGTTTTCCTTTTTTACATAAGGCTGATTGAACCAATGTTTGATGCAGAACATTGTTTGAAAAGAGTACTAGTATATTGGTCAAGGGACTAAGACAGGATTCCGATTTAAAATGCAGTTTTTATAAAGCCAAATGCGTTACAATGAAAACGGACTCTAACAATAGACACATACTCTTCTCTGTTATAATTCAATTGAAGTATATATTTTTATCGAATAAATTCTTTCATTTGAATGATTCCCATGAAGGAATATCAAAATCAAGATATCATAGCAAATAGCACCATGCAATGCCCTCAAGCTGAAAAGAAATAAATAAAATACACACAAACATCCTTTTCATTCAACAGGAAGCATAAGCATACAAAGAAGCATCGTCCACATAGGATGGGAAGACTTGAGAAGTTCACTGTACACTTTCAATCCATGTATCGAAAGAATGCAAATACGCAGAATAAATATCAGAAGGATTCGTCTTTGGATGAGAAGGTCTATTGAGGTAATCCAGTGAACTAGCAAATTGATGCAAATTGAGCTTCTCACAATGAGCCATAAGTGGCTTTGAATAAGAAGTGGCCAAGGAGAAGAGCCAACACTACACTACTCTCGATATCAACTTACATTGCTTCACAGTCAGGAAGCAAATTGTTATAGTCAAGTCTCATACCAGCCAGTATAACCATCCTCGCCATCCTCGCCATCCCCACCTAAGTCGCACTCATTGAATTTGTTTCTTTTGTATTCGATAGATATGATGTTATACTACAGAATGTTGTTGCCTACAGCCAAGCATCGTGAGGATGCTTCGAATACGCGAGATCTGCCTTTTACTTTATTGGCAATAAATGAGACGGCGAAGAAACAAGCCTCGGTAGTTATCGAAGGATCATAAGTTTGTGCGATGTGAAGAAGCAAAATGAAAACAAATAAATAAATCAGGGTGTTAATTATGTTGGAATCCATTCGAATTATAGTATTTCCATGTTTTCCGTTTGCTATGAGAGCCTTGTGCGGATTTGTTTGCGGCTAATGAACAATCTCTTAGTGAATATTCTTCTCAAGGAGTTTGCAATGGTCTCTATATCACATTCATATATTACACATGCGAGGATTAGCGTGCTGGCTATAGGAAAAACGTGGTGGAAATAACATTGCGGTTAATTTATTATTAGCATAACTTTGTGGTAAACATATCGGACTATCCAGAATCCTTGAGCAAATTGTACACCATTGAAAAGTTTGAAAATCCTGCTCCTATTTTACAAGCTCATCTATTGACTGGCCATCTCATATTGACTAGACAGCACCAAATTTCGCTTAATCCCTGTAGGCCTAGTCTGAGAATTTTTCTTTCTTGCCACTTCCTTTCGTCCTTCCGTGGCAACAAGAGTTTAGCAAAAGATAAGGGAGTGGAATGGATTGATAAAATGCTTAGTTGAACGTTTATTTGTTGGCAAATCTCCTTTGCAATGGCCTCCGATTCGAAGAATAAACACTAAACAGCAACAATAAATATAGCAGATCGGATGAGCTGCATAACAACAGACTAATCTGCGTAAACAGCAACACGATAAATTTTAATGACGCTAATAATGAGATGATTATAGTCGTTGTGTAGTTTCCTTAATTGTTAATGGCAAAAGATCTTAAAGAGCGTTCTTTATTTATGAGTATTTGGAATAGAGAAGAATGTTAGGAAAGACCACGACAGAGAGAGGAAGCCAGACAAATTAAGAGGGAGAAAGCGTTAAGAATTATGTTGAAAACGATGCTTAAGCTGCGTTTCAAGTGATTTATCCTATACGTTCCGGGAGAAAATTCTAAATGTAAATAATGTTTATCTCTAAAGTTTCTGCGTTGAATATTCAACTCACACAATACAAGTACATCAGATCAGCGCAAAGACGCTCTTCTGAATAGATATTGACCTGGAGCAGTAGGCTATACCATACAAAGATGGCGCTGGTATCACATTTGTCACAAAATTTGACAAATATTGTGACCTTGTTCCGAAATAACATTTTAAGCCATGAAGGATCGCAAGCCTTTATGCCTTCGTAATAATTTTTTCTTTCTCAAAAAGCCATCGCAAAACCACACCCTTAAAAGGTAGTAGTTTTTTGCCTATACCCCACTGTAGCTACATATAGCACTAACACTCTCGGATAACATCGCTCAGAGAGAGATAGAAAACCCGATACCAGAGTTGTAGTTGTTTACTACAACTCTACAACGCTTTGAGAGGTTTACTTTAAGGAAAATAAGACGAAATTCTTCACCCTGATAAAACTTCATCCATTCTCTTCGAATACCGTTAAATCGAGTTTTTTCGAATTGTTGGTTGGGGATGTACTGACGCATAGCCTTGTTATTTGGCTGTGGCTATCAAAAATTTAATCTTACCTTTAAAAATCAAAAGTACGCCAAGCTCTAGTTTCTGATATGATATTATAAGTGTTTGCCCCTGTTTTAGGATTTTTTCGAGAAGAATCTGTTACAGTATCTTTAGTAGTATGGAAATATTGTAATTCCCGTGCACCGAACGCCTAGATTCGCTGTATCCTGAACTTTATTTACAGTTTGGGAAAGCACATGTCTAGAAGATTTTGATAGTACAAGTTTATAAATTTTCCAAATTTTAAAATGTCATAATATCTCATAATACCTCATAATAGCAAAACATTTGTGAATGATCGGAAAATTTTCGGGTACTCTTACTCTTGGTAATATTCCAATGAAATGCTTATTGGTTTAGCTCCAATGTATGTAGTTTGTCATAAAGCTTTCCATGTCAGGATTTGTAGCACCTTTTCGAATTATGTTTGAAATTTTCTAGAGTCTATTCTCAGTATTTATTTGCCAGTTATCTTACCATCCCACATTCAAAGAAATGGGCGGTACCTTCCGAGAAGCATTTTCCGTTTACCATTAAGAACTTCGAAACATTTTGTAGCTTTCTTTTGACGCGAGCTTCTAAAACAGAAATTTCCATGTTTGTGCAGAAATTGCCTTCTTCACTGTCATTTATTACCTCGTGATGGCATAATATACTTTTATCTGGTTCGCAGGTGGTCTAGGCTTTACTCATTTGTTTGACAGAAGACAGTTTTTTCTACACAAAGCATGACTACTAAACAGTGTTTAGACTCTGGTGAGGCATCACGAAGAGAGAGAAAGGAATATCTCAAAGAGCAAATGAAACTTGTCTTGCAAGAAAGAGAGCTTGTAAATCAAACGACGTAAACGATTGGAGGGATTGCGAGGCTAACTTTGTGAGCATCATCCATAAGTGAATTGTTTGTCCAGTGATTGTATGTGAAAACAGACTTTGTAAGATAGAAGATGCACATCTCAGAGCTTCTTTGGCTTGATGTCTTAATTCCTTTCAACCAGGATTCTTTGCAGTTACCGAATTCGTCGTTAAAACTGATCGGGTTCGGTTGATCAAACTGATCACGGTTGACAATTTGTTAGTGATGTTAACGCTGGTTAGTAGTTACACTACGGTTATAAATTGTGTGTTAAGGAAAATCAGTCTATACAAATGAAGTAAAAGACATAGTTAGGATCAAGGCTCCACTTTGACTCCAAGCCGGCTTAACCTTCGCTAGCTGTAATGCATAAGTGGGGTAGATTCGGTAAAAAGAGCAGCACGTGACATATTGAGATTTCTCAGATGCGTTTATTCGTAAGTTAACAGATATAAAACTTTTATCAATGTGGGCGGTAAGGATCCCAATACTCCAATATACTTTAGTTAACTCAAAATTACTTTGCAAGACATCTCTTAGCGGAAGGCGCAATTAGTACCATGCATCTGGAGACGACATGTCCTTCTTTGCTGTCAAAGGGTCTTTTAGTGGAAGAATCGAAATTCTCACCGAACCATTTGTATTTATTCTGACGTTGATGTTCATCTTTAAATATGACTCTCGCATGCCAGTTAAATGTTTCCAAAGCTGGCATTTGATATCGATTCCAACGGAAGCCGCTCCGTTGAGGTCACTTAGCTCCTTAGTATGTTGTTCTTTGCTCAATAAAATAATTCTTGCTCCTTCAGCTCTCACAGGCTTCAAATCAAGCGGTAGTGACAAACTTCACGGTCCAGGTTTCGAAGTGAGCTGTCGCACCATAGATCGTTAGCGATAATTCTCAGATTTAATTATTTTTTCCGAACAATATTAACCAGAAACATCCTGAAACCACTGAAAGTTACACAGTGATTGATTCATGGGGAACGCCAAAAATTAGTGGAGCTAACAGTTGCTACCCAGAATGTTTTCAGTTTTACGCTGTTCAATATGTTTCTGAATACAACATAAAATTTCTACCCCTTCTACCGACAATATAGAAACTTCACGCAACTATTAAAATGTCTGAATTCTGAGTATATATCCTGATTTTATGATTCTGCAGACGGAAGACTCGCAACTCGAAAAAGCATTTGAAGTAATGATAGAAAAGTAATGAAAACGCTTTAGCGATTTTCCAAACTTTTTTGGGAACCCTTTTTACAATTTTTTACAACGAAATTCCAATCATAAAATGCTTCAACACAGTCCAATCGACCACATGCCAACTTGTGAGCGGGGAGTCCTTTAATTTAGCACGCATAGCATATGCTCTTTGCGAATGTGTCGATTAGTAAAGTTAGCGCCTTTTTGTAAATGTCCGTTTGTTTTATGACTTGCGAGCATTTTGCAGTTGAACCTCTAAAGGAAATAAAGTCAAATGTGGGTATAAAACTCCTGGGAAGTGTTGGTCGCTTGTTTAGTTTGTGCTAGGAAAAGTGTCTCTTCCTTTCCAGCCGTTGATATACTACAGTTGAAAGTACTTTCAATTGCGATTCAGAAGCTTTCAGTCTCCTTTCAATTGCTATTTCACGACCATTTGAAGTTTTCCAAAAAGAGCATTTTTCATTGTAACAAATGACAAAGTGAAAGCATGCATGTTTTTCCAACAGACTGTCCCCTCATTTCCAAGTCAATTCGGAAAAGTTCATAAAATAAGTGTCGAGTTGATTACGGATGAAATCGTATTTCAGTGGATATCAACGTCGAATTCTATTGGCTTTGACTTTGCGATTTCAGTACAGTTTCCATTTCGATTTATGTATTTTCCCAAAAATTTCAACCCCCCGTAACGATTGCAGGACGTGATTCAAGTCAAACTTGTGGTCTTCAAATGAGAGTGGCAAGCAAGCAGAGACCTTTGCCGGAAGGGCCGAATCGGGTAGATTCAGCATTCAAATCGGTTGTGAAGACCATTGTGCAATCCTTTTCTGCTATTTCGATTTTCACTTCCGTTACACTTTTTTTTTCATGCAAACTTCAAACGATATTTTCGAACGTTCCCCTTCAGAAAAATTTTATGAGATGCAGCAATAGCAGCCCAACAATCAACCTATTGGCCACCGAAATGACCGGGACAGAACATGGCAGGCTTGCAAGTTGGCTGAATATTCTACCTAGTACTCGTCCTTCCTATTTTTTCTTGCATTATTTTGTCTCAAGCCTTGCTGCCAGCTTGCCTTTCAAAATGTATGGACATATTGACGATTGTTGTATTGGTTGGGTTGATTTCGATTGTCCAACACAATAGTAAAGTAAAGGCAACAGAAAAGTTGAAAACGCATTTGAAATACAGAACAGGAAAAAGGAGCGACGTGACCAGAATTTAGTGGAGTCCCGAGTAGTTGATGGGAATCGGTTATATCGTTCAAACTTTCCAATGCGCCCTATTCTTGTTTTGTAAATTTGTAAAAAGGCTATTGGCTGTGGTTCAAACTATTGGACAGGTCCTGGTGAAGCATCTACCATTTTGTAGATACAATGTACAATGTTGCACATTGTGCATAAATTATATCCTTTTTTGACGGTTTTTTATTCGTCGATTTGTGGAGAAATCGTTCCTTAAATGTATTCCGTTTAGAACGATAAGCTTGAAATAATTTGTATTTTGCGGGGATTTGTTGAAATTTGAGTAATTTTTTGGTAGTGTAGGGTGGGAGAGGGGTACGATTTGTTGTAAAAACTACATCTAATTGGAAACTGAAACGGCTTGCACAAGTAGTTCAAGAAATAACCACATTTTCACACTTTTCGAGGAAATGACAATGAACGCATTGGAATTAATGGAAACCCTTATTAGTCAAAGCTGTATTTTAAACTAGGAACTTGTCATTCAATCACGTCAAATATTCAAGTGTTAAAATTAACACATAATGGTGACACATTTACTTTTTGATGTAGGTCGTCGGTCTACTATAGCAAATAAAAGAATAGATGGCACGGGTTTGGCTAAATGCATTTTTTGCGGGAACACTGACCACAGACTTGATAAGCAAAAACACATTTCTGAAAAAGTTCTTCAAAGGAGCGCTGCAATGACTTGTTTCCTAAATATGAACATACATTGAAGCCCGAACGCCTAAGACCGCCCAAAACAACGCCTCAAAACAAAGCAGATAGCGAAGGATACGAAAGCTCTTTTATATTATAGCGATATAGGGTTTTAGGGGTATTGCTGCCTTACGAACAAAATCGAAGTAAAAAGGCACCATCATGATACCCTCATGAATCAGGTATTTGCCTCAATAGGGTTCCAAACAAAACACATCTGAGAGTTCAGAGTTGTGGGCGAAAAGATAGGTTTGGCTGTCCAGATGTAACAGGGGTAATGGAATTCCTTATCCTTTCAGGCGTAGACCAACTCTTTGGAGGACACTCAAGACAGCGTCCTCCAAAGAGTTCAAAACAGCGTCCTCCAAAGAGTTCAAAACAGCGTCCTCCAAAGAGTTGGGTCATGTTCGTGTCGACGGGACTTTAATGCTAAGCCTCACAAATGGGACATTAAAACAAAGGGTTTATTCCCGATTTTCAGGCCTACTGTGGCACACCAATTGTGGCACCAGTATCAAGTTTAGGTGTAAGTGGTGTTTAGGTGTAAGTTGTATCGCGTCACTACGAAGATCCACCGGTTGATAGAAAAATGTATACCGATGCCTGGGTATCTTCGTAAAAATTGGCATGCGCCTTGAAAAATAAGGCGAAACTTTCGGTAGAAGCTGTTCGTTTAAGCCGTTTACCAGAGTGCCAGTTCACAAAATCTTCGTTCAAAACTTGAAGGCTAAGCAGCAGACAAGTGTGCCACAGCCTTTCTAGCTGACAGCATTACATGCTCGTTTTGACAACATCGCCTACTATTCAATATACGTCATAAAACTAAGATGCAAATATTGTAAGAATTAAAATTCATATTCTAGGATTGAATGTTTCAAATGTGACGTAAATTTGCATATTGTAAGCTAAATTTTTTTTTAGTGATTCATGCAAATTAAAATAATTGAGATTAGTGCACGATAAAATTTGTTTTTAAATGACTTTTCGAGCCGAAATTTAGACCCCGATTTTATTTTATCCTTACTTCCCAATGATGCCATAAAAGTCACGTCCTTTTGCGAAATTTTGCGATTTGTTAATTATAATTATGTGATCCTAAGCTTTTATAATCTTGAATAATTCTTATTAAATCCCCCTCAATTTTCACGAAGAATTTGGAAGTATTGGAAAGGAAAGAGGTAAGGAACGTTTAATTTTTAGAGAGAAAAAACTTGACCGCAGTACAATTGCAGTTTTAGTCGTTTAAATTTCAGGGAATTTTGAAATCAGTCTTTAAATTATATTATTAAAAGTATCTTCGTCTTTTACTTCTTGTTAGCACTGCCCTTCTCTCGCCCCTCTTGGGTCTTCGCTTCCTGCAACAAGCGCCAACTTTCTCGGTCCATTGACCGCGTCCTCCAGTTTTGAAATCTCTGCAGCGATGAACTGTCTTAGTCAGAAGAGTCATACTAGTGTTTGTTCACCTTCAGTTTTCCCAACGAATACCTTTTTTGGGCATCTGTTGTTACAGGTACCTTTTTGGGTATCCGTTGTTTGTCTATACGATTTGTAAGGCCCATTACAGCTTGCGCAGTCTTACAATCGTTGAGACATCCGGCACGTTAAAAATTTCATACATCTTATGTTTCTATCGAATTCGCCTTTGGCTCCGTCTAGCTTTGCTCCAATTTTTTGTTTCAGGACCCATTGCTCAAAGCCGTTCAAAATATTTGCCGATGCTTGGGTTAGCGTCCATGTTTCACACCTATAGAATAGCACAGAACTAAACTAAAAGTTTAATAATAAATTTTAAGTTTCTCCGTTCTCAGTTGAAATTTATTTATTGGTTCAGCAAAAATGACAAATAATTATAAATCAGATTATATGTACTACAGAATCCAAGTTTGACAAATTCACAAATATTTAGAAGGCAGCAGAATTTATTCCTTCGTAGCAAGAGTTCCTTGTTATCAAATACACTTGGACTTTGCAGAAGCTTATTTTTGACTGCTTAAGCGTCGTCTACTGAAAAGTTCAGTCTTTTGCAATATCCTGAATTACCTTGAATCCATCCTGAAATGTAACATATTTGCGCTCATCTTTTTACCTACTTTTTTCATACCAAAGTTACTACTTGCTCGTATGACATCTTTACTTTGACTGTATAAAGATACAAAATCGAGTATGGACAAAATTTTCTTTCATACTTTGTAGGTAACTTGATTTTCCTCTTAACGTACTTTGAAACGAACTTCATCTCACTTATTTTTTAACCCCGTGTAAACTCGCATTCTTGCCAGCTTTCCATCTTTACTTTGTTTTTCACATAATGCAAAAGGTGAAGCTAGAATGTCACAAAGAGAATTATAATTCTTGTAAGCTACTCAATTTGCGTTTACACAGGTGACAGGTTATGTTTCAAAAAAGCACTTCCGATGCCGTGATGTTCATCATTACTTTGTCATACGATCTGTAGTAAGGGATGGAAGGACTTGTGCTTTGCATTTCTCGTTAACGTCGGAATATTGTATTTCTATTGGGGTTGTTGGCTTATTGTGATATTGTCCGTCAGACAAGGAGCTCTATGATTTGCAGATTACATTACCTGAATTGAAGGACATGCTGGATGCATCGGAAAGCTGTTTAAGTGCTCAGAATCGTATTATTATTAATTTAAGCCGACAACGTTTGATAAGATCCAAATGTGGAGATTTCAGGTTGTTACTATTGTTTATCTTCTGCCTCTCTTCGGGATTGCAACACTAGGAGAAGGACGACCTTGCCGTATTGAATTTCTGGACATTTATTTTTATTATAATGCTGAGCAGATGGCATACGAGCAAACTTTTAAACAGGAATTTTGAAAATGTTCGCCGCTCCAGCGAAACATTTGGACTCACCATATTGTAAATGTGCCTTAACTAAAAACTGTCCACAGCATTTATTTCTTAACGAACGAACGAACGAAGAATAACAACAACGAAAAAAGGATTCCCGAGGAGATTTTTGGTTTTATTGTAACTTACGGACGCGGATATGCCAGCACATTGCAAATGTGAAAATAAATTTATTGCTTCCGCACCGAAACTGCCATGGCAGTTCTCAAATAACAATTAGAGTAGAAAATAACCCTTGAACTATAGCAGCGAGTAATGTCTGCCTATGTCCTGCTCTCTCCCCCGCTACCACGCTGTCCTGATTCGTACTAATGTGCAAACGAGTGTGCATTGTATTATTCCCGGGAGTATTTGAACTCCAAAAACTGACGCGACTCAGCGAACCAACTCGAGCACCTATTGTATAGGTACCCACTATTTGTTGTATACCACATAGAACACCATACAACGAAAGGATATGTGAAATATCTGGCCATTATGAGCCGGAGCGGGACGAGAATGGATATGGCAATGCTTCGGGAATTTCTGAAAACTGCAGCACTGGGTCACATATGCATTTAACGATAATAGTTTTCTGCGTAATTTGTTTATACGTTAATGCCTCTTCTCGACGGTTTTGTCGTTGCCTATGCTCACATATTCCCAACTATTGTAGTACCTGCAATCTGTAAAATGGTATCCGTGTTTCTATTATGCTCCAGATTGTTTTCCCTGCCATCGCTTTCAACGGTACAAGCATATTAAACCATCAGGACCTACCAAAAAGTTGATTTTATTGCTGGAATGCCAAATGCATTTCGCAGTGTTCCTTACCTATTGCTTTTAATTGTTATCATTATTTCTTGCACGTTCTTAAGATCTTAATCTTAGACATCGCACACATATATCCTGTAGCCACATGTGAGAGATTAGTTTTGAGCTGCAAGTGTTGCAATTGTGGAGTGCTGCATTCGGCCAAAAAATAGATAAATAAAAATTGGGAAGTTTTCAGGCGTATCCGTTGTGCTCCAAATGAAAGATAAGACCAAATACATAGCATGAGATATATTTCTTTTGAAACTTTGCTTCAGCCATAAAAATGGCCATCTACCTTGAGATTAAAATACATAAAGCACTTCTTGCTCGAAACTATTTTACGGTCATTGCGAATAATTCCCTGTTCAAGCTGCAGCAAGGAGTTGTTGTACGCTACATTAGTAATATCTTCAAATACTCAAATTAAATATTAGACGTTACTCTTTGTAGCTTTCTTTCATCAAGAAGGACGTCTGAAAAGATTAATTCTTGTGAAAAAGCGGAATAGGTTCCATTCCAGCATAGCTGCTGCCTGCCTCCTTCAGTTGAAGTTGAATGCAGGTAAGGACGGCAGGTAAGGAAAAGCCACGTCGGAATACTAACCGAATTGCTGTCTGTCGTCTGGAGTCTTGTATATATATTATAGTTTTTTTCCTAGAATGCTTCTTGGTTAGCTATTCGTTTTCATTGGCTCCCGTAAAAATTCGATAGGATGCAAAAGGGAAAGGAAGTCTCTACACAAGAATGGAATTGAAAAATAGATGCCCTCAACTCATCAGTTTCACGAACTTTATTGTGTCAAGTTGATTTATGGGAGTCTGTTGTTGTACACGATTGAATTGAAGTTGCACGAAATTTTTTACAGGTTTTTTAAGGATCGTTAAGCTGACTTTCCATTTGCATTTGAATTTGGCGACTTTCAATTCGGTGTTAATCAGGTTCGCTGTGGGCTAGCAGAATTTAAAATAGGATTTGAATGAGATCATTTTTAGCAAATATTCAAAAATATTGTTAATTTTTAGCTCCCAGATTTTATATTGTCAATTTTCAGCTCCTAAAGTCTGGACAAAAAAGATAAATGAGAAGTCAGCCTATTCTGAAACTTAGCTTCCAAAGCGAAACTCGTTTGATCAGATCAGTTGCGTCACCTAGTCCTCCTGACAAGGTACTGACACATCATTTACTGACATGTATTTTTGCTTGGGTACCCTAATGGTCTTTTGTGGTATTTGAATTTCATTTGTTGTCAGTAAGTTGTTTAATTCTTGCAATGTCAAGCGTTATTGTAATTCATTCTCTGATAAGCGTAAGAATAATGCCGAAGCCCATGACTGGATTGTAGTGAATGACCTCGGCAACGCACTGGGTGTAAGATATCGAAAACGAGAGACGCTCAAATTGACAAAGATCTCGACGACGACTCCTTTGATTCTACTGTGTTTATGCCTATTTTATCCCCTGCTCGTTATCAATAACATTTTATTGAACCTGACGAAAAAACATAAAGGAAATTTTTCATACCATATAGTGAAAAAAGGAAAACTTCCTTTAGCGTAGTTTTAGCTTCGTTTAAAGTTGTCATCATGGAAGAACCCGAAATTTTGGGATTCGGTTATCGACGACACTGGGAGGAAACGACTACACTTATGCAAATATTTCAATTCGTTGCAGCCAATATTCAAATGTCAAATTTTCTATGATCAACAAATGTCGTATAATGGACAAGATGTTATGAACACAAGCTAGTCTGACAACTGAGTAGGCTGACGGAATCTGAAGTGAATCTAGGCTGACAACAAATTCACAAAAACTGACAAACGGCTGCCAAAACAAGAAACTTAGTTCAAATTTTGTTGTAGGTACGTTTCTTTAGCAAGTTGACAGATCTGGTTTTCAATGAAGAAGAACGTTTTTTGTGTGTTGCATGAATGGAGCATCTGAGCCACGTTGGCGTTTAGGGCAACATTTTGCAATCAAATAACTTGGCGAATACGTAGGTCTGACGTTTAAAAATTGAAACAGGTGTATGAAGGACATGACATGTCAAGAGCATACATTCATACTTGTCTTTACTGGTGAGCTTTAATTGTGGTTCATTGGTCTTGTCCAAATAAGACTTGAAGTATTCCAGCACGTTTGATAGCTGGAGAAGATAGAAGCTAGTACCCTGATTTTAAATCAGCATTCTGAATGACCAGTTGGGTAGGAGCTTGACTTATTGCTGGACTAATCAAATCCTTGCGGTGGTGATTTGGTTCCTATAGGATAGAGTTGAACCCAGGAGTTGGGTTCTTGTATCGGGCGAAATTTAGTTTGATAAATTTACCTATGCAAACAAAAGTCAGTAGAATAGCATGAGCAGTATATCTGGTTAGCTGTAAGCCTTCTGGCAGTTCAAGTCTTGACCGTTCATTGAAAGGTATCTCCAATGTCTGCACGGCGGCAAAAGCAACTCTGGGCACACCTGATCTGGTTGGCATGTCTCGCCGACTTTGCCTTATTCGGGTCAGACTTTATTTGTATAGGTAATTCGCATCAGTTTTGCTGGTTGGAATAAAATATATAAGGATTCAAGAATATCATTTCAATTAATGGAGTTCAATCTTTGATGTGTAATGTTATCAGGAAGGCTACCAGCTACTGGTGCCAAATGCATTCTTATGCAGTTTGGACCATGGTCAATACCTTCCTTGTCGCATGGGTAGTTGAATACTTTGCCCTGGAAACGGATTGTCAAAGATAACGTCACCGAATGGACCTGCACCTTACCGTCATGAGTTTGAAGATAAGTTGAGATAGAGTCAGCCAAATTTGGTTACTCCGTAAATAGCGAATCTTTTTTAATGTAATTGCTCTTTGGATGCATAAAACAGACTTTTCTGTGCCTCGTTATATGCAGTTATATAGATATCACGAGAAATTCGATTATTTAAGTTAGATCATAGAAGAATTTGTCTCCATGGTCCATGGCGCGACAGCTCGAAATCCAAACATATTGACTACGCAAGTTATAAAGTCTGTTGTTGTTCTCAGCTGTTGGTATTTCGAGGATATTGCTGGATTTTGTTATTGTTTTAATGTATGGATTATATCTCAACAGTTTTTCATTATAATTTTCGATTATGATAATTTGGATTAGGATTGTGATATTTTGGTGGTGATCCTACTTAACCTTTAAAACCACAGAGAGATACGTCTTAGATCGTGGTAAAATATTAACAGTCTATATATAGTATACTCTCCCTAATGGAGCCGATTATGCATTTGAAGAGGTTTCAAATTTTCAAGGCAGTAGTTTTGTATGTCATCGCAGTAGGTGCGAAAAATTGAAACCAACCAGAAAATAATATTGAAAGTAGAGTCTTCCTAAGCCCGTTTGTACGAAAGTTGATTCCAGGCTCAATAATCAATTTAGAGCAGCAGTTAGGAATTAGGAGATATATAGTAATGGATCGTGAATTTTGGGAAGCATAATATTTCAAAATTATGAATAATTTTCATTGCCTGTCTTTTGTGTCCTAGTTATTATTTGGTATATATATATGTATCTCCTGGATATCGTCTAATTCGAGGTACTATAGCTCTTCTCGCGTCTTGGTCGTCTCTATAGGGATTATTTTATTTATTTAATCGAGCCGGCTAATCCTTCCTAGACTTTCCAGTTGTGCTAATCGCGCAGCCTAATCTGAGATTACTTTTCTGGGCGTTCTAGACATTCCGCTAGCACTTTTCCGGTTTTGTTCCAGAAAGTTTTTGGAAGGCAATAAAAAGGAGCAACTGCAGAGTATGGATTGTGAAGTAATGTTTGTACTATGATTATAATTCGTGTTGCATAAAATTAAAGCCTCATGCGAAAAGAACATTAATTTTGGGATGTGAATCACGTTTTAGGCACAGGAAGTATTACACAAACTTGGAGATTGAAGGGTGGCGCTGCCATAAACTTTGCTTGCAAGGAAAAAATAAACAAACAAATATTTTTCCTTGTTATGTTCCATTATTCTTTTTCGAGCTCCATTCGCTCGGGGCAAATCGTTAAAATTTATAGTAAACATGACTATCCAATGATCATCATTACCAACGTAACACTGTAAGAAAATTTATTGCACTACTATATTTCCCTATGGGTATTTTCTGCGAAAAGTGCTTTTCCCAATTCGTTGGCACATAGACATATCCTGATCAATTGTGTAATATACTTCACCTCGCGAGCATCAACGCCTCTAAAACTTCGCCTACTGTGCTCCACCACATGATTTAATTGTTTAATTATGTGATTTGCGTTCAATTTAATTGCACATTAATTGGCAGCAATAAATTTTTCTGTAAAGCAATAAAATGTTTGCTCTTATCGACAGCAATTTTCCCAAACAATTTCCCATCAACCGCAGTGGGAATGAAAAGCGGCGTATATGCAGGATTTTGGTTTGATTCTTATTCCTTCAGAATTTAGTGCTGAACACGCCATTTGAATAAAATATTTTGAATTTCCTGAACCAAGTCCGCCACATATGCTTTGTTAGTTGCCGTTGCAATAGAATTACATGTTTAGAAAATGTGAAAATAATCAAACAAACCGAAGAAACTTCTGCTTTGCATTGATTTAAAGCCATTCAGTCGCTGGAAATTTATGTATGTCGTATGGACCCAGTGTAACGATATGTGGAAGTTTCAAAGAATAAAGCAGCAATCAAACTGCTCTTAAAACCTCTTGTTTTGCCGATAATGATTAAATTCATATGTGTTGCAGGATAAAACTGACAAACATTCATTTTGTAATGTGAACGGCCAATTTGATTGTTTAGAGCTTTATTAGGTTATGAATGATTGTGATGCGGTTGCAACCGCATATTTACGGTCGTCCCTTTGATGGTTTTTATCGCTATAGATAACATTTTCGCGTAGGCCCAAATATTTCGCGAAAAACTCAAAACAATTTCCACAATTTGTTTCTTTTCGATCCAGGCAATGCGAGAGTATTCGTGAAATTCATTCAGAATGTAGTCGAAATATTTCAGTAGATTTTTTTCGTGTTATAAAATACTTCCATTAAACTCTTGTTATCACTATGATGATCTCGAAATAAAATGCACAATTAAACTTCAAAGTGATGATGAATTCGAAACTTGTTTCGGATGCATTTTTCATCAGTACCATCATCATCTTTGCAGTTTTGTAGCTCCATACTCTCCCATCCTCCCAACAAAAGCTTACAATTATTTTTCGTGCTTTTTAGGGAAGGGGGAGGTAGGCGGGTTAAAACAGACAAGTATTTTCTCTCTTCCCATCTCAGCGCTTATTTTCCGGCATTCGAAAATAAATAATGTACGATAATTTGTAGCGCTGCAAGTGCAATTACTTTGAATCTTCTTGATTATGGCTAACGAATCGAAATATGATTGTGCTCACTCAAAATTATGTAAATGTAACCAATTTGAAGTACTAGAGGCTTGCACTTAGCCAGGAGCTGGATGCATACCATGTCGAAACTATCCAACCAGAACCATCGCAGGATGCTGTGGAGGAATGAAGGCAAATCGAATGCAATGGGAACAATTGTGAACAATAAAATCATGAATTTGGGACTTAGTACGTTGTCTTTATTTGTGAGTTGCCGCTTGTGTTCTTCTCTGCAAAACAGGATCAGGAGAATGTGTTGTCCAAGGAGGTAACGCGCTTGTAGGGTCACATATACGATCACGATATCCTGAACAAATAGAAAAAAAGATCTAGTTTAGATATTCCCGAAAGACCAGAAATTTTCGAGTTCGAAAAGGATCAAAAAGAATCAGGAAGCCATAGAAAATTCGTGATAAACTCCAACATAGTTTTTTCCGTGTTTGACCAAACTCCGGTAAATCTAAAAGGAATCAGAAAAACCCGAAAAGAGCTATTCGCAATAAAAAAGAGCTATTCCAATATGATTTTCTTTGTCCTTGTCTTCACTTTCAAGTCTTCATTTTTAAAATGTGCATGCTCCAGTTACCTTTAAACCAGCTGAAGGTGGTAATCGACGCGTTTCCTCAAAGCAATGAAAGTATGAGCTGCCGAGGATTGAAGACGGATGACTCTAATCTTCACAACGAACCATATAAGGTTGTAACTTGGCAGCGAAAGCAAAAACGTAGTACAAAGCCTAAGTAAAAAATGACGATTATTTTCTTCTGTGCACAACTATTCTTTGAATTTAATGTCCTTTAGTCGTCCTTTAGGTTATAGAAGGTACAGCTATATGGAGAGCTCTCTTTTTCTTTTTCCCTTTTTTAGTGGTTTTACTTCACTTTACCTATAGTTTTAATTTTGATTTTATTTTTCAGTCTAACTTCAGTTTTTAAGGGTTTTTGAAGGATTTTGTACTAATGTTGGCATTTTTTGAATATTGAATCCAATTTATTTGACTACTGATAAAAGCTTATTAAATTTTCATACTGAATTCGAGTCCATTAATCTCAACTTTGGTAAAATCAAAGCGTGATAGCAAAGCAGTGACAGCACTCCTGGGCAGCTTCAGGCACAAAGAGATAGGACACGCAGTACAACATTTTTATTTATATTTGGTCACCAAAAAGCTTTTCTTACCTTAATCTTTCACCTTAAAGCCCAAATTCATTTCAAAAGGGATCACAACCTCTCAAAGGGCCGAATATTTCAGCTGTATAATTGTGAGAAGTTCCATGGCTCCTCCATATTAGTTGAAGCTATCACTCTATGGAACAATTACCATTCACAAGGCCAGAACGCATAGTTCTGCATAGTTGTTTTTAATAACTTTTTTCTCAGCTCCTTAAGATATCATGCTAAACCTTCCTTATGATACTCTTCCTTGTTGAAAATGGAAAAAAAGTTCTACCCATGTATTTACAAATATATAGCGAGCCCTGAAGTCCTCGAAACATGTCTCATCGGTTAGCTGACGGGCATGCTCAGGATTTGAAAGCTGAAGGCGGGAAATTCAAATGAAATCTTGGAGGAAAACTTTTTACGAAAAATTCTGCCCCCTTCAGTAAAAAAAAGGATAAACGAGAAACCGATGAAGTTTCAAAAATTTTTAAAAATGGACTTGTTTCGGATTTTTTCGGACGACCAATTTGTTTTGTGTTCATTAATTTTTGGCCCCACTTTTGGTTGACTTACACAGAAAATCCCTTTCATTAATAGTACGCACTCACCTTTCTCACGATCCGTTCAGGAAATTTTGACATATGTTAATGAATTTGTACACTGTAGGCCAGTTCATAGGCCAGCATCCGTACCAGCCCCGGGTAATAGTAGCATATGCAAAGAGCTAAGCGAATACCGACTTGATTCTCCATTCTGCGGTCCTAAAGGAACCAAGGAGTTTCTGTAGTCCTGTGGTTGCCAAGTGTTCCAGTCTTAGCAGTACAAGTTAAGTCAAGTTAGCATACCTCAGTCAAATGAGACGTTTTTTTTTTGACCAAACTTCGATAATTGAGGAGGAAGTGTTCCTTTCGTCCTGGCCGCCGTAAGCTTGGTAGGTGCCATTCATTAAGATTCAGATGCGTTTAGGATGATCACATAGAAGATTGTGGCTTATTTGTATTGCAATCAATCCTAAGGACCAATTGAGTCCTAAGAAAAAGGCCTATTTGGCTATTTGGCTCGTATAGCACACAAAAAAATCTGCAAAAATTAGGTCATCAGAGCTAGCGCTGTTTGAAGAGCTCCGTAATTCAACTAATAGGAGTTTACTTCAGCTACCGTTATGTATTATTTCAATCCATTTGATACATCCTGTTGATTATCTGATTCACAAAACAACAATGAAGCAATGAACAGCGTGACTTTTCAAGGATGA
Source organism: Stratiomys singularior (assembly GCA_954870665.1). Lineage (NCBI taxonomy): Eukaryota > Metazoa > Arthropoda > Insecta > Diptera > Stratiomyidae > Stratiomys > Stratiomys singularior. The sequence continues at coordinate 5,884,118 of OX940877.1, forward strand.
ATACAGTCGATAGCTCTCAAGATTCCAAACCGCATTTTTCTCTTTCTAGAGGGTTTTGCCGAGTATCATTTTTACCGTTACTTGTGGTACTTTGACCATTATCCTAGTTGCATTTCGGTCTGTCTTGCTGACTCATACACTTTTTCACTTCCCTTCACGTTTCTGTCCAGCAACCCACCTTTATTTTGCATTTATTCGCGTTCTTGAGAACTTGTCTCTATCTCACTCTCGTTGGGAAACTACGCGGATATAGTCAGGCAACTACAACGCCAATTCTCTGTCAGAAGTATACTTATTATTGCGTTAGAACATCTTTATTGTGTCTCTCATTGTATTCTGGATGTTTTGGATACAATGCCTAGACGTATTTTTCATGTGTCAATCGTAATCTATATTGGCCGTATTGAATAGACCAGGTTCTAGTGGTTCATAGTACACAAAACCAGTTTGGTTCTGAGTAACCCAGAGCGTGAATTTCGAAACATCAATATTTGATTTTGGTGTCGAGATCAATGGAGGTGATTGATTGTGAGTAGTTATAGTCTTTTTCTTTAAGATTATTTTGTGGAATTAACTGCTAAAATTAATTCACAAGGCCAGTTGCGGTCTTGCTCCAGTTCGTGGAGAACTTAATTATTGTGTTACTCTCAATGGCTTATGATTTGACTCCAATTTTTGTCTTTCAATGCCCTCAACTTTTTTTGTGTTTTTTTTTCAGTGGTAGTTTCAGTGCTTTTGTAATGCAAAATGACAGTTTGAATAACATGATGGCCCAAGGAGGTGCGAAATGGTGGTCTATTGAAAGTTATACAATAATTAAACAACTTTATGTGATCCTGGATTCAAGAGGACCTCAATCCTCTTGAATGCAGGATCATACAATGTTGGACAACCACAGAATAACTATAGAGAGAAGAATCCATGCGCTAGGATATACGGTAAAGTTACATTCTTGGGTATCTCGTCAACTTTCGCAAAGAAAGAAGGAAGACCAAATAGCCCGCTGTGTTGCCCACCTTGTTCATCAAATTCGTGAAGGATTCTCCTACAGATAGTTACTGTCGATAATAGATCAGACACTTAGCAAAAGAAGTAAAACACTAGCATCCACTGAAAAACCAAGCTTGCTTTCAGAGAGGGTCTGATTGTCTGTTTGTTGGAGTTCTCGAGAGATGCTGGAACGAAATCAAACATTCTATGCGGACTGTCAAAAATTGGAGGGTCTTTAACAAGGAATGCGTGATCAGTATCTAGCATTGCTGCATCCTCGTGGAGTCATCTTGCATCTCGACAATATGAGCCGTTCGCAACGGCTGCAGTTATCCAGCGCAAATTAACGGAAATTGGCAAGAAACTCTTGTCTCAACCCATGATGTTCTTCCGGTCTTTCCCCAAACGAAAACCACGTGCTTGGTCCCTGGACAACACTGAAGGGGATGGTGGAGGGAAGCAGGGATAATTACGGGACAGATATAGGATGATGACAGTAGAGAGATACAACATCTTTCAGAACGTCGGAAAGTTGCTTCTTTTTTGCCAGAAAATCGGAATTCAATCAAAGAAAATCGTATTTACGTCCCAGAAAATTGGAATTAAATATCAATGTGCTATTGTATACACTAGAAATATTATTTTCAGACTTAATCAGAGACCATCACTTCGACTTAGACTTAATGAGACCATCACTTCGTCCTTCCTATAGAAATTTCTTCCTGTCTTACCGAGACTGTGATTCTTTCTTCGGGTATTGACAGGTTTTAAGCATTTATTGTCAGCATTTGTTGGGTCCTTATATCGATTTTTAATATTGACTATACTGTAATAATCTTTTTGAGATCCGACATGAGAGCGTGGTTTTTATACCTGAAACTAAGTCACACTTATTACGTTTGGATTCTGTCGAGCAAGCGCAACTCAGACTAGGTATGATAATGCGTCGAGTGAGCAAGTGGATGACAGACCGTGGGTTCAGCTTAGCGCTGGAAAAAACCGAGGTCGTCATTCTGACCAAAAAGCAGATCCGCAGAGTTATACCTATCCGGATTGGCAAAGAGACCATCGAGTCCAAGAAGACGATCAAATACCTTGGCGTTATGTTTGACTCGAAGATGAGTTTCTTCGATCAAATCAGAGCGTCAGAGTCGCAGATGGAATATCAGCGTTCAGCCATCTAATGGCCAACATTGGGGGACCCGAGACGCCTACTGATGAGCGCTGTGGAGTCGGTGCTGCTATACGGCTCCGAGGTTTGGGCTGAAGCTCTCAGTAAGGAGTCGCACCGGAAGCGACTTATGCAGGTGCAAAGACGAGGTGCTCTGCGGGTTGCGTCTGCATACCGCACTGTCTCTGAGCCGGCAATGCTGGTCATCGCGGGTACGACGCCTATTATGCTCCTTGCTAAGGAATGGAGGAGGCTCTACCTGTGCAGAGGAAAAGAAGGTAGAGAGGCTGCTTCACGAGAGGCGAGAGAAGGACTCTCGCTCTATGGCAGGAAGAGTGGGTAAATGAAACACGGGGCAGGTGGACCGTGCGCCTAATCAGAGACCTGGAGCCGTGGCTCAACTGAAAGCATGGCGAGACTGATTACTGCCTTACACAGCTTCTCAGCGGACACGGGTGTTTTCAGTCTTACCTGCACAAAATGGGAAAGTCACGGTCTCCTGACTGCCTGTGTTGCCCGGGGATTGCGGATGATGCTTGCCACACGTTCTTCACATGCGAACGGTGGGTGAGACAGCGTTTACATCTCAGGGATAGAATAGGGGAGAACTCTCCAGATACCCTGGTGGAGAAGATGGTGGTGTCTAAAGGCATATAGAACTGTTTGTCGCACAACGCTCGGGCGGTTCTCACAATGAAGAAGGACATCGTCGATCGCCTGTCGGCGCAGAGAAAAGAGGGCTCACTCTCTCTCAGGAATCCCTCTCCTTTCTGTCCATCTCTGCTGAGGGAGTGATGTCTCCAATCCGACGGTGCCGTTAGGCGAGACGTAAGAGGCCTAGTCCGAAGTAATATGACAATCTGTTCCAGGCTAGGTTCTCGGTGTGACAGGGGAGGTGTTTAGTCGGTAGTACAGTTGCTGTGTGCCACTGAGAGTCCGACACTAAGGGCGTAAATAGCCTTCACCTCTCAGCTAAACAAAAAAAGTTTGGATTTCAGTTTTTGGACTGTTCTAATTAGTGAAAAAGGAAAGTCAGAAATAGGTATTTTTTCACATTTTTCTTGTGGCTAATTCAGCAGTTGTGTCAGCATATGCCCAGAGTCTATTGTATCCATTCAGGAGCTGAGTCAACTTTTGACCAGTGTAGTGCATGTCCTGTCATTATTACTCTCATTTTTTGGAAAAATTAAGGTATGCACTTAGGACTAATGCTCAAAAATAAAGAATACTTCCAGCTCAACCATTATCTTCCCGTTTGACAACACCGAACCAATCTAATCCTTCCATTTAGGATCGTATGTTCCCAGCATATGTATATCTGCATGAATTGTGTCAGACATCTAATCAAGAAGTTTACATTATTGTGTTACCGACAATGTAGCGGATGGTTGCAACTTCGCCGTAAGTAATTGTATTTCAACTTATAGAATAATTTGCGTATATGATCCATTGTAGATTACTGCATCCTAGTCAAGCGCGTGCTTCAGGCGAAACTTTTCGAAAATTGCCAGTATAAACATTGATGTTTCAGTACGTCATCATTGCCGCTCTCATCTATGCAAAATGAGCCAAGCTGTGTATGTATCGACCCATTCTTATCTGCATGCAGATTGCACATGCATACCAACATACGCCCATACGTGTAGTGTGTCGTCGACTTTGTGGACACAAGAGTAGGATTTTCAGCATCGGGACATAACGATGAAAACACTAACGAGAGTGCAGAGCATCCTCTCTACAAAACTCCTATATGTTAATGTCATTTGATTTTCACGCCAACATATTTAATAAGTTACATCTGTTTCAAAATGTTGACGATGTTGACGATGTTGACGATGCTGAAGAGTAACACAGAATTTATTCAAAATGTCTGCAAACTTTTGCATTTAAAGTGTTATGTGTGTACCTGCACCTTGATAACTTACCCATTCTGATAAGTTTGCTACGAATGCAGATAGGTGAGACAACTAGTTTACATGGTGTTTTTGCAACTTAAAAAAAAACACACACACACACATAAGTTCGAAATCAGAAAGTACTTTAAAAGTTTTTAAGGGAATTATTGCAGTGCCAGGATGTGCAACTTTGACCTTGGGGTTGTTCAAAAGGATAATTTCATTTTCCAGATAAAGGCAATGGGACTTTGGAAGTCGAGACATTGTCGGTTTAAATGGAAGGGAAGAAAATCAAATTAAGGAATCATTTCCAGCAAAATACGGAAAAACTCAATGAAAGCGCCAAAGGAGTTGCAATGTTAGGGCAGACAGAGACTTGCACTGCAAAATTACATCGCATCGGTACTACGGATGGAAGAAGTACCATTTATTAAGTAGAAAAAGGAGATGAATGTAGCAAACCAGAACGATGTTAATTGTTATATGTGACAGAATCTGCACATGCTTTTTGTATTTTGGTGCCTTTTGTTGACAATGTAAGAAGAGCTTTCAACTTCCTCATAAGAATTCATACGGAATCTTCATCGAAACAGTTTAGCCTTGCGAAACTTGGACACTAACTTGAAAACATCTTTCATTGAGTTGCAAAGGCCTCCCTCTTGATTACCGTCTTATAAAAATTATTCGGATTGGAATTGTTTGGCGGAATTGAAGTGTTTCGCGATATTAGGACAATGCTTCATTTTTAAGTTTTACAGAACAAATAAAGTTTATCTTTCTTAGAAGGATTAAAAATTTACTGAAAAAAAATACGCTCATCATTACACTTAAAGGTCCAAATACAATACTGCGTGACGGCGATACGTGAGCGCGATGTGGGGAACATTAATGTTCATATGACAAATGTCAAATTGGTGACATTTTAAATGAAATTTGCTGGAAGTTGTTTTTGATTTTTATAAAGTTTTGAGTTTGGAATGTTCCTTCGCTTGGCAAATAAAAGCCTTAACCAGGATGCACGAAATTTTCATTCAAAATTCATTCATAATAACCAATGTACTTAAAAAATAATTGAGGCGTTTGAATTTCAAATTTCATTTAAGCGCCATATTGCATTTGACAAACGTCACGCATATCGTTGCGAGGAATTTTCGTTTTTTCGAATATTTCCTGCCTCGCATCGACGCATCGCAATCATTGTACGATGTCGCATACAAATGCATGTTACGAAAACTGCTTGACATTTGCTGCGAGACTCTCGTCGCGCTCTCGTATCGCAGTCTCGCACTATCGTATTTCGGCCTTAAAGAAGAAACGGCATGCGTGATCGTAGCATAGCGTACCAATAGTGCATGTTCGTACAGTGTTAACACTTCGAACATAATTCTGATTTGATCCTGATTAGTTTGGCGGACTTGTCCTAATTTTTGCGTACTGAATCCTTCTTCAAAAGCTGTGTCAACAATCACAATGCAAATATGAATTTGAGTGCACATGCTGTATCTTGCTCTAAGAGCACACGATCAAGAGTGTTTACGCTGCATGTCGCATAACTGCAGGATAACTAGCAACAAGCCCTAAGACTAACTAAGAGAGTAACTTCAAGGAGCGAGAAGACCTTGCTCGCTTTCTGTGTTGCCAGAAAATTAACTGAAGGAGCTTTGAAAATGCCAATTAAGGACTTTTAAATATAAAATACTAAATTCTGCATCATAACCTCGTTTTTTCTGAAATCAAACAAAAAAGTTAACGTTCATTTTTCTTTGTGATGGTTCAAAGTATTTGAGAATTTTTGCTTTTGCTAGCCGATCGCTGCTATTCCTATATTGACGAGGAGTTCTATATCGAGGAGGATCTATTCTTTTGAGCTAACTTTGGCGACATACAACTGAAACGAGTTCTCGATAAGAACAGCCCCTGCTCGTCCTAGGTACGAAATATGAGGAAGTTATGTCTTAGTTGATCTTACGGAACACAGAGCTAGAAGTGCCTTAAAAAATGGGAAAAAAATTTGCAGGAATCCAATTGAAATCTGAAAATCTTCAAACTTACAGAAAAAAAATTTTTAAATCCTTTTTGAAGCAACACTATGGCTTTAAAATAAATTTTTGCACTATTAAAAGTAGGTGGTTAAATAGTGCTATGAAAATAAGAGGGATTTAGCTTTATCAACACAAATCCCACACAAGGTGCTCAACATAGATTTCTTCAAAAAACTGGTAAGGAATATAGGGAAGATCCTTGCCATCAAAGATTGTCGGTTTTGATTGGCATCGAAGGGTACTTTGAAAACAAAAAAGCGGAAGGCATACTATCCGCTATCCAGAGCTTAGGAATAAATTTATATGGAATCAAATTAAGGATGGAGATACAAACAGAAAGGATGCTTACAACTATATAAATATGAGCTACCTTTCTAATTAACAAGATAATTAAATAAAAATAATTAACAAAATAGTTGAAAACCTAAACAGGAAGGCCTTCAAAACGATCAGGTATGTTAATGTAGTCGCTTTACTGGTCATAAGATGGCTCCCGAAAATGTGTCAGATCTGACCACACTCTCAGTTCTTCACAGGTGAAAAAAGTTAAACGGACTCCGAACAAAATATAGCGTGCCAAGCTTATTTTCTGCATAGCGCCAAAAACTTGAAATTTTACAACTCGACACTGTTGACGTTATACATAAAGGTATAAATAGCTGCGGATAGGAAACTAATTTGGGATGCGCTAGTGAGAAAACAGACCGAAAGTGACAAACGTCACAATGGTATAATGGGTGGACGTCCTCAAATCGCCCACAGGAGTTATATAATATTTATGAAACTAATAAGCTGAGCTTGAAAACTAATAACCTTATGAACCATTGAAATGGTGAGCGCAGATTTGAAAGAGAGCCTCTGCGGTGGTCAAGTGAGTGGTCAATCTTGTTAACACCGTAGAATATTAGACATCATTAGGACTGCGCGACTGGATTTAACCAAAGGAGGCTTAAACTTATGTTACTAATGTATAAGTCTTTAGACGAGAATCAGACTAAGATCCACTATAAAGATTTCCCAATTTTCCCAAAACTTTCAAATATGGTATCTTTGCATTTTAAAACAAAGGGCACTGCCGAGAAAAAAAAAGTGCTGGCAAGCTTCGGAAAAAGTGGACTCAAAGGAATCCAAAGTGGACACAACAATATTCCAGTGTCATATACCTCAACGGGGAAAAATGAAGAAAGTGGCAGACCTGATGTCCAGCATGATGATGGCAGATCTAAATGAAAAATCATTATCTTCCTGAACGGTTCAGAAATGGATGAGGGCTGGGACACATAAGGCCATTTATGAGATCTACCGCTACTGAATCGAAGTTATATACTTCAACGAATTCCCACCAGATAGCGTCATAGTTGACGTACTCAAAACAAGTGCAACAGATCTTGGGTGAGAGTCTCTCTAGCCAAAGGTCAATTTGAATTCAAGTTTCCGATGTCGGAGTATCAGTCCACCGTGCTGTGATAGATACCTTGGAAGAAATTGTCACGATCAAGCGTGAAGTAACGACCTGTTCATTGTTTCATCTATCTTTGGTCTTGAAATCTGGTGGCCCTGATACGTTTCATGGCTAAATTATTTATGGGAAAATGGGATGACCACGTTTTTACGAAGCATATATAAACCAGCAGACCAAAGCACAGCTGGATTAGACATTCTCAAAGTATGATTGAAACCTCTAATAAACAGAGGCTTATATCTCCTTCTGGGAGATTGAGGTTGAAGCAACTTCAAAGGCGCGTCAGAAATTGCGTTCTATCTTTTGTGGCATCACTTTTAGGACAGTATTTCTTAGGTCAAAATAACTGTTGGGTCTTGTCAAATGAGCCGGAGCCCAAAAAGATAGTACCTGTTGAACTCGTGATGAGAAAGAGGAAGTCACAGAGCACTGATTGTTCAACAAACGCCACGAGTGGCAAAGTTATACTGGCGTAATAGAGCAAGGACTGTTTTGACATCTATTTGATTTCTATATGACAAGAGAGTAGACGAATGGAAGACGAAATTTCAAACATTGATTCAACAGTGTACGCCGTGGCGTAATGTGGAGAATTTCAAAAAGATTTTTTGAAAAATTTCCTACGCTTCTGTAATCTTAGTAAAAATCTCCTGCTAAAGTTCTGAGAACAACTCAGTCAGTATACGGATAACTTTGGCCAGCATTAAGGAATTCCAATCCACACACTTATTTTTGGATTTTGGTGGGTATTCATTATGAAATTCAAGCAAATATTGTTTTCCAAATATAATTGATAATGTATTTCTTTTTAAGGCGTATCAATAAAATTAAACGGTGAGTACGGTGAGCACACAAGAATTATACTCCCAACTAGAAACATCTTTTCTAATTGAATTTCAAAAAACATTTACAAATTATTTGTGTTCATTGTCTTACAACCGTCACTGAAAACAAAAGTTTGTTGTTTCGGACCTGCATTAATTAACAAACAACATCCCAAACTGAAGGAATTCGCAAGAGCATAAAGTTCTTACTTAAAAAGATGTGGTCGATGTACGCTTGGAGTCGAGCCGGGAATGGAAGAGTGTACAAAGGATTTACAGGAATATCTGAAAATCCGAGGCAAAGTTTGCACGTTGGACTTTATCCTTACCCAAGGACTTAACTTTGCCACACCGACAATATCATCAGTCCATATTAAACAAACGAGAGTAAGCGCTAGGTAAAAGGATTGCGGAAGCGAGAGAGTATAAGAGAGAGAGAGAGAGAAAGAAAGAAAGAGAGAAGTGAAATGCGTGTTTGTGTTTAATATACCAGGAAGAGTTCAGTTATGTGTGAACTGAAACTAAGTGAGCGTGAGGTCGAAGAATTGGCTCACTTATACTTACTTATCAACGGGCAAACGGAATGAGCCAACATCGGAATCCAGGACTAAAACTCTAGTTTCCATACAAGTAAAATAATCGGCTTTAGTTGTGCAGTGTGTATGCAACATTAGTTTAGTCGACTAGTACCCAAGGAAATAACTAATAACAATGTTTCCTGGGTGTAACAAATATGCAAGAGAACGGTAATCTTCGGACCACCCTTATACATCCGCCTAACATATTTCTCTCTCGTGGCTGAGCAGCTTGTAGGACCCTTCAAATAAGTAAATTAGCAAAGTGAATTTCAACTGGGAATTACAAGCATTTAGATAATTATTCATTCAAAGATATTTGAATAGTGAATAGTTTAGAATTCAATAAGGTGCGAAAAGTTTCGCTCTACTGAATTCTTAATAGCATATTTTCAAATTAATCAGGAATTGAAAAGGCTTTCAGTTGATCTGTTGGAAGGATTTAGTTCGAAACTTTGTACTGCGTTTCATATATTGGATAGTTAAAAAGTATTGAAAATATTTTGTCACTAGATGGTGTCCGTTGTCATATATCGGGTAATACTTATCAGATTGAGTCAAACTGACATGCGTTTGAAAGGTGACATTCTAGTCTACAATTTTCATATGGGCAGTTTTGTATTTTGTTATTCGTGCCAAAAGTTTTATTCATTTAAAAACGAGTGAAATTTCTGAAAAAATTTGTTGTATTTTACTATATCACTACGATCAAGGTGAGAATGCATCGCAGGCTCGTGAAGAAATTTATGGTGTCTACGGTCAAGATACATTGTCATAAGCTACAGCCAGGAGATGATTCGCTCGTTTTCGTTCGGGAAATTTTGATGTCAAAGATGCATCTCGCTCAGGTCGTCCAATCACTGGAAAAGTCGATGAATTCTTACAAAAAATTGAAGAAGACCGACAAATAAGCAGCCATGACATTGATAAAGAACTGAATATACATCATCAAACAGTTTTTAACCATTTGCATAAGGCTGGATACACAAAGAAGCTCGACGTTTGGGTGCCGCATGAATTAACACAAAAAAATTTGATCGATTCAATTTTCATTTGCAAAATGCCAATAAAACGTAACGAAATTGAGCCATTTTTGAAGCAAATCATTACGGGCAGTGAAAAACGGGTAAGATACGAGAATTTCGTTCGAAAAAGGTCATGGTCGAAAAAATGGGGAATCAACAGAAACGACTTCAACGCCAGAATTGACACCAAATAAGGTTATGGATTGGGATTGGAAGGGAATAGTTTATCGTAAGGTGCTAGAACATGACCAAAAACTCAATTCGGCTCTGTACTGTCAGCAATTAACCAGATTGCTGACAGCACAGTACCAGATTGCAGACAGTACAGACATTATAAAGTAATTACTTGGCCAAGTTTTCCGCCAACAAACAAGAGAAGTTGTACACAGATAAAATAATGGCTCTACCCAAAAATGGCAAAAAGGTCATAGATAATAATAGACAATATGTATTTAAATAAAATCAATTTTAAATAAAAAAAATGATCAATCGAAAAATGAGTCACCCCTGTCACACCGAGTGACAGGGGTGCAATGCAGCCTGGAAATACTAGTCACATTACTTCGAACGAGGCCTAGTGTCATCACCTAGTGCCACCATCAGATTTAGGGAAATCCTTCTTCTAGTAAGGATGGATGGGAAGAAAGAGGATTGCTGTCAGAGAGATCCTCGTCGCCTCTGCGTCGCCAAGCGAAATGGTGCCCTTCCCTATGGAATGAACCGCCAGTACGCAATGTCACACGCAGTTCCACTTATCTTTTGCTGTGAACATCGTCTTCGCTATTTTCTGGAGAGAGCACACATTTTTTCTCCGAGAGATGCAAACGGAGCCTGGTCCAACTTCCGCAAAAAGAACAAGCCACAAGAAGGTGTGGTAGGCGTCATCTGTCGTTCCCGGGCGGAAAAAGCAAACAAATGACGTTGAAGTTCCCATCTTATACAGGAAAGACTTAAAATATCCGTGGGAACTGAGTATTTGCGTCAGGTATTAATCAGTATCATCATGCTGTGCGCTCTGCCGAGGCCACGGATCACTGATGAGCCGTGCCGTCCACTTGCCTGGCACTTCTTTTACCCGTTTTTCTTGCCACAAAACAAGGATCCTTCTCTTTGCCTTTCAGCTAACAACTTCTCTTTCTCTCCCCTACGTAAGTAGACTCGCCATTACTCTTTCCTAAGTGGCACACATGGATTTGACCTCCATTCTAGATCATCTTAAGCCACGATTATCTTGCTGATGATGCATGGATTTGTAACCCGGAGTGCTTTGTTGTTTTTGAACATGCTATATCCGTTTGAATTAAAAATGGTTCTCAATGTTTCTTTTATACATTAAGAATATCTACAACTAACTACTGCAGTATTAAAAATGTGTTACAATGGAGACACTTGGTTTTGAGACATTGGTTCTGCAGCTCGAGCTGTTGACCGTTTTGAAACTTCTAAACAAGCATTTTTTGCTATACTTCCACGACAATTGAATTTCTAGTTGTGAAGCCGCTAGTTTTGAAACTTTTTGAAACTGGAATTTGTTGGCTTTACCACCATCCATGCAAGGAACAAGACAATGTTCATTTGCCCTCAAAGACTGATAAAGTGAATGGCATTGTCGAATTACAAATCCCGCGAAATATCAGCCTTCAATATTTTAATTTCCTTACACATCTCCTTACCACGCGGCCACTTTCCCAAAAAGCAAAACATGAAGAAAATTGTGCAATAATGCACAACAAACAAACGCGCCCGTACACAATATCCTTCCGTTTGGAACATATTCCTTGTTTCTTATTGCTTAAGTACGTGGGGCTCTGGTGATCATAAATAAATGTTATATGTTGCAGCAAAACGTGATATTAAAGAACATAATTTGAAAGCGTTCCGTGCTAAGACAATAAACAATAAACATCCCTGTACAAAAGATAATTTTTCATTTCGCCACCCTCACTTTGCACTGTACCTCATATCCTTGCCAGTGTTGGTTTGTTGCTAGTACGTTCATATCTCTCTCTCTTCAGACAGACAAAAACATTACCGCACCGCACATACACTTATATGACACCCAGGATGGCTCCAATATAAACTCCACCATCCTAAAATATCCGCTTTTTGTTGTTGCTGTTGTTGTTGCTTGTATCCTGGCAATACTGTCTTCTAAATGCCTAGTTATTTTTGTTGTGTGTGTTTTTAAGCAATCTGACTTTTTCGCTGGGACAGCGGAAAAAATGAACCAAGTGAAATAAAATAGTCTTTTTATGTGCAATAAAGGAGTGAAATTTCAAACAATGCTTTGCTAAATTGGCGAAATCTCCGCCAAATGAAAAATAAATTTAATGAAATTTTCCTGTAAATCACAATTAAATTTTGGAATCGTTTTCACTTTTAGCTGCGTTTATGAGATATTTGGCTTTGTAATATGGAATTATATACATGACGGCATTGATGCGTGTGAAATTGAATTACTTTTATGCGTCTCATGTGGGTATGACTCAGATAACATCTCTCGCTCTCATTTCCTTTTTATTCTTGTTTTCCTTGTGTTTTTCATAATTTCATACCAATGATCATTTTTTCATAAGTTAATCTGCGGATTTGCGCTAGTTTATGGACCGTTCTTTTTTATTTTATCGGCCAGGACTCAGTTGTCATAAGCATCACAAATGAAGCAAAGGATAACGAAGCTTGCCAGGATGTTATCAAATATTTCAAGCAAATTATGTTTACGCTTTTACTGAAATCAATCAGGTTTATTATCCTTAGCAAAGAGCTTACGAAGCATCCTTGTAGATACTGTAATTGCATTAAACATAGACCGAGCGTTTCTCCAAACTCTTCGTCCCTTTTCCAATCGACTTATGGTAGGATTTACTCTTTCTAATTATTATGAACTCCTCCTTGCTGAAACAGAAATCTTGGCTCTGAATCTTTCTTAGCGTATACTGAATCGAAGATCAGCAAGAGTCGAAACTATGTAGACATGAGTAATGCCTCAGCTTAGACATCTACAATATGTGGGTTATGATCAGAATTATAAATAAAGAAATCGTTGGTGAAGAAAAGCGAAGGACACGACTTGAGTTCCCCATGATCAACAAAGTGAGACGTCAAAACTTTGAGTAAATTGGGCCCCAGACCTGACCCCTGTAAGATACCAGAGTTAACTGAAAATCTCTAGGAGTTTGCCGGGTTAATAGCTTAGAACGGTGTCTTGTTTCTTATAACTCTAATTTTCTCTGCTATTTTATCCTCACGGTTTCCTCGTAGGATGGGAATGCTCTCTAATGAACGTTGAATGAAATTTGACGAAATGATCGGGCATCGTGAGTTGCAGGAATGTGTGTCAATCTTTGGACTGTATCGGAATTAAGGGCTTTACTTACATATAGCATGCAGCATACTGGCAGTTGGCACGCGTTAAGGGTATTTTGTACTTTCACGCTTACAATGGAGAGTGTGTCCACTGTTGGGTACTCGAAATTGATTACAGAGAATCTTATTTTGAATAAAGTTCATTTCATCAACGTGACGGGGAAATTAGGATAATAAAGATCTTTCGGAAATCTTTTTCATACCGAAGAATAGCACGATTCGAATCAAGAATGATTTGAAAATGTGGGAATATTGAAATGAAAATCATGCTTGACTATTTCCTCGAGTTTCATTCGTTTTAACCAAACAAAGCTATCCTAGTTGAGATTTAGCATCAAACACATCACATGAAAAGAAAATGAAGTAGCTCCGAGCAAATAAAAATGAAGGACGCCAGATTGCAAACGTTTGCGCGCTATGAGCTTTAACCTAAATAAAGAAAGTAGATGTTTCGAAGAGCCAGCTTGGTAGGGCAAACATATGCCACTGTGAAAGTTCATACAGCGTTAACACTCTCGGGCGGTTTCTTGTAGATAGAGATAGACAAAGTCCAAGTAGAATTATATTAGCATTGCGTTTTTACGCACAACCGCTGAGAGTGATGTTTCTGTTTTATGCGTAAATTCAGTTAAATCTCACAAATTCAAATTAAATTTCACTTTTTTTCTGATGCCATTACATTGTGATTTTTTTTTAAGTGATACAATGTATGTCCTTACGCTATGACCGCTCTGTTTTATTCAGAGTCATTGCATCAATATAAATGACAGTTGTTGGGTTCACCTAACCTATTAGGTAGTCAAAGACTGAACTGAGTCTGAGAAAAATCATGATCATTTCACAAGCAGAGAGGTTTAGCGGAAACATACACAGTATGTCGGATAAGTTCCCGAACTTACTTTGTAGCGCTTGTACGAGTACGACACCGGTACTCTGTTGCTACATCCCTCTGGAGTATCTGAGAGTGTCTTTTACCAGTATCCGTTCATTAGTTGCCAAGATAAACGTGCTTGAGTGAACGTGTGTTTAGAACCCCGGTGCAAGCTCTACGATGGATGAGAAATTTGAACATCGTGCCTCAATTAAAATCCGCTATAAACTCAAAAAAACTTTCGCGAAAACGAAAAAAATGATCGATTCGGCTTACGGTAAAGGTGTAGTGTCGCGTAAAATTGTTTATATGTGATTCAGTCAGTTCAAGAAGGGTTGAAAGTCGTTAGAAGATGATGAGAGAAGCGGCCGGCCGTTAACCGTTGTTACCGACGAAAACGAGGCTCGCGAGCGTGCGCTACTGAAGCAGGATTGCCGCATGTCTCTCAGAATGTTGGCAGACGAACTGAACATAAGCGAGGATGGCGTCGCGTTGATTTTGAAAGGAAAAATGAACCGCAGGAAGGTCTGCTCTCGATTTGTTCCGCACTTTGTCACACCAGAGCAGAAACATACTCAATGTTGTCAAGATTTTATCGAGACTTGCGACACCACTCCGAGCTTTCTAACCTCAATTGTGACTGGAGACGAGACTTGGTGCATTCAATACGATCCTTTCACGAAGTGCCAGTCATCTGCTTGGCTCAGTCCGGGCCGTGCGAGGCTCAAAAAGTGCCCCAAAAAAAACACGGGTAAATCGCTTACTTCGCTTACTTACGCATTGCTTACTTCGACTCCAAGGGCCTGATACACAAAGAATTTGTGCCCCCAAACACCACAGTGAATACTGTGTATTACGTAGAGGTGTTAAAACGTCTGAAGCACCGGATTAATTGGATCAGGCCCGAGTACAAGGAACCGGGAACCTTTGAACATTGTGAAGCGTTATCTTGCCAAAAATCGGATCCCACGCATCAATTATGCCCCTCGCCAGATCTGGCTCCAGTCGACTTTCTCCTAATTCCCAAGCATAAAATGGCCTTGAAAGGACGATTTTTCGAAGATGTACCGAGCATTCAAGCGGCTTGCACCGAGCGTTTCACAGCGATAACTTCAGAGGAGTACCAGAGAGCCTTAGAATCGCTCATGGAGCGCTCAAATGAGTGTATATATCTAGGGAAGGGGCCTATGTTGAAAGTTAACTGGAATAAATTTCTTTAAATGTAATTTTCGATTTTTTATTTATAAAGTTCGGGAACTTTTCCGACATACTGTGTATGTCATAACTTGTATAACATTTCCAATCACTAGGGATGGTTACGCTCATGAACAAACCCAAAATTCAAAAATAATGTGTCGTGATCATTAACCACTGTTTGTTATTATAGCACTATTATAGGATCAAAACCATTTTTGGAAGCTTCTATGAGTATCGTAGTAGTATATTACCGTTTGGAGGTTAGGCATGAGTTTTTTCCACAAATAAACAGCAGAAAAGTCTGGTTTAGTTGGACTTTCATTGAAATATCTGTTTTTAATTGAAAGAAGGAGCATATGCTTGAAACACCGAATCAAAATTGACGTATTGTTATCGCAAGTTTTGGAAGTTAGCGTAAAATGTAGATCTTGTTCCTGTTGCGGACTAGTGAATATGTCAAACGCCGTATGATGTCCTTCACGTGCCTCACTGAGTGGGTAGACCGCCCTTAAAATCTCGTATTGGCCGTAAATTCGGAGCCAGGTTTTCTGTTCTTTCAAGCTTTGAACACTGGATTTGGGGATGCGCCACATGCTAATTTTACTGGGAAAGTCTTAAAATCATTACTGAAGCATGCCTACCGCACACCCGACACCTTTGCTTATTGTTATTTAGAGATGCGAGTAGTAAGTTGACTTCTCTTGTTCACCTTCTTCTGACTTCTGTTGCTCTTCATCAACTGACACCTCTCTTCAATTTCTCTGGCTGCAGGCAACCTTCACAACTGTAAGAATACTTTGTACTTTGCTATTCACGAAAATTACTGAGTCTTCTCTTCGCAAGGTAGTCCAATCCTGACTTGGATATGTCTCGTTTAAGTAATATAATATACAGTTAGCCGTCACATGTCCTTGACTCTGGAAGTAGAAACATAGTCTGACGTTGTATTTGCGCTGTTTGTTCCACCTGATTTCATTGTTCAATATAATTTTAATGTTAAGACCCCTTTGATTTCAATTCCAAAATCAAGCCGAACAATAAAAATGTTTAGTTCACTCTCTTGCTTTCTCAAAGGATCTGTGACAGGCTGCATGACTCAATCGACTCCTACTTCCAGTAAATGGTTGATCTCGTTTGTTAAATCTTCATCATCTTCTTTCATCAAATCATTCATCAAATTCTTCTTCTTCATCAAATCTTCTTTCAGAAGCATTGTTTCAATTTTGTTGGCGGTGGATGTATCCGCGAGGCAGGAGACATTGGCAGAAGAGTTCGTTTCTTTTGATAGTTTTTGAAGAGTGATTTATATGCGTGTCTCTTAGGGTCCTAAAACATTTTTAAGTTACAGAGAGAGAGAGAGAGAGAGATTTAAGAGATTTAAGAGATAAGAGAGATTTCCATTCTACACCGTTGGACAGCCTCTTGATTCTTTGATCTGGGTACAAAGAAAATAGCAGGCCCTATGGACATTTATAGTTTATTTATAGTTTAGTTCTAATAGTTGACCTCAATTCAGCAACATTTTAAGGAATTTCCTGTGGATTAACTTTCTTGCATCGAGAAACTATCGTACCGGGAAATTCCGCAAACTGGCTTTTTCTGTTATTGTTCCTGATCTATAAGGAAGCTTCATGGGTCAGGGGTAAATCTTCGTGTAAATCTATTAGGTTGTTGCAAATGAAATGGCCGATTTAGTGATAAATTTTTAAACAGCTGTGACTTTTTATAAATTTATTTAATCAAAATAGGTACCAATAGATGCAAGACACTTTTCCCAACGAGATACAAGTACATTTATTCCAGTTTTGTAGAAGTCCGAGTTTCTGGTTCGAAGAGACTCTTCGAAGGCATTTTTGACAGAAGCTTCATTATAAAATATTTTTCCTGTCAAAAACTGATCCAAATTTTTAATGAAATGCTAATCTGTTGATTAGAGGTCTGGTGAAAATGGAGGGTGAGGAAGAGTCTCATAGCACAACTCGTTCGATTTTTGGACCGTTGTTCTCGATACATGAGGTCGTGCGTTATCATGAAGCAGTATCACTTCATTCCTGTTGACATGCCTAGGTTGTTGGACTACCAATTTCGGATGCATTTCATTCAGTTGAGCTCAGTATTTCTCAGCATTGATGGTTTCGCCAGGTTGCAGGAATGAATAGTGGATAACTCCAGCTACAGACTACCAAACAGTTACCATTATTTTCTTAGGATGAAGGTTTGGTTTCAGCTAGTGTCCTGGCGCTTCATCAGCATCTAGCCGTCGGGCTGATCGGCAACGGTTATCGTATCAAATCCACTTTTAATTGCAGTTCACAATTCAGTGAAAGAACAGTTTCTTTTTGTTGTGGGAGAGAAGACAACTTGAAATCTCAATTCGACACGTCATGTTTTGCTCAGTAAGATCATGCGGAACACATTTGTCACTTTTCTAAGTTGTTGTCAAGTTGCGGCAAACTGTCGAATTGTGAACGTCTAATTTCTCGACAAGATCACATATGGTTTGGCAGGGGTCAGACTCCACTAATCCATGCACCTCATCGTTATCGATCGATTATCCTGGGTGTCCACGTGGCTCACTTCCAAGGTCCATATCTCGGGATCGAAATTTTTAGAACCACTACAGTTCGCAAACTGTATCAGGCTCAAATGCGCTGCTGATATTCCTTGTTGCTTCAGTTGCGTTGTGCTCTAATTCCTATTTGTGTAAAAGCAGCCGTTTTTGATTCATTTCCATGTTCATTCTCCCTTTTTGTTTTTACGATCACTAAGAAGTGCAAATCAGAAATGGCTCCATAAACCACGGTAGCAGTATTTATACTTCAATATGTCATATCATTTGCCCCGACTTGTGCCAACATAATACACTAAAATTGAGCAACTTTATGCCATTGCCAATAGCATAAAGTTGGCTGCAATTTTAAACCATTTCATCTGCAGCAACATGGCGTAAAAGGTGGCGTAGCTCAAATTTTGTGAAAAACAGTCCTTAGGTTGGAATTGCTTAGTCCAGACGACAAGGAAGGCCTTTAGTAGGTATACCAGAAACATTGTACTACTAGGAATTTAAACACTAAGGGCGTACAAAGGCGGCACTTCATAAACGCAAAAAGATTGTTATTACTTTTATCCTTTACAGTAATTATCATAAGTACCTCACGTTGAATTTAAGATTGAAGTGTTTCGTCTGCATTTCTGTGGATTAGGAGGAATGCACAAGCCGATTTGGTAGACAAGTAAAACCTGTAAGCAGTGCGTAAAACTATCAGACAACACCCTGTAAGAGATATTTTCATTGATTTTTTTACTTTATTGATTATTTGATTATTATTTTTTGATTTATCAATTAAAATATTGTAGTCCCATTAAGGATTCAGCTGGCACAGCTAGTCAAATAAGATGGCTCAGCTTTGCAATGAAAATTTCTATTATTTTTTGTAATTATTATATATTTATTTGTTTATTTATTTTCCCGCAATAGCGTCAGTATTGCGCGTAGTACACTGTAAAATTGATTGAACATTATGGTATTCAGTAACCTGGTTATTTTAATTGAACTTCAAAAATCTTCATTCTCATTTTGCCACGTATCCTATGCACGATTCACGGAAATGAATAAACTTACAAAACTATCATTAAATTTTCTTTAACTTTCCCAGGCTCACACCACACATACATCGATACACTTGCACAGAGAGAAAAGCAAGCTGACTCTTTCACAGCTTTTCTTACTGTCGCTCTGTCCTTATCAACATTAAGTTTTCCTCTATTTTCTTCCTCACACCTAACTGCTATGAGCGCAGCACAAGAGAATAAAACGGATATAAGTTTGGTTGGAAGAACATGAAACTTTTTATAATTATGTTTGCGTGACATTTTACTTCTCGATTAAACTTTTGCCGCAATAGTTTCTCAAAATTTATGTAGAAACCATTGCGCTCACTTGTCGCATAAAATGAACAAAAACAATATTAAGAAATTTATTGGATAAGTCCAACAAAATAAACGAAAAAAAATCTTCACAGGTGCTCGGCGGTTATTGCATGCAACATCCTTTTATGTGCATATGAGCCTCGTATGCCCATCGCGGCTACGGGTAGAAGACGACCGAGAATAAAAAAAGGGAAAACAATTCTATGATCTCCGCCAAATTTAACGACAAGTTGAAAAGGCGCGGCAGCATGGATGATGACTAACGATATTCGACAAGTATCATCCTGGTACACCCACCTGTTTGTACAGGAAGAGGAACCATAAATTTACAGGTCTGCTTTTTAAGTACATTAAATATGTAAAGTGTATTATGTTCACATTCAGCGGAAACGTGTGAAAGTAAAAGAAAATAAGAAAAGAAAAGCAAAGAAAAGCACCAACTGGATGGAGGCGGAAAAGAAAGAAAAAAGGATGTAAGGAGCCCTTAGACAAGGTACTCATCGTTTTCCCATAAAGTTACTTCAGGAATTTTGACTTTTTTTTATAGTGTGTTGCCTCATGTTCTTTCATTACTTAATGGCTGCAGTATCATTAATCATTTTTCGGTAATGACTTACCACATTTTCATCGTGTATACTCAACATTTTTTGCTTACATATTGGGACGTTCTGCTCCTTTTTTGTAGGCTCATTCAAGCATCTTGAAATTATCAAGATGACATGAGGACGTTTATATAATGAGATAAAGTGTTTTGGAACTTATCTGTGCAGGGAATTCCTTAGAAATTAGTATTGCTGACATGTTGCTTTGTTAAGATCCTGTTGTTCGATGATGTTAGGCGGAATAAGGATGTGTGGTCTATAAGGAATTGTTATTCGGAAGTATAAATTGAGTTTGTTTGTTTAATGTGGTCGAAAAATGTAAGAATACTTCAGTAATATTAAACGATAACAAGCACATTTTTATCATAATTTGAATCCTGTAAATGTTTCTTTAAATCTTCCTGAATAAACTTAAGATATGACTGACTTTAAAAAGTCAAATCACTCATTAACCGCCGCTCTTGAGTCAATGATTCTCTGGCAAATCAACAAAGTAATCAAAATGATTGATCTGCTCATCTTGTTACTATCGAGTATGAATAAAGTGACTGAAATCTCATTTCATGAGAGATCCAAAGGACAACTTTATATGAAGAAACAACCTTTAAGCAAATGCCCTCAAAGCTTGAAACTCTATGAGGAAAAGGCTTAGAAAATTAAGCATGTAACGAAAAACACTGTTTAAAACGCAAGAAAATTTTGAATATCGTCAAAGAAAGGATTTTTCAACAAGATGCAAAATCAGAGTAGATCCTTGATCCATTGAAACACTTCTGAATTTCCTGTTAATTTCCACATAATAAAGACTCCAACGGAGTCTCTATTATGTGACTAACACATAGTAGAATCAACTGAGATTTAATGTATTGACATATGTGTACTGCTTCCATATGACCATATCATTCATAATGCATT
This sequence comes from Stratiomys singularior, assembly GCA_954870665.1. Lineage (NCBI taxonomy): Eukaryota > Metazoa > Arthropoda > Insecta > Diptera > Stratiomyidae > Stratiomys > Stratiomys singularior. Next base: position 5,904,983 of record OX940877.1, read on the forward strand.
CCCTTTTATATTTTCTTCTTTTAATTATTTCAGTCATTTCTGTGATTTCTGGATTTATATTGACCCATGCACTTCTCGCTTCTTCCTTATTTATCATTGTCACAATGCTAACCTTGACACGGACTTTTGTCAGACTTTCAACCTCAATAGTTCGTATCCTTGATCCTTTCTCTAAGTTCAAGGATCTAGAGTCCAATTTTGATCAAACTAGAACAGCTGTTGTGTCCTTATAGAGTCCTGGCATTCCAAAAATATCTGATCTTGTCAGGAATTTGGACCTCCGATCATTTATATACAAAAATTTTATTTTTTTTTACTAGACATAAACATTTTAAAAATAATTTCAATTTTTTTGTTATTTTTTGTATTCAATGTTTTATTTTAGAAAGTTGCTTTTCATCCTTAACATATCTTTCAGGAAAGCTCTCAGTATCAATAATTCTTCATGCCCTTACCTGAGTTAATTTTTATGTTTCATCAGTTAGACTTTTCATAAGGATTCCTGGTTACTAAAAATTTATGTATTGATTATCTAAATTCTTAGGGGTTTTAGGTTTGCCGGGAAGTACTTAATTTCCAATGAGGAAGTACTTCAGCTATTTGTAACCATCATCAGCTCGTTTTGAAGTGTTTCCCTCGGAGAATTTTCTTGGTATATATACATTTTATTTTATTTTATTTGATGTATACAATTTATAGCTTGATATGCCAGGATATAGAGAGCATGAATCAAGTTTTACGCTGCAAAAGAAAGGCATCTAATTTCATCATTGCATCGAAGATTACTCTAAGGTCTTGAAAATAATGCACGACAGAGAGAGTAATGCCACATAGAGTGTAGTTTAAAGCAAGATAAGTAGTCTTGAGTAAACACAATATTTGAGGACAATGAGTAAGAGCAAGGCTGACGAGTTTCAATTGGCACCAATTACCAAAAGAAATAAAGAAGATCAGAAAACGAAGTCTTGAAAAGACTTCATTTTATGAAAAACCTTGAAATCATCTGCACTTAACTAGATAGGAGAGGAAAATACAGTAGTATGATTAATAAAAACAGAGGAAAAAGAAGAGGCCGAAGAATAGATTTTTGGGGGACACCAGATGTTGGTACAAAAAGAGTGGAAGTTGTACCAAGAATACTAACCCAACACAAACGAGATGAGTGGCAGGACGACTTACAGGAGTATAGAGTACCAGAAATCCAACACGATCCTAATTTGAAGCAGGGATAGCAATGATGCACACTAGCATCATATGAGAAATCAGTACCGATTGTATCACAATGTTGTTGTTTTCCACAACTTTTCTCCACTCGGTCAATAAATTGAGTCCACTTATGAGTAATGGAAGTACCCTTTCGAAAGTGTTGTTGAAATCCTGAAAAAAAACTTCAGTTCAAAGCTTTTACATCAATACTGGGTCAAAAATGGGAAAAGCGGTAAAGTGAGAAAAGCGGTAGAGAGTCTGTGCTGGCTATGGTAATTAAAACGGACAATGGTGATTCCGTGGTTAAATGAGTGAAGAAGTAGTCCTGGAAAAAATTATTTATTAAAAATCAAGTGACAATTCGTCATACTATGGTGCAATGGAGGGATGCGAGAGCTGTTTTATTTGAATGGCTATCATATAATTCACAGAATTATAGTTTCAAAAGTATTCTAAGGAACGTTTGATAAATATCGTCGTAGTCGTAAAGGTTCTGTAACTTATTTCGTTTCCTTACCTTTAAACCATTTCACTTCCAGTTTCTCAGTACTACACTTTCGTCCTATATTTCTGAAATGCAAGCAACAGTACATCTCATAATATTAAACGCCCTAAAATATCACGCATACAATAGTAGGAATATTAAATTAAGTACCATAAGCTACTAACCATGGAGGTTAAAAAATTTTATCCTGATCGTATGAATAAAATCATATGATGTTTATTGACTATTTTTAACTCTACCACAAGTGCCATGTGTATGTTTTTAATAAACTCTGTTTATCAAATCGATACATAGCATAATATTCCCGTGTCCTTTTGCCATACATACATATTCTGTGCTGCGATGTCATGTCATCAACTCCGTTCCAAACAAAATTCCACCACATTTGGTTTTGCTTTCATCGTGTTTTATAGCAACGGACATCCTGGCTACCACCACACTCTTGTACGCTTATAAATAAATATTTTCCATTTCACATTTAAATAAACCTGTCTTTGGCAGGCATCCTATTTTATTTCATGTTGTTTTAATTTTTAATGAAAAGCGTATTTCAAATTAAGTCAGGTTAAACATTTCAATGACATTTTAATGTGTTGTTTGCGAAGTTCATTAAAACTGAACATTTTTGTCTACGAAAATATTGAAAACTAGGTCTTAGAAATTTTCTATTTTCCTAATATGGCTTTGATTTTTTGACGCTGCAAATCACTAGAAATTGTTTCACTCACCAAGATACGTATCAAATAATTGAAAATAATCCTTGAGGTTATCAGGCAATCTTGCAAAACTTTAAAAAAAGCGCCTTTATGGCCCAGTCAAATTATTTTAACAAATCAAACCTGTGATGGCGAACCTCGGAGATAATTATTTGTTTATTTGTGCCAGTTTTTTCAGTTTTTTTGGGACTCTTGCCATGCCTAAGACTAGAAAACGCTCTTTAAGTTCTCTTTCGAATATTTCAAATATTTATTTGCACATTTTTCGTTTGCTAAGAAAATAAAACTCGAGTCAAAAGAACGCTTAATAAAGGATTTCAATTTCACACTCACAATCAACGAGTGAACTATCTTCACCCTGTATTCCTTTCTTAGAAGCTAACGCGATTAATGTTTTAGTAATGCATCTCCATCTTAGTCCTTAAAAAAATTCGAATTAATTTTGTGTCGTTTTGGTTGGAACAACTGAGATTACAGATCGTTGGTAAGGATCTCGCCTTGCTTTGGACCATGGACGCTAAACTTTGAACATTCATGGTTTTGACGAGCTTAACAATCTTCTTCATCAAAAAACGGTCATTGACTGTCAAGTTCTTGGCAGTTTGACCGCAAATGTCTGTAAGCTCTTCATCTTAAAAATCTTTCTCTCCATTTTTTGTAATAAAACCAATGCCGCACCGGCATAAAACCATGGAAAAAACCCTAGTTCCTAAGGATCAATTATCTTCAGCAGAATGCCGGATGGAATGACATTTTATATTGATTTGGATGTCTTTCTCAGAGCGAACCAAAAATTTATTTTGAAAATGCCTAAAAAAGTTGACTGGAAACCTTATTGAGGTTTGTCAATCTCTCATATCAGCTGACAACTGTAAATGAACCGAAAAAACCAAACAACTGATTGTTTCTAATTTTATGTCTTCTCATAAAAAGTACTAATTGGGAGAAAGTTACACTTGTTATTTTGAGTTTGGTGAAAGCAAGAGTGGTAGCTGATTTGTTTCTGGATAAACAAGAAGCTCTATGAAGCTGATGTCTTATACCGCTTTCAGGTCTCACTACTATTGTATAATTCTGAGTATGCTACTGTGCATCATTTTGAGACGCTTTACTAAATGGTCAAATATGCTTTCTTGAGTCTCACATAAAAAAGTCAAAGTGAAACCGTCAAAAAAGCAAGGAAAGAAATTTTGGTAATGTCATACCAGTTGGCTATACCAATTGCTTTACATGAATCTTGCTTTACACTTACATTGTTTTACATGCTTTACATGAAGAAATAACATTGACAGATACAACCAGAATCTTTCTACTCTCAGTACTAAGTTGATGTCCACGTATTTAGCATATCTATATGCATGGATGTTATTCAAATCGTTTTTGACAGCAGTAAGTTGTTAGTTATCCATGTCTCAATTGTCTTTTGAAACAGGACCTAAGCAGTAACGTATCATGGTCCCTGCATACATTCAAAAATGTTTAATTTGTGGAGCGTTTATTCCAGCATTTTATTTGACAGTTGTCAAAAATGATGATTGATAGTCTTCGATAATGATGCTTAATCACTTCAGTGGAGATTGTTATTGAATGAAATATACAAGGATTGTCGAGAAGCCTTACATCAGCAAAGTACTAGCTATTTACAGGAACTTCGTTCTCCGGACTTTGACATTTATAAATTTTCGTTTCTCATTATTGAAATTTTAAAAAATGTTTTCCTAACTAGAGGAGAACTTGCCGAACCTTTTTAAAAAGGTTTTCCTTACTTAAAACAAATCCAACTTAAGGAACCTTAGCTCACATGGCTGGTCAAATAGATCTCTAACCAGGTTCAACCGAAGGATATCGGTAGGTCTTGTCAATTTTGGTGTAGAGAAAGTTTTTGACAAAGTGTGACATGCAGGGCTTTGATTCAGAAAGCATAAACTTCAAACGTAACTAGAGGCTATTCGTTCTTTTTGGGTCATCTCTAGAGGATTGAATTTTCTAAATATAGATCTCAACAATGAACAATGGAAATAACAACAATGTCCTTGGCATGTGAACAATCAAGCTGAGCGTTCACGAACCGGATTGTTTTTCCAATTCCAGTCTAATTAAAACGCTGGAGATTTGACAATGTAACTTCGGACAGAATCAATATAATTTAAAGTTCTTTTCACCAGACGTTTACCCGCCGTATCTACAGAAAAAGAGAAACCAAGACCGCATGAGAATGACAGAGGTTCATACACTAGTACTTGCGTGTCCTGCAAGATCTTCAAGAAAGATCTGCAAGAAAATCGTAGACCGTAAGCAACGCAGAATTGCATTCGGCGCCAACACTTCGAATAACGGTTATTCATGCTCTAACGGTATTGGACCAAAATGAGTAAATTTTCGTTTAGATTGGTGAATTGCCACTCATTTTTGCGCAACGCAAGCATATCCCTACCAAAATTTTTTGCGTTAAAAACGTAAAACACATATCAATCTGCTTGTGCATAAACTATTATGTATGTATCTGCTCGAATTGTGACTTTTCTATCTCTGTCTGAGCGGAGTAGGTCGAGAGTCTTAATGCTGTATGTATCAGCGAGACGTTGGACCATGGTATATGATAAAAGTGTAGACTTATGCACAGCAAGGAGCTTTTCGAACTAGACGATTAACAATTTAATAACTGTTTAGGATCGGCCAGGTTCCAGACAAGCATGAAATTTTTGACGAGCCGGTGGACTCAATAGTTGTGAGGCTGCGCAAGCTGCGATTGGCTGGCGTTGTAAATCGTATGGACGAAAAAGGGATACCCGAAAAGGTATTCGTCGTGAGAACTGTAGGGCGGAGCTCAGTGGGGAAACCGAGGAAACACTGGTCTGACTTTGTTAACGAAGACAGTTGATTGCTGTTTGCATTTCAAAATTGACATACACCGAGACAGTTTCAGCCGTTTTTGGCAGGAAGGGAAGGCCCGAGAGGGACAGAAGAATAAGTCTTAGTCTATGAGTTCAACATCAAAATAAGGTAAGTATTTATTCACATGAGATTTGATTACTTTTATGTAAATTAGAAAGTGCTTGAAAATCGGAAATAATGTTTGGCCTCCGGACCCAAGACAGTATTTCTGGCTCATGAGTACTCAGGACTATGATGTAAAAAAAAGTGCAAGTTTGAATCAACAATAATCTGTTCAAACTCAAAGTTCGGAAAAGTTTGAAACGTGGATTTAATTGGGTTAACTCAAGATGACGGACTGGCACCTAGCCTGTTTAATTTAGGACTGGAACGTGTCGTTAGGAGCCTCCTTCTCCTGGAGGCATACTGCCTTACGGGTGGAGGCATACTGCCTTACATCGAACGAAGTTGTTTTTAAAGTTGTGCAAATAAAACAAAAATTATGAGGCAAGCAAAAAACGGACGTTCGCAATCGACATTTCAAGCATATTAGAACGTGAGGAAGGCTTTGACCCTTGACAGGACACGTGAATAAAATTATCGAGATCGAATGACGAATCTGGCTTGTTAATAAGGCATTTGCCCCTGTTTTGTTAACTTTGAGATTCACCTGCGTAAACAGGAAAACGAATTAAAATGGTTTAAAGGGTTTCTATTTTAAGGCTGAGGTTTTTGTTTATTATTATTTTAGAACTGAAAGCCTTTTTTGGAGCGAATGTTGTCCGTTCTTCAGAGATATGTTTATTTAGAAATAGAAATATTTGGAAATAGATGTGACACTGAAGAAAGGATCGTGTAGGGCTCGAAGAAGCTATCGGTTTTAAAATAATAAGAAAAACTCAACTGATAGAAACTCAAAAAAATTGTTAAATATTTTTAATGTTTGCAAATGTCTGGATTAACAAATGGAGAGGGAAAAGTACTCTTCAATTCAAAAAAAAAAAAAATGAGGCATGATCTTTGTTTTGTGCGGACTTAATACCGAAGCATCCGTAAAAATACTAAGCATAGGCTTCAGATGGAGGGTACTTATATTAATTGAACAGCCTGGCTTGGGAATAAGGCATTTAATGCTGTTTTGTTAGTTTTGAGATTAATTTGCGGAAACAGGAGAATCATCAGAGCAAAACAAAATCAGACTTACAAAAAATTAGAAAAACAATGACTTGTCGAGACAAGCGAGCCTTTCGCCGCGAAAGATGTCTCCAAAAAAATGGCTTGAGATCTAGTGAACTGACAGCTCTTGGATATTCAAAACGTTATTTGACAGGAGGATTCCCATTTGAATGTTGGCAGATGAACCTTGAAAGCGTTCGTTGCAATCATTTGTAACAAAGAGTTCAAGCCAACTCGGATTGGAGGACGACAATGGTGAAACTTCATGAACTGATTTTGGATTTCATGGACGATTTTTGTAACATTATCTAGTAGAGTAGAGTTTATTTATTCACGATTTTATCAGAGCTTCAATTTCGAGTCAACACAATTTCTTTGAGAGTAAATTGAGTGTTAAGTTGGAGTTTTAGAAGTTAAAAAGGATGAGAATTTAGAATAAGTGTCGCGTGGATTTTACGATGTTTTGTGTGGATTTGTTGGGATTTGTTTCCTTATCCACTACCACTGAAATCGCTCCTAGCTGGTCTGAAGGAATACATACAATAAATGCTAAACGATTCACCATATGCTCAAAATAAAACGCTTAATTTTCAAAGATATTTTCACATTATGCATTTTCCATGTTTATTGTTTGTTTAACTCCAGTATAATTGATTCATTTTCTGTTTCATTGTTGGTTATGCTCTATTTTACATCACTGATATATATTGTATATTTTGCATTTTCATATTCAGCTACAACGTTCGTCATTTTCATTTACGTTTTATACTTATTTATGTAGTTTTTCTTTTTTTATTACATCCAATTTGCTAGACTTCTTTATTTATTTCTTAATAAATGTAATTGTAATTGCTCACTATGAAATCGATTGAAATAAAAACCAAAGAGAGAATAAATTGAATAAAACGGAAAAAACGAATGCGCTTTTCTTCATTTATTCATAGGATATAAGAAGGACTTGCATGGGAATTTTTCGAAATAGTCCAAATTGCGCGTTCTGTAATATTCATATGCGATCGCTTTCGTTTTTGCAAGAGCGCTCGCGGCGTTAAGTCCTGCATAAAACAGTTGTTCATGCTTGATGATTCCGTACAAACACAAGCGGTATATACAGATTAATCCTTACGTAGGGGTAGTGGTAGGACATCAATCGAATATCACAGTGAACATTCACTTCACTGAAGCAATAAAAAATATTTTGTATTTTGTTTGCGATTTCACTTGTTTTTATTCATCTCTCATATGTAGGTGTTAAGCTTCACAAACTTCCTCTACCATTTATATAATTTCCTATTGTTTACTTTGTTTATATATAATATATAGCAATATCTTTCTTTCTCTTATATCAACAAACTATATTTAATATCTGTATTTATTTTATTTTACTTCATATGATTCTTACTTAATTCGTTTGGTTGTTACTTTATACGTTCACATTTGGTTTGTGCTGCTACATCTATTATGTGCAAATCATCTCATTTATTTATTTATTTATTTATTTTTCCCATCTAATGATTTTATCTAATATATGTGTATGTGTTTGCATTTTTTCTCTCTTTTAGTTTGTAAGTAATTTATAGTTAGGGTTAATTCTTTCTCTATATGTTGCTGTTCATCTACGCACGTTTCAAGAGCTTAAAATTACGTTCAATGCGTTTTTGTGTGTGTTTTGGTTTGTTTATTTTTAATATACGTTTTATTTTTACAAATTACATACTCTTGGAATTTGTTCGTTAGTATTTGCCATCAATTTGTTTAGTAATCTATTTAATTGCAGGTTCCATTTATATCTTAAACAGCTAACACTGTCGTCTAATTTGTTTCAAGTGCGTACGTGAATATCCTTTTCGACAAACAACTATCGAAATATTCTTATTCGCTAAATTTCTACGTGTAATACAAGCGTATGCTTAACATTATGTTTTGCGCGTATGATATAAAAGCTTTTTTTTCTCTAAAATGTTTTCCAGTATTTTCTTGATGGGAAATTATTAAATGTTTGATTGGATTCGTTCCGCGGTCGATGGACTTGCATTCTGGATCGTTGTGGGTTATCTGGCAGGGCTGGGTATGTAAATGTGGAATATTAATGAGGGTTGAGTAGAAATCTTGGCCGCTTGAGTCAGAATAAAATTGGTCAAAACATGGCGCTAGAATAATTAAAAGAAGGAGGAGATCTCATACAAGCGAGAAGTACTGCCGTTGAAGGAAGAAGACGACTGGAATGCATAAACTAGTAGAGGGTCCCTATAGAAAGGAAGTTGGCGGCAAAGTGCAGCGAAGGAGACGACTCACACACAAATTTTTTTTTCAGATAAAACGAAGCAATTCAAATATCTTTGGAATCTATTAAACAACAATGACCTAAATGACATCTAGACCACGAAAATTTGTAGGCATAGTTTAAGCCTGAAAGCATTCATCGTATAGTATGGTTTATGTTTCACGGAGTTGTCAGTTTGACTACCATAATCCACGTGCATTACACGCAATTTACTATAATTTTGTACAAAAACAAAAAAAACTCAATCAAATCGTAGAAGTAACTTTAAATTCGTAATAATTCATATTATTAACAATAATAATTTTTCAGCGCAAATTTAATGAACGCATTTGTAGCATTTTGATCCAGAATAACGCGAGTACCGCGAATCACTACGCCCTCGGCACACATCCGTCGAGTGTATCTGTAGCACCTTCCTTATGGTTATGATACATGACTATACTCGGTTCACTCTGGTATATGATAAAGTCACCACTTTGTTTAACGCTGATTTAAGGAATATCTGGTTTTTTCTTTAAGCTGTTAACGTGCAAAAAGTTGACTGCCACTAACTTCAGGAATAACCTTCATTGCATCAGGAATCTTACACTTTCCCTAACAAATTGTCCTCACCGATGTGATTTATTCTTTTTGAATGCTTTTACCAGTGGAAGTGATGTAGGAAATCTGCGTTTTTGACGTGTGAATTCTTCGTTAAAATAGTTCTAACAGCCTGCATTGTTTAACATACGCGGACCAGGTGTTATGGTGGATGAAATGTGCATGGGTGGGTCAAGGAACCACTTGAATACGTTCGTCCCGTATACAAGCTTTCTCCATACTCTACTAGGCCAAACTTTGAATATCCTACATCATTTTGCTCCCGTTGTCTCTCCTGGCTTCTTTCTGATTAAATTTTCGTCGGTGTTCATCAGAATAATCACGCGAAACTACGTAAATATCCTGTTTGAATCATGTTCTGCCTATGAATCAACGTTAGAATTTTATGTTTCCACTACGTTGCCCGATTTATTATTAATTGAGTTACCACTTCAACCCTGCAAGATTTGCCAGCGCGAAAATTGAAAGGAGCTTCACCCACCTTCAGTAAGATTATGTTGAAAAAAACAAAAACTCGAAATTCATATTCTTACCTGATTAATCATAGTTTTGTAAGGCGTCGTTTCATTGACATTACCGCCCACAAAATAACGATTAAAAAATAAGAAAATATTTTTCATATATTGGGAAATTGTTTTCACCCCAAACGTGTTTTCTTCAAAAGCCGCTGTACCCTCTTGTTATACAGAACTCACGATTTTTCGCTCACCTATCGCCCATATAAAGCAATCTCTTCGAAATTGAGAAAAAAGGATCAGCCCAACAAGTGATACACTCTGAATGCCAAAAAATTCCACCCCAGTACGGAATTCTCCAAAAATTCTATCAAGATATTGTTCCAGCGGTCTTATTGAGATAAGATGATTTGCATTTCCACTGATGAAAATGCAAACGTATCATCGGCTTATAAGACCGAATTTACATTTGGTGAAAGTTTGAAAATATCGTACTGAATAATTTGTACAGAGTTGGACAAACAACTTATCCTTGAGGAAATCCATCTTTCGTTGTACGCGAATAAAACGTGGATCATTTTCGCAGGCTGTTGTCGAAATTGTTTTCGAATTTCGACAAAGACATTTACTAAACAATGAAATAAACCTAAAGGACAGTTGAGAAAAAATTTATCCTTTCTAAGATTTGCTTTTCTCTAGAGGATATTGATAAGATCCATTAAGCAAAGTACAAGTTTAAAACTTATACTTACAATTCATACCTCGATATCTGTTTTTTTATGCTGGGAAATTTTTGGGATGCGTAGATTTCCCTACTAAATAGTGAAAAATGATTCGATGCGGAGGTAGATTTAACAGAAAATTTATAAAAGCCATTTCACGCAAGGACATTGTAATAACTGTGAATTGAAAATTGAAAACGGAATTTATTTTGGAAATTGGGTTACAAAATAAGTAGAAATTAATTAGAATTCCGTGAAAAATAAATCTGAAAAGAAGCGGAAAAGTTTGACGACAGTCAAGTCTATGTCAAAACGTCTATGACGGTAGTCCAGTCCGGTAGTATCAGTCAAAATGTCAAAAGAGTTGGGTGACGTCGGAATAATGAAAGACAAACTTAAGCCAATGAATTCCATGACAATAATGTGTCAGACGAATGCAATTGAGCGATAATGGTTAGCTTCCCCTTCGATGAATCTGTGATTGTGATCTTTATATTCGAGCTCTAAAATCTATAATTTTAATTTCTTGCCAATTGGTCAGGGTAGTAGGGCCTTTCGATTTTGACTGAGACTTTTACCTTGGTAGCGGGGGGAGAATATATAAAAGACATAATAATGTAATTCAATTATGCTTAATCCAAATTTTGCAAAACAATGTATAGCAAAAAAAGGACGCCGTAGACTTTGTGATTTAAGTTTGGATCCTGGTGAAGCCAGAGGGGCATATAATTCTGCGCATATTTACGCAATTATTTGGTTTTTTCGAAAAAATTTGAACCAGAGATTCTTTCCTTCGCAACTTTTGCAAGGAATTGCTCTTGCCAAAAGGCCTTACCCAATCAAAAGCCCAAAAAATTGAATTGATACGTGTCCACCGGGATTTTTTTGAAAAATTTCATGATGTGTTGCTCAAACTTCATTATCGACGGCTCTTTGGAATCACAATCCATGTGTTGTGCAGAGAAAAGTATAGGGATGAGGCAGAGAAGGGTCTAAAAAGATGCAGAGAGTGATGGGAATGAATATCAGACATGACACCAATGGAACACTGAGTTAATTGCTCTCAAGTGTTTTGTATTAAAAAAAAAAATAACCTGCCTGCAGTCATAAGATAATTACACAAAAGTTTGGAATTGTGAAGGGTAAAAAGGAATCGAGGCATTTTGACAGGTGTAAGGATATCTGATTTGTGGTTGCTTTAAAATTTTCTTTTTCCATTCGAACCTTTCTGATAGTTTCGAAAGTAAGGTTTGATTGGCAATGGATACATTCGGTACGTTGCTGTATGAGTACGTCGGAAAATATTTCAAATAAACGATAATTGTGACTTGAGAATGCATTTTAAGCGATGAATATGTAGGGAGTGAAGGAAATATGCAGCATGATCATACTGCGGATAATCCAGAATGAAGAAGGAATTGTTTGAAAATATCAGGATGTAGTTGGTAGTATATTGTGCTACAAATATTTAAAATCGGTTGGACATGTTTCGTATGTTTTGTATAAATCAGCGTAAAATAGGCGTAGCACATTCTTGCTTATAAGTACTTTGCATTAAACAAATATGTATTTCAACTACTGGGAAGAGCTCCCAAAGCGAGTAATAACACCAGAGATAAAAAACAGACAACAAGCATATGCAGCAACTTGATCAACTAAAAATATTAATTGATTATAAATTTTTAACACGCATATATGAATTTACGCAACGAAATGATATTAATTTTACTATGAAAAATGCATTTTCATTCTTCTGTTTTCTATTTACAAGTTTTAAATTGACAAATATATTGAGCTTCTATGCCCTCGCTTGATAACCAATAGGCTATCATTTCATTAAAGCCTAACAATCGAATGTCCTTTTTGTTTTTGTTTCATTTAATAAATATTTTCATAAAATTTCTCTCTTTGTCAGGCTCTATCTAGTTCCAATTATTTACCAAATTTATTTTTGTATAGCAAAATTTATAATTTCTTAACTTTTACTAATTTCTCTAATTTTTCCCTTTCAGTTTTCATTTGGTTTGGTTTTCTCTCTTTTTGCTGTAAACGATTCAATTTGACTACAAATATCTAGAATGATTTCGTTTTCACTTACATGATAGTATCCACGATTTATATTTTCGCAGCGATGAACAACTTCACCATTCGTTTGATTTATACATTTGATTTTTGCATCTATTGGATTTGTTTCTAAATGTTTTTGTATTGCAACATTTGAGTATCCTTAAACTTTACATATTTATATTTGGTTTCTGTTTGCTCTCAAGTGATTATTTATTTATTTATATGTTTTTGTTTTTCTTGTTTTTTTGTGTGTTCTTAGTTTTTAACTGCTTTTGGTTTACGTCTATGTATAAGTTGCTATTTTGCTCAAAGATTTCCATATCTTTGTTTGAATTTATTTCCTTTTAATATAAAATAACTAGCTAAATAGATTGTTTGTACATTGCCGTACCTCGTGAGTCGCCAACGCTTGAATTGCAACCGCACAAAGGTGGTGGCCATCATGGGAGCTACACCAGCAGGCTAGGGGCGAGCCATTCATCTTCAGCTAGCTGTAACGAGAATGGAGAGTAGCAAGTCAGAATTTCTGCAAATGGTACTTTGGTATGAGTTTTTCGATGAGTGATCCCAGTATTGATGCACCCCTAAACCAGCATACGCGCCGATTTGCAAACAAGTCCCGACAACATAAATCAAACTGAATATACATTTTCCATTAAGCCCGTTCTCTCGGTTGTGTCCGTACAAGTTCCTTTCGAATCTATTAACTAATGTCCTCAGGCAATTTGTCCCGATACAATTTTATTTTCATGCATATGTTATTTTCCCATCATATAAAAATTACGATCGTAACCCATGCCAGACCTTTCCATTATGTGTACGCGCACACGAAGGATATTTTTAATTTGCATAGAGTAATCTGAGGCAATAGTTGTAGTGATATTGCCTTTAACTTACCTGTGGGCTCACTTGAAATTGTTGCATTGGATATGCAACAACACCTGTCGCTTGTGGCAATCCATTTCCGACACCCTGTGCTATTTGTTGGGCAGTGGCGGGTAGCTGGGCCTGAGCTGGAACACTCTGCCATGCTCCTGGCATTTGCACTCCCATTCTGCAACGGCAAGAGCAACAACAGGACCAAAAAGGAAAAAAAAAAACATGACAAGGAAGAGAGAAATATGCATTAACGTCATCATTAAACACTTTGGTTAAAATGACTTGCTCGAGACGAGTAAAAAGGTTTTCAGGGGGTTGGCAAAATGAGTGCAAAAAAAAAATATTATGTTGCATTAGAGGATAACATCGAAACACTTTCAAAGAACTAGCACGAGTGAAGGCTGAACGATATTTATGGGGAAATGGAAACGAACAGGACTCAAGGAAGTGGACTTTTTAATTTGTTTTTGTTTTCTGGAGAAGTCTTAATGTCGATAAAATATGAAGTTTTAATATCAACAATTCTATTTGCAGAAAGCCTTTAAGTCGTCATGCCAAATACAAAGAATCCATTTGAGCAAATGCCTCTATCTACTTACCCCATATAGCCTTGTTGATATCCTGCAAACTGACCGTATGCATAACCTTGCATGCCTTGAAGAAATTGGCCTTGTAAGGGTGTAGATGGGGCTGGCGCTGCAGGATACGTGGGGGCGGGTGGATACCAATAGCCGGCCACTTGTTGGCCATAGGCTGCTGCCGCTGCTGCTCCAAATGGGAAACCAGCTTGACTTAACGCCTGGCTGGTAATCGATGGAGCATTATTTGGGTCACCACTTTCTTTGCCCCATGAGCATTTCACCGGTTGCGAATTAATTTCAGAATTGTGAATGGCAACGATTGCATGTGTGGCTGCTTCCTTTGTTGAAAATCTATTTGGATGCGACAAAAAAACATATTGAAATTTTAAAATCAGTAGTTCGAAACGTTCAACAGAGCAAGACTAATTTGCTTTGCTCGACAGCACAGGAGAAAAGAAAATCCCAATCACTACAAAATGTGAGAGACACTACCAAAAGTGTGCTTAAAATTTGTTGATTTAAATAAAAAAAATTTCGTTAAAACAGTTAAAGTTCTCCACATCCACACATAAAGTTTAACATCCGGAACCTTGCTCATAATAATATGAGAGGAGTTCAAAATAAAATTAGAGCGATATATTCATGGAGGGTGATTTGAAAAAATAATTAATACTTATGACTAGATTAGATCTTTGTAAAATGTTCCAACAAAACAATTCACGATCAAAGTGACACGATTTTGTTTGTGACTTGCCATTGAGAGTTGATAAGTGTATAATAACTCGAGCAGTGATAAAACATTGGGTTGACAACTAATTCATTGCCGATTTCAAGTATAGATGTCTCTCACTCTCATTTTCATGATATCAGTAAATGTCATTATCTTCTTCTTCCACATAACCAAAAAAAAAAGATTTTGCTGTCAATTTGGTGGGGAACCAAACCATTGCTTTGAAGGTCTACTGTCGGCAACTAGATACATTAAAAGCTGCAGTCAAGGAAAAGCGACCAGAATTGGTCAATTGTAAAGGTGTCATTTTCCACCAAGACAATGCTTGGCCACTCGACAAAAATTGATGGTTATTGGTTTGGGATTGATGTTACAACCACCATATAGCCCTAATCTCACGTTAGAGGGATAGAGGGGTAGAGAGGCGAAATCGACGGCTCAACTGGTCTCTTTAGTTGTCTTCAACTAAAGTGGTCTCTTTAGGTTGCGCAGCGCATCAGAATAAAGTTTTTAACGAAGAAGTCAGCGTTAAGTCATCTGAAATTCCCGAAGCACTGTGTGGAAAAAATGTACTTTCATAACCAGGAATGAGAGAGTGGTGGGACGAATTTAAAGGAAGGCGTGAGAAAGTGGAAATTGCGATGCATCCGAGACGACTTAGCTCCAGTATTACGTCTGACAACGTTTTATCTGGTCGCGAATTTATTGAAAAAAATCGTCGTGCTATTGTAGCAGCTATCAATAAGGAAACGGGAATCAATGTTGAAAGTGTACCCACCATCGTTCGAAACCTGCATTTCGAAAAATCTCTTCGAGGTGGATACCCTATCTGCTTACCCACAAGAATGTGAGAATTAAAATTTGACAGAGACTTTCTGCACATTTTCAAGATGAGTGACGTGCAACGGAACATGGGTCCACCACTACATGACCAAATCGAAAAAGGCTAGTTTGGCGTGGAAAAGAAAGGAGAAGCCACAGCTATTAAAAGCCGAAACCTACGTCTCGGCTAGGGAGTTTATGTTAACGGGGTTTTGAGACCCTCAATTAGTTTTATTCGTTGATTTACTTCACGATTTTCGCTCAATAAGCGCTCCCTACAATTCTGGCATTCCTGACTAGACTCAAGCCGGATATCAGTCTAAAACAAAGTCCTAAATTAAGTTTAAACAGCCCTAACACGCAAAAATTGTCTGAAGTGCAATGGACTGCGATTGATCATCCTCCCTCCACTTTTCACCATGTGATTTCCATGTGTTTTGGCCCCCCAAGGGGCGCAAAGAGGAGAGCGTTATGCTAATAATCAACAGGTTGAACATTTTGGATTGGGTTGAATCAGGGTGTGATCCCTGCCCGTAATCATTCTCCCACAACGGCATGAACAACCTTTCTGTTTGATGTGGAAAATTCAATACTTGGGGGGTTGAACTATGTACAAAAATAACTGTGAAGTGTATGTTCTTATTAAATGTAATAAAAGTTAATTTTTGCAAAAGGGTTCTTAATATTTAAATGCTCCTCGGACATGACAATTTGCTGTAGTCACGGGTGCTCACGGAAGCACAAAAGCAGATAATTCGAAAAACTCATTGGAATATTTTCAACAATATCCTGATCGCTTTTAGCTGGAAGTTTGTATACAGAACAAATAAAAAAATATGTATTCCATCAAGACAAGGCATCGGCACATAAGTCTCGAGATCTCATGGTACAAACCGTAGATGCTGCCTCCGAGATCCTTGAATATCCCCCATATCACATACATTCCTTGTAAAATTTTTATGCTGCAGCGGAGTTTTTCTCCAAAAAAAAAAACCGAATGCACTGATGTTTGCTATTCATGTGCAGAAAGCAGAACTTTTACGAAGATCGTAGGGTATCCTTGCTATAAATTGACAGATGCTGATCAGTACTTCTACAATTGGAACTAAGCATAGATTTTGTTCAATAATGCAGGACATAGTCTGAGAGATTTTCATCCCTTGAGCTATAATTGATTGCATACGTAGTGGATTTCTATGTATCCTTTTTTTAGTTTTTTAGCAGTTGGTGGTGTTCTGTTCATTGAACACGACTTCTTAGTGACCAGTTGTTAGTGGAAGGCATTTTAGTCATCCTGATGCCTCTTCTGGTTGCAATTTTAGAGGATTAACAAGTTGAAAAATTCCTTCTAGACTTGCGCAATAAGTTCGATTCTTTTATCATGTGGGAGTCCATCTACAATATATTCAGAGTTCATCTGGAATTGAACATTTACAGTTCTATATGAATATGGAATGTGCGATTCTGTAACATATGATGTGAATTATGTGCCATCGTCGTCGTCAAGGCTGCACAGTTATGGTATCACAGGAATCACGGGGCTCTGCTTTCAGTACGTCTTGTTTCCGACTTGAATATATCCTTCAATTTTAAAATCCGAGCAGCTTCACTGTGTCTCCATTGATTGTTCTCTACTGAGGCTTTTCTTCGTTGAGTTTTCTCTGTTGGACAGTCAAAAATCTCAAGGACCTTATTTGATGTCTTATTCAAGAGCTGAATTCTGCAGCTTGTCTGAAAAGTTTGGATCCCTACATTTTCAATTGTGTGGCAAAATATATAAACATCTCAATGTATTTAATTTTGTCCATTTTTGTCCATATTTTTACGAGGAATTCCTTTCATCAACTCAAGGAACAACTTCATTTCCTGCTGATCCATGGGTTAGGAAAAATTTGCATTTGTAGATGGAAAGGAGAACTCGGGTGGATTTGTTGCTATAGCTTGGGGTTTCATGATAACGTATTCCAGTGCCAAAATTAACAGCGATGTGGCCAAACCGTATCATTCTTTCAGTTCAACTTTCTTTCTAAAGTTTCCTTATTGGGTTGTTTTTGAACTGTCATCGTGCTTCTGAACTCCGTAAATTTTTTTTCTTTAGTACATCAAAATATCAGTTCTTTTCAGTTGAGTCTTCTTCAGTGTTTTCTGTCGTAGGGTTAGTTGTAGCCAAGCATTTTTAAGATATATATATCTCTGATGAGCTGGCACGATTCGCACCTGGTTTGCTGTTGCTAAATTACTACGAGCTCAGCTCTGAAAGAAAACATGGTATTCACCGTGAGACATGTTAGCATACACTTGTATCTTACACTCTAATATTTTTGTCAAACCTGTAAGGAGGTACGAAGCAGTGATGCACCCCTATAATTTTCACATACTAGTTTACCCAATTTTTTTGTGAACAAAACCATGTAACACTTTTTGACCTTTCTACCGACATCTGCTCTTGGTACCGAATACCATGAAGCAACTTGATAATTGATTTTTCAACACTTTTTTTATGAGTTCCACTAGGGAGTCATCGAAGCCCAGTGTTTTTTTTTTCATACATCCCATTTCGGATACAAGATTCTGCACAGTACGAGAGTTGTTATCTCATCAGCACTCAATATGATTGCCTGAGTTAGAGATGAAGTCTGAGGAGCTTTTCGGAGTATTCTGCTCATTGTTTCTATGCCTACCTGACAGTTGCCAAGTTCTCTCGTCAATGCTCTTGTAGACAGTATTTTTTTAATAAGTTAGTGTGCATTTCATATGTTTTAATTGGGTAGATTAGGGCGAATACAGGCTTAAAAAGTATTTGCTTTTCTTCATGTCCTTTTTAATGTCTTGTCTACCAGCTGCTCTGCTGAAGTTGCGAAACAGTATGCGCCGGAGTATGATGTTTTCCTGTCTGTTTTTGACCTCTTCAGTTTTGATTAAGACCTTATAGGTTTCCGCATTGCTCCACTTCTCTTCGTACATTGACATTGGAATCTTCTTTTTATTTGAATCGAATGCTAAACTAGTAATACTAGTTAGGTCTTTGAATGGATGGGATGGGCTTCAAGAGGGGCTGCTTAAGGCACATTTCTCACAAGAACAAACCTGTGAAAGCTGTGTTTATGTGCATCCAATCTTATTTATTACATTTCCTGCCTTCCATTCCTTTACATTCCCTAAATTCGTTATTTTATTCCAGGTTTGGCCTATTTTTTTGAAAATTTTCAGCAAAAACGTTGTTGTCAATAATCTTAGGAATGTCGTGCCTTCAATTATCGTTATGTAAGGAAACTTTTTCTAGTGTTTTATTTCTTGTATACGCTGATTAGCTTCCACATGAGTTAAATAAACCGTCTGGTTTCTAATATGTCTGCTTTTTTGGCTGCAGCTCATGAGATTTTCTTTCCTTAATATTAATTTTTACTCCATCACTCATTATATTTTTCGTTTTAATGTGAGGACCCATGAGCACAGTGCAGCATTGCACATTATTTCACTATCTTTACTTGATACATAATACATTGACGAAGTATTGCAATGAATGGGGCTCCAAAAGGATCCCTTAGGAGAAGTCACCCGTCAGAACAGAATGAATTACATGGAAAAAAAGTAACTAACATCATTTCAAATCAAATTAATGACCAAGCAATTTGCATTGTCCTTTGTTTCTAACTTTGAATTTTCGCCTTCCTACCCTTGAAATGTCCTAGACTGTTAGTAAGTGCATTTGATTGTTCGGAAATTTCGTTGAGCAATCGCGTTCGTAATTTGTCGAATGTCATTTGCACCCACACATTGCCTAAGAAGGACCAGCAAGACGCTGTTTCGTGTTGCTGAATTTTTTCATCTGTGTAACAAAATCCGCAACTAAATCTCAGCATTGTTGTAATGATTCATTCACTTTCGCCAAGCACTCAAATGACTTTCGGTCTGAAGTGAATTAATTAACAACTTCTATACGAAATGAATTACTACACTACCCTTTTTCATGCACAGACAGCTAAAGCTTTCAAAAAATCCAACTCACCTGACAAAGGCATATCCTTTATCCTTGAACACTCTAATCTCCTGAATTGTTCCAAATGGTGAAAAGGTCTTTTGCAAAATCTCGTCCGTTAATGTTCCCGAAAGCGCTCCATTTATGCCACCACAATACACCGTGCAATTAGTTGGACTGCTTTGGTTGTACACTTCGTCAAATGTCAGAGGCTTCGAATTTACTGGAAAAGTTAAAATGTATAAAAAGAAAATTTAGCTCATGTACGCTGGCACTGTAGACGAAAATCATTTAGTCGCGAATGGATTTCATTATTTGAAATCACAACAAAGGGATCCTTCGAAATATCCACAACAGACCGAAGCATGAGAGGAACGAGAAACGAGGAAGAAGAAAGAGACAGCAAGAGTACGAGTCAACGTAGGAAAGAGAGAGAGAGAGAGAGAGAGCGAGAGCTAAGAGTTCTATTATAACCACAAATTGGGTTGAAACGATACAATCATCATTACTGCTAAAAGGATGCACATTTGCGTTAATTTCGTGTCACAAAAAAAGCGGAAATCCAAATGGTAATTTTCCTAATAGGTTGAAAACGAACAACTCTAAAAATGTGGTTTTGTCAGTCTTTGAGGTTTCGCTAAGGCCGTCTTTGTCCTTGTCATTGTCATTGTTATCGTTATCCTTGCGTAGGAGTTAAGTTGATTTTTTGATTCGTTAGACTGTGAAAGTAAATGATTGTTACCTAATTTACGGAAAATTTTCGGGAAACCCATTGCGATAGGCGAGCCTCCCTCTCAAAAGTTTCATATAATTTCTTAATTTTGAAAGGAATATGAAAAGGGTTTATCACGAAAAATAAAACTCTGCATCAATAAATTGATGATCATAACAATTAAGCTAATTGGTTGTTATTTGAAGAGGAAAATTACCTTGTGGAGTTTTGGTTTTGGTCCTGCAGAACTTGGAAAAACTTTTGATTTTTGTATAAGGCAGCGGAGTGGACTCATCCTTCGTTATTTATTAATCATTTCATGGAAGAGTTTGAGTGCCACATGGTGCATTTAAGGGCCTTTGCGCCTTTAGGTGAGGTGACTGTGGCTTGCAACTTCTTGCATTCTTCACCAAATTCCCGCAGCGCACACACAAACAGCAGTTTGTTCCAGTTCCAGATTCCATCAACCATCACATCCGACTTTCATTTAATGATTACTTTTGATTTGTAATATTCACTCCGACACACCTGCCTTCATCCGACACTACTTTGTTTGCCCTATTCAAGCATTCCCCTCAGACGCAAATCAAAAGTATCTTTTATCTATCCGACTCACGCGTATCTATAAGATCCAAAAGTTTAAATCTGTCATAAAGACCGAATTGCCGAAACTGAAACCAAGCATAGCTTTGCGAAGACAATATTCAGTTGCTTCTGTTCCTGCCTCGGGGGATTGAAAAATTTGTTTTATAACAAGTGAGTCAGGATAGTAACAGAGGAAATGTAAAAATAGAAAATGTACAAAAGGACGACAAAGGGCAAAGTCAAAGAATGTTCTAAAACAAGGATGTCACAAGGCTACATAAAGATGACAACAAAATCGTTGGTATAATTCAGATCTTTGTACTCAAAAAGCGAGTATAGCGTAAATAGCTGGAAGCAAGGACTAAATGTGATTTAACCAGCTACTGACTGAATACGTATTTTACGTTGTATTTATTTTAAGGAAGAATTGAATTTCGAAATGCGCTCAGGAATCATATTGTTGCGTTAGATGTTCAAAGGCTAAGATAATATTGACTTAATAGAGAAAAGAACGATACTTTGCAGGGTCTGTCGTCGAGGACCTTCAAACTCATAAGTAAAGAACGGCCAATTTGATGCTTTGTACCGTTGAAGAGTCCATTCGCTGTGTCCTTTTGTATTCTGAGAGTTAACTGTTGGTGACTGCAGTTTGACTTCAGACATTTTTTGTCAGATTTATGTCCTGGAAATTTTTTAAATAGGTTTCTAAGCGCCGTAGTTTCAGAAGTTTACGATACAGTATCTAAATTTGATGGGACGCGTGCCTCCTAAGCTGCAAGTTCTCTGCACTTCGCTACGTTCTCGATCTGCAGGTTGAGTTCAGATTGATAGTAAGGACGAAATTGTACAGCACATTTGGCTTTAACTACCTACCACAAAACTGATGATCTGAAGCTGAAATATGACTGAGTATTCTACTGGTTAATTCTGAGCTTACATTAAATGCAAATGTTGTCGACTAATCCCTCACTCTCATGCCAAAGAAAAAAGTTATACTCCCTCGCCTGCAGCTTGTAACCATTTTACAATGCTCCATTCCATAATGTTTGTACACGCCGAGCCTTTAAGGGTTAATTCATGAAGTCAGCACCGACATAGAGTAGCGCAACAGCATCAGCACTGGCAAAACGTAAAAGGGAGTTTGGTGGATTCCTTTGAGCATTTTTCGACAAATTCCTCCTGCTAAGTCAAGCGAACCTTACTGATGTGGCATGTGCCAGTAACAATGCCTTTTTATGTTTCTTTTTATGTGTTTCATGTTTTTGTGTAGCTTTTGCTTTGCTTCGATACACAACACATACACTAGCAATGGGACTGGTGTGTTATGACCATTGTGATACCAATGAACATTGTAAGGATAAGTAGAATTGGCATCTCACACAAGACTGCATTTGTTACATTTGTTTGGAAAGCATTTTCGGCATCAGCTTTATATGGAGCATTCTTTGACACTGGGCTATAGTTTAAGGACTTTCCATCATGCGTTCTTATTTCCGGTATGCATAATTTCACATGTAGTTTGTACTTCGACTTCAACGGAGAATGGAATTTTTTTTTTGTGTTTTTTTTGGTCTTTTGCGTGTTTGCGTGTTTTTTGTAGTTTGTTATTTTGTAGAAAGATACAATCATTGGAGGCTATGCAAGTCAAATTTACTACTGTGGAGTAGATTAAATGCGTTTTTCAAAAGTTTTTTACTAACAATCTTCAGCAATGTTTATCTTTAGGACAAATTTCATTATTATTCGACATGAGGACAGTGGGAATCGAAACCGTAGAAATGTGTAGCGTGTAATAGCAAATCTTTCATACGTAATTGCACCAATGTGATTTTTCGTCTTATTCATGCTAGGACAATTTGCAATGCAAAACAGTCACTGATCGATATCTTTCTAAGCCGATTGGAAACCGAAGGAGTGAACTAAACTCTCCTGATTCTCCAGCAATTGTACATCCCGAACGATTTTCTGTTGTTCCATGTCATTATTTGCTGCTTTTTGACAAGGATGTTGCGAGGATTTGTAAATTTTATTGGCTGTTATCATTCTGATTTTTGTACATTTTTGTCTCTTTGTTTTTCGATGTATTGTTGGGACATGCAAGTGGCGGAGTTTGATTTTCAGTGGGGTGTCCTGAAGTTTCATATTTAAACTGTTCACATGATTCCTGTCTTGTGAATACTATTTGAAAATTTAGGGGCGTTGTGTTCCAAACGATGCAAACTTCAGACACCTTAAAGCTTTCCCTTGAATACTCTTTGAAAAACGTAAACTTTGACATTAACATTAAAACATTAACATAGAACTTTGCATATATCACAAAAGGCCGTTCCATGCGATAGAATATGGTTGATAACCCAGAAAAATAAGCAAACTTCTAGGATCTCATAAATCAAGAGACGGCTGTATAGGCTCTGTAAACGTCTCATTTTGTCAAGTCATGGCATAAGTTTACCAATAAGCAAAATAGAATTTTCACAATCAATTTTCACGCTAGAGATGCTTTTCTATAGCCTGGACATAGTGTATTTTTTTTAAGCGTTAACACCTGTGGGCGTCATCCCTCAGGCAGAGATAGAAAAAAGCGTAAGTAGAATTATATTTGTATTGACTTTTCACGCAAAAGCCTTCGAATTTGTACTGTTGTTTCATGCAAAAATGAGTGGAAACCCACCAGTACAAATATAGTTCCAATTGTTTTGGTCGAATATTGTTCGATCGTCTGTTTGATTGATGTTTAATTGCTGTTTGTGCATACGCCATCGTCTGAGTATGTTATAATGACCACTATAGGTTTGATTGTTGCTTTAGGACAAAACTCTTGAGTTTTGTGTTTGTTTTCCTGGGAAGACGCGTTGCAGCTATTGCTGTTGATGCTCCTTGTTTCCGGAAAATAACCTCATTGTTAATCAGAACTATGCCTTACTATGTTTGTTTATTTAACCTTTTATTTCGATCAGCAAAACCTTATCCTTAATTCTGAATTTTCATTTTCGGAAATAAAAGAAAAAAAGGACAGTAACTAGTTCTGCTTTGATGCTTTGTTCTCATGCACAGTAACTAGTTCTGCTTTGGTGTTAGAATAGAGATATTCGTACAAAAATTTTGGCGCCTGTCATGGCTGAGGTAAAGTGTAACACCATACAGCAACTTGGGACAACCCTCCAATCTGACTATATTCAGCCAACTTAATTGGCATGATATTTGAGATTGGTAAGTTTTCTTTCGTATTTACGTAAAAAAAAGATTGCTCCTCTCAAAGCTTTAGCGTAGCATTACAAATACGACCACTCATTACAAATATGACTCTACTTTTGCCTTTTCTTTCTCTGTCTAAAAATAGTCACCTGAGAATGTTAGACCTAAGTAAAGTTCCGCTGTGTCCGAGTCTCAAGAAACTAGAAGAGTTTTGAGGGTTACCTGAGGCTTGCAGTGGATTTAGGAACATTATCCTTCCTGATATATGGCATAAGTTACTGGACATAAACAGCTAAGCCAGTCTTTTGCGGACCAGAATGACCAAACGCTCTAAATGGGGGTTTATTATACTGGGGGGTAATAATATGACAAAGACTACTTTGAACTAAATTAAACTACGCCACAGTTTTGACTAAAGATTGAGACTTTGCTTGAGATTAAGTCAAAAAATAAAAAAGAGAACATTATTCAGGATAAGGAGGTTGTTGAGGAACGAACTCAAATGCATAGCAGGTGCACAAGCCTCATGCGAAAAAGCAAAGGATCAAATCAAAATGCAGAAAATATTTAGTTAGTTTATGTTTAACTACTTAATCTGAGAACTGTGTTCAGTCTATTATATGGACTTCCAAATAATGTCGTTCTTTGTAGGCCCTCTTTGGTGATGAGCCTTAGTTAGAGACTTGAATAGAGAGATGACAACGCTTGTGAGAAAAGGCAGTTGCGAAAGATTTAACCAAGGATACGTCCAAAAAATTAAAAAATCCAGCAGTAGCAATAAATGGGTCGTGCGTTTCTCTTGATTGATTTCTGTTTCTCGACCGGCCATAGTCCCAAAAGTGTTTAGAGTTACTAGCGTAACCTCAGTCTGGCAGATTCCTGAACGCTTTTAAAAATGAGTGGAGATTGTGGATTGTTGTTTCATTGGCACTGGTCACTTTACCTCTGCTT
Organism: Stratiomys singularior; assembly: GCA_954870665.1. NCBI lineage: Eukaryota > Metazoa > Arthropoda > Insecta > Diptera > Stratiomyidae > Stratiomys > Stratiomys singularior. Next base: position 5,930,022 of record OX940877.1, read on the forward strand.
GACATTTTATACAGAAATGAAATACCAAATATAATTTTATTTTCAACAAATAGGTGGTACTCCCACCAATTGGTGTAGTGATACCGCGAACTCATTCTGGTTCGCTCAAAACAAACTGTTTTGGAATGGAAAATATTGCAGATTTGACAATATTTTGACATTAAAACCATTTATTATCATTCATTTCAACCATTCATTTCAACCATACGGAAAAAAAATTTATCGAATTTAGTAAAATAATAAATGATTTTTAATAAAATAATAATAAAAATTTTGAAGGATCAGAACGTCTAAGGTGATTCCAAATGATGATATCCAGAATCGCTTTCTAGAATTTTTTTTTTATAGAAAGAGAAAGAGAGAGAAATATTTTTTGGACCAAACAGACAGCTAATTAAAAAACCGTGATCGGGGGTAAGCTCACAAAACAGGCATCAAGAAAAACTTTTTTATTTCAAAGAAGAAGAAACATGTTAATCCATTGAGAAAATTGAATTTAAAGAAAATAAGAAAAATTTTTTTGAAAAAGTTGACATATATGCAATAATATAGGTGTTTCACGTGGTCCTTTTTATGAATTTTGATTTGTAAAAACTGAAAAACATTTTCTGTAGACTTGACAAAGTCGGCTGTGAATTTTGCTTCTCCATCTGTTTAACAGAAAAGTGAGGAAACCCAAAATCAAAAAGGTCCAAGCCTTGGCCATGCACAGAAAGTATTACATGCACATGTGTCATGTTCCTGTATCCTATCCAATTTATCAGCTTCAAATAAACGTACTAAAATCTATCAAAAGCCTATTACAGAGTGTGAATCCTGTATATCTTTTTCTATGAATTCAGATCTTCTTTGTTGAATATTTTTTTTATGATCCAAATCAATATGTTTCTCTAAAAACTGCATCAGTTCAACTACATACGTCAAAGGAGGGTATCCGCATGATATGCAATACAGTTAGAGAGTTATACTTTTCATGCAAATCATGCATAACGTCGTTTTGATCCTGCTGTGTTTTTTTTTATATTCTAGTATGCATACAATAATGCAGGATAGCATACACCATTATTGGTTGAAATGAACGAATGAATTCGGTTCCTATGTCACTACAATCCTCTCTTCCACTTGCTACTGCAACCATCACCATCCAGTCACACTAAAAAGAAGGATATTAAAAAAACAAAATTAAAAAAAAAACTGTTCGCATTGGGAATTGCAGCCATGTGCCACTCTCATATAAATCCTTGGATATGTATCATTTTGAGATGAGAGAGATATCGAGATAAAATGAAAAATTTCAAGCACAGCGTGACAAAAAGGATTTCCTGTAATTTATCAAAAACGGTTCGGTGCCGGGCGAAATAGGACTACCTATGAATGGGACGGTTGGTTTATGAAAGTTTGCTGAATAGAGTAGCAGTGGCAGGGGAGGGGGGTAAAGAGTATGGATTTAGAACTACAGTACGGAGTTCGAGAAATATTTCCAGCAATAATTCTGTCAAATTGTGGAAATTTCTTGAAAATTAAAAACGGAAAAATTTTAACTTCAAACAGCATGAAATTGATTCGACTTGGCGCAAGTTGGTTTCACCTGGAATGGTTTAGTACAATGAATTTTTTGGCTTTTTTTATGTAAATATTCCAACTTACATTCTCTCGTCTGACGAAACATTCTGTATTGCCCGGATGCCAGAAAATATGTTCAACCAGAATTCCTGACTGTCACTGAACAACTCGAGGAAGATGTCATGACACAATGTAATTGGGTCCATTTTTTACGCTGACAAAAATTTATTAATGTTGTATTGCAAAATTTTCTAATTAAAGTTTGTTTGTCAACATTTTTAACTTATGTTTCACGAGAAATGGCTGTCAATTCCAAATGTTGGAGATTTATAAGCAACAACGAAGGGACCAAATAGATATGAAAACTTTTCGAATATTTAGCGGATGGGAAACTTTGTAGCAAGCTGAATTATTGATTCAGTCGTGAAGAGATAATAAGAGCATTGAAACGGACACTAAGTTGATATTTGACTGAAACATGACAAATTAACATATTACGTACTGAATTTTTGCAGACATTGATTTTAGTTTTCTGGAAATTTCCGTCAATTGACATTTCTAGACCATACTTAATTATTTCTTGTGATGTTCATAAGTCGCGACATTTCGGAATATTTGTAGGGCGATAACTTTACTAATTCAGAGTTTATCCTTTAACTTTGCTTCATTTGCTTTATTCAGATCCTTTGTAACTTGGGAAACCCGATGACTGTGCAGTTTTAAGATTTTTAATGTGAATAAATTATAATAATAAGAAGTAGAGAATGCTTCTCTAGGACAGCTTCTAGCCCATGATCCATGAGGTGATTTAGTCAGAATTACAAATCTCCCCCTTCCAAACGTATCTGAAGATTATTGTGATGTACCGCAACAATTCATTGTAGAATTTGGATCGTTAGGCAGGTCAGAGGGTTTTTTTTAAGCTCAAAGTAACATGGTTATTCTTGGAAATTTCCCAGCAACTAGGTTTAATAGCTAAGTGCTAATGAGCACTAGATTTGATCTACAGAAGGCCAGTTGTGAGTCCTCAACTCAACATTGACTGACATGCATGAGCAAAACTACAGATATCCCATTTGACAATTTAGTATCTCTCTAGTCCCTAAAAATCCCAATGATGACATCCATAATAGTTTTCGAAGGTTGTAATGCACACAAAATTTGAATAATTGGGCAATCAAAAATTTTAATGATTGGTATATCTCGTTTTGAGCGTGGAAATACGCAGGATTTGAGGGTTAAATGCCAAGAACTGATTAAACTGACGAAAAAGGAAATTTTGACGGCTTTAATTGTACTTAAACCATTTAATTCAACACATGTTCGTTTGAAAGGGTTTATAAGAAGTTGCGCATAAAGACTGAGGTGAGCAACAGAGAAGACTTTCAAAGCAAGTCGCAACAAAGTTTTCCCGTGACGTCTATGTCGAGAAGAAATTTCAAGCTTATTTCGGAATAGATAAGCAACAATTAAGAATCAATAGTAGTTTTTTGTAGATCAATTTATCCATTTTCTGTCCACCTAGCTGGTAGTGCCAATCGACGCGTCCCGGCCTGTGAGTTTGCACCTGACGAGAAGCTGCAGAGACGCGTGTTCGAAACCAGCTTGAGCTCTTCCACCTTTCTTTCTTAATATAAATTTAGGATCCTTACAACTGTTTGCAACATAGATTGCAAGCTCCTGTGTCATCACCAAGAAAATGTGCTTGGGAAGTCACGAAGATTGTTGATCCGGCACTTTCGCGGAAGAGACGACAGTGTCTCCATAAAAAAAAAACAAACATTCCACGGTGTCTTGATGCGAAATTTCTTAAACAAAATCCTTTTTCTTGGATTATTTTAATATCATCAGAAAAATTGTTTTTTTCGTTTGGTAATTGTCTGGCATCCGTTTAGAAAAAAATAAATAAATAAAAAACTATCGAAAAAACCTTGAAACTTCATAAACAGAATATGGTCTTCGCAACCTGACTTTAAACTATTTGATAAACCTTAAAATCGTTCAGCAATTGCTAGCAGATTCTTTTACGAAGGATACGAGAGGAGAAAATCCATATGTTTGAATATTTCAAATAAACCCACGGAACATTGTTCCGAATTCCAAAGAAATACAGACTGAATGAATTTTCAAAATAGAATCGCCTAAATTTGACGAGCAATAGCGCGCGGGCTGAACTTTAAGTTTCCACGAAAAGATCTAAAACTTCTATCGACGATGTCCTTAATCAAAGTTCAAATAATCGAACTAAATATATTTTCCGACATCTATCTCCTGAAATCCTCCCACCACCTGTACAAATACCAAATCGTAGAATGCTCGTAGTCACTTTAATGTGATACCACGTGTAATGACTTCCAGCTGAGGCTAAACCTACACATTTTACAATACATTTACCAAACATGTATCAAATTAAGCGTAATGCTTAATGATGTGTGATATAAAAACGTAACATATACGACAAAAACTCAATGAAGTATCCGAAATTAATGTATCTACATGAAATTCGTAACAAAAACGGAAACTTCTGCGAAAAGGATATGAACAGGTTCTGAAGTGAGAGAGGAAGTGAGAAATAAAAAAAAAAGACGAAACAGAGGCGAACAGCATGAAAAGGATGAAAGGCAGGATGAAAGTTTCAAAGTAAGAAAAACCAGACAAATGAGAGATAACAGTTTGGATGTGTGTTCTAATCGATATGAGTTCACTGAATAACGCTCTCAAGATATATAAGTTTGATATGAAATTTGTGGTTTGGGTTACAAAAAAAAGTACTATAAACTGCGCATTTTGATTTAAAATCAAACCCAGCGTTATACGACTTACTAAAGTGCTGCCGAAGCTTGTAAAATATTATGTTAATATATATCCTGTTGTGCTTTCGAGAGGAGAGTGAAAGCAACTGCTATAAAAATTAAAAAGACTATCAAAGTCGTGTAGGTTTTTTCAATTGAACTTCTCACGTAGCTCTTTATCATAAAGCCGCAATTCTGAGGAAAAAGTATCCTATAGTACTGAAATCGAAACATCCTCCCCCCCCCTACCCTTAGTTCAAAGAAAACTCTGGTCGAGGCCCAGCTTCCTACCCGCAAATCTGACATAAAAACTTCTTAGCTCGAACATCTTCAAACTATAGCCTTGCCATTTTCACCTTATTTATGATGAAGCTAAGCCATACCGAGTCCCAACTATGAATATTAAATTCCCATTTCTTATAGCCATAAATTTTAAGAGAAATGCTGAGAACAAAACTGACAACTGAAGGAGCAACCACCCAATCACCAACACACCCAACAAAATAAATGAAACATCCGAAACTTCTGATAACATAGCAAAACCATATTATCGTATTTAAGCGAGCTAACATGAATCTTGAAAGATAAACGATATAAAAAAAACAATACGCCGAGAACAAGGGAAAACAGGATGAAATAGGATCGGTCAGCAACAAAGCAACAGAAATTGAGGAGACAACATCAACAGCAACAACAAACACAACAACGTGGAAATGAGCAGCAAGAAAATAGGATACACTGTCAACCGAACGATTATGTAAAGGATTTAAATCGAAATCCCACAACTGTTTAAGTCCAGCCCCAATCCTAATTTTCCAGATGACCATAAACACGAAGAAGAGAATATGTTGGGATGTTGGTTTTAGTGGTGGCCAGGTCATACATTTCTAAGTTACCACCGAATTTCCTATAAACCAACATTCCCTGGTTAGAGCCGTACCTACGTACCCTGCGAGCGAGCTGGAAGGGCGAGGAGTGGTGCAATCGCTTCCGACAACTTTTGTTTGAAGCAACCCTTCATTTGATATACTTCATACATACACAATCGATTATACATGGAGAACGTGCGAGAAAGGGTTGCGAGGGTCGGTGGTCCGGGAGTCAACAAAATACACGACCAAAAGACTGCCACTTAATTATTGATGCAAATTACATACGGTCCGCTTTTGTTGCTGGTGGTTTCCTCGTTGCCCAGTTCGTCCTTATCGATCGTGAGCCTAGCCATTGTCCATTCATTGCTGTGATGGCACTTTCGGCCTCCTGCAAAAAACAAGAAGGCAGAAAAAAGTGAGTATGTTTGGCGAGAAAAGATACATGCATTGGTTAAAGGTCACGTTTGTGGAATGGTGAATTTTTTAACAATAAAAGTGTTTAGGCAAATGTTGCGAATAAGTTATGGATTGAAATGATGTCAGTAAATATATGCAGATGGTTTTTCGTTTCGGTCTGTCAAGCAGAAATCGGTTTCATTAGGAATTTAACGCTTGGGACACGTTTTATTGCGAATTAGGTTGAAATGTTTAAGAAGTCATTTTTTAGTTCGAGAATGTAAATGAATGTGGAAAGTTTCGAAATTTATAGGGTAATTTCGTTAAAGTTTTTGACAGCAAGAGAATGTTTTGACATGAATTTAACATGGCTAACGTTTTTGTTATTCCAGGAAAAGTTCATTCATTGATGTATTGGCACCTAAGTGTTGTTGTGGTGAAACCGTTTACCAAACAGCGTGATGTTTGAGACGTGTCGGAGCCACCTTATTTCAATGCCAACGGTACACGAGCAGACGATTCAGTCAGTACCGCGCTTGACAGCGAGGTAGTCTGATGCTCCGACGCCTGTAGCACAAATTCAAATATCAATTCCATTAACGTGACACGAACTTGATGCTTTTTGCAAAGAAGGCGAATAATTAAAATGTGAAATTAACCTTGGAGAAGGTTTGAGTCACACTTTTTTTCCACAGCAGGCGAGATTGCTTTTCGAGTTTACAGAGAGAGTTTAGTTTCAGATTTAGTTTTCAGAGTTTCGAGTTTACGGAAGGTGAATTTACATTTCGAAATTTTCTACATTGTTTACTGCAAAATTACATCATTTACGAGGCCAAGTAGTATCTAAGAACACAGTTTATAGCCCTGATTTCTTCTTTTTATCTTTTTGAGAACATAGAACCTTTAAAGCAATTCGACATGTATTGGAAGTTTTCTGTTTTTTAAGTGTTTATTTTTACTTGTTTTTAATATTTTTTGGATCTAAGCCAACAACATATTACTGGCAAAAAATGCTACAATTCTGAGCGGCAAATGTGTTTCAATTTAATTATCCCTGAGTAACTTTTTTTTCAACTCTGCTTTTTTGGACTTCTCATTTTTGGTGTGTTCCTTCATGGATCGTCTCACCTTTTCGAAAAATCCATAGCTAGAAGCGTTGGAAGTCCGGAAGTAAAATCAGAAATTCACACATAACTGCTACCAGATTTATTTAAGAAGTTATTGAAGTAACTCAGTGCGTTAGACTTGGAGAAATAGAAATCCCGAAGAACAAACCACACCGGTACCAGGGGTTCAAAATTGGTTGAATAATTCATGTAGACTAGTACTATCTTTCGGACCCGGCAACGACGTTCCTCAAACTATTGTTGGTTAATGCTTCCATATGTTGGAAGTACCAGGGAACTGAGAAAAACTTGAGTTTTCAATGGTATCCTTAGACCAGCAGTACGCACAAAACTTGGCAAGAAAGGGGCGTATTAGGAATCAGCAAGCTGTCACTCAAAGTCTCAAGCTACTACGAAGGTTTGGCTGATAAATTTTATTATTCTTCTATTAACTGTCACGCTATGTTTATTCTGACCGTTTGAAGTTTGTGGGAGGCAGGTGTTAGCGACATATACCCTTATGCTTTGCCAGAGGTTTTTTCGAGGTGCTTCTCACTACGAAGTCGTACTTGACATTATATTGTTTTAGAGCTGGAACAGTTAAAGATAGCAAGTTATACTGAGGCACTGTATTATATTCGAGGCAAGGCACAACCAGGACAAGGTTAACGCTATTAGCCAATAAAGCAATAAACGTTTGCGGCTATCCAACTAATATAATGTATCTATCTTATGGCTATCTAATGTATCTAATCCATAAAACTGGAATTGAACTTTCATTTATTTTTAAATGAACTGAGGTGTTGAAATCCTTAGCGCCATCTAAGGTATCCACGTAGTCGAATGCAGGTTAAACCAAGCCAGCTCTTTAAATGAAGTCAAGCCTTTGATGCCTCTGAAGCTTATCATTTTCAAAATGATCCGAAAGGATTTATGATTTTCAAAGGATTCAAGCTTAGCCCAGTTATGAATTTCCGACAAAGAATGCAATGAAATACCGAGAATTCAAGTGGCAATTGGAAGTTGCCTTTGCATTTGTTCAAGAGTTAATAACTGTATCCTTGTGTGCCCGTTCAATTTTTCAAGTGGCATCCCCTTGAATAGCTTGTTGGTTCATTCGAGGGATGTTTCCAAAGTTCAGGGAGTTTGGATATAATTCTAATTAATTTTTTGATTTGCGTCAATACTACCATGTAGTTTTGAATTGAGCATCCTGTAAGGGATTTTTCACATCTGGGAACAGGTGATAATTACTGGATGCAAGTTCTTTCTAAGCCGTTTTTTGGCAAGTGCCTGTAACAATGGTCCAGATAATAAATTCGAAAAATATTCTGCGTTCTTAAAGTACGTTTCGCCAGATACTCGATAAAAGTAATCCCTTCGCAATTCCAGAAGACAACAAGGATTAACTTTACAATAGACAGAACTACACGCGACTTAAGTGGTTTTAAGTGGTTTACGTTTACGCCATTCTTTGCATTGACTTTTGGTTAAAGGATGGAAGTAAGGAATCCAAATTTCGTCCGTGGTTATTTCTTGTTGTCAAACTTCATCAACGTAACGAGCTAACAGCTCGTGAAATTGACGACTAGTGTCAGTCCTGTTGAGTTTCAGTTCTGGTTCCAATAGCATTTGCACCAAGCGTGACGAAACCTTACTGCTAACGCCCAATTCATTATGCAAGGTGTCATAACTCGCCATTTATCTATCTCTTGGCGCACTCTAATTTGAAGAATATTCATTTGGTAGTCCACTTTCAGAGGGTTTTCGATTTCGGTAATGTTTCTTTGATTTAGCGATGTTTGTGGGCGCCCACTGTGTGGATCGTCTTCTAGTGACGTTATATCGGTTTTGAAACGATCGATACACTGATAAATATTACTGTTGAATTTTGCAGACTCACCGAATACTTTTTGCAGCCGCTGAATAATTTCTGATGCTTTCACACCTACTTTCCACAAAAATAAAATTATAGCTCTTTGAGATTTTGCTACGTCTTACATGTTTACAAAAACAGTACCATAGAAACGCATCTATATCAGTCGAACACTTAAACTAGACTAAACAATATTGCGCTTCATAGTTGCGTGATTATACCGGGACTTGGCTGGCACCAATGACTTTGCTTTGCTCATTCTCTGTATAGAAGGCTCTGACATTTAGAAAACTGTGCAGTTGTCGAGCATGTTATGAGAAATTTTAACAGGATTACGACTTCGTTTATCGATGCTGTGATTCGCTCTAGGAACAAAATGGTCTGTCAAACAATATATCCTAAGGTAACAGATTGCGCGAATGTTACATAATTTGGTTTTTAATACAGCCTTGCTGCAAGGATTCCACTTTTAATTGGGGTTTCCTTACAATAAATAAAATGTTCGTACATGTTTCTTACCCAGTACGTCCATCTGAATATCCATTAAAGTTTCATCATATCAAATCTAATATCCTTAAAACTTTAATTACGATCACAATGCTTTCAAGTATACATTTACTAAATGTCATATCATCACACATTTGCCTATCCCACATATACACACATGAGCGGACATTTCACTAACATACCAACTAGAGTTGGTGGCGAAAATTATTCCATGCGAATGAATAAATCAGAGTTTCACCCAGTCTCAAGGTAATATAACCCTAATTGCCTTCTGTATACCTTCGTTACTCATGAAAAGAGTTAATTATATTTTGCTCCAATTTTCGAGCCAAACGGGCCGAGTTCAAACTGAAATACAACACAACATACAACAACAGCAGAAGCAGCAGCAAAAACAACGACAAAGGACTAGTGTCATGAATACCGATCTACAAGAGAAGCACAGATGGTTGTTGTGCTCATATATGAATGTGAATGTAGGAAGGATATTCCTTGAACACGGAAAACTTGATTCGGTTATTAGTGAAGTACAAGTAGACAAGAAGAACAACAGGAGCTTCTAGGCAAAGGATGTGTGTTGCCAAATTATCAGGAGGCGAAAAATAAATGGAAAGCATCCTGGAAATAATCATTTTAAATGGTTTTTGATTAACGGGCGGTTTTCTCGTGGTTATCTTAAAATTCCTCCTTGCAACAATGATGAATGAAGGGAAATTTTTTTTCGTTGGATCGGAACCAGGAAGCTGTTGCGTATAATTCGTGTAGGCAAGCAAATTTTTTTACTGGCTCAACCAAATAAACGGCTGAGGTATTTACGAAGATCCAACTTTCTTGAATCACTTCGAATCCTTCGTGAAATAAAGCACTGAAATGAAGATAGGTAACACTGGTAACACTTTCGAGCTAAAACCACGTTTGCTTTGCAAAGGTAAGTGTTGCGTGGTGTCATACTGTTGCCCAAAGTTCATCCTCAGCCTGAAATATTTTAGCATGTCCCATCATCACAGTGCAAACTTTACAGAACCGCAAGTAGTAACCCCCGACATAAATGTCGACATTTAATTCGTACGAATATGAATACATACGAGGAAATATCTGTCTCCGAGTGCAGGGACTCGACCTCCTATTTCAACACCAATAGGAAATCAGTAGCACTAATATGATTATTTTATATGGGATCATTTCAGGCGAATCGCCGAGTACAATTCAGGGAAGCATTAATACCAATAGTAGCAAAAAATAAATTAAATCCTTCTAATGTTCAGGTAAAAGGCACCAGAAGGGTTCTTTACTATCAATCAATCTTTGAGTAAGACTAGAGGTAATCAACCAAGTTAATAATTAACTTGTTTCTCTGACAGACTGCATTATTGTTGAGAATCCTCTGGCCATTGGCAATTTTCAGTAAATTTCTTGAAACCTTTTCGAATATATTTTTTTTGCTTTTGTTTTGGACGTTTTTACTTTTCTTGTGTAGAAGCTTCTATGCCTAAAATTTCCTACTGGTCATTGGAGTATCAGAGATGGTGGTGGATTAAATGGAAAAGGACAACCACTGTCGTTTCCTTTTCATGACAGCTTCGCAAAACTTTGTATGAAATCTCCTGAAGCCGGACAGGAAGGATAACCCGATGGTTGGTTATGATAGACGTCAATTTCGAAACTGACAGATTTGTTTCAGAAGGATCAGACAACTTATAATTATGTGAAATTGCTTATAATATTTTGTGGTTTTGGATTTCAAAGAAATTAGGGTTCAAAAGTGAAGGGTTGTTGGATGGGACACATCCAGGTAGGTTAGGTGGATGACAAACGAATTTTCGAATGCTGAAATGTAGTATAAAATGAATAACTATGACAAATTTGCGTTCGGTTGTGACGCAAAGAATCAAGGCATACATTATAAGTAGATCCTTAGCTTCGTTATGAAACACGAAAATAATACCTCGCCGGTTACGCTGAATCTATCCTTATGAACGGTTTGTGTTGGAAAATGGTTCAAAACAAATTTTACCCAAAACTCTACAGCTACAAAGATAAAATAAAAAATAAGAGACAAAAAAAAACAGGAAGAAAAACGATAGTGAATTATAAAAGTTACAAAAGCAAATCTAACAGCGAAATTCATCATGGAATCGACGGGATTTTCAAAATTTTCAACGTTGATCAATAAACACAACCGATAATTTTTAATTTATAGATTCCTGTAACCAGATTTAGGTTAAGCGTTGTAGATATCAGGACTCTCGTGACAGAAGTAGAAAAATTCGATGCGTACGTGAAGTTTTAGTGGTCAGTTAAAAGGAGAAAACAGGAGTGCTAGTACAGTTCACAGAGGAAGTCATGCTACGGGGATTTTCGGCAGAGTTCCATGGAGGAAGCCATTGTTATCGAATATCAACCTAAAAAAGCGTTTTTAATACGCTAAAGAATATAGAAACATGGATTTCTGTTTTTAAGAGCAACGTGTTTTGCTTAGGTGAGACCAAATTTGAAAGTTTAAAAGAGAAAGTTTTAAAAATACTGCAAAATTTTAAGGAAAACGATTGTGCTTTGCTTTAAGGACCTGATACCGTTAAACATAGCGGGAGGTCAGTGATGATTTGTAGGTTCTTTGCAGCTTCAGGAGTTGGTTATCAGATTGACTGACGGATTGATTGATAGACGGATTGACCACGTCCGGGAATTTTGAAATTTGAGAGTCAACAGAGTTAGACAAGCGTTTGATCGGTTTCTCCACAGGCCTTCACCCTTAAGTTCTCCGTTGTTTGTCTAGACAATTCACATGGCCAGTCCAGTGCAGCTGTCGCAGTCTGTCAATCGTTGACATCTCTGGATCGTCAAAAATTTCATACAGCTCGTCGTATCGGATTTGCCAATGGTTCCCGTCTAACTTTGCTCCAATTATCCGCCTCAGGACGCGTCGCTTAAAGGTGTTCACTATATTTGCAGATGCTTAGGTCAGAGTCCACGTCTCACACCCATAGCATAGCGCACAGGTCTTATTGCAGATTTATGTACTTGGAGCTTTGTTTTCCCGTGCAGGTAGCTGGTCTTTATCATCGTCAGAACTAAATCAAAGGTTCCATTTGCGAGCTGTACTCTTCGGCGCGTATTTGGGTGCCTTTCGGTAATATATAATATTTTTCCACCCAATACTACAATATTCCGTCGTCATAGCGTAGTTGCATCCAGTACCTCCTCCCTCTCAAGTATCCCTCTCAAAGCTTTTGCTTAGAAATCCTATACAAAAGTAATAGTTTTCTATCCCATATAGTTTCTCTATCTCCATATCGAACGGGTTCTGCGAGAATCCGTTCGAGACTGTCAGCACTGTATGAACTTACGCTATGCCATCGCGTGATCTCTACGCTTAGTCAAGTACACTGTTAGTTTCTATTTGACAGTTGTGGCAAGTGAACGTATGTAGTGCTTCAAGCAACTTGTGTTAAAAGTTCATCTTTACTAGGCGATCATATTATCAGCTAGCATAGATGAAATGTTGAAGCAACGTTGTAATGTGAAATTTCTAGTGAAACTTGGGGAGAATCGATAAGACTTATATGAATTATTAACTAAGAGTGTTTAAGGAACCAGTTGACCTATTTTAAGAGATAAAAAGCATTTAAGGACGCTAGAGGGAACAATGCCGATGAATTGGCGGGAAGCGGCGGGGTTCTAACGAATGAAGTTACTTTTCTAATTTAAATTAAAAATCCGTAATGGAAACGGCGTTGTGTGATTTGACAAAAAAAACAAAATGACCGCGAAGCAACATTAACCTAATTTCAATGCATCATGCATCACATCTGTACTTCGCCTATCATAATTGCTAACCTTGGCTCCTTAGGTTTTTTGACTGTTTCCTGAACTTAGGTTTACATACGTTCCACATAGTGAACGTAAATTCAGGAACAACAACGGACTTATCAATGTTGTGGAGGTCTTCTGCAGGAGCTCCTGAAGGATAGCCTGCCGTATGCCAGTGCCATAAAATTCCAGCAATGATTTAAAAAGGGTTTAAGAATTAGGAAACGTTATTACGAATAAGAGCTTATTTGATCAATTCTGAAGATTGAAAAAGGTATTTGTTGAGTAGAACGTTTGTTTTGTGGCTTTTTTAGCAGACATTGTAAGTAGAGAACCCGTTTTGTGGACAGAACCACTAACGCTCAAGGATACCTTCGGCAGCATAAAGTAAGATTCTCATTCATGCGGAAAAGTCGAGCTCAACAATCAAAATCAGTTATGATAAGGCAGTTAGTTCACCCTAAATTCTCAATTCACAAAAGCCACGAGTATTTTTAAGCCAATTTTAGCGAAATCATCTTCCAAAGTAAGAATTTTTCAACTCATTTTCTTAATGTACTACAAATGAATTTATTCAAAGAAATTACTCATATTTCATTCATTTCGAGTCGTTTGAATAAAATATTTATATCAAAATATTTCTGATTGGCAAAGCACATCCAATTCCAAATACGTTTTCGGAGTTAAAACGCCATAAAACAGCTCTAACATATAAAACCTTCTTCCGAAATCTTGACATGTGTGATATTAATGTGTCCAAGATGGGAAATAAAACGCGACACAGGTACAAGGTACAATTCCTGTTTGACTATTCTGTATTGACAATAACATCTGTCATAGGGCTATGTGGGGTCTCTGACGCCTGTTCATACAATAATGAAAATTTGTCTACTAGTTAGAGGAGTTTAAAGGACTTTGTCTCGAGGGTGGATTTATGTACGCAGAAAATTTTTTGTTTTTGCATTGTGGGATGAAAGTTTAAATATAGGCACCTTAAATTGATTATTTCGGAATGGGACGGAATGGTGATAGGATGTGAAGACGGTTTTTGTTCATTAACATGATATATTTAGAACAATTTCAATGATTGCTTTGTAATGCATATTATATAAATTCTACATGTTGTGAGACCAGCATCGTCTTTTTGATTTCAAAAAGATAGTTTCGAACAGGCGAAAATAATGTTGAAACTTCATGTCTTATGCAGAAGACAAAGTCGGAGGGTTAGAAAGTTGAGATGAACGACCTAGCAAATCTGAATCCTTTTGCAATGTTCAGCGCTTTTGGTACAATGTTCAAATATATTTGAATAAAACCCTGTGGGTGACCTTTACTGGACGCATAACGAGAGCAACAGCGATTTGCTGGAAGGTTGAGAAAGAAACGCTTCCTGCAGTTTGAAGGTAGAGGTGTCTTGCTTGCTCATTACTTGGAGGTCAGAGCGACATTACTGAAAAGGATACCAAAATTTTCAATTGATTTTAATTTATTTATTTATATCTTTATTTTTCGAATTTAATTTGTATATGAAACATGTTTGAATGAAGGCATACTCATTGCAATTGTTGAGTTTCTAATAGAGAATGGGAATGAACTGTTGAGAATCACTAGTCATTTGATGTGTATTTTCATTGGAAGAGCTTTATAGAGCTTCGCAGAGCTTTAAGGTCAAAAGCAAGAGCTTTAGAAAAAGCCTTCTTTTGAAAAGATTCCGAAAACATTGGCGCAAAAAGAGAGCTCTCGTAAGTAGGAATACATAAAATAAAGAACGTGGGCCGTCCAATTTCTCATGCTAAACGAATCATTCCTCATGCTGAATGACTTTTCTTGTCCGACATTTTTCACGTAAGTCAGTGTTTATAGCACCGGATTCCGTTTTTATTATAAAACGAAATGTTTTCACTGCGTCCACGTGAAGAAATCGCTCAGTGACCTAGAGTTAAATACACAATCTTATAAGATTAATCACAAAATCACGAACAACAAAGCTTGAAAAAACAGACGAAAAAAACGAGAAATATGTCAAAACCCCAGAAGAAAATTATTCTTCGGAAAATGTCTTAGACAGATAGACATTCAAGTTCGCTGTCACATAAAATCAACGGTCCATAAAAAAGTTGCAGTTCGACGCTCTCGTAGTCGTTGGTGAAAAAGTGCAGACATTGCCAAAGATTTTCATCGTTCGCTCGTTCTTTTCTCCAAAATGTTTGTATGCATTGTTGTTGTAGTCTGATAGTTCATTGACTAGTTTCCCATCGGACGTTTTTTTACTCTTCGTTGCCTTACTCTATTCGCATTTGTCCTTTCAGCTCCACTCAACTGTGCACGTAATATATGTATATATGTCAGCGAAGTGAAAACAACTTGCTTCAATGCTTCCCAAGCTATCGGATGGCCAAGCAAGTCATCCAGCTATTTCGACAGAATCGTTTTCCTTTTTATCATCTCTCGCTCCTGTGACAAAACGTTGATGACTCCAAGTAAGTCCGGGTAGGAAAGGACGAAACCATCGACGGGTATGTGTATAATTTGTGGTCATAATGCACGTCTAATTTTCATAAAGTGTACGTTGTCGTCTTGTTGTTTCCTTTTTTTCCAAAAATATTTTGAAAAACTGCCAAAACCATAAAGGTAATTCGTGCGAATCAAAACGTGATCAGGAAAATGTTGGGTGAAATCATGTCGCGTATGACAGGATGAGATTGTGGTGATTTTCTGATAGTGTGTATACAGTAGTTTTTGAACATGAGAGTCATATGAGACTGTCGTGAATCCTGTTCTGAAATAAATTCCATTGCATATGTCATTTTATATTCGATTCATAGGATAAATTCGGGGAGGGTCGTAGTTGAGGTTGTAAAATTGGAAGCGTAGCGACTTGGTAACGTTGTTTAGAATGGAAATCATTCTTGGGCGAATTTTTTGTTGTCAATTTATTTCTGGGCATGGTTCCAGTGTCGTCAATAAAAGCAAATAGATTTTAAATGTATATTTGAGTTGTTTATTCGGCAAATTGGTTGAACGTGACTCAGAATAATATGACCCGAAATTTTCCGGATTTAATTGAACTGAACTATGTTGTAGAAATCTGGACTTACCAGTATTGCTTGGCCGTACCTTGAACATGTAGAAAATTGGGAGCATTTTCAGAATACGAAGGTATTTTTCTCTAAATTTTTTTAAATTTCTAAATATCTATAAATTTCTTTTATATAATTTCCTCATAATCTTTGTTTGCTGAAAATGACAGAAAGTGTAAATCAACGAATTTGCATCAAGCTTTGATTTAATCGATGCCAGATTAGCTCGAAATTTGATACGATGAATTTGGCATTTGATGTGGAGTTTATGAGCAAAACAAGAAAAACAGAGTGGAGTTTGAAGTTTGCATCGTTGTAAACACAACGGTCTAATTTTCTATTTAATTTTCCTAAATTTTTTTTCACGATTTTGCTGGTTTTGTTCACTAAACTAGTTTTGCATTCAGGTGCAATCATCGACAAGAATCAAAAATGAAGAATTTTGGATCGTCGCGTTTGCAACAATCCAACAACTGTCACCGATCCACAACTGTCACCTAAGAATTGAACAAGCACTGACTGCATGTCAGTTGACAGTGATTCTCGCTCTGGCGGACCCTCGAGCTCAATACCTTAACCTCTACTAGGCTTACTGACATCTAACTTAAAAATAAATTCCTTTTAATGCCTATCAACTGTTTGATAAGCTAATTCCCGGCAGAACCATGGGTGAGGACACATGGTCATAGTTTTTGAAGGCTCTACATAGCACTGAGTGATTTGATAAGAGAATTCGAAGAGTTTTTAGAATTTCGTAGCATATTGACACTGCGCAAATCCGCATCTTCGTTTATTGAACATAAGCTAGTTTTTTTTTGTGAAGCGATCCGGAGAACCAGTGGTGGGGTTGTTTAGGACGATTTTTAAATAGTGATTTTGGGTGATTGAAGCTTCGCTTTAAGGTACTTTGCGTATTGGTTCGGTGTAAGGGGTCCGTAGATCATTATTGGTTGGATGCACATTTGAAGGATAAAGACTTTATCACAAAAATTCACAGGCGGCTTTCGATTCAGCAATAGGTACACCAAAAGGATGAGCTTAAATGCCTCAGAAATGAGTTCGATATGGTTCCCAAACAATAGCTTTCGGTCGAGTTGTAGACGTATCAGATCTTCAGACCAGAGAATCATTTGACCCAAGAAGCTTATGGTTATATTAGGCAGCATGATAGATTTTCATTTTCTGAATAATATTATTGTCGTGGTTTTCTTAACGTTCATTTTAACTTGCCATCAGTAGAAGTCTTGTTGGACTTATTCGAGAATTTCCTCTGGGTTGGAGATGATCATGTTAAGGTTGCTGCTGGAAGTGTAGAAGCAAGTTCCGTCTGCAAAAGCTGCTAGTTTTCAGTTTTAGTTGGCCCGTAAGTCAGAAGTGTATATACTGAAAAGTGTTGGACTCAGGCATGAACCTTGTGGAACACCGGCAAAAACGGTTTTCAAAGTAGATGTTGACCCTCGAACTTGACGTCGAGTAGGTTTTATCTCCCAGAAAGGATGAAATTGGTTTGTGCAGGTATGGTGTAGTACTCCACTTTTGTAGCTTATGCAGTAGGCCGTCATATCAAGCGGTATCGAAGGCTTTTTCAGAATTGGTTTCTTTAGAATGTGTTCAGCGACGTTTATGCCTAGGACACACGTAGTAATTGGAGTGCATGGTGTCCATGCCTGAAGCTAAACTGGATGATTTTTTAACATAATCATCACGTTTTAAAGAAAAGCTTCTCAAATTGTTTACCATGTAGTTAATGCTAAGCTTATGAATCAATGCATGTAGTAAAAACTCTGCATTCGAAATCAAAAGGACATTTTTCTTCCTTTAAAAAAACCCGTAATGATCTTTATGTTTGATTTGCATATGAGGATGTAAAGAAATGTTTGCGGCTTAGTAAAGAAAAACAAATTTTTGTCAGCTATTTTTCTGATTTTTTTACGAAATGGTTATTAAGGCTAACACGTCCTGTATATCGTCACTATCCAATCTTTCCAAGCCTCTGTAAATATGCAACAAAAGTTTTGATACGCAATTATCCATTGAGTATCAAATTTCTTTGCATATGAGTAGTTTTTCAATTGAAAAACATTTGACATAGTTAGTTCGTAAGATGGGGAACCCTTTTAAACTTTAATTGGATGATTTTTGCCATCGGAACGACTGAAGCATGTGTGGATGTGTAGTTGTGGTGAAAAAAAAAACCTTTTGTTTAACCATATCCTTCAAACGACATCATTTTCTTTAACCGGTTTTCTCCTATTAAAGGTAAACAATGGAGATAATTCCTCTTGCACGATAAACTTGTCTGCAATAAAATAAATGTTCGCCTCTTTTTTGGAGTGACTTCACCTTTTTTGGGGTGAGTTTGCTGGCTACAGTCTATTGTTTTCGTTGTTGTTTTCTTTCAGTTTTATTCATATTCGAAAATGTTTCGAAGAATTCGAAGAAAATTGGCTGGGATTGGCCTTTCGACCCTTATGGAAGCTTGTGGTTGTTGTGCTTCTAGTTAGTCTATGACCTAGAAGTTAGTAGTTCTCCTCTTAGTTCCTCTTATTCGTCTGTGATTCTTCATCGGTCGAAACAGTTTTCAAGTTAAAAATTTCTTTGAGGGTAAGGCAGGGTGGGGCTCAGAGCTTCTTCATGCACAAGTGATCGACATCACTCACATCAATATCATCGTTTTGTCAGGTATCCCGCAAATTTTCGATCTGTGGCCCTCTATCAAAATCCTATGCATCTTTTCGATTATATTGAAAGTGACGTCAGCGCGTCGTCCTGTGTATGGTGCTCGTACCATTTTTATTTTGGGTGTCGAAACTTGCATCTTTGCAAACGCTGATCGTCCTGATTTTTGTTTTTGCTTTTTAAAATTTTTTTGGACGATTGGAAAGAAATGTTCGTTAAATTTTTCTGAAAATTTTGAATTATTTGCCCCCTTCTAGTTTTCATTTCAGTTCAATCATTGATAAAAATCCAAACATTGAAAATTCGAGACTGTTGTGCTTGCAACACTGGAAGGTTCTTTTGATACTGAAACCTTCTGTTTCGCAGGAGGAATCGCATAAAATGGAGAAGTCTCCATGTATTGTTGTTTCTCCTATTTATTTTTGGAGTTGAAGGGGAATTAGGACCTTCAAATGGAAATATTTAATAAAACACGCACTTTTTCGGGACTAAAATTTGCAAGCCCGTCACGGATCGTGCTTTAAAATACCGAGAAAAGTTAGTCTTGCTGGTAGCATGTTTGATATAGCCAGTCACTTATCACCCTACCCTTTTAGATTAGTTCGCACAAGGATTTTGACTATTTTCAATTGCTAAATTCCATTTCAACCATACAATTTTTAGAATGTCTTTTCGAAAGTATGAAATTCGATGATGTGGCTCTATTTTTTTTATAGTTGCAAAAGAAAATCCGAGAATTATATGACCAAAACTGCCACTTGTAACCAAAATTATATTGATATAGCTCCATCCACGATTCAATCACCATAAATACTCTGAACATCTGGAATATTATTCTGGAAAGCTATCGAAACTTCGATTACATCCTTCCCACTTCGTTGTTCTAAATGGAAAAGGTTGTTGACTCTCAAGTTAAGTTTTTCTCAACTTTTAGTTAAATACTCATCAACTTACTGTCGATGTTGTGCTTGTGTCGCCTCTCGAAAAAACAAACATTCAACAAAAAAGGACAATCAACCCCGTCTATATCCATAAAAAGCAAGTTTGATTATGCTGATTGCATAAAGTAACATAATTGAAACTCATGGAAAGTAATTCTATTCCATATTCCGGAGACGGAAGATAGAGAGAGAGGGAGAGAGAAAGAGGACGTGAATGTAGAAACATCTTTAAGTTGAAAATTCGATTATAAATTTGAATATATTCCCAGTTGTCAAACTTAAAGTCGCAATCGAAGCCGATGTCTTAGTTTGCTGCGAGTCCTTGAGAATGGAAACATTTGCGATTTTCTCGTAATGAATCACAACTATCCGGCCGCATCGTATTGTATCGTGTTGCACCCTTTCGCAAGGATACATCTTGGTTACTCGTTGCGATAAAGGCTTGTGTCGCCATCGCTCCATGTTGTCGTTATCGTTTAGGGACTCGTGTGTTGAAAGTAAAGCAGCAACTAAACTTGTTCCCGACTCCTAGCAATTGCACAATCAATGCAATGGCGTTGAATGTTGTTCCAACTGCCACTGGAAGTTTTGTAATAATTTTAAAAAGTTTCCCAAGCAATGCAGGACCCTTCAAAGCGGCATAGCAGTGCGTACTCAACAACTTCACTCGTCCGGGCGCAATGTACAAGGATACGTAAAAACTCACACCCGAGCCACCGACACTCTACAACGACGAATAATGTCAACAATGGGATAGCTGTGGTAAAATACTGCAGCTTGGGAAATTTAAATAAATATCCTTCGGCTATTTGGCTGTCTCTCGTCCTCCCCACTTTGATTTCTTGTTGAAACTTCGCCGATTACAACAACGTTATCGAAGAACACGAACAAGAACAAGAACTTCTTCGAAAATCATGAACGTAACAATGTGTGGGCTGAAAAGATGAAGCCAGGGATGAGAATGAGATGAGAAGAATAAATTCACAAGGATATTTCAAGGAATATTTGCTCGAGATACATTCCGAATAAATACATGACTGAGTGATTTATGGAAATTAGTTTCATAAGGAATCTCTCAGATACTCTCCCCGATCATGGACGGGAAGTGAAGGATGATGGGCTTGTACATGTGGCGGATGCTGCTATGTCCTCGCCCCTACCTTCCACCTACATAAAGGAAAACGAAAATTGGCAGGTTCATGTTCAGTATGGACGTTTGGCAACTGTTGTATGATGCTGACGATGATGATGACGATGATGATGGTTCGACATCGCAGATAATCGGGGCATGAAAAGTATGAATTTGTACAAGCCTTTTTTCCAGTTGAATGCTCCTTGATCCGAGTTCCGCTAGTAGTTGTAATACATACTACCATACTACATCGATGCTGATTTTGGAATCAGAGAAAAATACTGCCATGAATTCACGATTTACGTTAGATTGGGTTGAGTGGTTTTGTTAGTATAGTAATGGTCCGACTGAAACGTAAGGACCTTTTCATTTTTAAAATAAAAGCTGCTTGTAATGATTTGAAATCCATCTCTTTTGATATTATATGCTGTTTGATGTTAAGCTCACGAATTCGACTATGGAAAATCTTGAAAATTTATTTAAGAATAACATTGAGCTTGTGTAAATGTGTGCATTGAGTGAAACTGATTCAAAGGCAGGACAAAAAAATACTCTACAACATTGTGGACGTAGTTTGAAATTCATAAAGGATGTCCGTGACATCAAACTTAAATTCCGAATGCAAAATGTAGCTAATTTTTTTTCAATTTTTCAATTTTTTGATCAAATACAATTTGAAAAGGGTTGAACGAATTTTTCAACTCCCGATTCCTTTTTATATTCAGTCTCAAAATTTCGAACATTCGTTAATCATCGAAGATTAATAACAATGACATGAGATTGAAAACACTGGAGAAATTAGAAATTGTGTTTGACGGAATCTGAAAAATTTCCTTATCAGCTCTAACTAGGATTTGAATCACCAAAAGGTGAGAAGAAGGGCTTTGAAAGTGAAGGGTCTCTGCTTTGAGGTCTCAGTTTTCCCCTAAAATTCCTTTCCAAAGTCATTCCGAATAAGCACAGACGCTGAAACCGCAAAAATAAATCGGAACGGAAACGTAATGATATTACAGGATTCCAGAAAAAGATAATGTTGATTCCTAGTGGTCAACGAAAAACTCACAAGCGTTAGAGTCGAGGTATGGCAAGTTTGTCATGATTGTGTTAAGCTGAGACGCCTTTGATATAGCCTTAAAGCGTTAATGCAGGAGACCAAGGCGTTTTAGCCTCCTGAGAACTGATTGTTCATGTTTTATTACATACTTGCTCTACTAAAAACAATCAGCGCTCAGGCTCTGTTGAAATTGAGGAACACCAATAAGGTGTAGTCCAACCAATTCAGAAGACAACACGTAAACATTAACGACGTACGCGGCTAAAATAATTGAAGAACAGAATAATCTCAATCTGAAAGCATTCAAAATACTAGTTACCAGAAAACCACCATGAAGAAGTTTATATTTTTATGTTAAGTTTGAGTAAACGAGAAATATTTGGAAGCATTCTGGTCGAAAACAGGGTAACGAACTGGCTCCAATACTGTTTAATTTCGTATAAGTGCTCATGAGGCGTTTATCGATCAACACGAAAGGAACGTCAGCCACAAACTTTACTTGAATTAATAAACTCACCGAAACTAGGGAAAAAGAACTAGTTCAAACAGAAATCAAAGTAGTATACAAAACAACTAAACAGGATCCATCACGCTGGCAGTGTCAATCGATGTGTCCCGGCCAAGGAGTTTGTACCTGGAACCAATTGATACTAACTTGAACTCTTCCACTTTTCTTTCTGATTTGATTTTCTTTCAGATTTTTATTTAATCTGACTTTACAAGGATCCGACTGTCACATCTGCCTTTCAGATCCTTGTAAAGGCGAATCACGTAAACAACTTGCTACGTGCCAAATTAAACGACTAGGAAACATATTTTAATGTCCGTAATCACATATTCTAAATTTATTAAAAATTAAGTTCTAAATTCGAAGTTGAAGACAAACATTTATGACAATCAGACACTTACTGATTTTTTAATAAATGACACAAATCCATATCCTTTTGATTTTAGCGTTTGTGGATCTCGAACTACTCGGCAATCTCTGTAAATAAAAAAATGAAGGAAGAACATACAGTTAACAAGCTCATGATAAGTGCTCTATTTTTAAGGATACATTTATTCCTATAAACCTTATCCGATACTATCGTTAAATTATATCCTTCGCTCTAATAAGAATAAAAACAGTGGAAGGAATCTTATTCAGTTACACAATAGTTTGACAACTTTACCACATTATATATTTTGACATATTTGGTCACATTATATATTTTGACTATACTAGCAAAAAATAAAACACATTTGTTTAGAAGGGAACATTCATGAATTTTTTTCAGAGCGGCAATTTATTTAACAAAGGAATAAACTGCTGTTTCCAGTTTTAGTTGAAAGCTCCTTCAGGTTAGGGCAATAATTGTAGACCAAACATGTTTGTCAGGTAATTTCTTCAAATCATAAGCCAAGTTTAAGGAAATTCTCATGGGAATTATATCCTTTTCTAAATGACAAAATTTTTTTATCTTGGATTTGGAATCGTTTGACAGAGTATTTTTCGGGTGTAAATAGTGGAATGTGAGGAAGACATTCTACTTTTTCCAGATAAAATTTTTACAAAAAGTTTTAATATTTTATCATATAAGCGAGAGAGAGGATGCGAGAGAGACAGAGAGTGATGAAATCGGGTAGATTTGCTGTAATAACGGGATCACTGAATACTCATTTGAACTACAGCGTGGTTGGACCACTCAAATTTGTACTTTTAATGGCAATGAGCGCATGATTAGAAAGGATATGTTTGCCAATCATATAACGCCAAATACAGGTTTAAGTATTCAGGTGTCTATGTTTTGAAAAACTACTTTTCACTACCGATTGCAATCAGTGGTAATTCTGACAGTTTTTCAGGATTCTAACGAGCCGAAATAATACAACTGCTATAGCCTGGGTAAGCCATCGACTCCAAGCTGCATTGTTCCGACGTAGCTATACCCCAGCAAATAATTCTATAAAAGCGAACAGAACTGATCGTTAAGAGGGATGCTGCCTTTCACCCTGGCAAACCTCAGAAATTTTAATGTTTCGTCAAAATATTACAGACTTCATAAAATATGTCGAAATATGACAGAATTCATAAGTTGATCAACTCATGTCTTGTGTCTTGAGGCAATTTTTTGCGTCCGCCTTACAAACTTTAGTATTTAACTGGAGTCAAAATAACTGCGACAGGGGTTTTTGTCAATATCTCACCTCGGTTCTTCACTGAAAAAACTCAAAAGTGGCAATCGGCCGATGATGAATCATCTGCGGTAGTTGTGGATAAGTGTGGTCCGCAGTGGTAAGCTTTATGAATATTTCAAAGTCAGAGTCCCTTTTTGAGGCTGTCCTCCGTCATCTATTCTGTAGATGAGATTGTTACATAGTCCTTTGACGATAGTGCAAGATGATTCCACCATTATGTTAAGGACATAATCTTGAATCTTTACAAAGAACCCAAGCAAAAGTTCTTTAGATGCTTTGGTGCGCAATGGATATCCGCTGAATTACCGAAAAAGTCGGTGATCCATCGGAGCTCATTCAGTTGATTAGGCAATTTCTCTCTAAATGAGAAATACTTGTTCTACATGCAAGGGGCAGTGACTCCGAGAATTTGTTTAACCTCATTTTTAATTCAGTCATTCTCGTTTCAGGTTGGACTTCTTCTTTGATTCTTCGTGATAGAATGTTAATAGTAACGTAATTTATTGTCTTTTCTTCCTCAACAACCCAAATTGAGTATAAAATCTAAATTAAGTCTTCAGCATTTTTAGATCAACTGTCAAAATGATCTTCCATATTTTGACATTATTTTTTGAGCCATTATGCCCTCCACTGATATGATTTATATTATTTTACTGAGCTATTGTTCATGGTGGAAAATCTTTGAAGAGTATTGCGCGAACGGATATCAGTCGATTATCCTGAATAATTAGTTAATACTAGAAAATACTAGAAATAACTTTGAATCGAAATTAAGTACTGGACAGGGATGATTGGTCGTGTTCGGGATGTTTGGAATAAATGATCCGTTTCGCAAGTCCATTTTGAAATAGAATTCCGATTATCTTAAAGTCATGGGTTATCTATTGCTCATTTTTAATGCTAATTTTCGGCTTCTGATTTTGGATGTCTATTTTGTGATAGTTCTTATATTTTGCTACCATTCCAGTCACCGGTCATCAGTGTACCCTCGCGGGTACGTTCCCATTTTCGTTTCAGATTTCTAAATCAACTGTTTGTGTGCCACTTCCATTTAGGCCAGGGAATAGGAAAAGGATTTTGCCAAGGAAATTCGAAACGAGTATTGTACGATTCAAATATTTATAGTTCAGGTTGACAGCAGTTTGCACAAATAGTTGACCAGAAGAGTCAAAACTACGTTGGCTTAACTAAGCCTTGGTTTAGTCAAGCCAAAGTGGGTTTGATTATTGAGTTGAAGACGAACTTCGGCGATCAAGCCAGAGTGTCAGTGGATAAGGCTTCAACTGGGGTACTTGCCTTCAACTGTCAAATGACTAGCTAACCCATCGTGCACAAGAAATGTCCTTAATAGGGTTGATGCTGTTTCAGAGCTGAAGCTCTAAGTAAAGCGTCTTACAGCAAGTGATTGGTACAGGTACAAAAATATGGTCCTCTTCGGGTTTCATTTTCATATCGTACTGTTTGAGCCAGGGGTGTTGGTTTTTCAAATAAAGTGCTCATCGTGCTCCCTGTCAAGGAAGATAGCGAAGGTAGGTGGATACAGCTCAGGTGGAGGGGGTGTGAGAATACAGAGTTGCTAGTTCATCAGAGGAAGAGTAAGGAAATTTGCAGGAAGTTTGGACGAATGAAAGAAAAGGCCAATGAACTGCGCGCTAATTCAGCAACCTGAGATCGGGGCTTAGCGAACAAAATAGCCGGACTGATTTCTGTCTGTAGCAGCTTTTCGCGGACACAGGTATTTGCAAAACTACCTTCAGAAAATGGGAAAATCATGGTTGTTTGATTGCTTCTTTTGTCCGGGGATCGCCGATGATGCCCGCCTCATTTTCTTATGATTTTCTTCTGATTTCTTCTGATTGCTCGCTACAAAATTGCTACAAAAATGCTAGGCTTAAAGAGCGAAAAGAGCTGAGTGTCGCACTACGTTCAAGCGGTTCTTCTTAAAAAAAAGGGTTTCGTCGATCGTTTTTTGGTACAAAGGATATGGGGCTCACTCTTTCACAGTAAGCTCTCTCCTTTCTAGGCGACTCTGGTGATAGAAGGGTCTCTCTTATCCAAAATAATCACCAAGTAAACTCATATCTTAATATAACAGAGGAGGTGTTCAATGGGTAATCGCATGACTGTGTGCCATGGGAAATTCGACACTAAGAGCGTTAACAGTCCTGACGCCCCAACCATTGAAAATATTACTCCTACTATGGATTCTATTTGTATTATATGCATTGTTGTTGCTTTCGTTTGGATCATTATTACTTCAAATTTTTCTAAAGTTCTTTATTCGTTATTTTACTGATAGATTGAGAGACCAGCGCATATATTTATTTTTTCATAAATGTCTTTCCGGGCAAATAGAAAAATAAGTTCATTCAGACTCGGATAACATTAAATGAAATCTCAATGTCCTTTGTGTTAATATACTCCATTCAATTCAAATGCTGGCCAAAGTCAAGACTTTTATAAAATATCGTGTCTGCTTTTTTTTTATTATCTGCCATCATTTTGCAGCCCATCGTCTCCAAAATAATGACTTTTATCGATTTTTATATCTTTCCGGTCCCTCCAAACAGCAACTCTATGTTCACATGTACATCCGGCCTGGAAAACGAGATTATAATGAAACATTCTCGATAAAGGAGCAACAATACTGGCTGATATAAAAAAAGGCGAAAAGAAAATAAAAGAAGAAGAAAAAAATAATATAAATCACTTTAGCAATAGTGACATAGCTGGCGTTCATCTCTAAACTCTTTCGCTACTATTTTATTTGCAACAACGTTCATTACAATAACCCATAAAATCAACAAATCATTTTAGTGTCCTGTAGATTCAGAAATGTGTTATATCACGTTATGGTTGTTGTTCTGTGTGTTGGTGGCATATTACACGGCTCGGTCAATGTGGGAATGCTGTCGTTCGTGGACGTTGTTGTTCCTTTCTGGTGCTAATAGTTGCTGAGGCTATAAACGATTTACCACGACTCAACGAAATGCTGCTACCACTATTTGCTGCTACTGCTACTGCTGCTATTGCTCCTCTTGTGCTCTGGCAATGCCATAAAAAAAAACGACCGTCTATGACGATGGTTCAAAACCATGTAGCCATATATTAACAGCAGTGGCACCGCGCACGTTAGAGCTCCTGAAATGATTTATGAACCTTAATCGGAAAGTTTTTTTTTTTAAGTTTTGCCACCAAGCATTATCCTTGGATTTTGAGAATATGTAGTGAAGTCGCTCGTCGTTCATCCATTTTTCTTTTGTGTAATCTTATTTGTTGCCACTAGTTTTTAGTATGGTAGCACAATTATTTAAAAAGGGTGATAATTTACAAACTTAAGGAGATGACAAATTTTATTTATAGCGAATATTAGGGATATCGTTTTGAGTTTCATCTTGCGGATTTTATGGATTTTGAAAATGTTCATTGAATAAAAATTGAATCTGGTAAATTTGAGAGTCTTCATTGAAATTTTTTCAATAAATTTCAATAAATTGAATAGGAGAATCACTAGATATATTTATGTTAAGATTTCCTGTTTTGACCTCTTTGCTTTTGTGAAGATTTTTGACTCCTTTTCAAAATATTTCTCTAAATTTAATATACAATGAATAGTTGAAATTAGTTTATTGGAGAATATTTATAATTGATTATTATTTTTAACTGTTTGTGTCACTGAATATAAAAGGCGCTATAGGTCCTTAAGCTTATTTTTTCTATTGATTCAAAATATTGTTAGCTGTCAGACTCTCGATCTCGAATCAAACTTCCATTGGAATGCATCAAGTGTGTTGTCTTCTCTAGCATTATCCAAAAGCTTTCATCTAACTTCGAAATCTGTTTTTGTTGTATAAATCGTGTTTGGACACAATCCTGACCTTCTGGTATGTTTCAAACCACTAATTTACTTGTCCCACAATAATTGTCCTCGTTTTCTCAAGATGTACTGGCCAAACAAGAAAAGGATTAACGTAATCAGAAGATCAAAACCATTTTATTGTCACCACTTCGGTGCAAGGACGCAAGCCTCTGCATCTTTCTCAGATCAAAAGAGGATCACGGACTGTCTTTTGATCTGAGAAGGATACGCTTCGAGTTTTCAAATCATCATTTTGTTGACCTTTTATTTTAAAAAAAAAAAAAAAATACTCCCGTTTGGTTCCTTGTTCCCGGGACCATTTCTTTTGAATTGTCGAAATTTCATGGAGCTATTTTAGTAATTAATTATCTTAAATCCCTTCTGAATTTCAAATGGTACTTGTCAAAAGGATAAGAACGTATGTATAGCCTTTGTAATTGTCTTTAATCTTCGCATATTGTGTTTGTTTGTAGACATTCTGTTTGAAGCTCGTGTTAAGCTGAATTCTGAAAAAATTCTGAAAGCCACAACGTATGTCAAGGATTCATATTTCTTCTACTCGTTAGTTACATTCTCGATAACCTCATGCAAAGCATAACATAAATCAAAGACAGTCAACATAATTTTAACACTTTTAACCACTTTTGATTGGTTTTTAACACGCCTGTGATTTCGGTGAATTCGTTTTTGACACGAGTTTTCTTCATTGTATTTTCGAATTAAAATGGGGGGGATCATAGTTTGTAGTCAAAACATCAAATCCCCAATTAATGAAAATGTTTCAATTAAATAATTGTAAATAATGACTCCAAAAGCTGAAAAAGTAGATATATCAATATATTAATAGAAGCATGGTTTCTCTATTCATAAAAAGAGAAAATTTGACAGGGTTTCACTGGCTAAGACCTCCTTCCTTTTTATAATAGCCCAATGAGAGACTTCGAAAAGGAATACCATAACGTATGCACTAAACAGAAGAAAGGATGTTTGGAACTGAACAAAATCGGGAATAACAGCCGTTGATTTTATATTTGTCTAACAATGCTTAGCAATATCCTTGCAATTGTTGACCGAATAGCAGGCGCTTGCTTCTACTAAATTATACTTGATTTGCGGCTCTTCAATCAAAACTTCTTCCAAATATGTTACAGTCGTCCGTAGAGAATCAAACAGCCGTCAACCGGACCATAATTTTGTTTTTATTTTCCTGTTTAGGACCATTATGCTTTTAGTCCGCTTGGTCAACAGAACCATCACCTCCTTATTTTTAGCAAGCTTAAGACTGGATTTTTTGAGTCGTCTTATTTGCCACCCTTCGGCCATCACTGTGTAGAATTTCCATTCTACTGTCTTCAGCCAAAACTAAGCCTTTTTTAAAAACTATTGCACAGAACAGTGGTCTCGGTTGTCTCTAGCATTGCTTCTTATCCGCACCACAGGACTGGTTTAATCAATGAGTAATTCCGCTTTTTGTCACCGGTATTGTCGGTCCAAAAATCTTTTTGTCCAATTCGAGCTGGCAATCTTCTGTACAAGACAAGCTCAAAAACGCTACTCACTGCACTAAGAAGGCATTTTGATCTGTCAGCTATGACACTTTTGTTGGCTCTTTTAGTTTGGGCAGGTGCTGAGTTTCGGTTATTCCAATAGCTCGAAAAACTGATTTTTTTCCAGAAAAGTTTGAAATAAGTCAGCAGAATGTATTATTTTTCTTTTTGACTGCAAATTTGAATGATTCATTCTCACCGAATCAATCGTTCTCTGCTTACCTTTTTGGTGACAGGTACATTTTTAAAGATTAAAGTCATGTACTTGCTTTGCTTTGGCGCGCGCTGGGGGGCAGTTTCTGAAAAATGTAGCTTTGTATATAGGAACAGAGCAGAGTTTTCAGTGGGTTCATTGCCCTATATTCCAGCTCATAGATCAGGATCGGTCTCACCAATTTCCTGAATCCATGCCTCCACTAAATTTCTAGAATGCATTCGTCTTGTTGCAGGCACGGTAATGCCCCGGGAGCTCTATTAATGAATCTGGTAGTTCTTGAAAATTTAGCCTGTTTGAAAAAATGGAGCCAGTATTGGCTCCCTTGATCAGTTAGTAGGTATAATCTCCGAACCTCTTCCTTTTCACATAGCTGTTGATAGATTTCAACAGTGCAATAGAGGACTTGCATTCTTTACAGATAGCATTAATAATTTATGCCATCCTGTTGTAAGGCAGTTGCATTCATTTAACTTTTGTGATGGCTGGCATACCATGCTTTCCTTTGACCAGTGTCTTCACACACCAATTTTGCTGGATTTTACTCACAATTGGTACCCAGTTGAACCGTGGTTAACAAAAGATACCGACATGATGTTATGGTCGTGGTTTTTGCCATAGCGCGCGACTGTAAGTCTTGAGCTCTTTACGGTTTTAACGGCCTACCTCAAGTGTTATAAATCGGCCTTAGTACTATAAATCGTCACGTGACGTTTTTGAGTAACTTGAATGTGTGAGTGGTCTTCCCGTTTCAAAAATGGCAAAATGTCAATTGATCAAGAAGCTCGATCGGATCGTCCGTCCACAATCCAAACCGACGAAAATGTTGAAAAAAATCGCTAAATTATCCTTGGAGACTGGTGACGGACTTATGAGGAAATTGTGAAGCTGACTCAATGACTTGGAGTTCAGATCAGCGAATTTCAACGGAAGATTTGGGGATAAAAAGGAAGTTCAAGAAATTCCTACTCCAACTACTGACAGCTTACCAAAGATGAAGTGGCGCGGGCACATGCATTGCTTTGAAAGTAGAGTTCTGAAATGATCTAAATTTTCTTCTCACCGATGACGAATCATGGTGCTATGATTACAACCCTGATTTGAAGTAAGAACCAAGCCATTGGAAGACTTCAAGTCCACCTCGTCCCCAAAAAAGGTCATCAAATGGAATGTCAAAACAATGTTGATTTGTTTTATTGGTGTAAGAAGAGTCGTACATTCAAAGTTTCTTCTACAGGATTAGACATTTAATCAAGCTTCCTACGTAGAAGATTTGGAAAGATTGCGCCACAGATAGCGGAGGATCCGCAGTTTTTTCCGCACAATATACGACTACCGACGATTTTGATCTGTGGTAGATACTTAAATTCTCATTACGGACAGGTTTCAAGCCCCACACCGATTTGATACTTAGAATTCAAACTTGAATTGATGTTGAAAAAAGGATAGCCATTTGAACAATAATTGTCTGTCATTGGTTTGAGGGTTGGTGGATCTATTGGCAAAATTTATGAGTCGAAATTATTTATTGGAAACTCCTACGCGATTGAAAATCCACCACGTGTACCCAATCTATGTTCAGTGCTTTTCACGTCCTGAATAAATATTCAGGAGTTATCGGAATCATACTAATAGAGATAACAGGTTGCATGATAGGACAACAAATTTTAATCTCTTTTAACGAAGCCTTTTGATTACATCGAATTCACTTCGCATAATTGAAATAGTAATAATCCTGCGCTCTTTTGGTTGATAATAGTTGCTTCCGGCAGGAACTCATTTCCTACTTAACTAAGCCGATGACCTTCCGTCGAATTTCAAGGGAAGACAAAGGACGTACATTCGTGCGCCACTTAAAAGTATATTTCTACTGTAACAAACCGCGCACAAAAGGATCTTGTTGAAATGTTACTCAGTTTAATCTATATCCATTTCCGCTTAAAATAATTAAATACTCATGAGCCATATCCTGCATTAAAGAGTTTCATGGTGGCATACTCCACGACGTAATGCTTTGTATATCAAATGCAATCACGCATCGTTTCACGTTAAATATGGCTCGCGGGCTTATTCATCCCTTGGTTTACACTTTGCTGCGTAAGCCACCACCATTCACTTTATTTTCCACCCTTAAACGGAAAGCATTATCGTCAAGTGCGTTAGGTAATTAATTGCGAATTTCATTTCAACTTCAGTTGCGACCAATCAATGTTTACTTTATAAACGCCATTGGCAATTGTTTTGAAGGGTGGTTGTGTGGGCTAGCACAATATGTATCTATGCATGTGTTTGTATTCATCCCTTGCAGTTGTTATTCTTGGGTTGTTGCGCATGATGAGAAGCAACCGTGAAATTTCTGTGTAATTTAACACTTGAATTCGCTCCAAGTGACAGGCAATTCAAGTAACAATTTAAATTATTGATGTAAATAATGTTGGTGTTGTCGACGATGGTGGGCTTTCCATCATGATTTCCAATGATGAATTAACTACACGGCAAATCAATATTTTGTGGGAAAAATCCCAGGTAGTGAATCTATCAGCTTCGGTATTTTAAATGGAATGATTTGAATGTTTTCAACGAATGATTTGTTGTGTGATTTGATTTGATGCGAGAACGTATTTCGTACAACATAATGCCCATTAGACATTGCCTTGAAAAATTTTCCGGCAATTTTCATCGAATCCATAATAGATTCACGGAACTTTATTAGATTTCACTACATAAAAGTATAAGTTTGCAGAGAATTGGATTTAAGTGTTGCGACGATAGTTTACAAGAGTAGATTTAGTACCGATGAAGATCCCAATTTGACAAGAGCTCGATAACCACGATCCTTAACGCACTAAAACATTGAGAGGGGAATCCAGAGATGGATTTAAATGAGACTACTTGTGCCAACACTATTTTTTTTATGACTACAGTGCTCCCATTCGAGGCATCGTTCACTAGTTCACATCGTTCACCATTGTTTACTGGTTCTGCTACCCCTGACAAGGATCAGGCATATAATTGTATCAATAATTCGAATGTGTGCAGTACTACAAGATCAAATCCTCAAAGAAAGAGTCCTTTTTGTGTGATGAACGAATAATTCACGATGAATATCGGGCAAGAATTTTAATTTTCAAACGGGTTCTAGGGCAACACAGCACTTTTTTCAAATTCAGACTTAATCAAAGATAAAATTTGTCTACCGGTTGAGTATTGAAATCATTCAACGCGAATACAAAGATCCAAGTAACTCAAGACCATGCACTATTATCAAACTCAAGATAAACCACCATATGCTGAAGTCCATCATTTCAGACCAACAAAGGATTGATGTCCTGGGTTGAGTTTGATGTATCTGATCGAATTCCATCCTGCAGTCAGTTCACACAGAATTTTTATAAAACATTCAATTTGACCACTTTGGATTTAATCAGGTCTATCTAAGACAATTTCATCAGACTTACAATATTGAAGAAATTACAATGTCGACCCCGAAACTGAAACGCTGTCCGCTCTGCAATAAAATCAACCAACCAAAAATGCAACCTTTCAAGAGTGATTTTGAGGCTTGATCACATTCTAGAAGCTTGAAGTCCTGGTTAATCTTATAAGAAATGGTATAAGACATGGTATACGGATGGTGTCAAGGCAGCAGTGGATCCAGTAATTACAATATTCGGGCCGATGAGCATCATGCCAAGCATCTTTCTGGCAGAGGCTTACACTAACGCTGTAAGCGTAAAACTTAGCGCTGATACAGAATTCAAAAATAAAGTTTGCGAAGCAGCATTCAAGGCTCTAAAAACGCCGATGTTTAAATCAAGGATGGTTCTGGGTTGCTATAACAGCCCGAAAAATTGAGTGCGCACAAAAGTGTCAGCTTATATTGGTTACCAGCATTATAGAGCCCGCAGTTATAGGGACCTATGGACAGAAGGATCAATTGCCTTGAGAAGGAGCCTCGAAAGCATTCAACGGACTAGAACCTTTTAATGCGAACAATATGAGTTTCTTTTACAGGCCCCTACAGAAAAATGAAAAAAGAGAATGCAATAAGCTGCGGACTTGAAATTGAGGCCTTTCTCTACGTTTATCACAAGAAAAAGTTCAGGATCTTTACTGAGATCCTGAAAGAGTATTCCACACCCAGGGAACATCTCTAGAAAACAGCCCTGAAAGCGAACAGTGAGGGTTTGCTAAAAACAACAGAGCATTTGCAATTAAAGCACTAGCTCGCGAAATAGAAGACAACCCAGGAAGATGCTTCCTTGTGAAAGACGCGTGAAACTTAAGCATTTCATGAAGTTTCTATGAATTGAATGAACAAGAACATTGAATGTCTTTATTATGTACAAAAATTATCATAGAACGCTGTGTACAGGATGGAAAATAAAAGGTTTCTTTTGATAAATATGAAAAAATGTCCCAAGAGTGTAATGTTAGATTTGACGGTTAAGCAAGGATCAGCATAGACAACTTTAAAAGTACAAAATAACAATCTGGATCAACAATAAGCAAAATAAGAATTCTCAAATGGCTGACAAAGTTTGATTGATGTTTTTTCAAAGAAAGATTTTACACTTAGGCGACAACACTTATCAAAAAGCTAAGTTAGGTATGCTTGCCTCAAACTCGGGAATCAGGCTTTACGGCTGTAAACTTTAACTTTTATACTTGTACTTGTTTAGATTTCTCCACTTTTTCATAACTTTGGCAAAGGGGTTGTAGGACCTCAAAAGCAGTTGAATCCCTCTGCGTTTGCGCCTGCTAGGTTTTTTAACTGATTTTTGTGGATACGACACCAAACGCTGAGAATTTCCTTCGGCCAAACGATCAACAGCACGGTTTTCGTAACAACCGCTAGACAGTAACCGATCCTGCTACGATATCATCAGCGTCCTCTGTACAATGGAAAAACGTCACCAAATCGACACAATTTATACCGACTTGAGTAAGGCGTTTGATCGCGTCAACTGCAAAATTCTTTCTTATAAATTTGAAAATTTCGGAATTCGTGGCCTTTAATTGGAGTGGATTGAGATTTTACTCGAAAATAGGACATGTTATTTGTTAAATTTTAAAGGGATGTTCAATTCCATGGAAACAAAACTTTTTTGCGTCACTTAGTCCTCTTCTTTTCAACATCTTCATTTCTGATTCGTCTGGCATTCAGTCTGGTATACGTTATCTATTTTATGCCAATGACCTCAAGGTCTTCCTTTTTCAACGGGCTCCAGAAGTCTTCATCGAAATGTCCGAAACCCACTGATTCCGGGAGTCTTATTTGAGTTCGATGGGTTTATAAATTTGAGCGATGACGGATACTTCAAGCTCATGATTATGCGACCATCCATCAAGTATATCCCTTCCAAGATCAAGGTGTAAGGGAGATATCAACTGAGGATGGAGTCAGCTGTTCATAATAAAGTTCTGTGCATCTTTTCTCAAACAATCTAAAATTTTCATCTCGACTGATATAGATAATCTGGCATGAGGAAAGGAAGCGTTTGTAGCTTCAAAAATATTAAATTAAATGATTAGCCAAGTTTCAGTGCTCGACTTATTGCTTAAGTAGCATCACTAACTACCTCATTTCTCAGCTCAAGTATTTCTAGCTCAACATAAAAGACATTTCGAAGAGTTTATTGCACAATAATGACTAATGCTACAGTCTTTGAGAAGAAATTCAACGTCAATCTTCCTGAAATTTAGTTGGAAAACTTTTCTTTTTCAGAAAATTTTCGTAAGTCAATACGTCTTTTATTCGACAGTTTATTAGTTTTTGAATATCATAAGGTCGTCACCGTTTCAGAGACCCTTTTGTTTTGTTAGCACTCTTGCAGAGTACCGAATATAAGATGCAGAAACGGTATAAGCACGAAAAAGGAAGGCGTTACATAGACTATTAAGTAAAATGGTAAGGATAAAACTTTTCATTGCAGCGTTATCTAAATTTTATTTCAAACTCAACACAACTATCATAAACTTAAAATCTACAATTTTTACCTTTAAGCCAGACAGCAAATCTTCAAGCACTTTATTCTAAAGCTACACCTAACACATGCATAACGTTCTATGCCAATATAAGTAGTTAGCACGTTAAGTAAGCCCTTAAGCTTTCATGTATTTGCTTTCCTCCCCTCCCTTTCGTTTTCCAAGAGAAAGCAGAAAATGATGTTACTTACAACGACAAGGAGCACCCACCGGGACAAGAGCAAACAAAGCAGAAGAAAAACGACTAGGGCAAGAACAATAATAACAACAACAACAACAACTACAACTACAACTGCAAAAAACGAATAGAACAAAAACTTTAATGAGCCTCTAGCATATAAGGACATTTCTTTATTATCATTTCGCAGCTATCATGTTGTAGGGAAATGAATACAACACAGGCAATAACTACAATGAAAACAAGAACTACATCGTGAGCAGTAGAGTAGCAACAAGGATACAACTGAAGACGAATAAAAAAAAAAAACAAAATAAAAAAATATTTTTGTTACATAAAGTTGTAGAGTCCTGGTTGTCCTCCTTGCAATTTCGCTGGCGGGAATCAAGAGAAACACTGAAAACTACAGGCAAAAGGAAACAAAAAATGGAGAGTAAACGATAGGGTTAGGTCACGCTCTGGTTGTCGCTCAGTCCTTCGCGCGAGATTCTTGTCGGTGCTTGTCTCCCGATTTATAGGCCTTGCTCCTCATCCTTCTTTCATATGCATGATAACACGAAAAAAAAGCACTAATGGGGATAATGTACTTTTTGAGATAATTACACTCAACGGCTTTTGCTTTTATTCCACATGCACGCCATGCTCAACCGAAATATAATAAGGCCAGAGCGGTTTGTGATTTTTAATGATATTTTCGTTGTTCGTACCCGGTTGGAATGCCTTTCTTCCCTCCTTTTTACTTCATTAGCGAACGATACGAGTCACGGGGTGAGAAGATACTTAGCAGGGAAATTTATTAATTTCTCCGTGCACGCTTGGCAATTATGTATTTAACGATGGAAGTTCTGTGAATTCAATTTTATAATGCGTCTCCAAAAACGAAAGACCATTTATTTTAGTTACATTCACCAATTTTGAGATAGTTATTAGCTTTCTTAATATAGGACTTCATTGACAACTTACGTAAGAATTTCTTGAAAATATCCTTTTTATCATTTACCGAGAATTCGAAGAAAACTCAAAAATAAATAGCTTAATTAATAAAGGTTCAGGTTAATGTAAATATTCCAGTCAGAAATCAAACAAGGACTGTTTGCTGCTTCTTATCCTGGACTTCATCAACTGAACTCAACACTTTCTTTGGCTTTTTGTCGGGCGCGAAAATTTCAATGCAGAAGAGTGTCGTGAAACAGTCGAAAAGAGATGTTTATGACGAATTGTCCTACATTTGTCTAAACAGATGTGGATAAATTGGCATCCTGCGAACGAGGACTTTTGTCACAGTGATCCAAAGTTAAGAAAATTGCTCCATGAAATTTATTCGTTGAAAATTCTTGACGTGAAATTGGAAGGTATGAGCAGATAATTTCAGAATATTTTTGTTATTGGGTTAAATCGAATATGGATGGAGAGACGTTTACTCATGAGGACTTTCAATTGCGATTAGACGTCAAAAAGCGTTTCTTTATTTATTGCTTAGAGCCTTTCCTTCCGTTTAGCACTCATTTGTCTTTTGCCGCTCAATTATCCGATAATTTTATTTTGCTTCAGGTATTCATTTCTTCTCTTCCTAATCTTTCTTTTCAGTATAGCAAATTGGTTCCTGCGAGAGTTACTAATCTCGCGAGTGAGATTCTGGCCCAAAATGGACTGAGTACATTGATATATCGCGTGTTGGAAACTTTTACTGGAGCTTATCTAAAGAATAATTCAGAAAAAGAAGACGTTCCGGAAGGCAAGGGATAAAGAAAGGGGATTGAGGAAATCTACGCTAACTTGAGACTTGCGGATTGCTTCTAATAGGCAGCAAATTAAGGTGGTAGCTGACAAGGCCACATCGGGAATGGTGGCTCTAGTTTCACTGAAAATCAATGTTAAATGACCAATATCATGCGTCGCATATTCTTGTGTTTTCTTCAGAAGATTCTAGTCATCAAAGGTCTCAAAATTCAAACGTCAAAAATGTGTCTCTTTTTTGAAATCTTCTTTCTATTATGGCGCAACACTTCATTCGAGAAATTGGAAAAGTGGGACGTGTTAGAATCACAGCATTTCAAGAAAACAGGCAAACGAAGAACTAGTCGGATTAGGAAAAACACGCATAACCTTGATATGGGTCCACGAAACTTCCTTTACATAGCTAAGTGGGCTGATGCTTTGATACCAGGAACACTAATGGAAATACCACTACCAAAAGGGGGGCTCAAATCCGGTCATTGTTACACAGACGGTAACTACTCTCTCAACATCACCACTAAAATACTTCTTTTTAATTTAAGTACGTAATATTGCATTTGTTGAAATCGTACTTTATGTTTCTTGAATAAAAACAGAATCAAAGAGTCAAAGATTTTTATTAAGAAAACGTTATCATGTTCCTCGCAAAGGTTGCTTTAACGTTGAAGTCTACTTCTGTGATGCTTTTTTTCGTATTTAAGAATTATATTAAAAACAATGGCAAAATCAAAATTAAAGAATGTGCTAACCACCTAGAAATGTATTCTACAATTTACAAACTTAGCCCTTGCAATTGGTGACCCCGCCGTGATAATTAGCCCTGAGGCGGAGCAATTGAATAGCAACTATTCTGAGTAGATAATCTTACGTTATGTTTGAAAGCGGTTGAGACTGACTTCTAGCTGGCTCAGCTGTTGGCAGGTCCCTGATGTGTTCAACTTTATAAAACATAAAAAAACTTACAAAACCAATAAATCACATGCTTCTGACCATAAGATAAGAACTATCAAGCGCTAATGCTTCGAAAAAAGTCCCAATCCAACTATATTTGATCAAAATTTGCCAGATGCAATAGGACTTGTTGTAATAGGACTCAAAAAGGAAGATTATGAAAGATGACTCAAATATACTTTTACACCGGAAAAATTTTCATCCCATTCATTTAAGTTCGGAGAACTAGCAATCACAATCCCTCCACTCACCTATGTCATTTATTTCCCAAGCTCTCTAACTTACAAAGCTTGCTTTATCTGCTTTCCATTATCAGCGTCCATTTAGGAAACTAATATTCAGAATGCTTACTCGATACTCCTTGCATTTCAGAGTCTTCGATATTGCTCTTGTTTTGAAGAATTGAAACCCAAAAGGAGTGAACATTAATAGTACTTGGGAGTTCAATGAGCTTCTTTAACGTGAGAGCTTCTAACTAATGTCTAATACTAATCAGTGTTAACAGTTCGAAAGAATTCCTAATAAAATGGGGTGCGACGTTCAACGTTCATTTAAATACATTGGTTTTGGAAGATGTTTTGTAGATAGACAAAATTTCAATATTTTTTGGGAAGCGCATTAAATTTTTCTACATTCTCCATTTGTGTTCTTACACAATGACTTAAATTGACAGTAACTGCGGGGAAACTATTTTCACACACATTTATGCCCAAAAAGGTAGCCATCTAGATTTCTTTCACCAAAGTAGTTTTGTTTTCAAGCTCTCTATCGGTCAAAGCTCGCTATTAGCTTCATGCGGTGTTCTATGTGATGACTATCCGGCGTGTAGGCACTTTCTAGTAGTAGCGCTGAGCCTGAAACCCTGTTTTAAGCATGTTGGAAATTTTATCATGTGAAAGTTATTGACCGTTGGTGTCGAACGATTTATTTGGATTCACAAATACGGCCACTATGTAATTCGCTGATCT
The DNA here is from genome assembly GCA_954870665.1 of Stratiomys singularior. Classification (NCBI taxonomy): domain Eukaryota; kingdom Metazoa; phylum Arthropoda; class Insecta; order Diptera; family Stratiomyidae; genus Stratiomys; species Stratiomys singularior. The sequence continues at coordinate 5,969,450 of OX940877.1, forward strand.
AATTCAAGACTCATGTTTATGGTCCTCATGGTCGAGAGTCGGATATTGCTGGCTTCTTTCGTTATTATGGTTATCATAGAAAATGTGTTTTGAAAATAAATTCTAAGGATAATGCACATCGGCGAATTTGCAATATGCTTTGGCGAGATTACGGGCCCCTTTTGTAGGCTTTCGGGATGCAAGTTGATATAACTATTTGATGAGGGGTTGGATTAAGCATAAGGTATCTTTTATAGTTAGTTGACAGTCTGTTTACGCGAAAAGCAGCGTGTGCGAAGCTGAGGCTATTGCTTTATTTCTAATTATTGTAAATAAGTGGAAATGTTGGATTTTCAAAGACTATCAAGGTTCAATCGTTGTCACAAATTTTTCATTATTTTTGTCGATACGTCACTCAATATTGCAATAGTTTATTGTGGGATTTTGAGTTTGACCCATTTTGAAAACTTTCGGTGACTTGAATAGAACGATACTTTTAACAATCTTCAACAAGGAAAATCTAAACGAATGATCACCTCACCGGAGTACGCGGATGTCCACTTACTCCGGTGTGAGCAATATATGCTCTATGACAAGAATTTTTCAACTTATTGTTACGATCACTTCTAGACCAGTATTGCGGTACCAGTATTCGGTTGAAACCGAATTTTACCCTAGTCATCTCTTTCCAGTTTCACCGAAAGAAAAGTGGTCATCGCGCCTGCCATTGTCCTGATCTTTGTTGCCACTAATGTTTAGAAAAAAAAAAGTTGATCCCATAACGCTTAAACCAGCATTTACTGAACACAAAATAATGAATTTTTACGAAAAATATCCTGAACATTTTCAAGTTTTACTTTGCTATTTTCGTCTCGAAATTTGCTGCTGAGATCTTCGATAAGCTTTCAGTCAAGTTTTTGAGCGTTTATTATTCGACTAAATTTCCTTACATTATAAAGATATTTCGCAAGGAATTCAACATTTCCTTTGCACATTTGTCTGTACAGGACGTCTATAACTGAATAATCTACATGCTCATATCCCGGTTTAAAGAGTTGGAAGAACGAAGAAGGCGCAGAGACATTTATTTCAAAGCATTTGTTCTGTAATTTTAACAATTTATTTTGGTTTTTTTATCAGATAAATATATATTTATGTATAAAATAAATAAATTTCTAATAAATAGAGTTCATAATTTTGTAGATAATTCGCAACTTGTAATAGTCATAAATTACAATCGAACTCCTTCAAAGTGCGCCACTGAACGTGGATTGTGATGATTTGTAAAGATTCGCGTGCTAAAATTTGTTGGAAGGACCTTGAACAATCTTCCAGAAGGAGTGGTTGTGGAAATTTCTTATCTATGGCTTTATGTCTGCTCGTTGCCTCCCCCACTTATCCGCTCGACTATTAATAATGCATAATTTTCCAATTAACATTTTCAAGTTATTCAATTCACAAGGAAATTTTCATATTATTTAAAAAATAACGGAAAATTTTTGAAATATTGCCTGTAAATAAATTGTGTGTTGTTTGAAAATTTGATAAATATTGCGTGGAATTTGAAAACTTTGCGCTCTCGATCGACATTGCCCATAAAATATGAACAGTTGAACAATTCAACATTATTCGAAACGTAGCCTTCGGTGAGTTTTTCATTTTCCCACGCACGTTATGTAAATCAACGTGAACTCACCCATACGTTTCTTCATGACTTTCTTCCTAGATTCATAAATTTGATTATGAATACATGCTTGAATATTCATGAGCCTGGAAGGTTGAAAGTAAAACCAGATGCACGTTTCAATATTTCCAAACAAAAACGAAATGTTTTGCAAACGACTTACATTAAAAGTTTATTCCCAACGGCATCAATGCATCTTTTGCTAGGATATTCAGCACTTTGACTTTCTGCCTGTCGGCTTTCTTTGCTTGCTTTCGTTTTTAATCCAGTTTCAACTTCTCCATTTGCTTTTGCGGATGGAACTTTTTTGAATGTATAAATATGCCCAGAGTTTTGCTGACCTCTTAGTAAAAACATGAATCTCATGCATCGAGCACTGCAGAAAACATACAATAATCCTGGGGATAAATGCATTCGCAGCATTTCAATGGAGTTCAAAGCAGAACCTGAAATGCACTTTTCACTTTTTCAAGCGTTTATGAGAAGACTCAATTTTCTGTTCTATCTTAACCGACTGGGTCCTGTTTTTTCCATTGCTCTCCACACGTTGCCTCTATTTTCTGGTGTACTCCCGGCCCTCCGCTCCGCTCCGCCCCGCCCCGCCATTCCACATAAACTGTATAATATGCAGTGCTAACGTATTTACGGTAACCTTTCCATGCATTCGCAGGAGTCACACATCCCATACATATCCCAGGAACAGGAAGCAAAAAATACCAATGCCGAAAAGAGAAAATAACGCTTTATGCAGATGCACACAAGCATGAATGCATTCGGAAGGCAAATATTACCTAGTCGGGATCAGGAGATTCGTCGATGTCGTTGTCAACGTCATGTACACGCCGACAGAATTACCAGATCCGAAATCCTAGGTTCCGGACCAGAGTACCTGAAGCCCCAGCGCGCTTGTATAAACGAGCGGAGGCATGTCGTGTCGTAAATTTAGCATTTTTATATGCAAGTTCACTAGAAACGCGAATAGTCCTTGACTCTCCTCGCTCAACATCCCATCCATCTAGCAAACATAGATAGTGCACAGTCGAATGGAGGCGACTCCGGATTAGAACGCTTGAAGCAAATAGCATATATTCTAACATCGAACGATTGGATTTGGTTACAGATCGTCGTCGTTTACCACGAGGAACTTCAGTCTGGCATTCAGGATATTGTACATCACGCGACATAAAAAGGGTTCCGTCGCTGACATGTTCGACAAATTGCGTGTGTAGATTCGGTTGATTAGATTGTGTCAGAGATTTGTGTCTCATGAGAATTTCGAGGTTGTTTCCAGAATCTGCGTGACGGATATTCGGCAATCTGGCGAAAAGGGAAGAAAAAAATAAACGGGATTGTTCTATGCAAAATAAATCCTGACAATGTTTCAATCCTCTGGAGAATTCTCTTTAGTTCAATTGTCTATTGGATCTACACAAAAATAGGAAGTACTTGCGTAAACCTAAAGTTGAGGTCCTATTAGGCTACACCATGCCTTTTTGTAAACACAAAAGGAAACCCGCTTGAAAGCTATGTTAAAAGGAGTAAATTAGCATAACACACTAGTATTTTTTCGTCGAAATGATGGACCAATATTAACCAGGCCTTGTGATATGGGCAAGGAAGGTAGGAAAATATACTGACAAGGATGATTTATTACCTTGCATTTTAAGAAGAAACACCCAAAAAATGTATTCTTTCCAATGATTTCAAACCGCTTTCTTGGAGGCGAAACGTTGTAGGGTTTCAAGGTTTTGCCACTGTGGTAAACACTGCTAATAAGATAACTGGTTTGGTTGCTTTATATCTCTTCCGGATTTCATTACTTCAAACATGAAAACAACTCGTTTCGGACCGTTCTTCATTCCATGCAGTGATTCCTGAGATTAATGCTTGTATGACACAGGTTTTGGCAATAAGTGGTCAACTCAGAGGATAACTTTCCTGACCCGAATTTTACCTGCAAAAATTATTTTAATAAAGGTTGCCAAATAATATTTTCCAAAAGTACGGTAACTTATCCTACGATGATAAGGCCTTTTTGTATAATTGTTGGTCTTTTTGTCGGGCTGCTCTTGCCTGCATCCATTTTCAAAGCAATCTTAGCCTCCTTCATAGCACCTTGTAATATCCTGGGAACCACTTTTTGTAAAGTTTTAAAACCTTTCTCAAGGAATTGTATTTCTCGGACTGGATTTACTTCTAGACTTCTGAATAAAGATCAATTACTTGTGTAAGACGCAGGTGGGTATGACGCATCCTAAGTCCATTTTGAGTAGACAATTTTTAAGAAATTGCCAATGAGAAAGCAAATAATGCGAGTCTATCTACAGCACCAGTAAGGTTTCTACTAGCAAACTGAAAGTTTTTTGATAAAAATCCTTCACCTGCTGATTCTTTTGCTGGATGAGTACTAAAAGAATTCTTTTCAAGTTGCATAATTAAATGTATCATTATTATTATTATTATTATTATTATTATTATTATTACTAATAGCAGAAAGAGGGATTTCCCTTAACCTGAAGGCGCCGCTAAGGGATGATTAATGAGGCCTAGTCCGACGTAATGTGACAAACAGTTCCAGGCTAGGTTCTCGGTGTGACAGGGGAAGTGTTTAGTCGGAAGTCCGATTGCTGGAGTCCGACACTCAGGGCGTAAATAGCCTTCACCTCCCAACCATAAAAAAAAATATTATTATTGTTATTATCATTATTATTGAAAATCTGTGCTTTGTTAATTGCTGTTGAGCAATGAAACTGCATAGGAGCAAGATAGAGAAGCTGCTTAACGAGAGGTAAGCTAAAGGATTCTCCCTCTGTGCTCTGACGAAAGTTTGGCTGAATAAAACGCAAGGTTGGCATAAGCCACTCCTTATCAATGACTTAAAGCCGTGGTCCAACCGATCTTATGATTGACCTGAAGATTATGGTGTGAAGTTTCCGCACGATACGGACGGCACGAGTTTTTTCGATATATTTGAGTATATTTGTTTCAGAGCTACCACATCTTCAGTGCTTGTTTTTGTGGGACATCGTTAATAATGTCCGCCAAGGTTTTGAACAAAGCGAAAAAGCCGATAATGTGCTTTTTTTGTATCTTGCTCAAATCATAAGTGACCCCTATTCGGATAATACAATGGACAATAAAGCTGCATCAAAAATATGAATTGGACCGCACTTCTTCAGTAGTTTTGATAATGAAGGTTGACATGTTGTAACACTTCGTGGGGGAAGGGGAAACGAGTGGTCACTTTTTCAGTAATCTCAATCTATTCTATCCTTTCCTGTCGCCATGAAAGCGTCGATCAACGAGAGTAAAGAAAGAAAGAAAAAAGAACTGCATATCAATGGTTTGTGTTTTTTTTTTGGCTTGAGTGCTAAAGTTTTTTGGAATTTAGTAAAACAACGCAGGCCCAGTGCTACTAAGCGTATAATTATCATTCATCGTTGATATCCAAAAAAGAATTACTATTGTCGCGTTTTTGGTGACCCGATTCTGAAGCAGGAAACTGACCAACGTGACCAACGCTTCTTCAGGACCGATTATAGGAGTGGTATGGAAGCTCAAACCTATCTGAACTCTTCCCTATGGGTTTATAGATCGTTTTGATTCCAGTACCACTGGAATCCGGTTTGCCGGATTCATATTCATATTTATTCGCGGAAATTCAGTGATATTACAACGGAAATGTCACAAAAAATCCTTGGTCAAATCATCATAAAATCATCATTTTCATCAGTCGTCAGGTCAGGTCAGCCCGAGTCAGGGCCTGGTCTCGAAGATAAATGACTTCCAACTTTTTAAACTTTTTGATTAAAATCATGTCATCAGTCATGGTTTCACGTTTTCGTCTGCTTAAATAGAGTCTTTGTTTTTTAAAGTTTATCAGCCTGTTTTCTACCCTTAGATCTGGCCCTTAAAGAGTCTCATAAAATGTTTGCGTCATTCATTCGCTCCTCCTGGTCAGTCCACAGCAATATGTGGAGAACAGTAAGCGTTGTTGATGTTCTTATGCTTTACCAGGTACTCCGGATGGTGTAGTAAAAAGATTCGCTGTCTGACTGTCACACTGTTTTTTCAGTCTGTTATAAAACATGCCGGGTTCGAGTCGACTAGTATCAGTGACCTTTAAGCTTGTGTTTTCGATGGCAGAGTATCAGCCCATCTTCCTGAGTTTCACTCATTTGAAGACATAATCAAGGGCAAGCGTGGTTTTAAGCAAATGATTTTCTCATGAGCCCTGGTGTTTTAAATGAGATGGTTCTAATATGCCTTTTGGCCAAAGTAGGCAGTTAGCTGATGAGCTACAGAAAAACATGTTAGCAACCCAATTTCTTACAAGCGTTTAGTCAAACTTCCGCACCCTCCAGGGTGAGAACTCATTTAAGCAACTCCACTATCGGCCTCACCTATCTTCAATCACTCTCGGTTCATTGGAAACGAATGCATCACATTGATCTCTCTTCTAGAGAAGGTCCTCACTTGAATCACCATTTAAATGTTCTGGGTAGTATTTATTAGATTGCCACACATACTTCTCGGGTCTTATACGTTTACTTGCGGAACCCATAGGTAACTAGCCAAGATTTCAATCTAATTAGGACTAGTGACCTAAGCTTATCACTGAAAAAACGTTCTAAATAAAAGAAAGAATAAATTAACCCAAAAGTCCACCAGAAAGAATTGTTAGCACCTGGACCCTGTTTCCATGAAAAGGTTAAATGAAAGTGAGATTTCTTCATGAGCAAATTCATTATCGTTATGATAATGGCGCATATTTGTCTTCTAGCCTTCTATGTTCAACAGGTAGCCCGTCAGAAAAGGGCGTCTTGTCGCTTAAGTTAGCTGATTACTCTATATATCCTTATTATCACTAGCAGAAGATAGCTGGGTGCCAACAAGTGGTTAACAAGACTATTTGTTGTTAGGCGTTAGAGTCCTTGATGCCTACTCCTTACTTCTTATTATCTTAACTGGGTCTTTGGGGAAAACCTCAGCCGCGTGCGAAAAAAAAACGAAAGAATCGTTTCCATGAATAGTTTTTGTTGTTTCTTCTTGAAGACCTCTAATGATGGACATTAATCTGCTCAATGAAGTGGACATTTAGGGAAGCCTATTACAAGGTTTACATGAATGTCCTCAGCATATCAGTGCGCTATCTGAGATTAGCCAACCTGAACGTCGTTTCGGAGCCAACTATCATTGAATTATCTGTCTATGTTTGCTTCGTTGCCAACATGATGATTTGACGATGAAACAACCAATCCAAATCCAGGATTGCTACTTTAGTCCCCAAATCTTGGCATGATCTGATTAAGTTCCAGTCAAGAAAACAGAAGGTAATGATAGAAGTCGTATATTTAGCATAGCCTGGCAAGGACACGTTTAAAGCTAGTTCAGTATACTACAGACTATATGTTGAATTCCAGAGGTTACCCCAGACCTTTGGCTGAATTTCGTTAGGGTCGATTATTACGGATCGGATTGAATTGTATCGCATTCGTGGACCCCTTTTGTAAAGGATGCATCAGAAAAAAAAAACACGGATAAATTTATGAAAATTATACACCAACCATATATGGTTTGATTTTCCTTCAGGGTTTGGAAAATTTTGGAGGTTGAAACATTGACTAGTTGTAGTAAAGTATTTAAATATTTTGTTATTTAAAAACAATCTAATTGTAATGAAATAATTTAATTTTGATTTTTGATTTCTATCTTTACTATATCCCATTTCCGAGTGTTTTGGTCTTTGATCATATCTTTGATCATTAAAAAATTAACAATTTGTAATAAAATATAGTTGACTTCAATTTTGAATTTTCCTGTGCCCTTTGTATTCATGATTTTTCTGAATATTTAGGGACACTATTATGAAACAATAAATTATACGCCTTACATAAGACGGCATAAAAGGCTTAGAAATGACTATAAATAAAAGCCGGAAACTAAATATTTCGAACTCGATTTCTTCTACGACGTGACTGTGCTCAATAAATAACTGAATTGGCGACACAGAAAAGGACTAATCTGGAGTTCAGTTTGAACTGTTTCAAAATAGTTTCATAAAGGCCATGTTAAGGATGCCAATCAGTCGAATTCGCACCAACAAACTAATCCAAGTCGGGAAATCTATTATAAAGCGCTTGATTACTCCTGAATGTAGAATTCATTCACTATTCCTCAAGGTTTATCATGACTTTCCATCATTTTCGACCTTATCCGTTAATGTCCTCATAATTAATGCTTTCCATCGTAGACAAATTTCTCGCCAATCTTCCTAAAGTCTTTTATTATCGCTTGCTGTATCACATACTCATATACTTGCGTCGAATGAAAAATTGAGAATGTTGAAACACGTGAAATCTTCAGCAATACTTACCAACCATTCAATGAGTATGCAAACCGGACAACGGTGTCGGTGGCAGAGTAACGAATGAATGGCAATATATATATATATATATATGAATGTATAAACGTAGCTTTACGATTGGCCCAAAGGAGCAAGGAGCAAGGAGCAAATGTCAGGCCCTATTTTCCGATTTAACTGCACAAATTTTGCCTCGGAGCGAAGGAATGCAAATCAACATGCATAAGTATTTCAGTCACGCTTTTATCCTGTTAAAAGGATCCCATAGATCTTGAAAGTAAACGGCATCAGGATATATGTGTGCCATCATGTCATTCTTTGTGATTGAGGCGTACCGAGCCACTCATTTCCCTCCTCCCTCCGCCTAACACGACCGATTCTATTCATGCACATCTATATCCTTGCACTGTTTTTAGTTTGGCTGAATGTAAGGCTTCGCTCACTCTCTGTGCCCTTGGCGAAGTCCTTGCTATTCTTCACCCTCCCATTTCGTTCGGGAAACTTGTTGGTACGTTTCTGATGTTTTTCACTTTTGTTAGTCTTTCTTTGAAAATGTGTTTCTGAGGGTAGTTTTCTTTTGTATTATTCCATTCCTTATTCGGAACACAACCGTCGTTATCCTTGTTACTGTAACTCGCTTGGAATTCGGTTGGAAGCAGTGGTGCAAGTGATGGTTCTACCAGCAGCATCCTTGGCAGGGTTGGAAGATCTGATTAAGAAAAATTACACAAACTTTTCATTTCTGAATTTACATACAGATTGTTATTGATGATTTCTATTTTATTTCTGTCAGCCAATATCATGTTAAAAGCTGTTCGCCAGGAAGTGGGACTAAGTTAAATGTGTTCAAGTGTCAAAGAATGTCACGCAGAGTGGTGTCGCTAATTCTTTGTCAGGGTGAAACTAAGAAGACCGACACGAAATTTGCCTGCTTCATATCCAAGGAAGTTTGCAGAATGAAATTTACCAGAGAATCTCCACATCAAGGCGGTAATTAAGGAACGCTTTTGTCTTCTATCAAACTGAAAAATTTGATGCCCAAGCGCCCGTATGAAAGTTTCAGATCCTGTGTCTCATTAACAAAAGTAAACCAAATGAAAATGCATCCAGAGAAATTGTGAAAGTTCATTTCTTCTTCTCTGAAACGCTATAGTTCATATAAAACTAATTTGCAGGCACTTCTAACATCGCATTGAATGCATGAAAACCAACTGAACTTTCATTATCCGAACTCATGAAGCGAGGACAAAAGCAAACATGACTGGTTAAGCAATCTAAAAGTGTTTGTAAGTTTCCCTGCGTACATACCACCGCCGGAGCACTCCCACTAAGGAACAAAACCACTTCAACAGATTAACTTCAAAAGCCGAAAGGCAAACTCAAATCTGAAGTTATACACCTCCGTTCTGCTCGCAACCGCCAGGACCTTAGTTAAGTGCAGCTCTCTAGTCCGAAATATGGTTTATGGAGTCAAGCACATTCATCACACACACATAAGTGTATGCTTATGTATATTACGTAGTATAGTACGTAGCAATTCACATAAATGCCAAATTTATGAAGTTAAAATGCAATATTTCAAATTAAGCGCTTTAATAATTTTGGCAGAGCTGATGAAGAAAACACTGAAAATGGAAAACTTTCAATGGGTGGAAAGGACGCAATCTAACCTGTAGGTAGATTTTTTTGTAACAGAAGAAACAAAATTCCAAAACTTCTCATAAACGGGTAAAAATTAGGGTCGTAATAATATGCACTTTATTTTTCAGCTGAAATTAATTCGTATTCTGTGTAGACCGCGTTGAACTCCATAGTTGAGCTTAATTTCCCGGAAAAAGGTTGCAACAAATGCTTTTATTGGACGAGTCCTTTACAAACTTCACAACGATTTTGGCTCCATTCACTTTGACTTCACCCTATCAATTCAAAAACTTGTGATTTCTATGCAAATTTAATCGTCCTAGAAATGAGAAAATCTGGAAAAAATATGATTCGTTGTCGATCTCTAGTCCTTTCGGTCGGACATCGAAGGCTAGTCGAGTTGGAATAATCTGGAAAATGGTACCTAATTGAATAATTTTCTGGCAGCTAACCAAAAAACACTTTTAATCACTTGAGAAACATCAAAAAGGAATCATAAGTAGTTGCTTGTTTTTTGAATACTTTTTCGCCATCCATTGCCGTTTCAATGATGTCTTAGCGATAAGGATAACATTCTAAGAGGAGCCTCATTTCTTTCCAATGGCCATTTCGTAACGCATTATTGCTTAGAATAGTTGGATTATCTGACGCTGCTTGATTTTTTGAGCTCGAGCTCCAAGAACTTTTTTTGGGCATCGTCGAAGAAGAAATCTTCCATTCCATTCCAGCCAGACTGAATTCGAAAATATTGAATTAGTGTCCTCCTTCTGAGGTTAACCGGCAGAAAAAATTAGCCATTATGCAGCCAACAGGACTTAAAGTTGTTCAAATACGAAAAAATTGCTGCGACTAGAAAAAGTCAAATAACATACAGAAAAACAGGAGCATGGCGGAAGGGGAGAGAGAAAAAATTGGGCTCGACGAGAAAAAATCCGAACAAGAACTGAATAAGTTGGCAAAGTTAGTTAAAAGTTTGCAATACTTAATTTCAACACTGGCATTCGTTTCCTATATATAACATAGCCGATTGCAAAGACTACAAATATCTGTCCAAGTTGCCTTTGGGACTCGATTCCTATGAGAGGAGTCCGAAGGAAGCCAAATGGAAACGGTCGAGCGAAGAAAAAGTATAAAAAGTAGTACGGCACCGAACAAAATTAACAATAAGAAGAATAGAACATACAAATATGGCTGCATAAGGACGACATCCAAATATTACCGAAAAGAACGCTTTGCCGGGATAATTTTTTTTCCACTCAGTCTTGTCGTTTCACCCGAAACAGCACATTGGGAATGAAGCAAAGAGAAATTCGTCCGTTCGTGGACTTTAACTTTTCGAAAGCGTTTGCCAAGTCGACAATTTCAGGATGAGACGCCAAAGATGAGGTGAAAATAGCTCTTTGCATGAGTGGATACACCAAATTTATACAGCTCCTGAAAATCTCACTTGGCTTTGGTCGGCATACTATGTCGGTGACAGATAATGCCGGAGGAAAGGTTGGCAGGATTGTGCAAGCAGATAATGTAGCTATTCAATTATTAGGAATAATAAAAGTGCAATTAAACTTTTTCAAGTTCTCCTGACCGAAACTACATTTGCGAGAGCATTTTCGTAATATCCTCGAAATTGATGCTGTTCATATCCTGATAGAGTGCCGTTATGATTTTGGATAGTGTGGCAAATGCTGGGACAAATGTATGCCAGGTTGCCAAGAGAGCCGGAAACTATCATGAAATATTTCATGTCAATTTAAGAATGTTACTTCGGAAGATCCTGGCTGGTGAATTTAAGAACTGCCGATCGATGTGATGATGTCGAAAGTGAATTCCCAGAGTTTGCCAAGAAGTTTTTCGAAAGGAATTGGATTAGTAAATGATGGTCATTCCGGAGGTCTTCTAATTTTATCGTTCAAGGACAATGCCATGGAAAAAGGATGATTTGAAGTTACCTAGGTAATTCATAGGTTCATATCTATGCAAAATTAGTCAAAATAAAAAAAAAGTGAACAACAAAAAATTCAAATTCAACTGTTTTGAAATACATTATTTTGAAGGTAGAAAACACATGGATTGACTTTGTGGTCAGTATCACGCTTGAATTTGCGAAGTTTCCAAAGAAGGAAAGTTGAAGCTCAGATTGAAAACAATGAAAACTAAGACTTGAAAATTATCTTTTGCAAGCTGAACTTTCCTAATTATTTTTTCAGTATGCAACAACTATATAGATGCAATATTTTTCCATTAGGTTATTGTTTATTTTATTTATTTGTAGGTTTTTTTCCAATATTTAATTATTTACTAGTTTAAGATTGTTTTTGGAATGTTATTGTATGAATCAAATTTATTTAAAAGAGTAATAATTTATCAAATCTACTAACAGGACGAAAAACTGTGTACGATACCAGCAGACGGGATAAGGTAGACCTCGGTTCGTAGGACCAAAAAGTAAAAATTTACTTGCCACCTGAGGTAAGTAAATTTACCTTACCTCTACTTGCATGTAGAGGTAAGGAAAAATCGAGTAATGTCCACAACCACGACCTGTGGACTCTTGCATATGTTGGATATGCAGCCAAAAATTTCGAAGAGTGGCCCGAAAAAAATCTAGCCGCGTTTCTAGCTGCTTTTCTAGCTGCGAGTCCTTGTTGTAAGTCTCTTGTGTGTAGGTTAAGTTTCATGATGAGTTGGTTCTTGTACATTTTAGGGGCTTCTTGCAAAACACTTGAACCATCGACTTTAATCAAGGTCGATAAAATTAAAATGAGCTTTTATAAAAAAATTATTAAGTAAAAAAATAAATTTTTCCCATATAATTTCGTGCTTTAAAAATATATATTTTCTATGATAGGAAGTTTGTTATGATGCATCGTAAAGTAAAACTCGTTGCGTCAGAAATCAGTCTCGTACGAAAGCCTCCACAACCTTATCACCATTTTCCCAGCTTTTTTTGTTTAGAGTTTCTTTAACCTGCCGAAATAAATGATAAAACGTTTCACCTGCGCGTTGGATGAACGAAATGGGTGAAACGCATATCCTGTAGCAAACACACTATTAGGGTTACAGAATGGAGACCAAAGCCTAATTACTAACAACCACGTACAGTTCCTTACAAACAGACAGCCAATCTGACGGCATCACACTGAAATATTCCAGGTGCTTTGGTATTGGTAGGCAAAACTTGTTGGACATTAGACAAAGGACATTCTATTATTTTTTGTTTCATACAAAATGACTCACGAACATTATTTCACCGAAAAAATCAGTCGCACATGCGTTTAAGCTTCATTCTCTTTCAACTTCACTCACCATAGTCATTTAATTTGAAAGCTCTCTATCTTGCAAAGTTTTCTTTAGATGCTTTATGGAGTTTTTGTACCTCTTTCTTTGTTCGACCCTTGTAAATATCAGCACTTTTTAGATGTAGCACCATGACGCTATGAAGAAGACTGGCGTTATCGTGAAGGACCGTGACTCCCGGATTCCTTTAAAAAATTTGCTCATCAAGCTGCGCAATCAATTCTGACAAGAATCTCTGTAACTTTAACTCCTTTATGAGCGAGGAATATAAATATTATGGCCACCGAAGCGAATCGGGTATCAGCGGTCTTGCACCATCTCACGTAATATTGAGCAAGTGGCTGAAAGAGTGCAATTGATTTCACCAGTTTGTGGATCCTTGGGAGCAGACATTCGGAGAACATATGCATCACCCTCGTATTGCTTTAAAAAAATTTTCAGGGTAGATTTACATCGTAATTCAGCTTCAAAAAAAGTTTTGGTACTGGTAATAGTAGCAGCAGCAGCAGTAGTAGTAGTAGTAGTAGTAGTATGAGTAGCAGTAGTAGTAGTAGTAGTAGTAGTAGTAGTAATAGTAGTAGTATTAGTAGTAGTAGTCGCAGCAGTAGTGGTAGTGGTAGCAGTGGTAGTACTAGTAGTAATAGTAGTAACATTTTCTGATGTTGCTGCTTTTGCCGCTTGGAAACTTGAGGGTCCGAAGGCCCGGAAACCGAGAGGGAAACTAGTGCCAATAAATGACTTTATAAGGATAGTTGCGAGCATGTAAGGAGAAAATTGATACGAATGCATTTGTTCGAGTTTGATTACTCTCATAAATTTCCTAACTTTAAACAACTGGAGATTATATTAGATAATATTTTCATTGTCAAAAATTAGAAGGATTTTTCAGTTTTTTTTTTCAGTTGCATATTCAAAGGATTCCAATTTGAAGAACTGCTGATCATACAATTGGTGCTGATCTCATTCAAATTAGGGATTCTCATTTTGAAGGTTAATTTTTGAAAGAACTTTTCGTCCTGACAGTGACAAATTGGTCTTGAATTCAAATTCATTGCGAAAATTGGGAATCGAAATTGATTTTAAAAAAAGTCGACCTTGGTTCTTCTCCCTGTGAAAATCTGTATAGGACAGTAGATAAAAAGTTGATCTGACTGATATTGACGAAGACAGTTCATCGTTTCTCGGATTTTAAAACGGGAGGACGCGTTAAAGGCACCAAGACAATTGGGAGCACTTTTTGAGAGAAGAAAAATGCCCCGGTAGTGGTTCTTACTCTACGAAGAAGAAGAAACTTAAAAAGGACCGAAAATGAATATCAAAATAAGAAACTTGACAAGGAAGCACAAATAGAAAACTAAAAGTTAGGGGCCAAAAATTCATTAATCCTTGATAACAACTGGAATTCTGGGAAAATGCTGAACGCTTCAGCTTTCGTCTTGAGAACGTGAACGAGCTGGACGTCAATGGTGGTTAAGATACAACAACTTATACGACGTATTTAACTTGGTAGACGATTCTCAATTAAGCTGATCACTTGCATGTTTTCACAGATCCTTAAGAACTAGTTGTTGAGCCTGCTACTAGTATTATTGTATCTCGTTGCGTAAACCTAAACGGTGGGGGTATATTCAGGTACCACGATTAGAGATTGGATCGGCTTATTTGGATCTTTGCGGAGATTCGGGGAGAGCTTACGAGGGAGAAGTCTACATCGCCAGGAATAGCTGAGGTCTGCATATTGCAGTTTTAAAATTGACGTGCTTTGGCTTTGTGGCATCTAGCATGGACAACATGGACGACACTCGTACTCTCTCCACCGTAAAGATAAATGAAGAGATTTACTGACAAATGTTGACAGGCTAGTGGAATGGAATGAGCCTAACCCATCGATAGTGACAGTGCATTCTTGTTTGGGGTTGTAAGAATGCAGCAAAAAGTTTTGGCTTTTGATTAAAATTGTGACGCTTTTCATTGATAATCAATCAGTGACTTCTTTTGCTTTTTGTGTTCAGGTTCTATCTTGACCTTATCAACTTGGTTGCAATTAGTCCAAGTCAATATTCTAGTTGGCTTGTCTTGCTAAAAGCTTTCAGAAACCATTTTAACTTTTTGTACTAACATAACACACGTATGGAGCAGTTCCTGTTGGGATATCTATGAACCAGTACAACTTTAAGCCTATAGTTTGCTCGAAAAACGTATTTCCAGGATATGTTTGCCAGATGGATTCAATTGTGATGTCTAAAATGACACTCATATAGGAGTTGCAGATATTCACGAGTCTGAAAGGAGAATCACAAGCAATGGATTTGTAAACTAGGAAGATATTCCGGGAAAATATATTTTCTACTCTTTACTTTGTTTCACCGGAGAAGGACTGAATAGTCTTATGCCAAAATTTCTCCGAATTCTGAATTCGCACATCGGTTGACTAGCGACTAAGCTGATTCCAGATGCTGTTTGCTGACCGGATTGTGAACCTATGCGTCGTGAAACATTTCCGAGAAGCATTCGGCCAACTAGGAAAATCTCAATCTCAAATATTTCCTCATCAACAACATCAAACGATTAACGTCAAAACTAACTAGTCGAAACATTAATCTTTTATCGAAGTTAGCAAACAATCCCTTTATGTGACTCATCCTACCGGGGGTTCCTCTTTCATGTTTGTGCTGTTCGACATACTTGCCAACGGATTTACAAAGTTGTGTATGCTTTCAAATAGGACAACAGGACAACAGCTTTAGCTTCCTTCTTCGACATGCAACGAAGCAAGTGGCTTTTGCTTAGCAGCCAGCTCTCCTCAGGATTAAGCAGCTCAAAGTCAGCCGATTCAGAAACAGCTCCTTGTTATTCTGTAAAACGAAATATGTGAAACAATGGAAAACTTGTGTGTTTCAAGTTGTGCGAGCGAGACAGGAATTTGGCTGTCAAGTGAAATTTTCTCAACATTCCACCAAGTCGGAGATTGTAACAAACGTATTTTCCGCGTTTAGCAGGAATACACGTAGGTTCCTTTTGTACATACACGCTTGCTACGCATCGCATTTCTCGATAAGACCGGATAATTACCTGTAAAAGAGTTAATTATGTAACTTATGTTGATGTATGTTACGATGTAGGTACGATGACGAAGAGCTGTTGTGGTTAGAGAACGGAGATGTCAGGAAATCGAACGTGATTGTGTTCAAGGATGCGAAGGACGAAACATCGTATGATTGATGGATGGCGGGAGCGAATGGGAGGGGATTTGCTAGTTACATTGAGTATGCTAGCTCATTAATATGTTCAGAAATCAATAACTTAATTATGCTATGCTTAATTGCACGCTTTGCGATCTGTCATTAGGGGGTTTTTGATGGATTCCGCCGTGTCTCATTCAATTTATTTATTAAGGGGCTCGGTTGGTTATACGTTGTTGCAACGAAATTTCATTACTTCCGCTGATGAGGTAATTTGATTTGTTAATAAGAAATGATGGGAGTGCTGGGGGTTTTTGTTTTGGGTCTGATTCTACTAAAGTTTTTTTGGAAGCTAATTATTTACGGGGTTTTTATTGATTCAGAACTTTAGCACATTAGCTGCAGTTATTATCCTTTGCGTTCGTCCCACTTCAGCCTATTTATATGTTTCATGCATACTTACATTAAAATTTATGCAAACATAAATTAAATAAAGAAAATTATAGCCAAATATCAATCAAAAATTAAAGAAAATCTGACCCAAACAATCTAATAAGGGTGGTCATCATATGAAAGATGGAAGATGAGATACACGGAGAACTTAACTGCATATGAAAGAAACCACTTTTATATTGCAATACATACAGGAAATCAGTTACAAAGGAACATACCATACACACAACATCTAACTTCCCCAGCCAAATCTTCAGCAAGTTCACTCCACCCCCGTAAATTTCACCAAACTTTTCAGCGAACTCAACAATAGTTATGAGATAGTTGGTTACAGGAAGTGATCAGGATCATGTACAGAAAGGACCGGCTGAATATGACCCTATTCCTAACCTCGCATCTACTGAGGAACATACCAAGAGGCACAAACCACGACAGACAAATCAGAACGACGTGGTTATGGCAACAACGGAATATGTATTAGGAAGTAGGACTCGTTTCGTCCTCGCCATAACCTTATCATGTTTCGGCAGACCAAAAAGCCTTCTAGAATATACTTGACGAAATTATAAAAAGCATTTGCAATTTTTCCGAACAGAGAAAAAGTCTTTGGTTAGAATATATTGTACTCAATGTTTTTAGAGATGTCTTACCTTAAGAATAACTACATGTCAACTATCAAAGGATGATGTGCTCCCATTTCTAGCTAACCAAGAATACCCACATCAGATCAAGCTTCCCAAGAATGTTATTGATCTCTTCGGCTTCAAATTCTTCACAGGCCCTTCTCCATGAATAATTCTTTTGTTCAGGATAGTGTCCTGAAGCATGCTAGCAGGTGCCCTGGCCTCCTCCTCCAAAATTGCAGCACCTGCACTGGCCACTCAATTTTAAGCGAGTTATCTTTGCATACGCAGTGAGTGTGAAATGCCCTGAGAGGACCGCAGCAAGGATCCTTAGCTTTCTCTGTTCTGTTCCGATGCACGCTCGAACGAATATAGATCTTCGACATTTGGAGCTTTGAATGTCAACTGCAGAGGTAATCGCATTCTGTTTCTTATCATTTTCTTTGTGCGTTGCAGGACTGATGAATGATCGCAGCTGCCTATCACTGCATGTCCTGTGAGTAAAATAGAGTAAACTTTTAGTGCAGATTCTATGAGTTGAGCAATGAGAACAGCGGACTGGAATCCTTTTCCGTAAAGTTATAGTCCAAGCTTTGTATTTTCTATTCATGATAAGTCGAAATCTTGCAGAGATAGCATAGACCTCAATCAGAAAGATATTCGACATACTTTTCATTGGTAGGGAATCTTTGACCCACATAATCAACTTTCGGGACCTTCAGATGACATGTGTTTCATTCTACTTTATAGGGTGCATACTTAATTCAGCTTTCCAATTTCAGTCACTACTCAAAAATGCATTGTGAATTCTTAATGCCCCTTTTATCCCGTCAACTATACTCGGCGTTGAGTATGGAAACGCCATGGTTAATTTTGTTAAGTCTTTGTGTCCGATAAGTAGGACATGTTCTCTTCTTTCTCTCGGCATCGTATATATCATTACAGTTTCTATCAAGAGATAGATTAAAATTTCTCTCAAAGGATGCTGCAGAGGATGACCGTATGGTCTTGAACAAATGGAAGCTTGCTGGCACTAGAATCAATTGAGTACAAGTCTCTTGAATTGCTGGATTGCGTGTGCCCAGGCCACTGCTAGGCAGGTGATGAGGTGTTTCTATCAGCATATCATACCGAATTCCCGGTCTGTCTTACGACTTACCTGTCACGTTTTGGCACACAATCAGCTTGTCAAGGTATGTCTTTAGTGTTCCCGTTATTAGTGAGTCTACCGAGCCCGATTTTCGGCTTATTTCAATGTAAGGGGCGGAATTGGTCTATGATTGATAATCTTGTGAACGGTACCAGTGTAATTTTATCAGGGTTGAATCTTAAACCTTTTTCCAAGCACCAGTAGTTCAAAAACCAAAGCATTCCCTGCATGATGTCGCGCAGTGCCACAAACTCCGTATGCACTTGATATAACAGGCTGAAACTCCAGCCAACAAACTTGGTCTGTCATAAGAGATGGGGTCAAAGATAACCTTCTTGTGGATACCCACCATTCATACGTACGTTAGTTAGTGGTGCGTGATCCCATTTCGCATATGTTCATTCGCTCTGCAAGGGATTCGACTAAACAGTGCATGTGGAGATGATTCCTCTTCCTTTCCAACAGCGCTGTCCTTACTGTCTCGCGACTGATATTGTCAAAGGATCCTAATATCAAAAAATGTATGCAAAAAATTACAGGACTAAAACAACTTCGTATGTGACGTCAATGAAACTCTCATTTGCAGAGTTGAAAATTCAAAAAAAGAAAGAGTTTCTTGCTTTCATATGAAACAGATTGACTCTCGCAAAATGCAATAGTTTGTGGTTGTGGGCTAATTGTATTCGTCAATAACCTTGAGGTCCGAGAATAGTTGCTAAACGAAATCCCCAAGGTAGATATCGGTAGCAGCAGCCTAGTATTTTCGAGACTTCCGTATTGATCTTGATCGAGAGCCTTTTTGGGCTCTCACCTCATATAATTTATTTGGTTTTTTATGCGTTCTCTACTCTCCTCACTCTCACTCATCTCTACGCATATGATTTCAGCTTATTGAACATGTTCTTTTGATCCATTATGTCTTCTTGGACTTTTTTCTAAGATAACGCCCATAATTTGATATATTGTATTTCCAGAAACGACTGCTCACATGTTTCGTCGCAACCAGAGAAGGGCTAAAATCATTTCGAAACGTATTGGAGTGACAGAACTGACGACAGTATAAGCTGAACTTTTTGGACAAAACAACTCCTGAGGAAAAGCAGAAACGGTATTAAAACTCTAGTTACAAGACTTACAGGCCACAAGCTCTAATGTTACTACGTCAAATGAATAGGAATCTCAACGGATAGAACCTACCCAGCATGTGGAGAATACAGAAGGAGGACAGAGTTTGCGTTTGGAGAAATATTTGTGTTTTCTGTCCATCCTGAACTCGATAATCAACAATTTTGACCGTTGCCAGTCCATATGAACAAAAACATGCTTAGTCGATCACGCGTGAGGATCATGAGAACTTTAACAATACATGACAGTTCCTCAATGGTAAAAGTGATAAATTCTATCCAATCTAGACTGCAATCTGACTTGTATATTTGTGGAAAATTTTGATAGTATGAGGATACAAGAAAGAGAAGGTGGAATAGCAAGGATGTGAATTTGGATGCAAAGTGCTTGGTTTCATCTGAAGGAAATTCAATTGATCAGCCTGCCAGACGCTTATTCAGGAACATGTGTTGTCTTTCAGTTGATTTTAAAGCATGAACAAATCCTGTACGTCAAACGTGTTGAGCACGCAGACTTTGAAAAAATATAAAACCATAAAATTCCCCACAAATTAAAGTACTTGAAGGTCTAGAAAACATTTGAAGAAGGACACCCGGAAATGACATGAATGGTATTTTCCCCCATTTCCCGTGAAAATCCAAACGAAAAACAAACAAGTCGCAATTCTTGAGAATCTGCCCAGAAACCTCCCATCTTCGAAATACCAATTTCTATATGCACCAACAAAACAATAACACACTATAAATCACCACTAACGAAATCAATAAAAAAATCATATTAACATCAATATGATTGACTATCCTCCCGGAGAATACCATCATTATTTACGTTGGCACAAAAAAAGGTATCATTACATCACATTTTCTTTCTTAAACAACCTGTTTATTCGATAAACATACTCCGAACTACGAATATCCATTACCTTCTACCTTTGCTGTCATAACATTTATCGTGAGATTAGAGAACTCGCCAGGCTGCAGACGTCGCTCCTGAAGAAGGCAAAATGAGCACGAGAGGACAAGGAAGAGAGACAGGCGAAAAAAAGAACATATAATCTCATCTAATCGGTCACTCAATAATCGAATAAATCAACAAAAGCCTTCGGAAAATGCGACATGACATTCCCGATAAGCAGCAATTTATTGTGCCAACTGTTCCGACCAACACTGATGACATAAATCAAACTGCTAACCTTTGATTTGACGAGGTCTAATAATGTGGTGAGTCTAGGCATTAGGCGTGGGAATGCCAGACTACTCCAGAAATCAACAAACTTTGTCTGCGTCTGGAGTCAATATCTTCGCAAGTCCACGTGAGTTGACTGGGGAGCTCCTTTGTCAGGTGTGCATTAGCGGCAGAAGGAGTGGTTTGAAATTAGAGGGTAGTGGTTAGCCCTTGCTGAGCAGCACTCGATTATATTGAGTGGTTGCCAACGATAGTCGCATTTCGCCATACAGGAATTATTGATTGATGTGACTGATAATGTGAGGTATGCCGAAATGAAAGGACATTTCCTTAATTCATTGAATTCATGACAAATGCAGATATGGCATACGAAACATGTTGTTGAAAAATGACGATGAGCGGGAAGATTTGAATTTGAAAGACGTATTCATATGAAATGCTTGGGTACAATACGTTCCTAAAATTTTGACTCTGCACACTTGACTTAAGGTCAAGTCTTTTTAATTCTCAATTGTCAAAGGAAGCCACTCAAACCTTCAACACACATATCCGTTAATTTTCAGGCAAGTGCTCATTCCAAACTATTCATATTTTCAATATTGAATGTTTGATGACTAGGATATTTCAACCCTCTCTCTCTTTCTCTCTCTCTGCCTCTCTCATAAGTGATAAAATGCAAAAAAAAAAACTTTCCCACAGCAAAACTTGCTCAAATATTAGTACCTTAAATTCTTGTTGTAAAACCAGCAAACCTCACTTTTCAGAGTTTAAATTAAGGCATAAAAGCACATGAAAGCCCTGAATGGATGCAAAGAGCATCCATCTGAATCTAAAGAGCAGCTAAATTGTGGATTAGACGGAAGCATTACAGGAAACTATACATGAGCGTTACCACGTTATAAATAGTTTGTTCTTCTGCAAATATCCATTTCAGCTGAATTCCCCGTATAACTTGGCAAGTTCTTGAAAAAGGTACGTTTATTTCCGTAAAGGTCATGAGTACTCAGTGCTACTACTGCCACTACCCCCACCACCACATCTAAGTGCAGTATTTTCGGAGGTCATCATGTCCACATATTTGTCTACACATGGAAAGAGCTTAGAGTTTAGGGTTACGATACTTTCGAGGATATAAGAACAAATGTAGTTTAGAGTATGAGATGATATGGTATCATATAAAGTGAATGCGCTTTTAAGTCCGGCTTTTGGAAGCCTGGAAATGTGGCTCCCCAAGGAAATGTCCTCGTTTAACGTAAATAATGATAAAAGGATATTGTCTAGGTTAGTCGTCAATGTGATAGCTGATACGGTATGCTGTGTACAATACATGTATTTTCATGAAGTGGAAATAATTTTGTACAAAATTAACCCAGGCAAGTGCCACAGCTCCCTGCTAACGAGAACTCAGGGAGCGAACGCTGGCAAACTATAACGAACTACACTATAACTGAGTCCTTATAACCCTCGCTCAGCATGTGTCTGTCTAACTTGCTTTATTTATATAGCAGAGTGCTTCTATGAAGAAGTTAAAAGTTTCTAACTCCTTTAATCTTTTCAAGTATAATGTTCGTATCCAAGTGGCTGGCAGCTACATTCACGTTATCCTTCAGCGGTATCCATACTCCCGGGGCGTGCATCTATCTTACTTTGAGTGTATGTTCGCTCGATTGCCACAACTACTGGAACTAGTTGCAATAGAGCAATGGTGAGGAACGACCACTTACGCTCGAAAATAAAAGCAACATGATTAGACTTTGAATAGGGGATGGAATGTTAGCGAACTCAATACGTCCACCTTGATAACACGGACGGGATATTGATGCTGGAAATTGAAGGCGAAATGATAGAGCCACAGCAATCTCTACAATAATTGTGGGACTCGGTTATCAGGTTAAAGATAGAGTGGTTTCTAGTTTTTGAATGGTGTGGTCATATGCAGTTAGACCATATCATAACAAAAGGACATGTGTTTACTTGAAACAGTTCCATGGCTATGAATTTTTCACAATATTATATATAAACAATAAAAATAGGAAGATAACAGTAGAACTTGGGAGTTGCTCATTGGCTTCGCTACTCTCTTTTCTTGTGAGAGAAGAAAGGAGAGCACGAGAGAGAATTTTGCGATTTCTCAGACGGTATAATTTGCAATACAGCAAAATTCTATCAACTATACAATAAAGAATTTGTTATGCATCAGCACCAAAATGTGTTCGCAGTGTTCAAAGGAGTTTTTTTTCAGGATGAATTAGACCTTTTTTCTTCTAGTATCCAAGCCTCAAAAACACGTGCATCACATTCAGCTAAAGCCTTCTATTGCCATTGTACTTACACTAGCAACCACTTTTTTTCGAACCGCTAAAGTCGAGCATCATTTCATACCAAGTTATTCAAACGCATTGATGTCATATTTCTTGAGATTTTCCTCCGTCTTTTTGACCGAGAAGACTCTGTCAGTCTGAAAATATCCGTTTTGAAATCAACCCTGAAATCCTCTGACATTTCTTTCCACGCCACGTTTCCAGTTTTCGTTTACGAGTTTTAAAAAGTATTTAAAAGGACATCAACAATATAGGAAAGTTCATATTTTGGACCATTTTTCTTGTAAAATAAGCTCCTTTACTTTACAGAAATCAATTCAAGGGGCCATTGTCCATACTTTTAGGGCAAGAGATATTTCGTCGACTCCAAAAGCTTGGTTTTTCGCGAACAAGCCTAAGAACTGCAAACTACGGTCTTCGCTTCTTCTTCTTTTAGTGATAAAAGCACTGTGACAACCTATTCGATTCCTGGAATGCCAGTTGCTAATACTGACGCTGTGAAAGGTGCGAGAAAGTAAAATATTGACCTTATGTTCAGGATTTAATGAACTGGAGTTAAATGAATAAAGAAGGACTTCCTTTTATTGATGGTTATGAACAAACAAATCTAGCTCTGCTCCTCGTGAAATCTTTGATAATTACTTGCACCAGTATTCTTGACCTAAGATTAATCATGTCCGTATTTCAAACACCTTTTTGTCCTGTTAACGAGCTTCATTATTTACTCTACCCTTATCTATGTTTATTGTCAAGTGAATGTATTTGATGTCGTATTCCTTCTTTTAACCACTTCCTTCATTGAACTAATCCTATCTTCCTTTCTTCAATCGATATTCATAGACCTTCTTACAAAGAAACAACAACAAAAAGACGACACTTGATGAGTGTCCTACAATCTAGGCTTCTATATAGGGCGGAGATCTACAGCACAGCTATCGATGAGGATACCCAAAACGGTTGGAGCAAGTGCTGAGACGAGGAGCACTGCGAATTGCATCAGCTTCCTCATTGTCTTCCCTAAAGGCACGAGGGTGACAAGGAATCAATTCCTGGCGATGAAAAAGCATCAGGACAAGTCCTGAAAGTCTTACGAGCATGAGTCAAAAAGAAGATGGTCCGCACAGCTCATCATCAATTTGTGATCCTGGTGTTGTCTTAAGCATTTAGTCTTGTACCTGACCTGATAAGTTTTGATCTCCAGATTGCGTATCCTGTGATGGAAACAATAATGACACGTATCATCCTTTTTTCATGCAGAAGATAGGACAGACTGCGCGACGATCTTGCCGAGAAAGTTGGCGAGCTTCATCCGGGTGACCTTATCAAAGATTTGGTGAATTCAACTAACCAATGGAATCGATGGAACCAATGGAAGGTATTTTCTTACTCTCGGACAGTTCTAGCAACAAAAAGAGGCATAATTGATTGGCTGGAGTCGTAAAGGATGGAAGGACCTTTCCGGTAGCCCCCTTACTATGTTTTAATCCCGTTTGCCTCCACAAAGGTCAGAATTCCTGTAAGCTGAAGGCATCATATAGTGTAGATAGGGGACCCTAATCCGAAGCAATAAATTCGTAATATAAAAATGTGCCATAGATACGTAGATGTAGAACGTTGCGTCACAGCGGAGCTAAGTTCTTCGAAAACTTAGATAACTACGAAAACTAACGCTTCGAAAAAACTGCTTGTCTAACGGTGATCTTTCAAAATATGTAAAATTGTATTTGGATTGGTGAATTTGAATAGGAAAGACTCAGAAAAACATTTTTGCATTATCTACAGTCATTCAGTAGGAGTGGTTCCATTGGAAACACAAGACTTCTTGCAAATGTGTTGCTTGCGCTTATTCCAAACCGCAAAACAAATCATTCGCGATGAAAACAAATAGTAGCTTAGCTCACACTAAAAGAAATGTCATATTATAAGAAAATTCAGTCGAGTCGCACGATATAAATGAGGCACTACTTGTCAAATTTGTTTGCACACAACTGCAGTTACACAGCGCAATTTAAGGTTCGCTGGGAACTTCAACCCCAATCGCCATATTCTCTCGATCTTGCTCCAATGGATTACCCCTTGCTGCGGTCCCTAGACAACTTCCTTCACCTGCAGTGTAGGAAGTACAGCACTGGAGAGGCATTTCAGCAGGACTAGCAAACTTCGCCGAGCATAAGGGAGAATATTAATGCAGGAGAGGGATACAGCAGCTCTCCGAACGTTGGAGACAAGTCATAAATAATTATAGTGATAATAAATTAAATTAAGTTTAAATACATTAGTGATTGAATAAATTAATTATTTAATTCGAAACCGGAAGAAACTACTACACACATCCCAGAGGAAATCTGGCAAAATGATCATTAAGGAAAAGTATTAAAAGGCAGGAAATTGAAAAGAAAATTGTGGTTTTTGAACTCAAAAAAAAAAAAAAATGCATAAAATTGAGCAATGAAATGGTCTGAGGGCAGAAATTCTTATATTTATCCAAATTTTCTAACCTAAAATTCATTTTAAACGTTGTCATGCGTAAGGGTAAATTAATCTACTGATTTCTTCACCTTTCTATCTTATATTTTAGAATTGCAGTTGTTCATTCCTTAGATGTCAGCCCTTTCAATTGTTTATCCTGTTTTCCTGGCATTCATTCATTCCTCTAACTGAAGTGAGTGAAATTTCAACCTTATTGAGTGTAAATTTCGTTCAAGAGCGTAGTGGGTAAGTTGATAAAGGAAAACTGAAAGAACAACTCGAAAAGGCAACAAAATAAAAATGTTACGATGTCAATAAAGTCGAAAACCATCTGCGACTCAAGATCATCAATCAAAAGTCATCCATTGTACTAACGCTTGTTGCTCACACGGTGCAAGGCCACATCCATACTGTTCATCATCACTAACATTATTGATATCGTCATCATCATGATGGCCATCATCTAGAATTCTTTCAACAAATTCACCCCAGGGAGAAGTGTGTTCCTTCCGTTTCCTCATGACCTATATAATTGGCTAACCCAGCAATCAGTATGAATGATAGCGACAACGCCACCGTAATGAAATTCGAACATTATTTGAAATTAATGAATTGTTTAAAATGAAAATAACGTGGTCTAGTTAAATGCTGTTTTAATGTTATCCAATAAATTTATAGGTCCTATGTGTACGCCTACAACAGAATATCAATCAAAGTAAATCCTCATTCGCCTCTTCCATTTAAATTCCTGTCTTTCTCCACGTGGTGGAATTCCAAATCATGCTAAGAGCTATTGTTTTCGTCACCCGCAAAAAGCAGCAGGATATCAAAGCATTCTGTTGTTCGTTCCATCTTAGTGTTCCGGGCCTAGCCGTTTGTCTTGGGAATTCGCTAGGCCGTCGCTTTAACTGGTCTCAGTCCTTAAATTTTTCTTTCCATCTTCCTTTCAATTCTTCTTGGTCTCATTTACCATTAGTCCATTACACAATACTCGGAGAATCACCTTGTCATAGACTGGCGGCTACCATCGCCTCATTCAGGCACTAGGAAACGCACTAATAAAAAGCAACACAACGCTGAACAATATTTTAAAGTTAGCGGCGAGGTCGGAAAATGGGAAATTTAGAACATTTAGGTCTGAACTTTTCTTGTCGGTGGCTCCCAAGGGAAATAATGTTTAATAAATACAAAAGAGAAAGCCTGTCAGACGGGAGTTGGAGATGAGGTGATTTTATGATTATACAGTGTGTAGTGCGGGAGAAGTGAGCTCTCTGGAAATATCCTTTCGAGAAAAAGCTGATTACTGTTTCAAGTCATATGGGCCTTTGTCGCATATCAAATAGCTCCTTTGCTTTATTCTTGTTGAATTAAAGATTTCTTAATTGTTATGCTTCAGGTTCTAAGTAATTGGAATTATTTATATCCTTGGACTTTGCAAAGCAGCATACCTGTACTCTTCACGTCACATACTTTCGCTTTCGAAATTTTGAAACAGTTCTATCTGCTTTAAGGACAAGAGATATACCACCAGTGTGTTTTTTTTTCTACTTTCAAATTTCCCCATACATACTTAAGCAGTCGCGTGCACGTGAAAGCATGAGAATCCCTCAGACAGTATACACACGCCAGAAGACTGACTGACTAGCGAACAAACCTCCTTTCAAGCGTGCTTCCTTAATTCTCATTTTGTTCTCCCTTTATCCAACCAACCGAGCCACCTAATGAGATTCATGGTACAGAAGCAGTAAGATCCCGAGAGGGAAAGCGAGAGGGTGACAAGGAGAAGAAGTGAAACTTAACGGAGATTTGCGTTGCCTCTTATTTTAGCGGTTTTATTTCTTCACCCTGTCGGTTGCCACAGCCCCCGTCCTCTCTCTCCCGGCCTTTGGCTTTCTAGCCCTTGAAGAAGAACCGATGTTTGAAATTTATAAAGAGGTTCTTACAATAAATTAATTTTCCATTGTTCTGAAAAAGAAAAATGAAGGACGAAAGAAAGCTTATGATGGGCAAAATGAAAGACTGTCGAATGGTGAGCTTAAAGGGACTTAAATGTCTTAGGAATTTGACGGGAGGAAATTGAATTATGATAAACAGTAGATGAGGTCGTATGATGTGCTAGTTTTATTAAGTTTTTAAACATATGCATGTGTAATAATTACCGGTGATTTCGGTAAGCTTTGAGTTTTGAATGCATTTTCGGAAGGGTAGTTTACGTTGATTCCATCAAATTGAAGCTGATGATTGCCAAACTGGACGACATTTTCAAATTGAAACCAAGCCTACAAGCAACTAATGGTCAAAATTTGTAAATTTGTCTTACAACAAAATTACACATCTTTGCCTGAATATGTTTAAACCATAGCATAACTACTAACAAGCGCTAATAATTCGAGTGAACTGGAAATTTAACAGCATTCAACTCTAATATTCCCGATGTATTAGTATTCCTAAGTAGAACTTATAGGACATAAGACCACAAGACAACCGTGCTGGGACATATGCTTTAACATTATCTGAAGATTGAATTTATTCATTATTACTCACATATACTATCATACAGAGAAAAATTATTTTACATATATTTCAGCTCAGAAACTTAGCTATTGCAATTCTTCAACTCAGCTACGTCGTTAAGTTTTCAAGCTCTCCATCTGGAAAAGCTCGCTGCATGATGTGTACGAAGCTCTTTCCCTTCGTAGTAGCTTTCTGAAGTTTAAGCGCATCTAATAGTTTTGTAATGGTTTAAACAAGGAATAAAT
The DNA here is from genome assembly GCA_954870665.1 of Stratiomys singularior. Taxonomy (NCBI): domain Eukaryota; kingdom Metazoa; phylum Arthropoda; class Insecta; order Diptera; family Stratiomyidae; genus Stratiomys; species Stratiomys singularior. The sequence goes on from OX940877.1 coordinate 5,997,682, forward strand.
TACTGATATTGCAGTAATATTGAAACGTCAAAGATATACCAGAATACAAAAGGCAGCCCCGTGGATGGACTAGGTAGTCCATCGTTACTGGATGTACTTCTGTGTTTTACGGAGTAAAGCTGGTTTAAACACATCCCCAAGGAGAGGTATGTATCGTCTTACGAATTGCATACAAGAGAATGAAAGTATAAACCATATTTAATCAAGAAAGAAATGTACATTGAAATAGTACTGTCTGTATCACTTCCATTTTTTAAAACTTCAAGAGTCCATCTTAAAGTTTTCGAATGAGATCTTTAATTAATTATTATTATCGAAAGAGTTCTCACGAATTCTTCCTTCTGATTTGCAATGATCGTTTTTGACAATTTTCTCATTTTGTTTCCTTCAGAGGTAAGGATTTTAACAGCCAAGTGTTTACTAATAGGAATTGAAATTCATATTGATATTGAAATAATTGAAATAATTCTAATTACCGGTTTCTTAGGAAACATGCGATTATGCACCACATTATACTGAAATTTCAAATTGTTCTGGTCCTGATTCGTGGCTTTGTGACACTTGCCGGCATGTGCCCAAATTAGCAATGAGCTCATACTTTCTTCTCCTTTTTGCTCATTAGTTTGATTGGCCTTACATCTTCCTTTCCTACGTTTCGTTATAAGACGATGTATGTTGCTGCTGGACGTTGGAAATTAACGCTCTGAGTTTTATTCTTTTATGTCTGAGGAGAAAGCTCTTCTCATATGTTTCCACTTTTGGTATATTTTGATTAATAGTTCCCTCCATTTTGAGGTATGAGGATCAACTTTGTAGGTGGTCTTATCTTATGTTGAAACGGTGATATTTCTAACGCAAATCCTTGCCTATGGCTCTAAAGGAAAATGACTTGTATGACGAAAAAGACTGAACTTCTGCTGTTTACAACGAAAAAATGGCATCTCACTTTTCTTTCTTGATGCTCGGAAGACAATAAAATTTCTTCTCGTAAGAAGCCTTTTCCTTTTGCGCTTAAAAGGCTTCCAGTTTTCCCGTTATATACTTCTTGCATTCTGAGCATTTCACACATTGTTTCTTGGGTTTCCCTGTAGATTGCGCTTATTTGGTTTTCAAAAAACGATATTCTTGAGATGATTGTTAGCGCTTAGTTCTGGGAACCAGGCATAGAATCGTAAGAACATAGCTGGTGCTGTTTCCCAAAAAAGCAGACATTTATAAGACATGCAAAATACTTTGGTATTTTCCTGGATAGAAAGCTGACAAGCTTAGGTGGACATTCGCTAACCGAATTATAATTCGGCTTCATAATGATACACCATCTGGTAGGATCTCACCAAGCTTGGTCACGTTGTTTTAAACAAAGAACATAGTTCTCGTGTGTACTCTGAGCTGTAGACTGCGGGATCGGCAAAGCCTATCGGATTCTCGGGAGTCGTAGCTTAGGTCCACCAAAGTGGAGATCGGTTTTTTACCAGTCTAGCGGGGTGCCAGCTAGGAACATAAGGACCAGCTAGCAGTGCAGCAGGAACCATTCATGCATCCTTGTCGCTCCAAGGATATATCGGTCCATAGTTGTCATTATATTGTGCCTCCAACTGTCTTATCGACTCCGTCCAAAATCGAGTCCGTCCAAAAATCGAGTCGAAACAGTTTCAACTGGGGTCTTTCACAGATATTCATCCTTGAGCTTTACTTGGAAACAAATTGTACAAATTAGACTTAAAGGATTTTCATATTATAGTCTCATGGTGTCCCAGATGGGAGAATGTGCATCAACTGGGAAAAGATTTTCGTATGAAAAACCTGTGTAAACCTTCCCTAGAACACTTGAGTCCTTTACCATATTTCCAAATTTTCCATTCGCGTTTGAAAAATGATCCCACCTAAAGGGAAAACGAATTTAAATAGAAATTTAAAATATATTCAGAAGAGTTTTCAGTCCAAGCGTACACTCCTTTCTTTTGAAGCACGTGGAAACTCTCAAAGTGAAATTTTAAGAATACTTTCTCTAAGAAAATTTCAATCGGAAGCTGTATTTATTGCCTCAATTTTTCCTTGCTTGATTGAAAATTCGTGAAAAAATTATGCTTTACGCGCTCTTTTGGGTGGAAACTGGAAAAGCTGTTGTACTATTCATTTATGAGGTATTGATTCAGTGCTCATTTTATTTGCTTTTATTAATCCAGGAAGTATTTGCAGGATTCATCCCGCAAATAATTACTAATTATTCGCGGAGAAAAATGAGCGCAACATTGCATATCCTTACATTGTAAATATGTACGCCATGAAACTCTTCAATGTCCATGCTGATATCTTGCAAGGATATTTCATTCATGGACCATTCAGAGTAAATTCACTCAAATTAATAGTTGGCTCTGATGGTTTCACAGCAAATCTAATTTCATCCTAAATAACACACACTCAAAAAACGATTAGATTGCGAAGAATTCATAAGCAATTCGAAAATTTATACATCGCTGTAAATGTTTTTTCAAGGAAATTTATGTGGAATGTCAAACAACGTACAAATTTTCTCCATTTTCCGCGTCTGTTGAGAAGAATGAAATCGATCAATCGATTTCAAGTTTTTAACTAAGTTAAAGAAATTTTTTTCAACACTCATCATTTATGGTAAATACATACATATGCATATTGACTTGGGAGTGACATTGATGGAAGATAATTCTTTGTTTGAAAAAAAAGTACATCCTTCAGGGTGAGCATAGCATGAAACAAACCACAAATTCATACACTACAGTCAAAGTGATGAAAATAAATGGTGATGGAAAACGAACCAAGACAAGTGTTGACTGTAGATTTATTTTGAAAAGTTTCCGGAAAGGGAATGTAATAAGGAATGGAGTAAAAAGGAGATTTGAAAGGCTTTATTAATCATAGATGATAAATATTTTAGTCTGTTGTATGTTTGCTGCTTCCATTCAAAATAAAAAAAACTAGTCGAATGTTGAAGACTTCCTTATACTTGTATGACGAAGATAATAGAGAAAAAAACTATTCAGGATTCTATGAATACTGTTTTTTCATGTTCCCGGCTTGAACTGGAAAATATCCTTCTGGCTGAGCTAGCAAAAGGAGCTTTTGATTACTGTTCAATTGAAGAGTTTACTTACGATATCTCTCCGAACGGTGCGAAAGCGTCTTTCAACTGCTGTGTTTCGATTTCCGGACTAAGATCTCCGACGAATATGTGATGATGCTCTGAAAAAGGAAAACATAAAACTTTATTTTAATTTTGTGTCCTTAAAGACAAATTAATTTATTTTCAGAGAATATGAAACAGTAGCACAATAATTCGCTTCAAACTTTGATCCTCAAGATTTTTGGAGTAACTTTATTTGAAGACCAAGGACACAGGCGAAGGATTAACTGCGCTTAACCCGGATTATTATTCAAAAAGTAGCAGGTTGCCATAAAATTTGAATACCGAAAAAAAAACTGCTTAAGATCGTTAAAAAAATGTTTGAGATCCTTTCACAACTAGCCTTCAGTATTACATCCAGACAATGTCTGAATTGAGATCCTTACCACAGCCTTACACCATAAAATCTATGCAATTACCCAACATTACACACAAAAATAAAAAACCAAAGACGAACTCTAACAACATTTATTGGAACACATGTGAATACGTGTGAAAAGCTTAACTCAATAATCCAACTTTCTAATTGATTCACTATTTAATTTGCCGAAGAGCTTTCACTGACATGAACTAACTTATGTTTGTGCATAGGGCCATACGTGGTTTGCCTTTACTCTTGTATGAGTCCATCGTTTCCTTTTCTCTCATCGAATCCAACACGTACCTACCGATAGATTCGTCTAGTCCTGAATCGATAGTTGCGAAGAATAGAGTCGAAAGTCTTTTGAAAAAGTTCGATAACATTTTGTGATGGACTCGACTTTTGTTTTTCGGAATAGTGTTGGGTCGAAAATGGATTAGGGATGAACCAAAAAGGACAATATGATATAATGCTACGATTGATAGTCATGATATATTTTCGGGTACATAACATTAATTCATGACGTATCATGGAAATGATGAATAGGTAACATACTGAAGTAGAAGGAGGCTAGTCATGTTGAAAATCGTAAAAGAGGAACTAGAAAATACAAAATACAATATCTTAAAAGGATCGAAGTTTGACTCTAGTTTGAATGGCATTTGATTTTAATCTCAATAAAGAGAATATTTTTATCTTTTTTCACCATCTACCTGAAACTTAATGCATGACTAGTTTCATCCAACTATTCTAAGCTGCATTTATGCACCTTGGTATATTTTTTCAGGAATGACACTTTCAAGCCCAAGGACTCAGCAGCGCATTATTCTGTTAAGCATTATATTGTTGCTCTTATAAGGGCATTTTTTGAACAAACCAATTGATCAAACTTGATACCATTATTGCTATACCAATATATAGTATTGAACGCGCTGATTACGTTAATAATGATTGATGGACAAGATGACTACTCGCGGGCTTAGGAAGGAATTTTAAAATAACGAAAATTGTCATCCTAGCAAAGAAGCGAGTCTCCAAGTATAGCCTAACAACATTATGGAAGCACTAATCAATTCGAAGCCTGCCGTTGAACACCTTTGCGCATTGATCGACGCGAAGATAGATTTTCTGTAGCAAATCAGGACACTCGCTGACGGGGCTGAAGCCCGTTCATGGGGGCGGTATTACCACTTCAAGGAAGCGTCTCCTAATGAGTGCTGGGTTATTAGCTTTAAAAAATGGGACAAAATCAAGGCGCAAAACTCTAAGAAGCAATCACACCGTCGATAGTGGGCATAAGTGCAGAGACAAGTAGCGTCGAGGATTGTATGAGCATATCAAACGGTGTCCGGAGCGGTGGTGCAGCCGACGGTAGGAGTTATAACCAACTCCCTCCTTGCCAGAGATATTTTTGCCGGCGCTGGAGCGAAGACAAAAGAGAAAAGGCCGCTGGAAAAAGAGAAAACACTCTTTCAACGATTGGCAATAATCTTGAGAGTGCGTCACTAAAGGAACTTGAATTGCATGTCTGAATCTTTGACCTGAGCCTATGGCTCAATCGAGTGCATGGTGAGATTGAGTTCTGGTTGATCCAGCTCTTGAACACGCAGAGATGTTAGCGATCTTTCTTGCGCGTTACATCTTAAACCAAATTTCGGTCTTGCGAACAAAATTTCATGATTATATTCATATAAAGGAGTTGAATGACGCGTGTCATACCGTTTCCTGTTACTACTGGTGGTAAAGGAGGAGTAAGCAGCGTAGCAACCTCTTCAGCATAATTGTAGAGGTCTTCTCAAAACTGTTGTGAGCGAAATGATTTTATCCAATGACAAAACGAATCGCGTAGCACAGGATGTTTGGGCAGTCCTGACAGTGGAAACGGGAAAATAGAGCGTCAGGAGGCATTGTGATTGATAAGGTCTCCGTTCAAACACTTTCTTCCTCTCTTTCGCTAGAGACGAGTTTCCCATAAACTTGAAGGCACCTAATTTCATGGCAATACGTAACCTAGCTCAAAGTGATGTGTCAAACAGCTCCAAGTCAGGTTCTTAGGTGGACAAGGGAGGTGTTTATGCGTCCATTATGCGTTCGGGAATGCCACGGGAGTGATTCAAGGCCTAAAAAGTCCTCGCTTTCCACCACGAAAATAGTGACTCCTCACGAAGCAATACCTGCAAAGATTGCACTTGTTGCCAATTCTTTGAGTAGCATTGGACGTTATTAATAATCCAGATTGAAGTCTCTACTCGTTACAGTCCGTCTACACAACAATTTTTTTTCTTTTCTTCTATGCAGAAGATGTGATTGTTGAAGGTAGGTACCAGCGATAATATGAGCGTTGAAGATCAGGCTACCTCTTGTGTGAAGCATTAGAATGATAAAGGATACTGGTGATAAAGTATGAAGAAAATATATAGTATTGAAGAAAATATCAGTGGGCAGATCGTGTTTTGCTTCAAGCTAACCTTCAAGTCAGGTTTTGTTTTCGAATTTGGCAAATGATTTAAAAATTTTCAAAATATTGTGAAAAGAGCGAATACAATGCTTCGTTTTTAAGGTTTCAACAAAATAAAGGCACGTACAGTCTCGAGCTTCCGTGTAGTTATTTTGTAGGCTTGACAGGACTAATAGCAGTTCACGTTATCCTTACGTGGGGTTTCCTGGCGTTGATTAGTATTCAAAGATATTTTTTGGCACGCCAATTTTTCTGGTTGCTTAACATGTAATTGCTAAATTTGGATTCCTCATCGGCTGAGCTCAAGGTTGTATTCTCAGACCTGATGTAGTTTTCCTGAAATTTGTTTTGCCTATGAGATTACTTCTTATCTAAAATTTTCTATTTTTTCTTTACTTTGAAAATTGATAACCTGGTCCCAATTTCGAATGTGATTTATAAAATAGGTTTGTCTAGGCAATATCTAGTTTTTTTTCAATTAACTTGATACGAATTTAATCGATTGTGCACTTACATAATCCAGTGAGTTTCACAATGCCGCGAACTCAACCATAGTTTTAAGCACCATTCTCAGATAACTCTAGACCATCTGAATATTTCTCATTATACTAGGGACTATTTTGTCAACGTATTAGCAAAATATTTTGTAATCGGACGAGTGACTTCAGGATCCACATGTCAGGGGTGGCTGTGATGTAAGCATCAATGTTTCTAGTCCTGCTCTAGCTAGGCATTAAGTGTCGAAAGTTGAACTAACATAAAAGTTTAGCTGAAGCGTGGTAATGACCAAAAACTCAAAGTTTCGACATGAGTTGAATTCAACGCCCATACTCTACAAGTGAACAATAGCTATGTTCTGATGACCTGTCAGGACTACTTAGAACAGACCATGAGCAATACTTCTTAAAAACTTATCAAAGCGTCGGCTTGAATGCGGAACGGTCAGTGTTTTTGTTTTCGAAAGTTTTCCTTTTTTCAGGACATTATCAGTTTATACTTGCTGCATCCTCGTTTTGGGAAACAGTTCCATTTATAAAATCCATCTCTTTCCTTAAAACCGTCCGATCGTGTCTCTATATATGTCAAGTAGATGAGCTGGTTAAATTGTTAGAAATAAGGAAATTAGGTAAGCGAATTTTCCATATGTTTTAAAAAGGGCATTCATCCCTAAGGACAAATATTTCTGTAGTGTTATTGTAGTTATTTATTAGGCAAAATCGAACAACAAATCCACTAAAGCGTTTATGCAAGCCCAATCTAACCTCATCAAACCGATTTTTAATTTGACTCAGAAAACAGAGAAACACCAAGTTCATGCGTGGCTTCTAAAATGTCCGTTTCATTATCCTTCTCTAAACTTATTAGCACATTATGCATTAGTGGAATAGCTAAATGCAATTGAGTTAAGCCAATTTTAGTCGTGTCTAATGTACGTACACTAAATTATTTGATGACTTCATTTCATCATTCCCGGAAACGTAATAAAAGCTAAAACCTTTAACACATACACGTAAATCTCCAGCAACCTAATATGTCCGACGAGACAGCAGACATAAGGATACGATAGCCGCGATCTGGATGGAACTCCATCGTTGTTTAGAGAGGGACGCTGCCGGGGAAAGGCAACGTCTAGTGCTCTCCCTGTATTATGAAGAGCTTGCAGAAGACTCCAGCATGTAACAGCCACAACAGAATAGCTGGCCATTCTTTAACTCGGTTCCAAGCTGGCTCTGGTGAGTGAGAAACAGCAGGGTCACCAAACCTTCGGCCAAAGCAATTCAGAGCCAACAAAAGAGTATATTTCTATTTGAATTTGCCACCCTAGTGTGTGCCATGATTTTTTTATCGGTCTCTTTGCTGCCATTGCCATATCCTTTTTGCCGAGACGAATTTCACTTCCTGAGAGCGGTCCGGTAGCTTCCATCGTGGAGCCTTCCGTCATTTCAAGTAAAACGTCCAGGATTGCACAATGTAGTATATTGGACGGTTACAGCAGAGATGTAAAAGTAACCTTCACACCCCAGTCTCCAATCCTTGCAAAATTTCATACACAATTGGCCTGCATTTTTTTTTTCCTATGAACTTTGCTCATCCCTTTTCGCACTCTCTATTCAAGGCGATGGTGAAGCATGGGGTTTCGTTGCCTGGTGGCGGCTTTAGGGCGCCCTAATCGATTTAGAGTATCCTGTTTGAATGTGAACTGGTCGGGGTGCTTGTTGTAAAGCTTACCAACTCATCACCTAGCTTATTGTGTTTATGTGTACGTATCGATAGGATGTACAATGATAACAGACATGATACAAATTTGCGAGGTCGATTTCAGGCTGCGGTTGGAATGCTTTCACTAGATTGTTACCACTCTCACGCCGAGCTGTTGGATTGTTGTAAAACATTTGTTTCGCTGGCGAGAAGAATGTTTGTTTAAATTTTGAATTTATGCACAATCAATAAAAGCAATCAAGCGGTGAAATTGTTTTATGGCTTTGTGATACAGCGAAAATCTGCTCTCAATTTATTCTATCTGCGAGAAGAAAAAAATTGGCCATTAGAGGTTCCTGTCGAGGACATGTTCATATGCTGGGTTATAGAGCGGTCAGGATTTCTGCTTATCTTATTAGACAACTTTTATCGGGCCTGGTCATATCCGGTTGTTGCTTAGCGAAGAATCGCGGTTGTATCCAAGTTGGCCAATTGTTACGAGCCTTCTCCATAATCATGGTTGACTTTGGTGCCGATAACATTCACTGGCAATGAAGTAGCCTTTATTTTGTCCCTGTACATGGTAGATCAAGCTGTAGCAAGACTGTCATCCGGTTAAGTGCAAACATCAGTGGATCATTCACAGACGCCAGTTAACGAATCCCCCTTTTCTCCGTACTTACTTACTTACATACATACTTACATACATACGGATCTGATGTGTGGGTTGAACAAACACAGGTAGCACAAACGCTTAATCCTGGTACAAAGAATAGGAGCCTTGCAAATTGCATTGTCCCCGGAACCATGGTGATGGTTATCTCAGAGATGGTAGCTACCGACCTCATGTGGGGATGACTTTTTTTCTAATCGATAGCAGGGGAGGGAGGCTATCACACGTGGGGTGAAGCAACGATCTTTTGCTACATGACTGAACATCATGAAATATGAGACACAGGGTAGGTGGACGGCTCTAGCCATAAGTTACGTCAGGCCATGGATCTATTGGGGGCTTAGTGAAACCACTTGTTACCTTACTTTTTATTTTGCATAAATATTTCCTGTTTTATTCTCACAAAAAAGGGAAAGACTCAGACATCTAAATGCTTGTTTTACCGAGGAACGAGGAGGGTCACTACCACACGTTTCTGAAGTGTTCTTGACCGATAAACTAGCGCTCTTTGATGAACTCCAGAAAGTGGAAATGCTGACCTAAGTACCAGCTCTAACCGTAGGACATGACCCTAGAGCAGAGACGTGCCAAGGCAGGGGGACCTGCTCATGTGTTATGACAAAGAGATTTATGGCTATAGTGGCCCCACAAAACCATCAGTTATCCTTAAAAATTCTCAACATGTTGGTTGAAATTGGCTCTATTATAAACTTTTTGAAACCAGAAAAATGTTTAAAGAAAAGTTCGACGTCAACATGTGACCTCAAACGAAAAGTGGAGCTCGGTATCTCATGAATACCTTACTTTAACTAGGCCAACCTGATTGATGTATGAATGGAAGCGTAATCCTTTAGGTGGCTGGAAATATTGAAAACGTATGACTCCTTTTTGGACTTCAAGAAGGACAGGAAAACTTCATACGAAGAATGGTGGACATTTTCCCACAAATCTTTCACTTTACCAGCATCAACATTGGATACCCCGCCAGGGGGAAAAGAACGTTTGACTGCGGTCTGGATTACTGCAAGGTCAGAAAACTTCAAAAAAAAGTTAGCGAAAACATGCGGACATATTATTCACAGAAAGAAAACGTATCGTCTTGGGTCTATACCTCCGAGATATCTGGAAAATTTAAAATAATATTCAGCAAAAACTCATCGACACATTGGAAGAGGGAAGAAAATGCATGATTTCGGGTTGAAATTCTAGATGGCTTGGAAAATTTCATACGGATAGTGTTTGAAACTTTTGGGTACATTTCACGGAAGATCGCGTCGTTTTCTGCCGAATACTGTCTACTTTAGCTGGACAAACGTGGGTGATCAGGGGAAAACGTGACTCGATACCCAGCTATGGTGACAGAAAATGTATTCAATCAGTTTGGAGTTCTGGAAGACCCCATGGCACAAGATCAATTCTCTTTCAAACATCTCGCTTACCAGCAGCCATAATGACTCATTAGCCGTCAGACATGCCACGCCTTCTTTTGAAAATCAGTTTTACTGGAGCAGCGTTCGAAACTTTGGTATTGCGTGGCAGCAGTGGTTTTCGGATGGTTCTTGGTTGGGGGCTTTTTTGGGTTTAGAGTGGACCTGAGACCGCGTGCAACTCAATAATAAAACTGCCATCAAAATCTACTGGAAATGAACTTTGCCGGAAAAGAGAATATTGCATAAGCTTAATACGGATCCAAATTATTTTATTCCAAGCAAGAGTCAGAGGTTGACTCAAATAAGTCCTAAAGATGCTTTCCTGGCCCGAAATCTTTTGATTTCTATGTAACTGAAAGTTCTAGGGTGTATTCTGTGGAAATTATGAATTTATCATACAATTTTGTATCTCCTTGTAACCACCGGCATTGCAGGAACTTTTGATTGAAAAAGCTAGCCTAGGCCTTAAACTTTTTTGACTCAAGATATCACCATAAAGTCATTAGCATACTGTTGGACATCATGACATTTATACTATATGCCAAATTAATACTGGAAAAAGTGCAGGCATCGTTGGTTTTGTAATAATTTTTGCGCAATTATAAACATAAGATCTACCTTTGACTTCTTTTCAAGTGCCATTCACATACAGTGACATTTTTATAACCTTACACCTTTCTGGCTTATCCTGAATGGAATGCTATTACTACAATTGAATTACTACTAAATAGTCAATTCGATTTTATGAGGATTTGAACGTATCACATCTTGAACGTATCACACGTACAATTCCACTGAAGGCCTCTGAAGATGTTTCATATCGAAGTTTCCTATAACGAATCGAGGCTGATTTCTGGTCAATAATAATATGACTTCCCTGCCATTCACAACGTTGAGTAGATCTAAAATTTCGCTTGAGGCTTTTTGATTTTAGATTTTTCTTATTTCGTTTCCTTCCTTAAAGTACACTTTTACTCTTCTGCAATATTTTCGTCCTCAGCGCAGCTGTCTGAAATGGTTGTCGCGAAACTTCTACGATATCTCAAAACGTTTCCAAAAGTCTTTATTCGAACTTCTTTTTTCATTCCCGACCGTCATCCAGGAAACAACTTCATCAAACATCGCAATTATCCAAAAATAAATACGATCAAACATCCTGCACCCCCCGGAGCTTTTCTTTTTCTTAGCAAATGGTAGTAAACTCATTTCACCAAGGTGATAGTGTTGAAGCGGACTAACTTTCCTCTTACACGCTAAGAACTTATTTTGGACAACACTAAATAAATATCCTTTGCAAGTCTCTTGTTCTTTCTTTGTTGCCATATCAGATTCGAATAAAGAGCTGAATGGTATTCGTTAATGTGAAAACTTGTACGTTGCGTTCCTCCTTTCTATACAAACCGAAGGGATTGGGGGATGTATATGTGTTTTGTATAGTTTCACTCTATTCTTTGCGGATCTTTGCTCGGATAATTCATTTCTGCTTTGTTTCGATAGTTTTGAGTACTTGGTTGGGAATAGCATAAATAAAAGACAAGATTTATATCTGAGTTAATTCTACTGGCAGGATATTGGGGGGCTGGAAAAAACCGAAAACCATTCAAGAGGTTCTATCGTTTCTTAACACACTTTTTTTCTTTACTTCTCTCGATTTCTTTTCATACTGGACACTATGCTATCCCTTTCCTATCGTAACCAGCATTTAAGGACGACTTTTGTAAGCCTTCTTTCCAAGATGGGTCATATTTCATTCGTTGGTGAAATAATGTGCCTCGCCCTCTATTGATATAATGGACGACGCTAGGCTGTTGGGATTGCTTTTCATGTCCTGTAATAAACCTGTCATAGTTGAATGAAGAAGATTCTACTATTAAAACGTTTGTTTATTTATATTTTTTTGTGTGATGAGGTGTATGGTCTTGAAACGAAATTATATATATTTGAATTAAACTTCATTGCAAAGGATTTATGATCTGAAGGAGTCTTTGTGTGCCCAACATTTACGGTAAGCTTATTATGATCATTTTTTGCTGAACTCGGTATCAAAAAGCTCCTGAAAAATACTATGAATCATAAGGAAGGATGTGAAATTCCAGAATTAAACTTATATATCCTTTACTTAGCCATAGTTTTACTGTAGAGGATTATGAAAATTCAAAGGAAATCTAAGAACTATAGACGAAAAGGCTGAGAACGTAGCTTACAGCACATAAGGTTGGTTTAACACGCTTCAGGAATTCAAGAGGTTTCACATGAACTCCTTCAAAAGATTTAATTCCGGTTGTTTTAACATCCTGTCGCGATGTCAGTATCTGGTTTATCCTGTCATCGTACAGTAACCAAGGTATGGCACCAATTGTTCCAGTTTTTGTGCGTTAGTTTGCTTTAGACATGAGAGACCCTTTTTAGTTTGGCACAGACAGTCTAGCAAAATAAGGTCCAGTGCTTTTATATAATTGTTGGTAAGCTTGCTAAGTCTAATCCGTACAAATGTTTTTTGTAATTTATTTCACTCTATTGTTGTCCATGGTAAATTTCCTTCTCCTCCTGCTCATAGGAACAAAGATTCAGATTTTATGAACTTTAAATCATGGTGTATACTGAATTCGACAGGTTATAGTATCAATACACTGTTCTACAAGATGTGTGTCATCATGACGTTGATATCTTTTCCGGGATTCTAACCCTCTTATCCTTCAAGGTGTGTGACGCTCAAAATTTCCTAGTAGAGTATGAAATCAAAACCCAAGTACCCACCATGGTTCGGTCTAATCTCATGGTTTTTTGGACTAGGTTGAATTCAGGGGAGTTCAACTTAACTTTTCTCATACACAAAACCACACAACGTTCTCACCTTTTCCTCTTTATCGTTGTAGGAATAGGGCACCAGTGAATTCCACTTAAGGATATCCGACTTTATGGAACACTTACCAACACAAAACAACGATTACCTATAATCAAACGGATTCAAACAGAATATCCGTAAAGTTTAGGTGATGGCTGGAAGCTGCAGTTTTTTTCGGCATAAACTTCAGGGTTTCGGTAGATTGAATCAAGAGAAGCATGTCAGAAACCTACTTCTACACTGACTTTACATTTCAGGCTTAAATTTACTATTGGGTCTCCAAGAAACAAATCGTGAAGGAAAAAAGAACTTCAAAAGAAACGTGAGGCTCATAACAACGGTGGATACAACGCAAATCCGTCGTCCTCCAAGTATTGGAAGCATTTGAATTAACGAGAATTTTCAAAGGTTATAAGCCGATTTCTTGACTTTAAACTTAGAAACTGATCAAATTTCTTCACAAATATTAGAATCTTTAAACAAAAAATACTCTATTTCATCCAGGCTAGGTAATGCGGGTAATCAAAATAACTCCAGTGTTATAAATCAAATCGCCTGCATGAGCGAATATTAGCATAAATGAATCCTGGCCAGAAAGTTGATCATATGTTATCAATTTTCATTTTAGTTATCAATATAACATGCTACCATTTCTACATATCACAAGCACATAAATAAGGATTTAGTAGGAGAATATTCGGTTTTATCAACTCGTAAAATTACATCAAAACAATGCGACATCTTTACACGTCAACTTCTTTCCACCAGCTCGATCCGCGGACTGAATGAATGACAGACGACGCATGCAAATGTCGTGAAGCGAGTGCGTAAGCATGTGAGTATCAGTTGATTGCGTTACGTTTTTGTTATTTTGAGGTTATTGATTCTGATAGCCTGGTTCCTCCGTACTTGGTTTTTTCACTGACTGTTTTTCGTTTCCTGGCGTATTGTTTTTCTTTTTAAATCAAGCCACGAGTTGTCCTTTCGCTGCATGCTGATTCCGAAGAGTTTCCAATGTAGACTGACATAACTCCAGAGCATCCCAAACCGTTTATTTTCAAGCTTAATTTGACGTGTTTTGGGATTTCTGTGCTTACTGCTTTCCATTCCAATTGAGCCAAAGTTATTTCATTTCATTGAGCCAAAGTTATGGATAACTTTGGTTGTTTCACGTTTTTAAACGTGGGTCTTTGGTTCACCCACGTTTCTAAAATGCGTTCTCCTCAAAGCTAATTCAGATGCTTCTATGATTACTTGGAAAATCGCTTTTGCGTAGAGTTTTCCACACCGGGGGTCTGATTATGAAAATCAGTAATCAGATATTTCCCGCAATTCCAGAACATTTTCTTATCAAAAATGTACTATTCGAAGAAAGAAAAAACGAGCAACTTTGCGGTATCAATACCATAACACAGAAAATCACCTGGAATTGTCTATTTGTCACAAAACTAATCAGATACAAACATTTTCGCTCCCGCCGATTTATAGCTTATCCCCACGTATCCTTAGTCAAAGAACTTTCATCAGTCAAGTAGCGCTCATGTATCTCGGAGATACACTTGTGTAACCAAAGGAGTACAATGGAACGTGGAATGATAAAATGGAGAAAAGTGATACAAAGTGTAGCTTGAATGCAATCAACAAACCAATTGACACTAATGACAATCTTAGCATCCCTAATTCCATCATCATATCGTCCGTAATCCGACGAAAGCCCTCGAAATATATCTTTCCGTTAAATCACCTTCGTTCCATTTATTTGCTACCTCAAGTGACGGTTTCGGCTTTTTCCCACTTTCACCACTAATGCGACACTCAAATGAAATTAGTGTGTATCTCTGTGTTGGAAAAGGTGTATTCCAGAGGTAGTAGATAGCTTAACCAAGTATCGGGCTGTTACGTCGATTTTGCTGTTGTTGTTGGTGAAGCAGTTGTTGTTCTGCTGTTGGAGACCTGACCTTATTGTTGTTGGTTCAGGACCTCTGCCCCGCGCACTCCCGTCAGTTGCCGTGCTCCTGCCAACGCCTTCCGCCTGGTCGTTGTCATCAGGACATGCTTCTAACAGCGCTGCTCAGTGTGACAGCATTGCGCTTCGGCACATGGCGCTCAGTAGATGGTAGTTGGTCCATAACTTTCGGAATTACAGATAATTAGCAGTAGTTGCGGTTATCGAATTAACTACTCTTCGAGATGAAATGTTTCGGATTTGCGACAATTTATTGCATTTTAAATCGGAAATTGCTCCGCTGCTGCCATCCTGGATTGCAAGTCGGGGCGCATTGACAGTGTGCCCAATAGTTCACCCCGACCCCTGCAGGATAATGACTTAGTCACCATTCCGCCAGGCTCAGTCGTGCTCGTCTGTCCCATTTTCCCGAGGACAAATACGACGAGGAAATCAAATTGAGAATCGAATAATAGTGGCATTGGATAAATTAATCCCGATAATGGCAGCAATATTTTAATTATGCAGATGCGATTTTGACATTATCTTGCCATTGAATTTATCGGGAAATTATATGTAGGGATGCAATTTATGGAATGAAAACAAATGCTCTGTTTTCTTTGTGAGCATTGAATAATTGTTCGGGTATTAAATTTATGAATTGAGAGCTCATCATCGGCGAACAATGGTAATGGGGAGTGACTGTAGTGTCGGCAAGCTTGGGTCCACTTACAACCACCCAGGGGTAAGCAAGCCGTCACCAATGGCAATCAGAGCTTAAAGGCCTGAAAAACCGAAAATTCACCTCTCCTCAGGCTAAAATTGATCCCAAATCTCGGATAAGTCGTGCAGAATCTTGACCCGGATTCGCGGCAAATAAATCCTTGAGGTATGCTTCAGACCAATGGGATCATCCCTAAAAAATTCCAGATGAAATGGCAATCAATCCCATTTAATAAACCACTCGATAAATAAATCCTCCGCACTCTGGTAATAAAAAATTTCAACAACTTTCCCGTTCAACATTCATTTGCTTGTTTTCAAACATAATTTCCTATCTACCTCATAATCCACAACATACTCTCCACAACTACACCTCCGCCATTGTCCCGATCCTGTTGGCTTTGTATCCGTACGTGGATAACTTAAGTATATGCTAAATTTCCCTAGTATTTATGCTTGAAGTAGGGAAATCTGTTTTCATCAATTTTATTCCGATCACGTTGTCGTTTCAATACTTTGGAGGTACATCCGAAAAGAAAAGGAGGCGCAGCAATGTATCTGCAAAACCGTCT
The DNA here is from genome assembly GCA_954870665.1 of Stratiomys singularior. Taxonomy (NCBI): domain Eukaryota; kingdom Metazoa; phylum Arthropoda; class Insecta; order Diptera; family Stratiomyidae; genus Stratiomys; species Stratiomys singularior. The sequence continues at coordinate 6,014,048 of OX940877.1, forward strand.
TACGGTTCACTTGGTTTCTTCGGCTCGGTCGCGTTTATCCCGATATTTTTGGATTTGTATCTGATTTCCATATGATTATGGTTTCCAAGATGTTGGTCGTTTGGTTGGTCTTCTTGTTCGGCTTCAAGTTACATTTGAATTTCATCTTGTTTTTCTTTTTCAGTGTTGTGTGTTATTTTTTTTTTCTTCCTTTTTTGTTATCCTGTCTTCCACTTCATATGTCCTCTCCGTGCGGACGCCCCCGCAACATAACGCGCCGTGGGGCAAAATGCGAGATATGACTCGATTTCACTCGAAGTAGGCACTCACATGAATAAACTTTCGGTGACATATTTCCTTTTTCTTTGGGATCCTTGCGAAATTGCTGTAATCGTTTGTTATCGCTATGAATCAAATCATTATTATAATGTATTTTGAGATGGTTGTGGAACTTTTACATGGTGAGGGATAAGTGTAAATATTTTTCAAGTGGTTGACGATTATTAAAATTGTGTATTGTGCGTTCATTTCGGAGGAAGTCTTTATTTCAGCGTTAAAGGTTCGAATTTGTTTCTGTTGAGTTTCTTTTTGGATTTAAAGAAGAAAAAAAGGTTTACTTTAAAGATGGTTTCTCGCTCAACGGGAACAAGATATATTTCATTGTTTCCGGTGGCGCGACAGCCCAAGTGAGGTTTGCAGGGGAAGAATGATTTCAAGTTTGTGTGTCTTCGCTCAGTTTTTAGTGAAAATCTCGGAAATTAGACTCTCTGATATTTTATCGGATTGCATTTTGAACTTTGTTCTATTTAGCCTAGCAGACCAGGGTTTTCCGATGAAGTCATGTGACTACTGCAAACAAAAAACCTAAGGAAAATAGTTCAAAACAAAATTGCAATTTTCCTTTAAATATATGCAATAAATTTCGTGATTTTTGTCATTTGTTTTTTACTTTTGTCCCTGTATCCTACGTTGATCCGATACGTGACCACGCCCAGCAAACTCGTTGCCACCACCATCCTGACTCGTCTTTCTCCACTAATGCAAACAAACATGATCCTTGAATATTTCAAATCTGTGTTTCAAGTTTCATCAGCCAAATGTGAGAATAAAATTCGTTCATTAGGCATAAATACCGCATAATTTCCAAAGTGGAGTCTAAGAGATTTTCAAAAGTACTCAAATCCATACGAGGGTAAGACAGAAAATGTTCTCATCTAAGTTCACAGGATACATGCCCGTTTTCTTCAGTCAGCTGACGATGAAAAACGAAAGGACGTCATTTTTTGGCAACTGAAAGAAATGAGAATTGACTCCTGGTTGGCGATGAGTTCGTTGCTTTACTGTCTTCTATGAAACACGCTGACTTTGAAAATCATCCTCGAAAACACGAAAATGAAGTTTTTGAGAAAACCAAATCTTTATAACTGCATAAAATTTTTTGCACTTCGCATGAGCTGTCTTAAGTTTGCCTTATCCCGAACGACGTAAGGTCCTAGAATTTTTTCTTGTTTTAAATTTCTCTTCAAACGTTGACTGAAATTTTTCTGAATTTCTTTCGCTATTTCGGCTTGATTGCTCGTTATTTTTTCTTCAGTTTTGCAAAATCATTGACATAAATCAAAAAAGAGGAAAAAATAAGGACGGTTTGACCGATAAATTTGCAATGTAGCAATCTTTAGCGAACTTTTCTCTTTTCATGTATTGGGCATGAAAAAAATACTGTTCGAAAAAAGGAACTAAGTGTAGAACGCAATTCTTTCGAGAGAGCTGCTTTCGTATGAGACAAAATATAAAATTCGAAATAAAAAACGCCTCACGGGGTTTATTTGAACGCAATCGTCCGGCAGATTGTCCTCTATGCACAAGTTTCCGAGTAGGTCATAGGTGTATAAATATGAAATGCGGATTTTTCCTGCATGAAATATGCATTTATTTCAATAACAGAACGAATGAATTCAATAATCAAAGTATTGGCCATCGTTAGCTACGACTTTTTCCCATCTTTCTGTAAATTGATGGATTCCGTCCCGGTACCACTTCTCATTTTTTGAGGCTGAACACTCATCAAGCCAATTTTTAACTTCTTCGTAAGAATGGAAGTGCTGTACCAAAATTCCGTGCTGCATCGATCGAAACAAGTAGTAGTCAGAAGGAGCCAAGTCTGGTGAATACGGCGGGTGGGGCAGAACTTCCCAATTCATGTTTTCCAAGTAGTTCTGGACATTGCAACATGCGGCCGAGCATTGTCATGTTGAAAAATGACTTTATCATGTCTTTGGTGAAATTCTGGTCGTTTTTCCTTAAGTGCGCGGTTCAATTTGATCATTTGTTGTCGGTAACGTTCGCCAGTAATAGTCTCACCAGGCTTCAGCAGTTCGTAATACAAAGGTCCCTTACTATCCCACCAAATACACAGCAAAGTCTTCTTTCCATAAATATTTCGGACAAAAATTTTCTTTTTTGGCCGAAATAAAATTTTTCTTTCAGTATTTCATTAAGCAAGAATAGCTCTCACAAAACTTTTGAACTAAATACGCATTACAAACACTCATCTGCTATTGCTTCTTCTGTCTCTTTCCTTTAGAATCCGATCAGGGGTGTTCTTGCTATTCGTTTTTAAAACTATGACATTGGGAATAATAATTTTCGTTCGGGGTTGTGGGAACAATCTAGGATGGGTCATTGAAAGCTTCCAGATTGTCGGTTAGTGTATAGTGAAAAAAGGGGGTCGTGAATAAACCGTTATGATCACAATGGTTTGACATTATAGCATAGATAGGGGTGACCAAATCGTTATTTTTGGGTACAATGGAGTACTCAATCGATCAGATAATTGTCGGTCGTTAGTAACCAAACAAGGGAACTACATTTTTGAAAGCGGGTGCTAAGTTTTGTTTGCATCAGAAGACAACAAAAAATAATATGAAAAAACATGTGGCGAAAAGAACTGTATGACATTTTTCCCCAACTAAATTTATTTGGTTGCCAAGTTTACAAGAGTATTAGTAATTGTTATAGATTTTTTCGTTAATTATTATGTATTCTCATATCTCTCTAGAATAAATCGCTATCCATGCAGCGACGTTTGGTGCAAGTTGAAAAATTGGCAAGGGGAAAAGGTACTTCCCAGGGGAAAGCAATCAAATGCCATCCCATCAATACAGTCGAAAACTTACTCTGAGGATTTAAAATAAAACTGTTTAAAGTTTAGAATTGAAGATTTTATTGAAAACCGGGACTTCGTTCCATGATAACATGATAGCTTTTTGGCCAATGAAAAAGGGAATATATGAATCTTTTGACAATGAAAGTTTAGGGGACATGAATCTTACTTAGTGAAGAATAATTGTAGGTTGGTGTTTCTTGGATCCACCGGGTCTTGATTTTTGATATCGAGGACACATCTCGGCTATATGCAGCTCGTGCTCGTGCTGATGTCCTTGTCGTGGTGTGCATTTTTCTATAGATGCAACTTTTCCCGGAAGGTCAGCTTAATAAGGCGTAAATGAGGGTTTTCAAATTTGGGTCTTTTCGGGGTCATTGGTAACGCTGTCAGGTTCGTGACATTTATCTTTTTTCGGTAAGGATTGGGTCGAGGACTGAAAATATTCTGTCGGATTTGGTCATTATTTTGATTATGATAATATTTCCGTAATTTTTTTGCGTTTGCAAAATCAAAAAAGCAAGGCCCAGCCAACCCAAGTTGACGTATGACAAGGCAACGTTCAAATGAACTTCAATAATTGTAGGGCCCTATCATTTTTTCAGCAAATTTTTCAAGTTATCCTGGGAAACTAGTTTTTTATGCCAGCACATCTGAAACCTCGACCTTTTGCCCCGGAAGACTGGTTTTGCAATCATGGATAAGTATAAACTCAGTTGATTTTCCGCGTGTGTCAAGAGAGTTTTCAATTCCAACTCGATTTCTTATGTAGATTTTTTGTACTCGACACACAGGAAAGTTTGTTTTAATTTCGAGTTCACACATTTTGTCAACTCCTTACATGTTTCGAGGTAAAAGTTAGATTCAACATCTTACAGGTTAATGTTGAACAGCAAAGAATTATTTATTCAAGGGACTGTACGAAAATTAAGAGAGAAATACGGAAATACAAGTTTTAAATTAGAGAAATTGCATTCAATTAATCACAGAGTGCAATAAATTTTTTCGGAAGCTAGGCATTGGAAGCTATGGGAAATGGGTAGTAACGCCCTCGATATAAATAATAATAATACACGAAATATTTACCTATAATGAAACGCGCAGTTTCAAGAGAATGATTGATCGCAGGAGCTTCCATCGCATTCCAAATTCCTCTTCAATGAATTATTGTTCCCAGTATTGGATTTCATAAGTACTCAGTTTGGCGTTCTCATGTTTTTACGATTTCATTAGAGGCCGGAAGTTGAAATGAATCCTCCTACACTATTAAGTATTAGGACCAAGGATGAGAACCCGATTTAAAGATCTTGGTATTTTAGCTATATAGGAAGATTGTATGGTTGATAAACAAATACTAAAACGGAATGATTCATCTCAGAATCCATGAAATTGTTCAAAGGACTCGTCTCCTTCATTAACGCCAATTTATGCAAAATTATCAATTGTGATAATAATGTTTATTTAAGCATAATCGCTTTCATTTAAAAGGATACAAGCTCCGAATTGTGACGCAAGTCGCAATTATTCATAGAAAATCCTTGTACACATGCCAAGCCATAATATGTTTATGCATTTCCATAATTTCCATAATATGAACAATGTGTGCGTGTGGTTTATCTTCCTCTTGAATTTAAATCGGGTTTTATTAGTGTTCACGTCCATATGTTATATTTCCGCTCAAAAGCAGGAAACAAAAAAATAAACAATTTATCCGCCATACGTGAAATAAATTCAATAAAATAATCTAATTAATAAGTGTCTAATTAGTTTTTAACCAAATTGAATTCGAAAATTCAAATTGAAATTGATTGCCTAATTATGAATGCAGCCATGTCCGTCCCCTTAAATTGTGAAAATTGATATACTCACCATCCACCACCCCTTCATGTTAACAGCATTATATATGCAATGTTGTGAATGCTATGGAATGTTTTAGCATCCTCTGCATATCCTTGTTTCAATAGAAGAGTGTAAAAATATGTTTCGGCACTCGATAATGTTTATATAAATTTAAATTAGATAATTTGTATGAAGCACACAATATTATGTCCTGGTTAGAATGCATGCTCATGTTTTTGACAGTGGCTATTAGATGTCCTGCAATGACGCTAATGATTTATGTTTTCTACTCGATTTGCTACTGGTGATAGATCCGATCGGAGAACGATCAAATTCTAGGAGAATGGACCAATTAAGCACCGCTGATTATTTCATATGAGGGACATGCATCAGGTTTATTGTGTGCGTTAATATTTGCTATTGAAACAGGAGACTGATAAAGTTGGCGGAAGTTATAGTAGTGGTGGTTGCAGTTGGTAGTGAACTTGAGCGCTAATCTTCCTTATGCATTATTATTTGAAGCCCCAAGTGGTCTAATATGATTGCGTTCAGCGTGCTTAGTCAAACTTAGACAAGCCGCAGAGCGAGTTATAATTAAGAGGAACTCGTGGCTGGAAAGGTTCAAAAACCATAGCGCCAGACATTCCGGTAGAGAGTTTCTTGATTGACCACATCCTTCTTACACGGGTAACATGCATTATTCGAACATCACACAAATTAATATACGCTATAAGTCTATTTATTGAATGTTCGCTCATATTATCTTGCATATCGAGTCAAGTACGAAGGACGTAGGATATCAATCAGTAAACAGGAAGTGTACGAAAATTTATAGTCTAAACTATCTGAAACGATATGTGTTTATCCTGAGTGCAATTTCCTTGGAGCATTTGATTACTCAGGTAGTCTATATGTACGTGATCGATTTAAGAGCATATCCACATGTGCGGGAGACTATAGGAGGGTTATGTGGATGCATGCCACTTGCAACCCCATTCGTTACGATGCAACAGCGACTTTCACAACCGGCGACAAGGTGAAATGAAGAGGAAGACGTGAACGGCGGCAAAATAGATTTGAAGGTGGGTAATGTACCCAGTCTGCATTTTCGATTCGGGAAATTCCTTATCCAATCCACTTCACCCACGTCCTATCATCCCCATTCACAATCTCATTCATTATATGGGAATGTGAAAGACCAACAGTCGGATATCCTTCGTTAGAAACTTTTCCTTCCTTCGCTGCTGAAATGATACAGTGCTCGCTTGAATTTGCCAGGTATCCACTATGAATTCCAATAATCTGCTCTGCCGGTGAACAATTTTTGGATACCAAATTTCTGTTTTAATGGAGAAGTTTATAAAGCATTACGAGAATGGGGATATTGAATAGAATTTAAGGGTTGTTGATATTATAAGGTTGAATTGGTGGATCTTTGCTTTGCCGTAACGATTAATTAATCAGACTTACTACTTGTCTTCACTAATTAAATGTACGATATTTTTTTTCGATTGAGGTCGTTGTTACTTTCATACCAGAGGTGTGAAAATTATCAGTCTGCATAACTTGACTGATTTGAGTTCATCTTGGTCACTTAGTACTCATAAGTACTAATACAAGAAAAATGTTTTCTTTTTCGTCTGCATTTCCCCAACAGATCCTTACCGGACAATAGTGAATACTAGCGTTGGTTAGCAATTGCATGAAACCTACACCTTATAAGCCCTATCTAGATTCATTCACTGCTAGTCAGACCCGTCATTACGTGTCCCAATCACGTCGGGATCACCATTTTAGGAGGCAGCGCGGACGATGAGTATGCAGTGGAAAATATTAAGAAGAGTTTAGCTTTAATAATTTTAACTAAACACTATATAATACTGTTCACCACAATATTTCCGCTGATTGTGTGTTTGGGTCACGTCGGGGTCACCAGTTTGGGATACAGGTTTTCGGCAGGTATGCAAGCGAAAATACGAAGACTACCAAATCACAGCATATAGGATAAAATCTAATCTAACCAGGAAGAAGAGCCGTGTTATAGTGAGTCACGCGTAGCGACTGAACTGCGGGTCATTGCGGGTCAACTGTCATTGCGGGTCAATGAATGATTCAAATTGACATATCATTAGTGCTGACAATACCCCGAAACACAGCATTTCGACTATGACCAGAAGGGAAACTTCTTCAAATGCGCTGGTTAGTTGAGTGGGCACTCGCTATTTCGCTCAGTGAAGCTTACAAATTTTCTATGCAAGGAAAGGGCAAACTCATTGCAGTCAATAAACCCAGCACGATGATTATTTCGTAGTAATTCTAATAAATCTACAGAGTTTCACATACAACATGTGTTATATGACCGAAGGAAGTCTTGAATTAAACATTGTTGCTCTAGCCGAAAAGATCACGAACAAATTAGGACCATAATGCAAAGTAAGTATAGTGAATCAAAATAATGCTAAGCCTTCTTAGAATCGAATTATTGGTCAGTTTTGACCATAAAAAAGCTTTGAATAGGCTTTGCTATTTCTATATTCCCAGAATTTTAAGCCCGAGAATATTATGGTTTTTTAAGATGCTCCTTGAAGCTTGTCTCCGACTGGTGGATAAGTATTATGGTTTCTCGCGTCATTACTTAGTTTTTTGACGATTTCATTGAAGTTTTCAATGGAGGAAAACGTTACCAAAGTACTTTACATAGTTGTTACCAAAGTACTTTACATTTTCAGTTTAAGCTTAAGGATAAATATGCCGTCTTCATAAGGTTCTTGGAAAAAATGGATGTTGAGTAATCGCTGACGAGATTGATAACATGATAACAAATATCATCAACTCCTGCGGAGCCATACTCCGAGGAATGGTAGCAGCGTGTGATCAAATGTGTGATCTACAGTCCTTCTCAAGTCAGGGGTCTCACGTTATTTTGTATTTAATTTTTTCTATCTTTTGACCACGTCCTTTATGGTTGAGACTCAAGAAGTTTTGCACTGTGTTCATTGACGGAATGTAGGTTATTCCAAAATTCCTTAAAAGGATATCCTCATTGGACCCTCCCATTAAATTGCGTCCTTTGGTACTAGAGGGCCTATTATAACTATATGGTGTTTAAGGATCCACTTTCACCACTACATCAGCCACGCTTGTTTATTAGTTGCCACTATATCAGCCATGCTTGGTTATTAGTTGGCATTTTCTAGTCTATAATTTATAAAAGTCATTTACGATTTTTTTTATATTGAGTGAAGTTTTCCGGTGTAATCATGTATTTTTTCCCATCCTTTCTGACTCCCAAACAAAACCTAATAAAGCGAAAACTTCTTTTTTAACTGAGAACGTCAAAACATCAATGTTTATTTATTTCAACAACTACGTAAGTGTGCCCGCTCACAAAACTCGTGCTCAAACACGAATGATAGACAAAAGGACTAAATTTATTCTGAACAAATCCGAAAGAGACAACGAATTATCTCCTGCTTAATGTCAAGCATGGTGATCTTCTCAATATTCAGACATTCTCGTTCAAGACGTAAAGTTTGTTATTGGAAAAATGGTGGAGGAAGCCAATCCTCATAAATCTATACATATTTTTTTTCGATAGGTATCCTGTTTTAGAAAATCGTACTAAAATAAAAATCTATTTACTAAATTCAAACTGCTTGTATGGTTGACAGTCTTGTCTGAAACCTTATTTTCTAGTAGGGTGCATCCAATTCTGACAAGTATTCTTGCGAATATAATTCTTATACTTTGTAGATCCTGAAGCTCATATGTGTGATGCAAACTTAATCGTTGCATCTTGATCCGTTTGTATAGTTTCTGAAAAGAAAATTTGTCGTTTTGACCTAAGGATTTAGTAACCGTGAATGCAATGACGTTTTAAATGTGCTCTAAGTTAAGGTGAATGGATGATTGTTGCGATATAAGTACGCTGAATGAAAGGTAGTTTGAAATGAAGGTAGCTTTTTGACGATGCATAAGCTATCGAGGACTACAGCTTCTAACTTTGGTATGTGAGAAAAGAAAATCACTCGTCACTGCTGGTTAGCATGTCGTTTAAATGGTCCTCAAACAATAAAAAAACAATTGATATTATATTAATAGCAATCACTGTATTTCATTATTTTTTTGGACACATTGGCACCTAAATAATAATATAAAATCGTTTGATGATACGTAGGCTGCTATATATATTTTTCTGTCCTAGGCAACACTAAGTGTTGCCAGGTGCAATCTGACATTTCCATTGGAAAGTTTGACATTTTTTAGCATAAACGTACTTAGAATGTTTCGACGTACGACTGTCATTTGTGTTGTTTACAGTGACTTGAAAAAATCAATTTGGCATAAAAATGGAATTCGCTCGTGAGCATTTTCGTGCGATCATTTTTCACAACTTTCGACGTGGATTATCACGACAAGAGTGCATCGATGAACTTAAATCTTTGTATTGCTATGAAGCACCATCCTATAACACTGTGAAAAACTGTTACAACGAATTCAATCGTGGCCGACGCTCGCTCAAAGACGAATTTCGTGAAAGACGTCCAAAAACAGCTGTTGTGCCAGAAAACATCGATGCCGTGCGTGAAATGATAATGCAAGATCGTCATGTGACATACCGTGAGATAGAAGCATCCTTAGGCATTTCTCCCACTAGTATACATTTGATATTGCATGAATACCTGGCCGTAAAAAAGGTTTAAAAAAAATGGCTCGTGTGGATTGGTGTAAGGAAATGCTGAAAAAATACAATCGCACTGCTTCAAAAGACGTTTATAAGATTGTCACAGGTGACGAATCATGGATATATGCGTATGAGCCCGAAACAAAGCAGCAACCAACCGCGTGGGTCTTCCAAAACGAGGTCAATCCAAAAAAAGTTGCTCGCGCACGAAGCACTGCAAAGCAAATGATCGCTTGTTTCTTCGACCGAATGGGTCATGTGGCCACTGTTCCGCTTGAGCAACGTAGGACGGTCAATTCTGAGTGGTACATGACCATTTGTTTACCTGAAGTCTTCGGAGAAATTCGCAAAACGAACAAGAGAAGACGAATCATCCTCCATCATGACAATGCGAGCTCTCACACATCTTATCAAACACGTGATTATTTGAGCACTCAAAACATCGAATTGATGGGTCATCCGCCGTATAGCCCCGATTTGGCCCCCAACGACTTCTTTTTATTCCCACACATCAAGAAAAAAATGCGTGGTCAACGATTTTCGTCGCCAGAAGATGCTGTTGAAGCGTTCAAAACCCATGTTTTGGAGGTGTCTCAATCGGAGTGGAAAAAGTGCTTCGAAAATTGGTTTGAGCGCATGCAAAAGTGTATATATATTCATGTCGAATACTTTGAAAAACAATAAAACCATTTTACATGATAAATATTCGCATTTTCATTATTAGGCCAGAAATATATATAGCAGCCCTCGTATATTGCATTCTGCTTATTTACATCCTGTCTGATTTCTAATTGCAGGACTTATAAAGCACAAACAAAACAGGATAAGAACCACAAGCTTAGCCCATGTTTAATTGAAATTCTTGGTTATTGTTTAGGTAATAATGGAAAAGTGGAAGTGTAATTACTGCCTTACATCATTGCACGTTCGTTTTTCTATTCTTTGAACGTAGAAATTTTGGCTTTACTATGATTGTATTTGATTTTATATTGGCATTAATCCTTGGATTATCCTTTCAACTTTTCAATACCATCATACACGCATTCACACATTGTTTGGCTGATACTTGGACTAAGTGCCAGCACAAATAATCCCCAAGTTCATTCTACTGATACTATTTACTTTTCCCACTCATCGTTCAGCCACCAAAAGCAATGAAGTCGCATGATAGATATGTCCGTCGAATAGCAACAATTTATGAGTCCCAAACGCATAATATAAATGTCAGTGTAACAACGTAAACCGCATAAGAGTATGTGACTCTTTGTTACATACCGCTCCATAAAATCGCTCCATCCAAACATACAAGACCGCACCGCAGCCTGCTCCACGCTTAAACCTTAAAGTCCATACGTACATAGGCGTCCTGTCGAGGAATTTATATCTAAACCTAGAAACATAAATAAAGGAGCAGGGACATTTGTTATGTGTACACCAACGTTCATGCATACATTCATGCGTTATGTAGATGTAGTGGGGCCTGTGCGTAGCAGTGTCTATTTTGGCTGTCCCTTAGTTTTCGGAATAATTTTATGGTAGTTTAAGGCAGTGTCGGGTTTTACGAGCCTATAAGATACTATAATGTGACCAAAATAAAACGGACGCAAGTCTTTTAAAAGGAAGTTCACTTTGCCTCGATGCCTCTTTGCGTCGCCCTGATGGTCTACGTCGTGCTCATTTCGTTATTTTACTATCTTAATCCTTGGGTCTGGGCGCTTCCTGCGCAGTCACCCTTAATTCCACGTCAGATTTTACCCAAGCCTTTTCCCGCTTTGACCACTTGTTTTTGAAGCAAACATTTTTCTCCGGCTCTTTACGCCTGATTCGGAGAAGAAACCTCAAATGGACTATTGCTGAGGAAATAACTTAATGTCCATGCTACATTACACACAGCAGAGAAAACGGTTTATCTGAATTGCCAGGACTAATGTGTGACCGTCGCACAAGAGTGTTATACGCTTAAGAATTTATTGTTGGGTTTTACAAATTTTCATGTGGGCGCCGAAGAAAGTGGTGTGGAGTCGTTGGTGTCCCTCTTCGAAATCGAAACGTGGAGCAGAACGGCAAAGTATCAGGTTAAAGATACTTGTCTAGGATCTAAGTGAATTTTGCATTAAAGCTTTTTAGTATGACTGTACGTGTATTTGTGCAGCAGTTCGAGCAAATTGTTTCTATTAAATGTTTATTTTGCACTCCAAATGATTGTATTGCTGTGTGCAGGGAATAGTTTCATTTACATTAGATTGCCAGATTATTGCAAAACGTTCCTACGTAGTGTGGCTGTAAAGATTTAAGTATTCTGGTCATTATTTATTCACATCGTTGGGACTTTTTTCCATGCAAGCGGTGGCAGATTTGTTTATGGACCTGTGTTGAGGTAAATGATATTTAAGTTCGTACCCGGAATTCAGAGTCTTAGCTTAAGCATATCATGACCGTAAAATACATGTTTCTGCCTTCTTATCAAGCGTGCGCTTAGAAGCAATGGAGGATTATGCAAGACGATCCTACTTTCTACCCTACGGAATAAGAGAATTGTCAAAAAGTCAGCGATTAGTCCACAAGAAATTGTCAAATTTAAAGCACTCCACGGAATATGCAAGGCAAAAAATTTATACAGTTGTAATAGAGATCTATTATACTGAGCCGCAGCGATGAAATTAAGTAAGGATACGTGCCAAGCATATATAAGGATATTTGGCAAGATAGGAGTCTGAGAAGAACTGTGATGCCCCTTATCTATTAAGTTCAAATTGATCTGCTTTATAGATTGAAACACGCTCATTTTTTGAATCGACAGGACTTCTTTTGGCGGCGGTGTCTGACTTACAGTCAACCTTCCCTTCCCTTGTCAACCAGAAATTCTGACATTCTAGATCTGATATTCGAGTCTGACATTCACAATGCTCTTTAATTCACTATCCACACAAATTCCAAAAAATCAGAATTTCGGTTTTATTGCTGATAGTGTGCGGTATAAAGCTAGGATCCAGCTTAAGACACCAATAGGATAGGAACGCCCCGACCGTAGCCACCATTAGCCAACAATGTATGTCCTTGGTTGTTGTAAGGGTCGTCCGAACGTTATACACCTCTTGGTTCATTTTCCCAGCTGGTTCCAGGATATTTTTGAATGAGCTCTTAACGTAGGAACCTCTTATTTTATCAGGCAGATTGATGGCTTGCCAGAGAGATGCTCCTTCCAGCATCTTTGCAAGATACAAACGATGTTTCGCTCAGCTCTTCACATGAGAAAAAGGTGTAGGAAACATTATTGGAAATTGCAAGCGAAATTTGTGAAAGTTCGACTGGAAAAAATTTTGATCGCAGAGATCAATGATGCGTCAACAAGTTGTCAATCTCACCATGCTCTCCGGTGAGCTGCGATCCCAAATTATATACTTTGCACGTACTTGTCTCGTGTTTCGTTTGACCAGTCCTCCTGTCACCAAGCAACCGTTGCTCTTCTCTGGAATCAGAAGGCATTCTCTCCTCTTCCTTCGGGTTTGATCAAGGAGTTCACTGAATGCTGTTTTTATAACATGATTGATTATGATTGCATCACGCAAGTGAACGGAGAAATTACAAGGGCTAGGGATCTGCTTTTAAGTCAGTACGATGAATTCAGTAGCTTCATCAACTGACTCGATGCAGTTTAAAATCTAGTTCAAATTGGTCTTGTTCAACAGCGCGTCCAGCGACTTATGCCACTACGCCATCTGCATGTCAGACTAAACAGGACTCATGTGAAAATAGACGCATCCTGAGCTAAACACATGAAACACTCCTGAGATCTTCGAAATGAACGGAGCTTTGGGCAACTGCTGATGTCATGTTGATTTTTCGCAACCCTCAATGTGTCTACAAGCTAGACATGGTTGCAAATCTAAAAAAAAATTCTTCAATATCCTCGTTAGATACGGCGGCAACTGAAAGATTCTGAAAGTCTACATAGCGTGATTAAAAGCATCCTTCACATCGAATATACCAGACAACAGAAGACTCCTTGAATGGTGGTTGAGGGTTTCCGCGCATTGTACGGCAATCATTGCTTCGATAGTTGCGCTGATGGATGATCGCGAAGCTCTACTAAGGAGATATATCCTCTATAAATGAAATGGCCCCATCGAGCCAATTTGTGGATGGCTTTGTCGGGAACTCTCTTTGTTTGGGAGCTTCAGATATCCCTTTTCTTTGCTGATTAGCACAAGCAACAGAACTTCTAGTAGGGTTGCTTGGACTTGACAAAAAGCTATGGCAAAGTTGGTGAACTGATTTGATTGAAAAACTTGGGTTGGAGTGCGGCTTCTTATATTTCCAGCGACATTTTAACTTGATCCGGCTTCATTCAGATTTTTCTGAATTGGAACGTAAATATAAAGCTAATTCACACTTTCCCATTTATAAGAAAAAGTTTAACAGTTTTTTCTAGCCAAGAAGTGAAGTCAATTCATATCCTGAATGTTGAAATCACAGTGACCCAAGCAACCTGTCTAGCGGCTAAATACCTCCCTGTTTGCCACAACACTTCGGACTAGGCTTCTCAAGCTTTTGGGTTAGAAACATCCTTTGTTCAGCACAAATAGACAAAAATTAGAGGAATTACTGAGAGGGTGAGCAGTTTGCACTGACAAGACGACATCGAAGATGGCCCTCATGGTGGAGAGAACCATCTAATCGTCGCGCAACCAACAGTTCCATTTGTCCATAGTTACCAGTACGTTTTCTACCAGTCCATCTGGAGAGAACACGCCTACCCTCTACCCGAGATGCAAACGCTTTCTTGTCCATCGATTGCCTGTGGAAATAGGATGGCAAGTATCATTTCCGGGTAAGATATGCAGTGGGGAGACCGCAATTTTCCAATTTCGTACGGGTAAGATTCAAAATGCGCGTCCCCGCGGAAGAGCTGCTAAGGTAGTTATCAGTCTGATGATGATCTGCGTTGAGCCACAGCTTCAGGCTTCAGGCTCTGATTAGAACCGAAATTCACTTGCCTCGTGTTATATTTGCTGGTCCTGCCTGCCACAGAGCAACAGTTCTTCCTCTTCCTTCGCGTGAATCAGCCTCTCTACCTTCTTCTCCTCCGCATGGCTAGATCAGCCTTTGTTTCAAAGATTCCAAAACGTATGGTACCCGTCATGAGGAGACAAAATCCGATGTGCAGGTGGAATTCGCTTCCAGGATGACCCTTTGTTGTGAGCTTCAGCCCAAACCTTAGAGTCCTATAGGAGTATCGACTGCCCTGCACTGATAAGTACGCATAAATAATCTTAAAATAATTACAATAATCACAAAAATAATTTTAAAATAATAAAATTATTTTTTTCTCTAGTGCCCCTGCAAAGTTGAACATTTATTTTTTATTAACACCACGACGGAAATACATTAAGAAACTGCTCAAATTTTCGTGCGCATTTTCACGATTTCAATTAAATCCAAAGCGGAAATAATTTACTAATTATTAATGAACCAAAGTACGCTTGTTATGTAGACAAAAACAAAGTATGTGATACAGAATACGCACGTACAATTTCCGTTGAATCGTGCGAATATAAAATCGAGATTAATACTTAAAGCTTCAGGATTTTAATGGTTTGTTTTCATTTTATTATATATATATATACAAACATATATATTAGCATCAACATGTCCTTATACACATTTTGGATTGTTCCTACGCACACCAGTGCTGCATATTAATATACGGCGTACAGTACGTACAAGAACAAATACAATTCAGGACACTACAGAAGAATTGTGGGAGAATTGGAAGAGTCAAAAACTCATAATTACTACGGAAGAGTATGTACAAGTGAGCCTTTCAGATTCACACATTGACGTATGTGATATTAGTGCATGTATATATGTTTGATTTTATATGAATACTACGTACAAGAAGGGTGGAGCTGTGTGTGTGTATGGGAATTTTCGACAAACTCAGTTTAAGAGAAATATTATGAATTATTCATCAGCGCAACTAATTAAGTACGTTCGGAGGATAATTTAAATAATTTATGCTAAATAAATTTTGAATTGTAGCAAAATTGTTTCCTTGAAGGTTTTTGCCAAGCAACCGCAAGAGTTAACAGCAGCTTGTTGTAATAAATGTTTCAAGTCAAACGTTTGGATGCATGTATGGTGTTTTTATTCAGCAAGGACCCGTAGGTGTTTAAGCAATTTAACAGAAAATTAACTGAAGGACTGAATATATTTTTGAATTAATTTGAAACCTGCAGGTTAATTTTGTTTCAGGCTCCTGGAATCTACAGTTCTACAGTTGCATCTAGAGCTGCGAGGGACTTATTTGACTGTGATTTTTAAAACAAATGAGTCTTATGTTTATTTGTAAGTTCCAATCACCAATACAATTGCGTATAATGGCATAATTTAAATACATATCGGGTATTTATTTGAACATAAATACGATAGTCAGATAACAATGGACTAAATGAGCCTAGGCTTCGAACAAAAGCCAACTGATCGACACATGGAACACCAGATCGTATACATATGTTCCGAGTCTGGAGCCAGATGAAAATGTCTTCTGAAGGATGTCAAAATACTTCCGCATACTAAATAAGGTAGATGTGACACTCCTCCATGGTCCAAACGGCGTAAAATTCGAAATTCGACTCGGAATAGTGGAAGCCTTCGCAGACACGTTTGAGCTTCAATTTCGTGAAAATACCTTTTGAGATGAGGATCTTGACGAGGAGAATGAAATATTGAATAAAGTAAAAGAGCTCCTGTAAAATGAGCAATAGTCGTAGGAAGTGATACGGCCTCTTGATACATGGGATCCGAAAGACTAAATGATAAGGCTAGAAAAATGGAAAGCACCAGGACCCAACAAAGTGACTAACACAATACTGAAATGACTACCAGTCATTCTCTCAAACATTTTAACGGACACAATGAACACAATTTATCATTTGCGCAGGTTTTCTTTGATATGGAAATCGGCTATCATAATAGCAATACTCAAGTCGAGAAAAAAAAAAAAAACATGCCATCCCTAATAACTGATGTCTCCCGAGTGTTCTCTCTTTGACCACCAAAATAGCTGAAAATGTATTACGGATTACATCGAATGAAATAATAGCCGAAAAACATATAATCACAAAAGAACAATATGGATTCCGAGATGCACATTTGACGCAACTCCAACTGGTAAGTGTCATCCGGCTCATTAGAAACGGTATGAACCGGATTCACCCCTAGGGTTAGTTATGGTTCATATAGTGAAGGCTTTTGAAAAAGTCTGGCATACAGGCCTGAGTTCCCTATCTCCCTCCTATACATTCAACTGATAAACGCCTTCTTTGAAGGTTAATCTTTCAGAGTTAGGGTCGAAGATCATCCCTGCGAACTATTCAAGCTGGCGTTCCGCAAGGATCATCTTTTTCACCAATACTGTCCAATGTGAACACAGCAGACATTCCGAACTTGCCAAATAGTGGTTAATTATATGTAACCGACACTATTCTATTGCAGTATCGCATTCTGTCAGACAGTCGATGCCCTCATAACACGCTCTAATATCAGCAGAACTGAGCCCTACGGTGGATCTCCGTGGAAAAACTCCTTGGTTCATCAGGAACCTAGCTTTTGATCGATCACCAGACTAGATCAACAAGACTAGAGCATTTGGTAAAAAAAAAGAAACGAGCAAGATTACTCAATCAGAGTAGCTCCATGTAGCCTTTACCTCAAGTACAACAAACAAGTATAGTGCACTGGTACCTACGTAGTCGCAGTACTTTGACATGCTGAAATGACCGTGATTATTGAAAATGGATCCGTAGAAGAATGTCATGACGTCTTGGCCGGCTTTCTTACAGCTTTACTCATATGCAAGGAACGGATAAGAAATTTCACAGGTCTCTTAATTTTTCACTGTCAACTCTTTTGATTATCTTCTTATAAGACTTCAGCACTGATAATCTGAGTATGATCACCTCGGAAAACTGCTTAAAAATGAACCCAATTAAAAAAGACAAAAACGATGTAAAATTTTATATCCATTACCAAGTGTATGCAAAATTTTTTTTCTGTATTTTGGGCCAAAAAAATACTCAATTTTCTAGTTTATTCCCAATACTTGCAATGGGCTATCACACATTTCGGCCATCTTTCAGGTTATTTATGAATATCAAATTGCTGGAGTTTGATATTCATAAATAACCTGAAAGATGGCCGAAATGACGATTCCTCAAGCCACTTTCCAGCTTCCTTGATCGCGCACTTCCTGAAAGTGGGAATCTGTGAGCACTTGCCCCATCGATGCGAACAGGTGATTGACAGATGGCGCCAAGCCTGGGGAGTACAACGTCTGCAGATGGACTTCCTTGAAGTCCTTCCTGGAAGAAGAAGGCTTGTTTTCCTGTGTGCGACGGCACGTTGTTGTGTTACAAAATCACTTTGCCATATTTTCTGGCTCATTCCGGTCGTTTTTCAATAAATGCGTGGTTTAAATTTATCATTTGTTAACGATTGAACTGTGTGTAGCAATGACTACGCTGGGCTTTAAGAGTTTGTAGCACATATTACCACTCTGGCCCCACTCGACACAAAAGATGGTCTTCTTAACAAAGCGTTCCGGCTTTTGTGTTAATGGACCGGATTCGCGAGGGCTTGGTCACACTTTTGTCCGCTTCCGGTTTTTAAAATAAATCTTTTTTCGTCAGCCGTCACAATTCCACGCAAAAATGATTTCCTTTCGTGGCACCGAAGCATTATTTCACAAGTGACTTTGCCATTTTTCATTTGACGTCCATTTAAATCGTGTGGCAGCCATTTATCGAGTTTAATGATCTTATCCATTGCTCGTAAACGTCTGTTGATCATTTTCTGACAAAAATTTATTGCTTCTGCAAATCGCTGTTAAGTTTTAGTCACGTCACTATCAAGAAATTGCTGCAATACCCCCTCTTTGCATTTATATAGTCTACCAGTGCGCTCACTTACTATCACAATAAAATCGATACATTTGAATTGTCGAAACTATGTCTCACATGTCTTCATTGATGGAGCGTTTCCACCGTATGTTTTTTCAACAAACGGTGGCTTTCAATCGTCTTTTTCTTTGGGTTGAATAAGAAAGGCAATTCGATATGAATGATCAGTACTATAATACAAACACGCTGGTTTTGGCGAGCTCAACTTTTGTGAATTGGTAGCTAAATGTCAGACAGTCAAAATGGCGTTTGTGTCAAACTAATATGCTGCGTATTTATCTCTGGCGCCATCTCTTAGTGAAACCGGAAATATAACGTACATATAAAACACACGCTAGAATTGAACGACTATTCGTATAAGTTGTATATGAAATGTAATGAAAATCCGTAAATATTCGAATTTCTTTTATAGCATTTGATTCAACGTAAGATTTTTCGAGCCTTTAAAAAAAGTTCGAGTCCTCAACCCTTTCGCTGCGGCAGTAGGTGGCCAACGGGCCACCGTGCCGCTGGAGTAGCTGCACTACGCCGAAAAGTTAGTATCAAGCTTGGGTAAACTGGTGTTCTAACTTACATCATTTGGTGCATCTTCCTCTTTCTCTTGATCATACGATTTTTTAAGTGTAATGCCAAAGCACTTGGAGATACTTCATTTGTTAACAATATAAATGTGCTTATAAATTAAAAATTAAACTTAACATAGTCCGTTCCGTGGATGTCGTCTATAGCCGACAGTCGCACCCAGAGATCGGCGCGTGGGTATCGTCTATAGACGACGCTCATAGCGAAAGGCTTAAGATTTTGTGAGTTAATGGACCCAAGTTCGGGATTTCCCAGTCCATTCAAACACTTTTTATTTGCAGATTCTTTCCTTCCTTCCTTTTTTCCTTCGTTCTTGCACAGTAGTTCAGAAAAACTTTCATTAGATTTAGAAAGGAAGATCGCAAACGGAGGTAGACTGACTCAGATTGTCAGCCCTTAGTCGGTTGTCCTTTGAGTCAGTTCTTAGATTGAAACTGTCCAAGGTCTGTTGACAAGCCTGATTCGATGCTGAGCAGTCTCAATAAGGGATCCTTAAAACTGGCCTGAAACCCGTAAGGATATTTCCTTCTTGAAGAAAAAAAAACAACCAATAACTCAATCCTTTGAAATTTGCTGCCTTTCCCACAAATTGCAAGTCCAATGTGGAAAGAATCGGACAGTACTTTTCATTGGCCGCTTGGATTCGCCTTTTGAGTTGGTTCCAATGCTATCACAGTCTATTCGTGAAAATTCAATTTCCTCTAACGGTACGATAAAATAAATAACATTGGACTCATATGTTCAAAAAATAAAAACACGAAAAGAAGGACGAAAAACCCATCTCACCGTCTATGAAATCAAATAACTCAAATCAACACTTAATTCAATGCATACCAACGATTACCAGGACATTTCATAGAAAAACTTTTCCACACCACTTATATAATTCGTTTCCAACATGATTTCCTAATTCTTGAAAAAAAAAACAGGAAAATTTCTCATCCAACGGCTTCGTCGTGCTTTTATTTCTGCCGCCCCAACGAAAACTCTAAGAATACGAGTCGAACTTTAATCCAGGATGCCTCGTGAAAGTTGCTATGGAGTTCTTCTTCCGTTGATATTAAATATCTTCAAGGCGTCGACGAAAAGTCAGGATAACACGACTCCTTTCCATCGTCATCTTATAGGGAGCAATTGTCGATTGCTTGCATCAGGTGTCATTGCGCCCGTTAAGATTATGCGGCGGCAGACATGTGAGAATGGAACAGTGGATGTTGTGAAAATGCAGGAATGATTTTCATGACCAAAAAGGAAAACAATGTGGAAATTCATGGGGAATTTCGAATCACTTAGTCGCGCTGTACGCGGAAAGCGGATTGGAGGTTTGAACAAAGAATGATAACGAAATGAGCCAGTACAGTTTTAGCTTTTCTTATCTTGTTCATATCCGCTCAGCAATGCCGGAAAGGATGCGCAATCAAATTATGCATTCTTTAAGACGTGAAGTCTTTCAAAAACACAAACCTGACCATGTCTCGAGCCAAAGAGAATTTTAATATTTCCCAAGCATTTTCCAAAGTCACTGCGAAGCATCTTATCGACATTTCTCCCGTCAAGACTGTAAACGCTGAAGATACGCTGACATAAGTACATACGTGAAGAAAACGAGAAATGTGAATTTTCCACTTCTCATGTCATGTCTATGCAAGTTGTCAAACTAATTTTGATTTATTGCATCAGCTTTCCACACTCAGCGAAATTTCCCGGGGAGAATTGCTGCCCCAACTACTATCCTGGATCCACTAGTAGTTCCAACTAGTGTAGTGTGAAGTGCAATTTCATATTAGATCAGAATATGGAGGCCACATACACATGTACCTGTGAACACGTACTCATATTATTATTGCTATTTGCAACGATTGCATATACGCTACGTATCTGTGTCCATATCCTTGGCTCGAATGTAAAACAAACGTGTATATATGTATATGATAGGTGTGGAAATCGGAGGAAAACTGCTGATTCTGATTACGTGCAGAATGCGATAAGGGCGGCACATGTTTGTGACGTGGCGTTATTTCTATATCGCTGTGTCCGTGTGTTATTACAATAGTGTGAGTGCACAAATGCATATAAAATGGGTAGTTTTCAGCGATAATTTATTTTATTGTCTGCTGAATTTAAATGCCCTTCAATTATTTCAAAATACAATTCAAGTTATAAATTAATTACATTTATCAGGCAATTATATCGTTCAATGTTTGTAGCATAATTACTGTCAGTTACGTCCAAATAAAATTGAATGCAATTGCGATAAATACAAACAAATAACATGCAAGTGACAGGTTAAGTATTGATTTGCTGACAACATTGTCCTGATAGTGATGGCGACCAATAAAATAATTAAAGGAATACTATCAAACGAGGATGACCCAAGCCCTTTCATATCTGTTGGATACAACAGTAGCAGTAGTAGATAAAAACATAAGAAACCTGAGAAATCGTTGAGTCCTAACCTAAGAAGTCGTCGAGTCCTTTCTGAAAAAATTTCTGAATTGGTTTGCAACCAATTAATTTCCACACAAAGTTAATTGGTTGAAAGTGCAAATTATTGACACGAAAACGATGACTTAGTCTTTTAACTCAAAGTAAAGGATTCTATCGTAAATGGCACTGAATTCAAACTACAATCTTAGATTTACTTAGAACTCCAACGAGTTAATAACATATCAAGTTATCAAATAAAAATTCCAGAGAGAGAGAATCAGAGAGAATGCACCATTTTTCACTGTTCCCGGGTAGGTTTTTCGGTAAATCTGTTGGGCAATTTCCTAGTATTCACCAGTATACATATCTTCAGAGATAACCTGAGCAGTCATCAACAGATTTCCGTCCTCTTCAAAATGCCCAATTTAAGACAGAGGGTCATTAAGGGGTCGTCACAAATATAATACATATTATCGCTAGAATGAAATCCATTTGTGGTCTCATAGAGATCTTTTCTGGGCCGAGCATCCTCCTTTGAGTTGTAAGTTAGATTTGTGTGTCCTCTTTTAGAAATCCAAAGTAATGTCTTTCATTGTAACCAGAATTTCCAAATCTCAAGATCTTCTTATCATTCTTCTTCCTAGTTTATAGCTTTTCCAGGTACTATCTTTCTGGCTCATAAATGTTAGAATAGTCTCCTATCGTCTTTACCAATGGAAGTATTAAAATATGCATTTTAAAATGCCCTTTATCCATATAAGAACATTAAATATATATCCTCATTCCGATATCCTGGCCTCTACATCAATTACGGAGTTCGTTTGCAAGTCAAAATGAGGAGTCAAATTTTCCAACAAGTCTATCCAATAATTGGGGCTGTATCTCGACAAAAACGTGACCAATGCTATCTTCTGAAGGTTAAAAGCGTCTCGGACTTATCAGCGTAGTGGCATGATTTGACGTATTCCCACATGAAATAGTCCAGCGACATTAAATCACAAGATTTTGCGGGCTAGTTCACAGGTCCAAAACGAAAAATTATAGTCTCATCAAATGCTTCCTTCTATAAATAATTTGCATGAGCTGTATGGCAGGTAAGGCCATCCTTTTGAAACGTGAGTATGCCTGTATTACCGCGAGTTAATTCCGAAAAGAGAATGTCATTGATCACGGCTCTACAGCATTTACCATCGACTGTAATGTAATTCCCAATATTTTCAACAGAATTTTCGAAGACATATGGACCATGTGCCACGCGGCAATTTTGTTTTTTAACGTAGCCATTCAATCGAAAACGAGCCTCATTTTCTTTGACCCGGGCACCGAATCCAGACCGTGCTCGGTGGTTGTTCACTTTCAACTACAGCATGACTTGGATTGTAAAAGCCCTCAAAAAGAGATCCTTGTGTGAAATCTTCTTTAATGTGGATGACCACAGGTTGAATTGTTGAGAACAATGTCGAAGAGAGTCACTTAGGTCTTCATCGATTCTACGCTCTACAGCTTCTATGGTTTCTTCATTACGCACTGTACGCCATCTGGATAGACGTGTTTTATCATAACGAGTAAGCGTGGTGTAAACATGATCCCTGTTTAATCGAATTAATTGTTTTGATGGACGCTTATGTCGAAATCGTTTATCGAAATAAATTTGCACATTTTGCAGATGTTGCTCAGACGTCAACATATTTTTGATAAAATGGCAAACCAAACCATCAAATGCATGACAGCTGTCACACCAAGCGTTGTATTAGAAAGTGTTGCCAAATTATAATTCTTTATCTCGAAAGAACACTCTTTGTTCAGAAATTGCAATGAAAGTATTATAATAAAATGGCCATTACTGGTCTTCTTCATAGATTATGGATTGATTCTATGCAAAAGTAGCTTAGTTATACTTAATATCGGCAAGTATGTTAAGTCCTACCATAAGTTATGTCCGCTAAAATAAAGCAAACAACTTTTTTGATAGGTTTTTAAATGACACTGCCTTACTTTGGAAAAGTTTAAGGTGTGTAAACTCAAAAAAAAAAAAATGAAGGTGTTAAGGTGTAGTGAGCTAACAAACAAGTAATAATAATGTAATTAATTTTAACAAGTGTGACAAATTGAAAAATTTGTCACACATTGGCAGAATTAAGGAGGATGAAAGTAAAAGAACCACAGGAACAAATTTACACAAAAGAAGAAACAGCCAAAGTAGATTTTTAACTTTTGGCAGATTAACGACACTGTAGATAAGATACTGCAAACGAGACAACGAGTCCAGCCAGCTGTCAAAATGGATAACAAATCGTCCTTTGTCAATGGCAGGCCTCGAACTGATTGTCCTCGCGTCAGCAGAATGTCAGCACTTACTAAACCGATAAAGTTAGAGCGAAATTCTTGCAGAGTCAAAGCCACTTATTACAAAACAAGGAATATTCAGAGTTCCAATCGTATCGTAAGGATATTAATGATAATCATAAGACCAGAATTAATGCTGTGAGACAACACCATGTTGTTAGCAAACTTCGATGATTCATTTATAAATGGAAATGAATGGAATTTTACATATTATTTGAAAGTATTCAGTTAAGGTCCATACTTTAAAGTCTTTAGCAAGATGCTGCCAATTCATTTTTTCAAAAGCGACTTGAGTGTTATGTAATTTTCCTTTATGCTTCTGTCATGTGAAAATCAAAACATGTCGCAAACTCAATTCGAAAGGTCGATAAGTTCGAAAATAAAAGTCGGAAGATCAAAAAGTTATCCGGTTATGGGTTGGTGCCCATACAATGCACGCAAGCAGCCGGCAATAGCCGATTTGAGAGTCGTTTTGAGAATCGTTTAGTACCGATCTCGGAAGAAACCTCTAACACACGAGCCGATCTTTAGTATAGTTGCTGCAGTGATAGTGGTAAGAACATTTTTTGAAGGCAGTGCGCTCAGTTATTGTCGACTGTATCCACTTATGGAAGCATTTTCATGAAGTTAATTGAATGTGGGTACAATTTTTTTTATTTTTAATATCATATTTTTTATAAAATTTTATTTATATTTTTTTTATTTTATATCTTGCAATCATGAGTAAAAAAAAGAATCAAAATCAATCGATCAAATCTACCAACAGCGATGAAAATTGTTTTCAGAGTACCCCCGCAAAAAGTCAATATAGATTAGGTCAAAGTGAAGGTTACAGCGAATATTCTGGATACACTGAAAGTGAAGAACTGGAAAAATCATTGAAAATCATTGGAAAATGAAGAGGAAAACTTCTTGAAAGTACGTCATAACAGACTGGACCTTCTATATATGATGCCGCCAGCAGTACTGGTTTGTTGACCGTTTCCTCCTGTTACAGAATCCATATACTTGACCTTAAAGTTACTTATTCAATCAGCTTCATTGTGACCACTAGACTTTGATGTTGATCATATTATCCTTGGATAAATTCACTTGCTATGACTGCTTTTAACATTTTTTTTACTCCAAATAAGTTTATCCGTTAAATTTTTCCTTTTATTATCTTTAATAAATTATCACTTCTACATTCATAGAAAACTCCATGTGTAATTACTTTTCATGAATTTGTTTTCATTCAACTTTATTTTCAATCGAAAAGAGATTGAAAAAAGGATAATAGGGAAAAGGTTGAGGTTGATGGTACAATATTGAAAAAGATTGTTCTCTTAAGAAATTAACAGACACTTTTGAAGCATCGATGTATCTAGGGTATAATTAGTTTACAATGTAATCATCGTCATCAACGGCGCGATAGCCTACAACTGCATTAGTTTCCCGCTTGTGCCGAATCAAAACATTTGCCGGCTTCTACCTAAACTCCCAATTGAAAATGAACATATCCTTCAGTGAACTCAACATTATGACTTGCATGACGCCAACATCTAAACAACAATTACTCTTCATCATCAAATCATCAAAGAACCTTCAACTATCAAATCAAGCACAGCGAATTTTCATTTCACTGAAAAATTCCATCTTTGTGAATAATTCCTGGAAGTTTGTGCATTATTCAGCTAAACAATTTATTTTTTGGGAAATGAGATCTGAATGTTTTGAATTTGCGTTGAAAAGGTCAACGGTGATGACCGAGCATCAAAAATGTTAACTTTCAGTGTAAAATCCAAAGAAAATCAACAGCAGTTGCTTCAACATTTTCATGATTTTATCCTGGACAGCAGAAAAAAAATAATTTCTTACCTTGCGGGGATGAATTCATTCAATTTTTATAATTTTCCTAACGATTGTTTACCTGAAAGATAAAAATGTACAATAATTAATTTGGCCATCGTTTCGTCATGTTCGTAAGCTAAATAACTTATTCATGCAAGTGGAAGCTGTAACGGACTTTGTAAGGATAATTTCAAAGTAAATTGTGTTTATTCCTCGGGTAGGATCAAATATGACTGCTAAACTTTTAGACGTTGAACATTGAGTAATGGATAATAATTTGTTATATTTCAGCCTGTCATTAACTGAATGCGGACGTGACCAAATTGACAAAGGATTCATTCCTTCGTCTAAAACTCTTGTAAATCCACGGCCGTTAAATGACATACGTCAATCCTTAAACGCTCCTGATTTGCTAAACAACTAATCAACATTCAAATATTTGTATAAATTTAGCATAACAATAAATCCCAAATAAATACTTCCAGCCACTTAACTTAAGCTCCTGCGTATCCTCGGCTAAATAAAAACAATTCCGGGTGTGTCCGCTACCAACGACACTAGCTAGTATCAATATAATAAGGACAGGGACGACGACGATCACAATAGCTTTGATGATGATGTACATTCCTGAAAACAAGGGGAGCAAGCATACGGTTGGAGGACTTTTATCAAATCACGAGAAAATATTGCCAGCACCAGAGCCGTTAAGAAAATCTCTGCTTCATTACGTCCTTATTCAAAGTTTCGGCAGGTTCCGCGAGGGCTTAAAATCAATGGGCCGGTCTTAGCAGTCAAGCGGCTGCCGAGTCGTGAGACAACAAATCAATATTTGGATATTTTCTTTCAATTCAACAGACAATGTGCTTCTCCTTATGGCACCATCGAGGTGTTGGCATGTCGTCCTACGTCCATTTTACACGGTTGCTCCTTTAGTCTTTTGATGGTGAAAAGTTTTTGTCTCATTTACCTCGCCCGGAATGTTTTTCCATCCCAACGAGCGCTAGCTTGGGCGCATTATTACCTACGTATCCAGTCAAACAAGCAGAGGGTTGGGGGATGAGATTCAGCGAGCGAACAAGACGGTCAACTTAATTATTTTACGGAAAATTAAATGATGACATTTTAAGGCTGCCGAGAACGTGACATAATTACTTTTCCGTCAGTTTGCGAAAGTGAGATTTATATCTACAGGGAATTGTTGGCGCGAAAATTGAGAAAGAGGGTTGTAGGAAGCACAACGTCGTTTGGAGATGTGTATTTGAACCTACCAGTGATTGTTGAGAATGCCTGCATGCAGATTGAATGTCTGAAATGAAAGAAATTAGGCTGCTGTAATGCCAGGTCCTTTCCTCTCTAAGATGCGTTCACTCATTTTTTCTGGTCGCATCCAAAAAAATCCTTTTATCCACCATCTATCAATGTAAACATGTTTTTACAGATCGGAAGTCATCATTTCTGGAATTGATTTGGGTTTCAAAAATCTTTAATAAGACCTGGAAGGATTCACAAAACCCAGTTACCTTCCAGTCAAGTCAGACAGCTTTAAGCGTTAACGAAAATGTTTGGATAGGTTCTAACGAGGTCCCAACAGCTTGTAACGAGGAACCATTTGCTATTTTTACTTTTAATTCTACCAGCCTCTGTTACACTGTTCAAACAATATGTCAACATCGACCTTTGTTAAGGTACTATTGCTTACAGATTTTCCAATTTGATATCCTATTGAAGCTAAGGAAGCTCTCAAGCTCTAGAGTCGTCAAATGTTCCAGCTCTGTCGAGACACTCCAGCAGAAATGGTTCTATACCTTCTTCTTCCATGACACAATCTCGACAGATAACATCCATTAAGATTTCTCTTCTTTTGTCTTGTTGACCCGAACGATTCCCCGTTTTGGAAACAGCGCAATGACTAAGTTTCACTGAAATCGGCACAGTGGCCCTATGTTAATCATCAATTGTAGTCATAAATTTCCTTCAGAACCGAGTTCTTCAGATAAATGACGTTGTATGCATGTTTACGCCGTCATGATGACCATAACGTTCATAAAACATATGAAGCAATTCTTCATGAAGAAGAAGTGAAGAGAACTAGTTCAAACTAGCATATGCGAGTTCCAGCCCCATCTGTGAGTCGCATACAGAAAAAAAAAAACTGTCAAAGTCTCGATAATACCAGAATGTGGTCTTATTCAATTGTCATTTATGTGAAAAGAAATAGAAAGCATTTGAAAACTGAAACGGATCATTAAAAAATAAATATAATATTAAAATTATTATTAAAAATAGAATAAAATTTTCTAGATATATATTATATTGACGGTTTTCTATTTAATTACGGGGTTTCTAATAAAAGCAAAAGTATTAACATATTAGCAAAGTACAACTTTGATGACTCAACTGAGTCACTGAGAACTAGTTCCTAAATGTCAAACGTGGCGTCATGCGCTAATCAATATACTGTCGTCTGTCCCAGGCATAACGAAGCAAATTTCAAATACACGTGTTGAAATCTTAGAAAGTTTGTTCTTCAAATCTTAAGAAAAAATTATTGATAAGGAATACAAAATCCCAGGCCATACGTTGCATTTTCAATATGTTTGGCGATTTTTGACGATTTTCGACGATTTGTGTTTAAGAAATTTCATTTGAAAGACTAGAAAGGAACATCACGAGAACTTTTGAGGCAATAATGGTTGAAAACAGAAGTTAAAACCACGTTGGAATCAAACCCTACCGGTTGCAAATATATCACGAAATGAATTCGAAGGACTAAACTAAAAGAATTTCTGATCGAACTGATCAACAGGAAAATAAATTTGATAAACTACATCAGGTTTATAGTCAAGGTAGGAAGAGCTCGGGTGAATAGAGTGGTCTAAGTGGCCGTGAACAACGAAAGAGTTGTTCGTTGAAATCGGAAGGTTATGGCTCGTGAGCATACCAGGATGCTATAACCAACCAAACTCCACGGACCGTCTCGGCAATAATTTCCTTTATTGCAACTTAGTAACTATCACTTCGTCTAAACTAGTTGAAAAAACATCAGCAAAGCTTCAAATATGAATTTTGGAATCTAAATCCCTATCCACCGAATCGCTGAATGAATTTTATAGTCTTCGCCAAATTGACAATCAACTTTAGCCCAACACTTCAACGAATACGCGGGCAGACTTTCTGCTTGCAATTAAGCACAGTCCTCGCCTTGTCTATTTTCACTCATCGTCAATCCATTTCGTATACATCCCAACCAACTGTAGTAGAATTCTGTTTGTTTTTTAGTGTAACCCTAATTTTCAGGATTTTTGTTTTTCATTCCCGCCGTGACTGCATTCAAGCTCCAGCAACTGATTCCACAATACCCTTGATACAATCGAACTAGGAACCAAAACCCCAAACCAGGATAAAAAAGTGAGAAAATTCACGCCATCAGATCATGTCTGCACGAACCGCGCAAAAAAATACATACACTACCCGTAAAACCATGTGTGTGCATGTGTGGGCGCGTAGTTGTGCATTTAAAGAATTCGGGACGAGATCTGAAATGAGCACAGTACAGAATCGGAAACCAAATCCTGAGAAAAATGAAGAACAAAAACCTTACAGATAGTTTTTTCCGCTCTGAGTCTGTTCGTTTCCAATCGTCGAACAGTCACGTCTATATAACGAATAGATGGCACTTCAATAACGATTGCTTTCATAGACAATGTTACAAGTCTATACCAGTTTGTGTGTGTGTATATTTTCAAGGAGTAGCAATGCCGTGCTAAAAATCGTCGAAAGGATATCTAGCCCGTGGAGCATACATTGTCTGATTGCATTTGCTCGAGTCCCTCCTGCTCCTTTCTCGTCATCGAACGATCACTGTTCGCTCTTCGGTTTCCTTAAGTGCGCTTCTAATGGATTACGTGGCTTTAATTGCAACAGAATCGAGGATTAGTACGTTTCGCTTTCAAATCTTTAGTATTTATGTACGCTTGCATCCTTGAAATCGTGTAGCTCTCTCGTAAAACCATCATACCCACGCAAAAGATACAGTGGAAATGACGGTGAGACAAATGAACTGTTTGAACAAGAAAATACGAACAATCGTTCTTTCGTACGTTGTTGTTAGCTTTGAGAAATCATATGAAATCAGATCCTTTTCGCCTGTTCTCGAAAGCATGTATACCCAATATTGTACTAACTCGTTTACGACTAAACCGTATCCTTTCATAGGAACACATTAAGAATTTAGTTCACTTGGGCTTCAACCAATAATGTGCGATTTGTTGACATGAAATGACGACAAAGTAAATCAAAGAGATATAAATGGAATTTATGACTATCAAACGGAAAAAAGGACACAAAGATGAAAACAATTTGCATTCGCCGATTAAAATTTAAATTACAATGAAGCGCCCAATCGAATTCCGGGCATCCGCAGCAATCAAAAATCAAAAACCAAATTCAATTCTTTATCCAAAAATCAATTCATGTCTCGTCCTTCGTCTTGTGCGAGGAGCATCAGCGATGTGCATATATCCTCTGTAGACCCATAAACATAGCGGGCGAGCCTATAAACAATTTTTGCGCTATAAATCTTGAGGGAACTCGATAGCGATTAGTGGATGATTTGCAATCCTATTGACCTTTTCTTATCCGTCTTTGACTCCCATGTTTTGAAGAGGGGCTGGCTCCTTCTTAGTCGTCCTTAGCTCAATCGATTAATAACAGAATATGCGGAAAATAATCGGATTATCTACAGCGCAGTTATTGGTTCTAATCGACAGCATGATGGCAACGTCATCGCTGATGAAGAAGAAGCATCAACCGATTCAGGATTCAAACAAAGGACCCCATCATTGCCGGCGCTTACGCTCTCTTCCGTTCTTCCTAGACTTGCTTCTATACGAGGCTAGGCGTGCAAGGACTTAGGCTACATGGCTAGCTAGTGATGATGGCTTAGATGTTCATTCCACTTTATTGAATATTTATTTGCTTGGAAGGAACCGACGAAGGCAGGAAGGAAGGAAGGATGGAACAAAGAGATGAGAAAAATTGTAAAATTGATGATTTAATGAAAAACCAAATTCAAAAAGATCCCACCACGGATTGGAAGAATTGAGCGCAGAAATGACTGGACACAATTATTGTTACACTAATAAGTGCGGGTCGGAACGCAAATCGGAGGATGATGCATTTAAATTATCCTGGTAGCTGATGGGAACATCGTTAGCAAAAAATTTAGTACAAATTGGATAGAATGAGATTTGAAATTTCAGATTTTTTGAAAGCCCTTGTTCAGTGTTAACAAAAAAAAATAAAGACAGTGGACTTTCATCTTTCTCTAGAAATGGGAACTTAATTTCAAAAAACATTTTTCGAGGTCCTTTTCTCTCGTTACTTCCAGGCAGTCTACTGTCTTGCAGTTTTTCACGAATTTGACTGTTATTGTCTCTTCAATCCGTTCTTCTTCCCAAAGGAAGTACTGGGTTGAAATACCGACCAAAAAGGATCATGTTCTTTGTTAATAGTTTTTTTCGAAGCCGTAAGCGCCTTAAATTGAATCGACCAAATGAATTGGCCTGATTTTCTCCTGCTCAATGGAATTTAACAATATTTTAACGTTCACATCAATGTTATAGTAATGGTAAAATGACAGTAATGTTCTTCATAGCAATCTTTAAGTTACAACATGCTATGAGTGCAGTAACCGGATGCCAGTAGGATCCTTGGCCCTTGTAGGTCATACGATTCACATCAGTCGTTACAGTTCACACTATCAACTCGTCTGCAATCTTCTTTGCAACATTCCAAATTTCAATCTTGTTTTACAAACATTTTAAATGCGTTTAATCCGTATTTGAAAAATTTTAGTAATTTCTGTATGTTTGACTTAGCGTGTAGAAAAATTTTCTACATGTTTATTTTTCCGCCGAATTTTCCCAAATCCCAAATTGAAGTATATCAACAACCAAGAAGGATAAAGGAAGAATTTTCCTTGGAGTAAGAAAAAGTGCTTCCTAGTAGTTGGTGTACTCTGTCTTTATTGCTTGAATTTGACATCATCTTAGGCAATGCAGCAAATAAATCTTACCGGATGCTGAGCGTTGAGTTGGCTCATTTCAAACTCAATGTTTAAGGAAACAATATTTGATGAACATCACACTTGACTTTGGTTATACACCAGCATGTACACATCACAACTAGATGAGGAACTAATTGAGCTCCTGAGCTATCATTTCTGTTCGAAAGACTCGAACCCATAATCTGGTGCATGGAAGGCGAGTGCTTACACCACAGCAGCCGATATGGCAAATAACTTTTGGTCATAGCAAATCCTTCCAGAAATATTCTTTTCTTTGACAGTTTAATGTCTTCAAATTGGACAATTTGACTGAAAGAAGTTTATAAGAAGTTTTCATCCTCTTCCAAGCGGCGAAGCAGTCCACAATTGAGTATCTTCCATACATCTTCAATTTTTTCAATGTTCATTCAAGTTCAGTTTCATAATGGTTGCACTCAGAATAACTTGGACCAAATGATGAATTTTTGCGACAACTTCTCCAGCTGGTATACCGCAATTTTCAACTTCATGAAAGTTTAGTTTTGACACATTGGAATGGTTATTAAGTTGACAAGCGGGTGATGAGGATGTCCAAGATACGTATTGTTCATGGTCAATCATTCCTAATACGTTCTACCACTTAAAACAACCGGGCTCTGTATACTATGAGCCATAATGCTTCAGTGGGCTTTTTTCCAAGTTTTAAACCCTGACAAAGCGAGAAAATATTCTTGATTCATATTCTAAAGCTAATCAAAATAAATGAAGGTATTTATGACCTGAATGTCCAGTGATCTTCAGTAGATCTTGATTAACGTTGTGTCACCCAAACTGAGTTCTGCAAAAATAAAAGGAACCCTGAATATATATTAGCCGTAATATTTTGTATCAAATCTGGTATTTCTTAATACAATGCCTTTTTATACCCCTTAGTTCTAAGTCCTTTAGTAGTACAATAGTTGCTTCAAACAATCCAATAAAATCAATTAAAAACAAGGATTTAATTCCAACTATACTTTTGTTAAGAATTTTTAAAGTTCTGGTGCAACAGATTTCTCAGTCAGATGGCCAAAACGCTTTGGTATGCAGAATTCGGTCTTTTTTTGGAATGGCATTCAAAATCCTGTTTCACCTAAATATGAGATATGGATGCCTGTTCAAATATTTTCAAATAAATTGAACTATCTAAGAAGATGGTTCACAGTTGTTGTCAGAGCTTTGACACTTCTCTGAATTTTGAGTGTCTGAGTTTCTCACCTGCATCTCTCTCAGTCCTTCAACTTCATTTCACAAACTTAAAACCGAGCAGCTTTGCATTATTTTTAAAGATTGAATCCACCCAAGTTTGTCGTCAGGGATTGACTTTTGGCTGTCATCCTTGAATCTTCTTATTAAATTTCTTGTGGTGGTTTTCAATAATAAGCCCTGGTTTTTGTGTTATTATTTGAAAGATTTCATTATTTTATAGACTTTTGCGAATCGTTTTGTACAATTTGCTATTAATTTTTTCTCGTCTTGCTCAAAAAATTTGACCATTTGTTTCGATTCAGGGTCCAATCTTTTAGTGAGAAGCATGGAATATGAGTTCACTGTCATGACTTGTGCTTCACACCGAAAATTTAACCCAGTCTGCACTAAAGGATCGTACACATCTGGGTACTCTACTGGATTTCAAGATTGCTTGGACCAAGTTAAACAATCAATTTGTCAGACTTTCTCATAAATTTTATCATTAATCATGACAGTTCCATTCCCCTGTCTTGTCAATTATATCCCCAGATTTACAAAGATCAATTCGGTAGAAGACAAGTTGGTAAGTAGTCAGGTGGGGAGTAAGGTATGAAGAAGTTTGATAGAGGATGTGTTACAACTTAACTAAGCAAGTACCAACTGGAATAGTAGAGGAAGCAGCCACAATATCCTGAGTTAACTAATTACAGTTAACTAATGAATTAAGCACACTTCCTGAGAAAGTCATTTTTGGAAAAATTGTTTGACGAATGTTTATGGAAGAGTTCAATAAGTACTGATCAAATCCTGCATTGGTTCCTGGGATTCTGCAACTATAAGTCACCGTCAATGTAATAAAACAGTCAAAAGGATTTCTGATGGGTGTCATCATTCGCGAGAATGGGAATGATTCAAGTCTTTCATTTTTGTTGCATAAAAATTATTGTGTAATGATACTTCATTATAATTCGCGGGTTCTATGTAAGGGCTTCTCAGAGCCCTGACCTAGCCCTTAACTCCATTAACCTCCCAACCCTATTAGATGATAAACCATATTGCTCTACAAAAATTAAAGACAGGAGCAAAAGGAGCTTCTGGTTTCAAAGACATTGGGTTCACCAATTATATGCAGCTGGAGATGTTCCCAGACTCTTGAAGGATTTATGAATGAAGAAAAGAATAGTTTGCTGATTGTTCCCCGCCCGTTTGTTTTTTCTCATTATAGGAGCAACATTTGCAGCTCGTTTGGATGGCGTTTTGGCGCTTATGGCTTATGAGTGATGCAAGTGTTTCAAAGCTACCTTTAGATTTGTCTGGTTTCTGCTTTAACATAAATGGCCAAAAGATCCGCAGTGTGGCCAATAGATCCGCTCTATTCGGGTTTTGAGTTTTAAAGGATTTATCCTGTAGCTGTTGTTGTAATGGCTAGCTGATGTTGTCACCTCTAAGTGAAACCACCATTTCTGCTCCTCCGAAAAATTTTTGTAAATGACAGTTTACAATGTGGTCATTGCTTTCATTCTAAGCTGATTTACTCTCATTCCACAGGCTTCCATTCAACTCCTCTTTCCCATATTGCTAGTGATACCTCATTTGCGTCAATTCCTGATGCATTATGGCTTTACAGCTGAGCCTGTTGTTGTTAAATAGTCCACTCTTTTATTTCTTCTCACGCCTGGGTTTTTTGCTATTCAGGTTGATTGAGCTCCTGTCCGATTAGAAAGGACCAAACAATTGTTGAAAGAATGTGAAGTAATCCAGATTCTAATGCGTGCAACGACTATTATGTAGATATGAGTTTGACGGAAACGGCTTCATATAGTTTGTCCTTTATTTTTGAAATATTTTCATCAAATTGTTATTTCCATTATATTGGAATACATTGTTTCGTATGCGCTTTCCACCATGTGTAATTTTCAGTCTCAATTGTCATGTAAATTTTCAACTTTTTGCCCGCATCCTTAGTCGATCTTTTTAATCCCATATTGGACAGCTAAACAAATTGGCCAAAGCAAAGCGTTCAATATCTACTTCACATAATATCTATAGCATTACTTAATTTTACAGCGTATTGCGCTGAAATCATCAAGCAAACCGTTTATTACGATAAGAGAAAAGGACTCAAACGCGCGTGGTAAAATAATGACCCGTAATACTAATTAAGATCTATTACATTTCAAGCTTTACAAGCAATCCTCGAGAAATTTGTAGTTCCGTTGACTTACAAAACGACATTTTTCTTTCTTTCGTTTTTTCTTTCTGCTTTCCATTCACTATTGCCAGATCCTTCACCCGAACGATGAAATCTTTGTCTCAAATCTTATACGGTGCAAGGAAAAACCAATTTCTCGTCGTGTTCTAAAATGGAAGGTCTTAAATACCTACAGGAAAGCAAGCTCCTATGCTGCTCTTCACTAATCTCAGAAAAGAAATCCTGGTTCATGTACATCATGTAATTTTAAACAGTGAGAAACGAACTCAAAGTGAAGTTACTGAATAGAAAGGATGCATGAGCAGAGGAAAAAAAAAATTGAAATAGATGCGCAAGTAAGCACCCAACCATTTCTCAACCAAAAAAGGAGAAGCTGTAACGGATGGAATTAGGGAAACTCATTTCGGAACGTATCTAAGAAAAATTTGAATTTTCTGCAAGATGCTATAATCCTGCGAGAAGGAAATCAGAACGAACGATGAACTTGATTGCGAAAGGATATTTGTGGTGGGCCTTCATGTATGCATTGGCGTATGCTGGCGTGCTGGAACTCGTAACCAGCACGTAACGAAATTGGAGGTTCATGGCTGTTCCGCAATCTACTGGCGTTTTTCCTTACATATTCATCTGCAGAACATTCTCTGCGGTTTTTCCAGTGTCCATATATTATTTTTAAGTAAAACAAATTAAACGAATGAGTGCGCTCGGAGCTGACTTCTTGCGGCCCAACACTGTAGTACATTAAGTACAATGATGCGGTGGCAGCGCGTAAGTAGGAAATGTGAGCTTATTTATGGAAAATGGTAAATGGAAAAGTTGCAGACTGCAATGTAATTTTCGTTCCCGACACCTGGGGTAAAGTTAATGGCGAGCGAGAATTTACATTTCAACTTTGCCAATTCGAGCAGTGCATTTTAATTTGATGAAGTTTCTGACTCCTGTAAGCCCCAGCGGTTAAGGAACCCTGGATGGAATTCCGCAAAACAATCCCAACACATTGTCGGTCCTTTTCGAGTCACCGTTTGGAAATGTCCACTCAGCAGTTTCGCAATGGTCCCACATACCTCCAAGTTCGGCAATACCCGAACCGGCCCAAATTCCCAAATAGCGCATGTAAATGTTTGTTACTTTTGAATCTCATACGTTCTGCCGAATTAAACGGCATGACAAGGACTCGCTTGAAGCCTGGAAAAGCATCTCGCCATGGAAATTTATACCGGGAGTAAAAAAGAAATGACGCAAAAAGGAAATGGAAACCGTCGTTCGCACTGAGTATGAATGAAAAAATAAACTTGTGATTCAACGAGCTGAACGGCGAGGATATAGGGAAATTTATAGCTTTTGCAACTATATAAGAAATCTTTGAACCGCATGTAATAGTGCACCTCCGATAAACCTCTGTGTGCTTAATGCTGTGGTGGTAAGGCCATCACTTTATAAAATTGGTTTAATGCTTATCAAAACGAACAAAAAACAGCTCGTTCATGTAAACGGTTTTGTGAATGTGTCAGGATGTGTGTGTT
Organism: Stratiomys singularior; assembly: GCA_954870665.1. Classification (NCBI taxonomy): domain Eukaryota; kingdom Metazoa; phylum Arthropoda; class Insecta; order Diptera; family Stratiomyidae; genus Stratiomys; species Stratiomys singularior. The sequence continues at coordinate 6,050,869 of OX940877.1, forward strand.
TGTGCGCTGGGTCAGTTTATAGAAGTTAGCCGTGTCAGGGATAATGCTCAGGGATTTCCTAGCGAGTTAAGTTCACGGAGTTTTGCTGTATTAGTTTTGGAAGTTTGTGTATGTTGGTTTTTTTTTCTCGAGGACGTAACGAGACTGCAGTTTCTTCACATGGTTTTTGGAGCTACTCATCGTGTGTAGCAACGTTTCTCCCTTCGTCCTGATGAGGGATTTGATAGTACGGAAGCATTTATATTGCGCGATCACTTAAGGATTTAATAGCTTTCAGCCAAATAAGTCAATGTAGTCATGACAAGACAAGCTCTTATTCACGTAGAGTTTCGTCCTTTCGCTACCCCTTACCATGTAGCAGCGTAATTTTTCAACAATTGCTGATGCAATGTTGCTGCCAGTTTGCAAACTCTTGTCATTGCTCTGAAATCAATCTATTCACGTCAAACTAGAGGAAACAAGAGAATTCAACCTACTTTCATAAATTCCCGAGGAGCTTTGTCTTTCGTGAAAGAAAGCGGAAAATGCTTTGCTCCCTTGCAAAGTGAGAAGAAAACTTTCCAGCGACAACAACGAGTTAACCATGAAACGAACAACTTCTAGTCGATCAATTACTTTTCTTCCGCTTTGCAATTTTCCTTGCGAATCAAAACGGGGCGAAACTCTGGCTACAATGACCAAGACACCGAGAGCGAGCAGCCCCCGAACCAAAAGTCACTTTGGATTTCATTCTAATAAAGTAGTTTTTGCGGCTGTTTTTCCATTTTCTTCCTGTTAAATGATGCTAATTAGAGCATGGCATGATGTTTTATGGCTCTAGAGTATGTATCTACTACACACGTGTACTAATCCATATTGGGTGCTCCACAAAACGCCAACTCTTGCATGACATGCGGATGGGCTCGAGGCGCTCTGAATATCCCAGCTAGGGTTGCTAGTTGGTTAGCGAGCGCGTGCAAGGGATGAAGGCATCAACGTCCGGGGATCAGAGCCTCGGGTCTAACCCTTCGTGGCCTCATATGATTATGACTGTTGCGTGCCAAAGTGTTTCATGCAGTGCTCACATTGAAACAAAAACATCGCCTGGCTCCATTATGAAAATGGTAGAAAATAGAATTTGCGGAGCTGGGCGACCTGCTGTAGCCACTCGGCTGTGTTCCACTGCTCTGCTCTCTGGGAAGGAGGACCATCTTCGGCACATAATTCATCCTAGAACTGCCACTATGCTATTGGTTACATATTTGATATGCTGCAAAACTACTGCATTGGCTCATAATTTATCGGCACAAGACGAAGAGGTCAGGCAACACAACTAGGAGTTTGTTTGCTCATCTGCATAAACAAATCGGTTTTCTAGTTGGCGTTACGGCTGGAAGAGGAGACCCGGCCAAAATAGCATGCTCGCAAAGTGTCTTCTTAAAGGACAAAAAAAAAACAAACCGAAAATGATAAAGAAACTGCAAAGAGTGCAGAAAATAGAAAAAATGCCAATGGGTTAAGAGCTCGAATAAAAGGACATTTGGCTGCTTGATTGTAGTCGCCATCAAAGTGACGAAGGATGTGATGAGCATGGCAACGGATAGTCAACTTTGCCTGCAAAAAAAACTTCCGTTAGTACCAATGTCGGATCTCTCATTCCCGACTCTCTGGTCCTCATCAACTCGTTCAGTCCTTCGCTGCGCTGGCTTTCATAATGTTCATCGCATGCCTTGTAGAGCGCCTTTTCAATCAACTCCCACCTTGAAGCTACTTGCGCCCCCAAGGCCTCTACGCAGCAAGTGACCGTTCATTTTTCTTTGTTGAGCCAATTAAAAAGTTTGAATGGAACGGATAAAAAGGACGTGAGTGAAATGAACAATGAATAAAAAGGGGTATACTTGTCCGTTCGTCGGAATAAGTGGGGGCACAATGACTACGAGATAAGAGATGAAATGAACATGAAAAGAAAATTCGGTAGGATGGTTCGAAGGATGCCAACCGTATCGCCTCGATTGCCTTGAGAATGGGTTAAGTGGTAAATTATTGTTATTGGAAAGTTTTGTGTAGGAAACATTAGGATCCTAGTAGTTAGACAACGACATTCAAATTTACTTTCGTCGACTATCTTAATATATTGATTCGAATCTCGGCAACTTTTCGGTTATCTTTTGTAAAAGGGATTTGTTTCCAAGATGATTTTATCAGTCCGACATGGAAGACAAATGAAAAGATCCCCTCCTGTTCCACGATTCACAAAAGAAATGCGGGAGCGGGAGGAATTAGAAATCTGATTAAGGTTTATCATGCGATTTGGGCGACTTGAGGATATCCTTTTGTATGATGTCCGGCGGATACAGGATGAACTGTATTGTTGATGTCGATATGAAATGTTCAATTATGATTTGAATCTGACTGAGCGTGACACAATGGTCAATGATAATAATAATAATAAGGTATTTAATGTACCAACCATTTTTTATTGCAATTATAAAGGATTATCGTACAAGACGCAACGAAGCGAGAGCAGATGACATTGAATAATTATTTGCAAAATACCGTCAAAATGTTGTGAAAACAGCTCAAGTCCACGTTTTAACTCCTGGAAACGGTGGCACAGGTTGCTGGAAGCTGATGCGATTTTACGCACGATTTCTGACGTGTACTCTTGAGATGTTGAAACTTTCATTGAAATCTACCAAAACAATCATTAATAGCCAGAAAACTGTCAAAATACTTTCTGAGTATACTCTATCAAGATGTTTGAGTGCTCTGTTGCATATGTACGCAAAATGTCAGTATCCATGCTCAAGTCTGTTCATTTTTGTGTTTCGAACATCCACAGTATCGTCAAAACGTTTTTCCGACTACTCCATGTGGAATTCAACTCACTGCATGGAAATCATTCCATGCAATTGAACACTTTGTTATGTACAATAATTTTTCATTCTCTATCTCTACCTACAACTCTGTCTTGAAGAACTTCCAGAATATGGTCCCTTCCGATATGAAAAAATAGTGGTATTTGTATGCTTACGACAGGATCTTGTTAGTTACTAATTTCCAATAGGAAATTCTTGATTTCATTTGTTAAGGTAAAGTTAAGGTTAAGTTAAAGGTAAAGTTAATTTGTTAAGGTTTTGTTTGTTTTTATGGCTTCTCATGTCCATACGTTTCTCAGGTGATGAACTTACCTGAGGAAAGAATAAAAATTGCAACCACAGAGAGTCAACTATGCCTATCATACTCTACGTTATCATCATCATGAAATCGTTATACCTGAATGTTCCTTTTCAACCGAGAATATTTGGAGTTCTTCCAGGAGCAACCAGATGTGGGCTTAAGATCCTACATGATGCTAATTCATTGCTCTATTTGGCGGTCAGAGAACTTTTGTTTTTAGTCTAGAAGCAACTGTCTTCCAAATGCTTCCAACATTTGATTCTTTTCCCTAGTAAGAGACCTGAATTTCTTTCAAAACTTGCTGGAATTAGTTTTTTCGCCTCAATTTTTCAGCTGCTGTCCTCTGTGATGGGGTGGGTTACAAGGTTTACATCAGTCTACATTATGCTTTTCAGGTCGTTTCTGGCGTTAAAATGAAGTGGTAGGACACATTTATCGTCAAAACACAGATCCATTGGCGTCCTTAAGTTTGGGCAGTATATAATATAATCTTAAGCATGCTATAACGTCTGTGTTGGGCAAGAAGGCATATACCGGACGTCAAAAACTTTTAAGGTTCAAAAGTCCATTTAAGGTAGGGAACTTACATTCAGCGTGAGCATGAATGTGTGATTTGTGAGTGACATTAGTGCTTAGTTTTGAGTAAGCTGACGATACCTTGGGTAGCCGCAACCTTGTCTTGAGCTGCTTTCTACAACATTTAATTTTCAGCAACGTTCACAAAACTTGAGTTTGTATTCGATTTTCTTGTGCCAACTGAATAAATGTAGAGGAAAATGCATTGACCATGTCGAATTGTGCAAGACTGTGTCTAAGGTCTGTCCTTTTTAATGTTAATTATGACACATTCCTTGACTGTTGCATGAACATTGCACCTTAGCCGAGCAAACGACCTGACACACAGATTTTATGGTCTAGATTTGTGTTTCAGTGTTTTGGAATAGGGTTCAAAAAGGAAAAGGAGTTTGAAGCGTTCACAAAACCAAATGAGAAACACCTTAAAAGCTGGAAAAAAAAATAGCCAAAGCTGTGATATCATCCTATTTTGTTAGACGAGAGCCGCAAAACTCCGAAGCAAAACAATTCAATTTTCATTGTGTGGTAGGAAGTACTTACGATATTGAACAATTTAGTCAACATGGTTATAAGAGTATCGCTGCTCAGTTGTATCCATAAATTGACTCTCTTGACAAATGACTTTGACAGAATTGACTTTGCAAATTTTTGAAGTCGCAGATGGTGATGAAGTTAGATTTTAGAGGGAAATACGCAATGAATACGATACTAAATTCAGGAGTATTCCTATCTTTTTCCCGACCCAGACCAGATTTCTTCAGACCTCTACTTTGTAAGAGTCCTATCTTTATAAGCTGGAGTCGCAACGTTTTGGTTTTTTAAATTTTATTCATCCTATGCACCACTTTAAGGGCTGTTCCAAGCTCGTGTTGTCCTAAAGTTCTTTACTTTGGAAAGCTATTCACCAAGCTGCTTTTATGCCATATTGAATTTAGAAGGTACTTTATTCAGTTCATTTTGAATATGTACTAGCTGTTTGGAAATAATAGCAAGACTTTGCACTGCCTGGTCCCGGTTGACAATTTGTTAACCCTTTTTCGTGATTAGCTTGGTTAAAACACATCTTTCTTCGCACATAGTCAGTCAACCAATCCGGTATAGCTTGGGATATAAATTACATAATCCTACTAGGGTCTAGTGGAAATCAATTCAACTCAACCCATTTTTTCGAACATTTTAAAGTGTTTCCTGTCAATGTTTTGGCGTTTGATTTCTTTAAATATGGTCATAAGCCAACGAAAGAAGTTATGCCCCACATACCTTGCTTTTATGACATGCAACCTACACATGCGAAATACAAATATTTGTTAGGTTGCTAAAAAGTTGATTAGATCGTTAACGCTTTTTGGGCGAAAACTATACACAAAGAATATCTGAGAAGAAACCAAAAAAAGTCCAGAGAAAAGTTCCTTCTTTGAAATTAATTTGAAAAGGATGAGACCAAAGGTTTAGCTATTTAGCTTGGCATCTTCCACTATAGTTTGATGTAAAATAACGACATAGAAAATTTTTATGGTCACAAGACGAGTGTAACCCACTCCGGTTGGAAATTGCCACGGCACAAGGATTCGAATTGATCAGTTTAACAATGAAGTCAACATGGCGTTCAAAATTATTTCTCTTGTAAATCGTCTACTATAGCTGAGTACAAATATCTACAAGCCAGCCGAAACGCATTCAATGACAAGCTGGAAACAAAGATGAAAATCTTCCATTGGAAAACTTTTCAGGAATTCAAAGGAATTTAATGCATAACTCATGAGCATTCAGACAACTGAAATAAAATGAAAACATATAAAACCAACAAGATAATTCAGTAAGAATTTCACTTCGGAGACTACTATGAGGTTTGCTATTATATGGTAGTATGCGATATGTGCATTGAAGAATCCACTTTTATATAGTGAATAAAGTTAGCACATCCTTGTGTTCATGTCTGGTATGAGTACATATGCAAAGCATTCGTCCGATGAATGATTTATTGCGCGCATTGCTGCATCTGTTTCTGCAGTCAACAACGCCACAATTTTTCTTTTAGACACATTGCAAGCAAGCAACCATATAAATTTCTTCGTCCGGATCTACAATATCCTTTCAGCTTACTTCAGTCATACACGACAAAATTGTAATATATTTTATCCACCGAGTTTTGTTTTTGATGCCACGATTCTATGGGACTTTTTCGGCTGTCAAACATGCACATATTCATATGGCTGGAACCCAGAACTACCGCATTTAGTTATTGCACAGTTGTCTTAGACGTTACTGTCCAAAGCAAGTGGATGGAACTTAAGAAACTCTGGAAAATATAATTATGATGTTTCCTTTGGAAGTGCGAGATAGTAGCACACATCATTCGTTCGTTTCGTTCAGTTTTGAAATTTTCATTCCGCGAAAACTATACCCGATGTGGGATAATTCTGTGTATTTTTTATAAGCCTTGTAAGGAGTACTGCATAGATGGCGGCAGGAATGTCCTGGAAACGATGACACAGTCCTATTAGGGGGAAAAGCTAATGAAGGTTTAATGATTGAAGTAAATTCACCTAATTCCTTCTTTGAATTCGTAAAAAAGGATTAAAACCCGTATCACTAGAAAAGGACACAAACCAATAGATAAGTGAAATTCAAATTCATTCTATGTTCCTCTTCCGAATTGTGCAATTTCAGACTATTCCGCCGCATTCCTTTTGATTGACAACGTTAATTCGATTAAAATGCCAACAAGCACTTTGTCTCAGCAAAAACTCTTTTAGTATTCATCAAAGAATTCTCAAAAAGCTCTAGAAATTTCAAACTACTTAAAACTAAAGCATCCTACGACTAAGCCACCTGGACTATCTTTAGTCATACTTAAATACTATCATCCTGCATTCCATTCGCATCTATCTTTCAATCTAGATACAATGAATATCTATAAAATACCCGTTATATTCCGTAAAAGTTAAATTTAGTAATGCAACTGCCAATGCACTGCATCAAACATTGAACGAAGGAGCGATGGTAAAAGGGAAAACTTTGGAATTATCAACCGTCAGGACATGTCAATTAAAAAGTTTTTTATGTTCCATTTAGTATTCAAACAACTTACATAGACTGCAAAGAAACTCTCCAGTGAAATCGTACAATCAAAAAAGGGAAGTGAAAGACTTTCACATCCCCCGTCCCGTCCTTTTTGGCTCTTGCGTTGCCGTATGAATGTTTGGGAGAAATTAAGTTGACGAATACTTTTTATGACTATCGCCACGGTAATCAAAAGTGTGACTTCGTACCCAGCAAGGAACAATTGTGTCTAGCTAGCAACGTATTTTGGCTGCTGCTCCTTGATGCTAATTTTCGAAATACGTCCTGGAAAGTTTCGATCATAAAACTGATCAATATACTAAGCACTTAACAATATGCAGCGTTGCTATTGACGATAATCCGGTGTGAGTTGTTATTTTGGATTTCTCGTTTTATTGTAATATTATATGAATATGTAAAATAAAATACAAAAATATTTACATAACTAAATTTTTACATATACTTTCAGGTTTTGTTCTGTATTAGAAGTTTTTCTTTTTCTAATCGTGTTGATCGCCTAGTCGAGGAGTTACGAAAATTAAATTTGAATTTACCGCCATTTGTGCAGCTCGTTTTGACAAAAAACCATAGTTTGACAGCTGACAGTTTCGGGTTTTTTTTTTATTAAATTTCCAGCAGTTGATACCAGTGAGTAATTGCACTGGCTGCTGCTGCACTGTCCACCGTTTTCGGTCCTCTGTTTATTTATTGTCCTTCTTTCAGGTTAGTCTGTACGTCTGCGTTGTTAATTTTCTTTGCTTAGCGTGTGGATTAATTATAAGTTGCTTTTAAGATGAAGGTTTTAGGATGCTAATGGTATGCACATTTTTTAATCAGCTTCTACTATAAATGCTCCAAAGTTTTGAAGGAGCATGTTATGATTTTCGAGAATTAAGTCTTTAATATATATAAATCTGTGGAAGAAATTGTATATTTTCCTAGTTCTTTGAAACTCAGTGCAATTAAACAAAGGTGATCTATTGTACCTGAATTATTGCGGTATGCGCATTTATCTGAATTGCTTTTTTTCGCTGCAAGAGCCTGATTTTATTGTAGACTCATTTGGTTTTAAGTCAATTAGTAGATTTAATGTATTTTGAGGCTATATTACTGTTATGAAACCAAGGTTTACTGCCGCTATTGAGGTGGTGTGACTCTTCCAGATGGAAGAGGGGTGATTGCTAGTTTTTTTCTCTCTGCCATTGCTCTCACACCTCTTCCTTGATTAGGGCGACAAGCTGTGTAGAAATGTAGACAGTAGAAATGCGCTTCAGTAAAACCTTCTTTGACTGAAAATGTAGGAAATCTTCCTTTTAATTTTATGTATTTATTTACCTAACGGAATCGATTTTCGACCGTGGTTGTTTGGTCTTCATCAGCGATAAATTTTACTGAAAAATGTCAATTTCCCAAAAAAGTAATGACAATGAACTGTATCAGTTTGGATGGAAGATTCCTTGATTTGGAGCTGTCGATTTCATTCGAAGGACATTCCATACAGTACATACCATCCTGAATAATACAAATTTCAAGAAGCATAGACGCTCCTGATTTGTGAACATACTTGAAATTCAGAACTCCCCGTAAAGTTTATACTCGACAAGCAGGAGTCTACCTTACAAGCATCGAGTCCTTATCAACAAATTAAGCTATAATTTCTACTCTACTCTAACCTTATTCTAACAACAACAAAAACAAGCAAATCAACACATTCCTCAAGCATGAAAGCATGGTTAACAATACAAGATAGTTTGGCATGACAGCACAACTGATTGCAGAAGGCGATGGTGACAAAAACAAAAAGAAAACAAAAAAGAAAAAAAAAACCAGCAAACAGTGGAACTCGTTTACAGACGTAACAAACGTGAAAACATAAATAGAACGTGAACATGTCTTCCATTTTTATATAATAAGACAATCAGACAAAGAAATCTGCAGCTAGATTACCACCCGCGTGGATGACAAAATACCAACACCACCGAATTTCCACGACAAGGATACGACTGTGGCATCCAACCAGGCCAAGATTAAAGCTACAGCAGAACATCATCAGGAGTACCAAATGCAGAGCCAAAAGCTGCTGAGACAGTTTGAGCAACAACATCAACAACAATTGCACTTAACAATGCCATGACAGCAACAGCAAACTAAAGCAATTCAAGTGAAAAGACTAAATCAAGATGAAAAGGATAAGTCCTGAGAGTTCGGCAATGGGGTAGAGCATGGTAACGAGCGAGCCAAGTTGAGGCGATAGTAGCGGCGGAAACAAGTCCAACGAAAAAATTATGAAAAAAAAAATTGAGTAATAAAAAAAGTCAAAAAGAAATAAAAGGAACAAGAAACTTTTCGTCGACTTCAAGGACTTTTTACGTACGTTTGCGAGAAAGGATTTTGACAACCAGGACCGACACCAGAAACGAAACTATTCGTCTAGGACGAAAATTAAAGTTTTTAATGCTATGCACGAGATTTCATTTCAATTTCGGTGTAAGTCCTCGTCGTCGGAGTCAGAGACGTAGTCCTTGCTGGCTCACTTTTCACTCACTTGCCCCCACTTTCTAGCTAGTTCGGCTGAGTTGGTCCGTTCTGGCGTTGGTGAAAGCGTCAGACTAAAAAGGAAAACCGAAAATGAAAATGGGAAACGTGCTGCAAGTTGGTATTTAAGCTAGTGTGCCGCGTAGAATATTTGAATTTAATTAAGGAAACATTTGGTGTTGGTTTTTAGGCGAGTTGCCTGCCAACTAGGCACTTTTGTCAATTTGTTCGTCTCGACATTGGAGTGGTAACGCAACGAAGGACCAGCAAACGAGCTGAAGTTAGTGGGAGTTAGTATGGCACATGGAAAGTGCATTAAATGGGTTTTCTTTCTTATTTGTGGGATCAAACGCCGCGAGCTCACTAAGTGAAATTTGTCGAGTTTGAAGTTGGCTCAGCAAGTCGGGCACGTACCAAAGGCAAGTTGAATATTTTTAATTTCTTTAATTGAAATTGGATAAAAAAAACTATGAGAAATTCGAAACTCGAATTACTCCACATATGCTTGGAAAAGAAAATTGTTTAATGAAGCCTTGATATTTGATTTACGAAGTAATTAAAACCGACAGGTTGGGAAAATTAACGAATAAAATGCAAATTCAAAGGAAGGCTGCTTTCAAAAAAAAAAACAAACAATCAGCTCTGCCTGATTGATTGTAAACTCAACGTTTGTTGTCTCCATTTTTTGCAACAAAAATGATAACTTTTGGGTAACAAATTTCGCTTTGAAATTTCTGTACCCAGAAAAAACTTATCATAGAGAGTGGATACGTTAGCAATTTTTGGGTGTCGTTAATCAGCTTTTCATTAGATTGGGGGCCTCATTTTGACATAATATTGTATTGACAAATCAATGTATTTTTATGAAAACTCAATTATTATTTTAGCCTAGTTATTCTTCTATTTTTATGATGAGACTGGATTAACTAAGCTTTTAAGTTTTCGTATTTTTTTAACTCTAACCCTGCATAACCCTACAAAACAATGTTTCAATGAAAAGAAATTTTTTTAAAAATTTTTTTTCAATCCGAATCGCTTACTTGATTTTTAATTCATTATTGTTTTAAGAATTTCTAAATGACCCGCGTATAAACTACACCTTGAAGGTGTTAGGGTTTGAGGACAAGGTAAGAGTTTTGAATGACAATAATCAAGGCCTGTATTGGTGAGGTGAATTGCAGCAGTCACCTCACTTTTATTATGAATCGAGTCCAAAAGCAGTTGCTCCAATTTTTATGGATGCAAGTCACATCATAACAACAACCATCCTTGAAATAAACTCTCAAGTGACTCGAAAGTTTTTATTTTTATTGTTTTATTTTATTATTATTATTTAATTTTATTATTATTTTTTTATTATTATTTTAAAAAATTCGAACAGAAAGCATGATCATAAAATTGAAGGTATGTCTGCACAGCATTACTCTCTTGAAACGCATTCATGTTCGCAAGGATCTGCATTGAGAATTGAAAACCAGCAGCAGATTTCACTTCACAAGGACAATCGTTGTGGCTTCAAGCCTTTTAGGCTCTTTAATTTTCAAGATTCAAGAGGCACAGCTTGCTACTAAAGGACTTTATCTCTTTTTCTAATTTTTGCTATTGGCATATGATAGCGTCAATTTTCGTTACACTATGGCCTAGTGTCAACTTTTTGGATTTACAATTAGGTTCCTCTTTTCTCTCTTCATTAAAATAAGTGTCAAAAAATGTCAAAATGATGAATTATTTTTTTTTTACGATTGATATCAGACGTGTCAATTCGTTTTCAATATTCAAAGGTGATTTCGTCTTAATTAAATTTAATGCTCGAAATTCGTTACATTTGCTGATTAAGACAAGGTCCTAAAAAATAATAATAATGTTATCTTCTCAAATTGTTACGAATCAAAGGATGAGTAATTTATTAGGTCTGCAATGGAGTATCAAAACACTGTTGAGTTACAATCGCGGTGCCACAAGGATCCGTCGTAAGGTGTCTTCACTGAAATATCTTCACTGATGCAGAAGGTCCACAAAACAGGCTACAAACGCTCTTAATTCCAACGCATTTGAGTATTCGATAAGTTTCCTGGAGCGTTTTTGAGGACAACAGAGAGTCGGCAATATCTCCAAAATCTCTTTGAAATCTCCAAAAATAATGAAGTTTGAAATCGCTTATGATCAAATTTGTAAATAAAATTTCATAAAATACAAAGTTGGATGTAGTGAATGTATAGAAATATAATGAAAGTTGCATGCTCTCTATACTTCCAAATGCAGTGGTTGATCCTTCGACATGAAAATTATATCAATTTATATTATAAACTACGTATTATTTTTGTCACAGGACAAAATCTACTGCTTTTCATGTTGCGTTTCACGATCAGCTTCCGCCAGCTCGTTCTGATTTATCAGAATGATGCTGTTTGTAGCCAGCATAGAGAGTATCCTCAAGAAAAACACAGCCTGGCTCGGTGGGCTCAACAAACAGAAAAAATATTATGCCACATGATTCCAAAAAAATCCTTAAGTCAAAGCTTCAGAAACTTGAAATCACGGAAGAATTTGTGATCCTCAATTCTTAAACGATGTTGAAATAAGAATAAGGCTAAACAAAACAACGGTTGCAATTTATTGGTACGATCCTTTGCAATGCTATGAATATATTAGAATTTGTTTTAGGCTTAAGTCACTTGTTTCAAACTTGTCCTAGGTTTTACAAAAAGGCATGTCGACCGAACGTTTTACTTTTCCGAAAATGTGCGGCTCAGAACGCATTCTACTGCTTCAAAGCAAATTCTCTTTAAGTAAGATATGAATGTTTTAATTTCATGTTAATTTTAGAGAACGAAAATCTAAATCTCTGCAGAATACAGTCGAGTAGTCGAGCTGGTTTCAGATTTGAAAAGGGATCACACAGAACCTCCTGTATTTTGTCAATAAGTTTTAATGATGCTTATGTTAATTTCAACTTAAAAATTCACCTCAAAATTATTATTTTTACTTTTTAAATATCCAAATCAAGAGTTAAATCTTTGTTGGTTGTGCCTTGGGTACGCCAGGCCTTTATTTCTTATTGTCAAGAAGGCGTTTCGGTCTTATGCAGCTGTCTTCAGTTCATTATGGACCTGATGATGACTTAGATGGAACTAACGATGACTGTTTACAGTCCAAACTCGTCCTCGATAACTAGAAAGCAAGGCTCGCGGAACCATGCAACAACCAAAACATTTTAGCCTACGGCAACGAAAGAACGAACTTCGATTAAATCTTTTTTTGAAATACGCCAACATACCCTCAGGTCATGTTTATTTTTTCATTTATTTTTAACCTACTTCAAATCAAGTAACTATGGCCGGTTTTTTTTTTAAATTTTTTTGTGGGAGTCAGTCAGGGAGTTTCTGTGTTCAGGCTTATAGAGCAAGCTTTTTTGAAATACAGGATTCAGTAATCAAGTTCCACGCAGGCAATAATGAGTTTAAATGCGACTGATGGCACCGACATTTGAAAACACTTTCCTGTTGACGAGCTATCAGGGAATGGATTAGTGACTGATATCTTCGGGATAGTCACAAAGGGTGAACTTCATTCCAAAAAACCAGTCTAAAATGGACTTTTGGTCTCAAAATAAATATAACACAGAAACACAGAAGGACTAAAATCCGAAATTTGACGCTTGCATTTCGATTACTATCAATATCCTTGCCTCTTCCACCAATTTAGGGTGGCGGTTAAAAGACCATAATGACAGTTATGGCTCTTAATCGGCTAATGGTCAAAACTAACCGACGTGCGTCAAGATACTCATGTGGCAGCCACTCATATGAGAGAAGTGTAAACAAGGCTAATGAAAACATTCCTAAGGTATTGGCTTATGCTTGAATTAGAAGTGGTTATGAAAGGGACTGACGCAGGTATAGATACAAGGACATTTACGGTTTGTGCATACCGCTTTGCACAAGAAATCAGCGTCAAAAGTTACGGGAACAGGTATGCATTGTGCTCCTTACGAAAGAACGAATGAGAAACTACATGTCAAATGAAAAAAAGAAGGAAGAAGAGAAGAACGAATTTAACTCTGTGATTGGAATAGAGAGTAAATGTGGCGCAAAATACGTGTACTGGGCTTCAAATCAAGGGCAATCAAGATGGCAATATCTATGGTTAACACATGCTTCTCTTTCCTGCCTACCCATATTTCTTCATTCTTGTCAAAAATTGGAACATCATTACCTCTTGGTTGCTGTGTTTCCTACAAACGGTTAATAATGACCATCTTAACCTCTCTTCATCCGTAAGGTAAGCAAAGCATAACCCAAATTTTTTCAATAGAACAGAGGCAAAAGGCTTTTCAACAAAGGATCCTTCAATCAATTTAGTAAGAAAGCGCCAGATGCGGACTCAAATCGAATTAGAGTGCAGTTTGGACGGTTTTCATTCATGAACATATTTCATAGGATTCTGGCTTAAAAACTTCATCGGAATTCAAAGAACCTTCAGAATGGAAATTGGGGCAAGGACACTAGTTGAATATTTTAAAATGGAAACATTTACTTAAACAATTTGGCTGAATCCCGAAATTTATACGGAAATGCACTGAAATTCAAGCAGGAATTTCATTTTCAGATGTTTGATGAGGAAAAAAAAACGTTAAAATTATTTTATCATCGGTGTCTATTGGTTGATATTATTGAAATGTATTTTTTGAATATATGTTAGTATTTTAATATATTTTTTCAGACAACACGTCACTTGTACAGAAAGTGTTCAAATCCAGTATTTTTTTAAATTCTATCTTCAAATTCCTGGTAAGGACTATCTTAAATGATGTTCTTACTATTTCGAAGAGAGATACAAGTTACGAAGTTCGACCGACTAGGAGAAAATGAAGATCGCAGAGAGATGTTTGATGCATGTGAGGAAAGCTTGCTCTACTGAAACTTCTAGCTTCGGAGCTAAATAGGATTACCTATGCATGAATAATATTTAGAACATTAGTTTCCCAATATAATTATTGTTGAACTTTTTTGTTTAGGAACATGAACAGAAAAAAATAAAGTATTTCAGCTTTCCTAAACTTTTTGTCAGGTCTCTTTTTCAAAACATTATCCTTTTTAGAAGCTTGCATATTAATTGAATATTAAAAATCAAGTATGAAATATGGATTATTTAATTAATGAATATAATTTTTGACGTTTATTATAAGAGTTTTTGATGAGTTTATATCCTGGTCACTTCACATTGAAAGAGATCTGAATGTAAACGTGGTCTTTGAGCTGTTTCGAAACCCTTGTCAACCGTCTGTCTTTACGTTGATTAGTAACAGCGGCTGTAGTAACCTTCTAGACTTAAAGTTGTGACTGACATCATTTTTTCAGAGTAAAAGTTTTCATTTGGTTTTCTAGAAACACTGAGGCGTGCTTTCTCTTTGCTAAGGATGCGTTTCGATTTTCTATACTAACTTTCAGTGTTTTGAGTATTCAGTTTAGCGAATGTTGTGGAGATATTAGCAGACATACTGCTGAAAAACGATCCTGTCAAAGACCGAGAACTGCCCGCACGACCCACCATTTTAAAGTCAAATACTATTTTAAGTCTTCTAGGGAGGCGTATGACATTTGCGTTCCTGCGAATGCGGAAGTTTGGGATGTTTCACTTTTTGATATTTTCCGACGATTTGATTTAAGAAAAACGCTAGTACAGAGTTTAAATTACGGAAAAAAACGACTAAAATTTATTTAAATTATAAAAAAAAGTCGATAAAAACGATCTTTTGCATCGATGCAAGCTTCAGAAACATTCCAGGGAGTTAAAACAAGGAGTTTTCGTTTGGCTTAACATAATTTTTGGTGCATTCCATAATCATCTTGGCATAACGATGGGAGACAATAAATTCGAGGCTCAATTAATGGTAATTGATTCAGGAGCCAAATTCTTTCTTAAAGAAAAAAAAAAGCTTATGCTAAGAAAGAATAAAAATTCAATCTACTAAAATTCTGAAGAAACAGTTTGACTTAGGGTGTTGGATGCAAATTAGACTTTATTTGCTGAACTTTCTCTCCACAATACAAAATGTTGTAGGAGGAAAACTGAAGGACTATAATTGGTTAGAATTGCTGCAAGAGCGCATATTTTTCCTCAGAGTAGAGCGTCGTGTCGGGGAATGAGCCAGGTAAAGAGGACATGGCGGCACATAGACTGGGACTGTTTTCACTATAGAATTCAAATTAGACATAGCATTCTATTGCAGAAAAATGCAAGAATTTTAAAATATACTTTATCAGAGTAATGATTGCTATAGTATTTCCAAATGATCCAGTTGCAAAAGCGAATAAAATGTCGCAGAATCGACCGGCAAATCACCTGGAATCGGGAAGTTTTTTGGTGATCAAAAACATTTCAAATAAACATTTACTTATCTCCATAGGTTTAAGTGTATGTTGTAAAGATTATTATTGGTGGTTTCATTAAAAAAGGGACGAATAACCTAAAATCTATTTCAGCATCGATATTTTTTTGATAGACATCAATCAATTAAATTTTCTTGTGCTTCAATAGATACTATTCAAGTGAAGGTTAGATGTTTTATGATTCAGCTTTGTTGCCACGAAAAGCTTATCCTGCTTCATGATGAGCGTTGCAAAGATTAGTTATCAAATTCAAAAACGAGCGGATTCACAAGGAATACTAAACCGGGCAGAAGTTTGGAGGACATAGGCCACACAACATGTATTACGAACTAAGGTAATAAAGCGAGTGTTTGCTAAAATTGCTAAAATCGCCTAGCCTAAGGCTCAGGAACATTATCTTTACAAATTGTATTAAAATTGAAAGGGGTTTTGAGTTTCATGATTTTCAATATTTTTAAGGCATTATCGTGGGCGCATCAGTAAAGAGTAGCGAAACTATTCTTGCAGTTCCAAAAGACCTCGCTTTCATTGCGTCGAAAATGCATTTTGGCTCTCCTGGGCAGCGCGAAATACAAGGGAAGCTTCTATAGAGTATAAGACAATCTATAAAACAGATAAATCAGATGACAGTCTAGAGAGGTTTTGAGTTTCATGGTATCAACTAATTTTTTTGACCTTTAGCATGAGTCCCACACTATAAATTTAAAAAATTTGTCGTACACTTCAAATAGACTTTGCTTTAGCTTTTTTTTCTGAATTTCCATTCCAAAATCCTTTGTTTTTAGTTTGGACTGATATATATTTCGGGAATAAGTTGGTCCCTTCTTCAGTGTCAAATATTTTCTGGCGTAATTTATTTTCAGATACATTTCATCACTTCTGACCTATGCAAACTACAAAGGAAGCATCATAAGTCATTTATAAGTATAAACCAACAAGAAATATTTTTTTTATTTATTATTCTTTTTGAGACGAGCTGATGGATAAAGTACGGGTCAGCGTTGTCACTTAGTTGCACCTGGCTCATACGGGGTAAAGTTAAAGGATAGTTTCCTCAAATCATTTATCCAGTACCCCTTCAGAAACCAAAGAGGAGGTCTAGTTCCGTGCTACTCAGGTGTTATGAGTCTACATTACACAAAAAGGATAAATCTACTGCCAGGCCGACTTGGACAATCGGAAAGTTTGTAGCTTTTCCCTTTTAACTTCAAGCTGGGTATGGTTCATTCCTTTCATTGTTTATATTTTTTCTCTGTTATCGCAAATCGAAAGCCAAAATTGGCTGTCAATAATGTCAATATGACTCGTGTTATTCTTTTTACCTACGGACTACTTGACCATCGTTTTGTTAAAGCGAGCCGAAAGGATTGCCCGTCTTAGCTTCAAATCATTCCTAACATTGCCTAGATTTCTCTTCTTAGAAATAAATAATTTCACTGAAAATACTTATAGCTTTGAAAATGAATTAAAAAAGAAATTTCCCTCATTTTCAGAACGGAGCGACGAGGAAGAATTTGGTATGATTTTTGGAGGACCTAAAAATAAGGACTGTTGACTTATGATGATTCTATATTAGCTAAAAACACTACGTTGACCGTCTTCAGGACCCGAATCGACGGGTCTGGGCAGGTTCATCCATTGTTAGAAACCATATTCAATGAAAAATAGGAAAGAAACGAGGGTTTCCTAATTCCATCGAGAAGTGACTACTTTCTGTGACGACACGTTTCGGAGCTCTTTTTGATCGAGGAAAACAAGCTGATAATAGTTGGGACAGCTGGAGGAAGTGCGTCCGTACAGAAAACTTAGGGAAATGCGACCTCACCAAAATATAAGACCGTTTTGACGGACGTAAAAAACTCAAAAATGTTGGTCTGTGTTATGAATTAGGCAAACTAAAGATAAAATACAATAATAAATATCTGGTACTGAAGAATGGTTGATGTTTAGTCCTGATAGACAGTATAAAGGTTTTTGTTCACTGTCAAACGAATTTCAGGAAACTCCCAATCTCAGCAGGCTTCGCTTATTTGGCCGTTATTGTGGTGCCTATACAAGCCAAATCTGTCTCACTTCAGAGGAATATCATAAAGTTTCAGACTGTGTTCAGAATGTATCAACGAGCGTCTGCACATCAAATTTGTACAATTGTGAAAGGACAGGTAGGCTTAGATTGAAAAATGTTGGTTTTCTTTTTCTCAGTTAATCTGCTCGTCCATATTTCTAGCACGGCTTCATTGGGATGAAAACAGGATTGGATACGAGGCAGAATCAGATGGTTCAAAGTAATTTTCGCGAATCAAAAGTGATACGTAGTATTTGAGCTAGGTTTGGGTTGGGTTTGGGCTAGGCCAAAAAAAATTATCTCAGTAACCCTTCAGAAAGATGTTATCAGTTGTGTTCAACGTGTTCCGCGTTAATATCAATTTTCTACAAAAATTTTCAAACCGATTCGTTCCTTGATTCGTAGAAGACAAAAAAGGCAGTTGCCACTCTGCTTGCTCACAGACTAAAGCTTACGTAGCAAATATTTTGACTTATTATATGAGAAAAGAAATGATAATTGTAATCAAAGATAAAGACTTCAATGTTTCAACAAGCTCTTGTTATTTTATACGTGGTGAATGAAAATGGTGAATCCCTACTGTTGGCTCTAAGTTACTACTTCTAAGTCATTTTAACACATGGGCTATCAAGACCGAGGGTCGGAACACTAATAGCACCACTAATGCTCAGTCAGAACTATTATTTTGAATGAAAGTAGAGATTCTCATTGCTTTACAATGAAAAACTCAAAGAATCAGTGAATGATATGAACAAATACCCTGATTCACTTCACAGAATCAACAACTAACAATAATAATATTAAAAAAAATGATAATTATTATAAATGAATCAGCATCGACTATTAGAATTTTGGGTCTTAAGTTTTTGAGTCTTAAGTTTTTGGGTCTTAAGTTTTTGGGTCTTAAGTTTTTGGGTCTTAAGTTTTTGGGTCTTAAGTCTTTGGGTCTTAAGTTTTTGGGTCTTAAGGTTGAAATAATTTGACAAAAGATGCCCAAGAAAGAAACTTAGTGGAAATTTGAAAAATATTTACCATATAAAACAAATAAAAAAATATGTATGCTTATCTCAAGAAGATTTTATTAATTAAATTTACGAATTTTAGAAAAAACTTGTCTAAAAATTAATGAAATATGATAGGCAGATGGGTTTTATTAAATGTTCAATCGAATTTCGTCATTTCTGTACTTCAAAGGATATTTGTTCGTAACGTTGACTATTGAATTACCTAACAAATCTTGGGTAATTTGATAGTTTAGAAGTTTGGTAAGTTGTTTGAGCTATTTAAGCTTATATGAATAATTATTAACAGCTGCAGGGAGCTTAGAATGTGATGGGCAGATTCAATGAGCGACAGCAGTGGGAAAAAGCTTAGATTATAAACTTGGCGGATGCAAAGATTTGGATCTAAGCTGTGAAAGGCAGAAAAGACACCTGAAATGGGGTTCACCTTACAAACCAGAGCCCGTGAGGGGGTTTCAAATTCTGAAAAAATTGCGACGACGACACGTACAACATATAATATTTTCAGCAGAATATCCTTTTATACTTATTCCAACTAAATTTATCTGTTTTGTGTGTTTGTTCGTTGAGAATGCGTTTATGTTTACATGTTTATGAATGTTAGCACTTATGCCTTAGGATATGAACAAATTTGTTATTATTAATGATAACTCCAATTCTTCTAATTGCTCGACAAATCTTAAGTATTCGCATTTGAGGCTTACTAAGGCTAGAGTGCACCCCTTTGAAAATGTTTACACATGAAATGCAAAGCGATTGCAATCTATATGTAGCCTAAATGTAAATTTCTTGAGCGAAAATTAGGCCTAGCACAGATTTGAGTCGAATGTTGGTCATAAACTACACAAAGAAATTACAGAAAATTTATAAGCAAACGATCATTATCATTTAAAACTGAAACGCCTTCTTAATGACCGGATAGGATTTTTTGTCTTCAATGGAGTTCGACAAAAGGAAACCAATTCTACTAGATATTTTTTTTTAAGGCGAATCTTAGTTTTTTTCTCAATCTCATATAAATAATCGTCGTCTGACCCAAGAACACACACAATTTCATAACGTAGTATCGCAAATATTAAGGAGCACGCTTAAATTCTCTATTCAGCACAACCCCAAAAACAAACCATTGCTCAATATACATGAGTAGTGTTAACATTCAATATTAAAGCTAGCACTGCATCTGTTACTAGATACAATCAAAAGATTCCTTTTTCTATCCCCTATAAATTCATCATTCACTCAACGATTCAATCTATCATTTTGTAGCACAGAGTAAATAATTACAGGATATGTCTAGCAAATAGTTTTTATGAAATGTGTTCGTTTCACAAACGTTTTCTTATCAGGACCTGTCAAGGAAATAGATTGATGCCAGTAGATAAAAATAAATTTCTTTGAGGATGCCAAGCATCCGGGATAATTTTTCACAAAGCAATTGTTGGAGAGTGGCAGCACGACATCAAGTACGATTGCAAGTTTTCAGTCTGACCGGAAATATATTATTTTCCGGCTATTATATGTATCTATTGAACAGTGAGACAACTATCTGGAATTGATTTGCCAAACGAGAAAGTTAAACTCTCGAATCCCAGAGCTGAATTCATGAATTCCATGACAAACACAAAACTCTCCTTTTTTAAATCCTAAAAATTCAAACGAAAAACAAAAATAAACACAATCATCCTTATAAGACTATAAATAAACTCAGAAACAACTTTCATCGTTTTGGTAAACCATCATCATTTTCAATGCACTTTACGGATAAATTTCCACAATGAACTTTCCATAAATTACACGAAAAACAAGAAAAGTCATTTTGAAAATTAATTTTCATACCCACAAAGCCCGGCGAAAATGTTACAAAAATTCCACTGAATACCAAAATGCAAAGTAGAAAAGTTTTTTCGACCATTGGCCTGAAAGTACCTGCTGATCCTCCACATCGATGAACAGAACGAACTCCTCGCATCCTAAATATTTATAAATGGAACAAGGAGGAACCCATCACCGAACAAACATTTTTTATTTGCAATACTTTGTCAACTTTGGTGACATCATAGCGTGATATTTGTGAAATGTCGCATTCGAACTTTATCAACTTTAAATGGAAAACTTAAAACAGGATAACACTCAGCAGGTTCCAAGTAGGAGATAACAAAAAGAACGGTCGTTAATGATGGATGGTGCTCGCTGGAATAGAATTCAGCGAAGGTGTTGACTTCCTGACGCGGTTTAAGGTCTTTTAGCATTCAACGTAATTAATTAGCAAGTGTCGCGCTTTGCTCGGGAAAACTTCATTGTTGTCAGGATTAATCTGACTTGGTCAGAAAGAGGAAGAAGTTTGGCCGGCTGCAAGGCACTTGCTAATTTCTTAGAGTTTTCGAGGCCGCCCTGGCAGCTCGTGCTTGCACAACAAACGAAAATCTTGACTTAAGATTTTAAGTACCAAAGTAGTGGTTGCAATGGTTGTTGCACTCAATTATTGCGAAAAGTTTCAAGTTGCAACTTTCAACAGTGTTTCAGAGGAGAGAGCCTCGTTGGGCTCGGACCTGCTTCAAGGAAGTGAGGTCATACCTGGTTTTGTATTTCCACTGGCCGACAATTGTTGCTGTTGCTGCTGTCCATTGTTGCTGCCATTGTGATTCTGCAGTTGATGTTGTTGCTGTTGGCTTTGTTGTTGCTGTTGGATTTGTTGTTGTTGGTGCTGCTGTGCTTGTGAATGGGCTGGATGAATGGCAAGGAGTTTTGTTTCAGGAGGCTTGTGAGGCCCGACTGTGATCGGGGGTGCACCTATAGCCATGGTTGGTGCAGGCATCATTAATGTTGACATCGTCAACATAATGTGTGGATTGAGTTTGTAAATAATTTTTATCTTATTTCGAAGAAATCGTCCGGCGAAATGTTGTGAACGCGCCTTCCCCGGTCTCAAAACCCCTTGCGAACTAGCTCTGTTTCCGCACCACGAGCGCACAACAACTAGGATCACCGTTCAAACTTAGCTCGCGACCGCGCTATTTCCCGATAGCTTATCTACAATTCAGGACGCTTCTGTAATCCCGAACGCCTCGACCAGCACTGTTTCAAGATATCGCCGAAACCGTTCGTAACGATGCTCGAAACTACCCTTCTCGAGCCTACCACGAGTCCCAATAATCAGGTCCCCTCACACTTGCGTTTCGTGTCGAGGCACGTATCCTCTGTAAAGGGAACTAGGACGGTCAAAGTACTATAAACAAAAATTTCAGTTTCGTCATTCATAAGTGTGACTCCAGAACAATGTGTCCCAGAATTGACAAAGCTACTGAGAGGACAATTCAAGAAATTGCATCAATTGCGTTTGTCTTTCGTTCGTACTAGCGACAATAACGAATTACGCCTTAGAATCTTTGGAATTATTTCGCTTTTGCGTTTCGCTTCGAAAAATAACGATAACGAGAGGAACTATACAAGAGGCCAAAAATGTGGCAAAAGCCCACAACAGGATCCTAACTAAAACGTACTAAACCGTAAGGCGACACTGTTCTAACTAAAGCTTTCAACAGAAATTTTATTTTTAGGGAAATTGTTTTCTTGGGGCGCCCCAGCACGTGAGCTTGTTGTAGTGGCATGCATGCGATGAATTACATGCACATTTGTATCCTGTTCAAATAGCAAAACTCCGGCCATCACCTCTGTTTGTGTTGGTATGAAAATTGGTGCGCGTACAACAAATACGCGCTTTGTTGTTGCTTCTGACCGCTTGGCCCGCTCGTTGGACCCTCTTGCATCCTGTACATACTTCCTGCTGGAGCCGTGTCGTTTGATACTCGAAAACAAAGAGAGCGGCATGAATTATCCGTGGATACTTTTCATGGAGTCTCGTGCTTCGTAGTCCTTCGTCAGCGAATTTCATTAGCCGACACCGTGCGAGTCGACGCAACAGTCCGTGGTTCTCTCAACAAACGTTTTCAGCAATAGTCCTGGCGCTGAATGATGAAATGCATATCCTGGAGCTTGAAATCAACACGAGGAGAAGTCGTTTGCAAGCTTTCGTGGTGAAAATCATCAATGACTTTCCCAAATACCAAATCCGAGCTGGCATATCCTTTTGCATTGGCTTCATCCTCCTCCACTTCTGGCCTTCTGAATATCTGCGGCACGCGAAAGAGAAATGAAGTGCATATCGTGTATCCCTCTAGAAAAGTTTTATACCTTTGAATTTAATTTGCTCTCGTGTTCATCTTCGAGTCCTGATCACTGGCTACCGCCTTGTTCGTATTAGAGAGTAGGTTTTCGGAGCATTCGTCGTCGGTAACACGGCACTGGTGTTGATGTTTGTTGTGTAAAGGAAAATACCGACACTTTGACCCATTTTTTGCCTCTTTAAGATCCAACAGCCTCATAGACAGCAGGCAACCGTTGCGATGACGAGCTGCGCTCTTCCTTTATTCACATCCCCTTGCTCCGCCTGGATTTTCTTTTATGGGCGGCCGATACTCTAATTCTAGCACCACCTTTGCTTGCATTTGTTTTGCATTTCCAAATGAAAGTCGATCGGGATGTTTATTTTTATTGTTTTTTTTTCCCTTATTTAAAAGAATTTGAACAAATAGATGGTAGTTGATCTCATATGTGATGCATCTTTGGCTCAAACAAGTTTCGCCGGTGCTGATTTGATCCAAAATGAAGAAACTCCACAAATAAGCTGCCAAAATAATGTGGAAAACAAAATGAAAGCAAAAGTAACATAAAAAATTTGAACATAAACGTTTGTAAATTAAAAGGGCTATTAATTTATTAAAAACTTATACTCAGATAATCCACATAAAAGCTAGCAAGTGCTTTCAAAGGATTTTGCAACCTAAATTCAAGAAAAATTCAATTCGAATGCAAATATTTAATTTATTAAAATATGCATCAACTTTGCATCAGTTTGATAACGTCTTTTATTTGCTAAAAGACAATTATTTTCATAAAAGGGAATACTCAGGACAACAGCAAGGCAATACGTGTGTAGTTTTAATGAAATGTTTAAATCTTTTTCCGAGAAATTGAATGAATTCAGGAGTACTTCAATTAATGTAAGTTCATTTCTTGACCTGACTTTTATTATTAATTTATTTGGTTTTGTTTTTGTAGTTATTCTTGTCAATGCATTTATTATTATCATTTTTTTCTAGTATTGCTCATTTTTTAAAATGTTTATTATTGATATTTTCTGGGGGATCAACCACACGCAAAAGACGGCTGAGTGTGCGATGAAGTCACTGCTCTTATACCGCTCTGAAATTAGGGATGAACTCTTAGTAAAGATGGTACGACTTTCGGATTTGCAGCTGCATACCTTACTGTCTCGGCGCCGGTGGTTCTCGCTATCCACAAGAGTGGTCCCAAAGAGATACATGTTGAAGAGTGAAGGCCAGTCCACTCACATAGAGTGGAGCCGAAGAGAAAAATTTTCAGCCAAGAAGTAAGAAGAAGGTCCTTAGCTTTACGCGCACATCATCAGTGACTTAGGGCCATGACTATGCAGAAGGTATGAAGAGAGCGCCGTGAGATAAATCAACTATTTTGTTATCATGAGTATCCCCAGCCTTACATGCATGAGACTGGAAACTTTTCGTCCCCTGATTGCTTTTCTAGGGACCACAGATACAGCCTATCACACCTTCTTGCATGTGAAAGATTGTCGAGACACCGTTTGCACCTCCACCAGAGAAAATGATACTCCCTCAAGAAAAAATACTGATAAATATGTTGACATATAAACACTTTTGGAACTGCGAATAACATTACGTTCTGACAACGAACGGGGTCTCTCTGACAGGAATCCCTCTCCTTCCCATCTATCGCTACTTAAAGTGGGGTCTTCCTAACCTGAAGGCAACGCTCAATGAATCCTAGTCCGAAGTAATGTGACAAACACTTCCAGGCTAGGTACTCGGTTTTTGGTCGGTAATCCAATTACCATTGTGTCTCCGATACTCAGGGAAATTTAATTGTTTCAAATTCAAATCATAAAAAAATAACATTATAATAAGTATTTTTTGTTGATGTGGTAGCAAAAACCAGAGTTAGTCATCACTGAAATGGTATGTGGGTCTTACACCCGTTTAGAATACCACAAAAGCTTGATGATGGGAACTTGTCACCCTCCAAATAGTTTTTTTTTTGTACAGGACAGTCATCCAAACGCGGAAGTGGGCTGAAGATTCCGCGGCCTGTGAGTTTGGAGTATTCACTGTTTGAAAATATTTCGTAAAAATTATTCGTTCCCGTGTCCTTTTACTATGATGAGGTATCTTAAGACCCTTTTTCCAAAAGGTGCTTATAATTTTTTTGGACGCTCGTCTAAGGATATATGAGACTCCCTACCTGGCTGTCCAAATTTTTGCAAAAAGGGCCTCTCAGAGCTTATTCAAAAGCGAGGCACTGGTTCGTGTATCTACCACTCAAGGACAATCATGAGGGCCACAGCCGCCAGAAAGGAGCATGTGCATTATTTGGCGTTTGATGCAGACAAACAAAAGGCACGTTAGTTAGTTGTTGATGCCTCGATGTTATAAAGTTAAGAAATCGAATTGATTATACAGGACTTGAATCATAACATGTTTGAAATTTGTCATATTGAATGGAGAGTCAATCATCGCAAGATTTATTTACAAATGGAATTCGACCTGTAGCCGTAGGAATCAAAATCGTGTTGAGCCACTACAAGACTGATTTAACTTAGTCTCGTTTTTGAAGTGAATTGAAAGTGAAGGTAACCAGCAAGCGTCGGCGGTAGTTTTGTCAAATTTATCAATCTATTTAGCTCGATATGTGAGTATTTAAATCTTGGTCATAGAATTAGCTATATGATAGAGAGAAGACATGTGTTAGCCATTAGCATTCTTCATACGGTTCCGTCATTGCAGATGACCTGAACAAAAGATAATTAATTCTGTGTTGCTTGGGTCCACCGGGCCTTGCTTGATTGGTTTCGAGGACATGTTCCGGCTGTATACAGTCATCTTCAGCTCGTTGGTTTAGAACGAGCCATCTTCAGAACGAGCCGAAGATGGCTGTATACAGCCGAAACGCGTCCTCAAAACCAATCAAGCAAGTTCCGGCAGACCCAAGCAACACAGAATTAATTTTGGTCTGCGGCAACATCCAAACGAACTTCGGAAGATAATTCCATGGTTATCAAATCTTCCAACTCAGCTGTTTAATTCAATCTTAGACAATGCACTCGCCTTGATTCCAACAAGCTGGGAGAGAGTTTTCTACATCTACATTTATTTTGGGGGCGTGGTAGGAAATCCTCGCCATCCTATACAAAATATAATTTTCCTAAACGCATAGATTTTCTCAACTTGAGAACTGGCTGTTTGACCATGAGTATATAAGTTGGTTTGGGATAACTCCTGTCTTTACTTTTGATGATCGAGGTATAGTGAATCTTCAAAATATTTCCAGGGAACAGACTGCGGCAGGTCAGTAGGCAGGATTTGGAGATAGAGATGCACTTTGGGGTCTGAAGAAAACGGACGCGAGATGTGTGGAGTGGATAGTGTTTCAGGCACCGATAACTAACGTCAACTCACTGAGTCTAGTATGTAAGGAAATTGTTGAGGAGGACGTTCCACTTGTGAACCAGAAACGAGGTTTGCATGTTTCAAAAGTTGTAAAAATAAAGGAACAGTTTTGGATTGGAAACAAAACTCGGTTCATTTTTGAGGTATTCGAGGTATGATTTGCGTTTCATTTCTACCGAAAACCTGAAGTCGGAAAAACCAAGACGTTTATTACAGGCTCTTTCAAGTCTCAAATATCTCCGTAATCTGCTCTCTGTGGCTGGCGACTTGCGGATTCCCGTAGGAAGTGCAGTCGAGCAATTTAAATTGTGCTTTAGTGGCGTTTTTAGCCAAAAACTTCTTGATTGTAGTCACATCCACCATTGGTCTCAACAACATTCTGTATTGCCCTGAAAAGGATTCAGAGTCCTGAAATAACATTAATATTTTTGTGGATTGAAGCAAAACAAGTTTACCTAGGAAGAACGTGATTGGAAATATAGCAAGTGCAAACAAATTAGCAATCAATGGAAAGGTCCGACTAAGGTTGAGGTAAATTCTGACCCAACCAGAATTGAGCCGGCTACGGAGTATAAGATGAGTGGAAGTAAGTTGTAATATAGAGAGTACATCGCTCTGCAAAATGATCCAAAAGTTGGCTTCCGCGCCCGAAAATCATCGTTTTATTCCTTTCTTTTGGGAGAAAGGTGAGCAAATTGGCCAGGACTAAATTTTTGAGAAAAAATCCCTAAGAGGCGAAATATCGAGTCTGGAAACCGATGAAAACTTCGAACAGCACTGCAAAAAACTAAAAAGCGTTTATATTAAAGTTCTAGAAATAAACTGAAACATCAAGTTTTGCCTAAAAAATTCTAGGATCAGATTAATTAAGAAGAAGTTAGTATTAAGCAAACTGAAGGGGTTCATTTCGAAACAGATATATATGTATATATATGAAATTGCTTCCCGTCTAATGAATTCGTTTTATCTTTTATTTAAGTTTTGCTGAACGGATGAGTGTTGTGATACTATTTAGATACTATTTAGAAAAAATACTATTTAGAATTTTGAAGCCCGGTTTTATACAGAACTTCAAGCCTACTCGATGCTAAACTTCAAGCCATGTAAATATTTGTTTGTGCTAGGATCCAAAATGTGAAGCGAATGTGGTTTATGAGCAACAAGTCAAGTGTTTTTCAGGACAGGATTTTCGGAAATCGGGTCGTGAGGCAAATCCTTCAAAAGTTTCGAGAGTGCTAGGTGTCTTTTATTTTTATATTTTTTCTTGATCTCTTCTGTTGATTCTCTTCAGTTATGCATGATATGGTAGTTTAATTACCCAATCTTAGTGCAAAAAAATGCTGGAATACAGTTTCGTTGGTGTTTGTGTTTTATGAATTTGTGTTTCTTGTGTTGAAACCTCAGCCCAACGTTAATGTAATGGGTACTTTCAGAAATCATTTGAATGTGATGCTTTCTGAAGGCATCTGAAAGATGGTCTGTTCGCAATGCATGCCTTCGGAAAAGAGTCCTAACTGGACCACATCTTCGTCTTCCTTTGGTCTAATGATGCGACTCTAATCCATCTCGGGCTCGAAATCCTGCAGTGAGCCTCTCCGTCATTAAAATAACAATCTTTCTGTCTGATTCAGTGAATAAAAAACATTCACAAAACTAAAAGGATGTTCTCTCATTTCTATGCTCCGATTAATTGTCTTGTGTCAATTTAAACTATGCAAAGAGTCAAAGGTCATAAAATTCTGGAAGCTACCATGAGCTGGCCATATGCAGACACTAGCTACCTTAAAAAGCTATCTGTCAGTTAAACAGAGAACGAAGAGCTATTGGAAAACGAAGGCAGCGCTCATTCGAATCTCTTGATTATATCTTGAGAATTAAGAGAAAAGTTTTCAAAACTGGAGGCAATGGATATATCGGATATCAAGATTATTTTAGGCAATATCTGTGGGAAGTCTAGATACTGCGCTGCAGCACTACAGCATTACAGAACCTGACACAATGTCATCTTATTCGAGAAAGGGACTGTAAATAAAAAAACGACAACATTTGAATTCATCTGCCCTTAGACTTGGCTTTTCGGAAAAAGAAAAGAACCAAAATCAATCTCTAATCGTGAGCACTTGTATCTAAGTTCTGCAGCGTCAATGTAAAGTAAGTTGACAGTAAAAGGATCTCTAACATTGACGGGATCTGCATACCTATAGATAGCAAGCAGTTCAGAGAGTGATATTCAAAGACAATACAAGCCTGCAATGTAAACTTCAGTTAAGGACAAGCTTGAAATAATGTCAATCTCATTTGTTGAATGCGTCGGAATAAACAATACTCTGGGACTGCGCTCAAATCAATGTAAGCAAGATATGATGGAAAAAGGGCAATGGAATATTTAAATATACGCGTAATACCGATCAAAGGCTCTAAGAAGAGTATTTGATTGCTCTATTTTACATAAGGCCCCCATAAATTTCAGAAAAACAAAATTATGTTTATAAATATCAGTTTATTATCCTGTTTGGTCAGTTTTACTGATCAGAAATGCAATGACGACATCCGATTGTCTTATTTTTCATAGAGTGACACCTTTTTTGATACTTCTCCATCCACTCAAAAAATCGTTGTCAATTCGTTTATTTCATTTACTCAAATTTTCCAGAGGTGAAATTTTCAAAAAATGAGTCAAATACGGTTCAAAGTAGAAGAACTTGGCATTCACAACAAAATTTCAAGGATGGAATGAAATTGAGACACATCAACCAATCACACTGCGAGAACGTATGAGCTGTCGGCTTTAAAAAATTGACTTATTTGATCTCAATTTTTGATTCATGCATTACTCATATTTACACAAATAATTTTAATAACATTCTTACAAAGCTTCGTTACAAAGCATAAAAAAGGATCTGTTGAATTATTTACATTTAATTATTACATTCAAAAATCGTCTGGATTGAAAGTGTGATAGATGCATGAAGGCTCTTGTTTTGAATATTTTAAACCAATCTGGATTGAAAATTTGTGTTATACTTCCAATTTTTACAGAGCCATAAATCTTAAGAAAAATATAAGGGACGAAGAATCCTAGAAATCCTTTAAATATCTGCAGACCAAATGCAGGAACAGAGTTCTTGACAGTGAAGGTAATTAGCAGAAGATAAGTTCATAGTTTATGCCTGTATTCATCCCGACTTCAGGCCTCATCGAATAAGGACTGCCTTGTTCCCACCTGTTCCTGGACCGCCTTGTTTTAAAGAATGTTACACATCTCAAATTCAGGAAATCATCTGAACCTTAATTCAAATGGGGTCCTTCGAGGATCAAAGTCCAATGTCAATGCATTTCAAGTTCGCTGCTACATCATTGCTACTAAGTCAAAAAATATAAATCATAGCACAATAGACGTGGTAGATCCTTTAAAATTTAATCTAAATTCATCAACTACGAAAATTGAATGGGATTGCACCGGAAATGCCCACAATGCACATACATACCACGGCATCCAACATTTCCAGTTTAATATATTTTTCTTAATAACAACATTCATCTTTCAACAATACCAAAGGATTATCATCGTTCTCGCTAGCAGTTACGTTTTTCTTTTTATTATTTATTGTTCACTGTCCTGTTAGTTGATTCCCACATCAAACTATGTAACACTTACCTCTAATCTGATTAGTTCAGTCCAACACCATTTCACTAATATTCTTGGTCGGTTCATGAAAATGAAAATGTATTTTCCAACCGAAAATTTTCCCTGAATAGTTAGTTGCCTGCCAACGAGGCTTTGCTCAGTTGCTTGCTTTTGCTTTCGCTTTAGCTTTGCATTGCCTTGCCGTGCCGTGCCGTGCCGTGCCTTGCCTTGCCTTGCTTACTTCCCTGCCAGTCAGCAGTCGGTTATGAAAGGACCACGGATTACAAACAAGTTTTATCAAGCGTGTCTATCTCTTTAGGAACCTAGCTCCTGCGGCTGAGTGAAAAGTAGTAGCATCAGCCGCTTTTCATGGACAAGGGAAAACCGTTCAGCAACAAAGAATATAATCCTTGCAAACATAGCGACCAAGAAAAGCTACACAGCAACCAGTTTGAAATCCTTGCCAGGCAAGTAAAAAGGAACTACTTGGCCAAGCGGCACAAGATGAAGCGAGCAGACGACGGGGAGGAAAAACAAAACAAAAACAAAATACAAAAAAAGAAGAGACAAAAGTAAAATCTGTTGCACAGTTTATCCTTTGGAAAGTTGTGATTTGTTGGGCGAGACATTATGATTTTAGAAACATTCATAACTATGAGTACATTCTTTCGTACATAGATTGCAGGAGATTTTTGGAAGATATTTATAATTTTTCTTTTATCTTTTTGTCCGTTCATTTCTTACTGATGATGCCGTGGAAAGCTTCAAAAACTTTTACACCGAATTAATAGAGGATTATCGTGCTGAAATGAAAATGAAAAGAGTGTAAAGTGGACAGATGAAAAATAATACGTTTCTTTTTCTTTCGGGGATCTTTGACAAATTTGAGTGTTTCTTCCTGTTTGAATGGGGCTGCAGAGGTTCCTGTGCGAACAAGAAATAAGTCAAAAACTTAAATGGAATCCTTGATTGATTTGGTAGCGATTTTTTTGTTCTTTGATAGCAAGTGAAAAATTTTGGTTTTTAACTTTTGAGTCAACAAAAAATTAGTAATTGAGTGCTGGGTTATGTGATACTTTGACAAGCTGACTATGAATAGGAAATAGATCCAAATTTCGTGATAGATTCCATCTTCGCAAAAAATATTCAGCCTAAAAAATAAAAATTAAATTTTCCTTTTAATTTTGCGTTTTGTTTTAGTTTTTGAAGTCAACTTTCGACCGTAATCGTTCGGTCTTCTTCAGCGACTGAATGGATTCTGGTCGAAATTTGACTTCGAAAATTAAAGCAAAACACAAAATTAAAAGAAGAGTTTTATTTTTATCTTTAAGTTTAATAGATCCAAGTTTAAGGTAGGACAGCAAGTTCAAAAGATCGCAGGAGAAAATGGGTTTGTCAATAACAGAAAATCATATTGTTGACAAGGCATACAAGCAAGTGAAAATCTTGGCAGAATTTTTCTAAAAAAATTATATTTATAGGTCTCAAACGGCTAAAAACCGAAATGCAGACTTATATCCTAATATCCCCCTGAAATTTATTTTTTTTAACTGTCCAAAATGTTCGCAAATAGGGTAAAATATTCACGTAAGTAACCAACAGGTGATTGAATAAAAAGCTGAACGGACTACTATGGCGCATTCATTGCTCCTTAATTTATATACAGGTAATATAGAATATTTGGTATGAAGAAAATATAGAAAATGAACATTTTCAACCTTGTACTGACGAAAATTTATCATAAACGTATATTAGGGTATCCCATATGTACTTTATTTGCCAAGCTATGAATGACTCTAACTTGCTATGTTTAAGTAAACGTACAGGTTCATTTCTCAGCCGCTTATACCATCGGTTCCAGGTGTCCTGAAACTCTTTCAAAAAACCTTTCGTCAGTAAAAAATACTCTTTAAAACTTTTATCTGCAGCCTTCAATACGGAGCTACGGGAATAGAAGCATTTGCGGCATGTTGTGCTTCATTGCTTTATACAAGGGAATAGTGCAAAGGACACGGTTTTCGATGTTGGAGTATCTATCTACTGCGTTGTGAAACGAGGATGCGTTATTTAGTTTGCGGAGGAAAGGGGAAGGACAATTATAAATGCAATCAAAGGCGTGATAAAGCGTTTAGTAACGTATTATGAGTATAAATGGGAGTATCTGATACAACAATTTTCGGTGGAAAATCATCTCTCGAACCTGCCAAGCATTCAAGCTGGAGTTCCACAAGGATCACACATTTCACCGGTATTGTACAATTTGTACAGCGCAGACATCCCAACCCTCCCAAATACTTTTCAACTATCATTATATGCGGACAACACTTGTATATACTATACCTCAAGGCAAGCAGAAGTCATCTCTTCAAAACTGCAGCACTCAATCGAAATTATGCAAGAATACTTCCGCAAATGGAAAATCAGGTCAAACAAAGAAGCAATATTCTTCACAAGACGCAGAGCACAACATTCAAAGACTCTACGCGTAAACTCGGAGACAATACCATGGAGCAGGACAACTAAATACTTAGGACTTATTCTCGACGACAGGATGACTTGGAAAGCCCACATACACAAAAAAAGATCACATTGCATAGGTATACTCCCTCCTTACACCCTGTCCTAGAATCCGGTCAGTTAAATTTAAAAAGCAAAATACTCATATACAAGCAAATTATCAGACCAATACTGCTATACGGCAGTATCGCTTTCAGCTAGACAGCGAAAACACACAAAAAAGCGCTCCAGACCCTACAACATAGAGCCTTACGGTGGATTTTTTGAATTCCATGGTATGCTCAGAACACGGACATACATAAAAACTTACGCATTGACACTGTCAAAAAATACATACGAGACAAAGCACTGAAACTATTTGACAGAATAGACGAGATTCCAAACAGAACCATGGAAATCCTCAAAAGCCTCGCCTTAGATCAATAACAAATTAGTAACCCAGAAATTACAGAGTGTTGTGTTAGGTTATGGTGAGTGTTTAACACTCACAGTCAGGAATGGAGCAAGAGTGCTAAATCGCACTAGCTCCCCGTAACAATTTTTTAAAGTTTAGGGTCATAGTGGCATGACCAAGATCAGCGCAAGATGGTAGCCGTGAATGCTCACGCTGACTCTATAGTTTCTCTATAGTAAAGACAAAGATCGACTTTTGAATCAAACTGTTACTGGCGATGAAACTTAGGCTCATCATTGTGAACCTTAGTTTGAACAGGACTCATCGAACTGCTACATGGAGTTGAAACTTGGGTTCATCATTTATCTGTGTCTAACAGCACTCTATGCAATCGCACAAAAGGGGCATGTACCCACTCAAGAAGTTTAAGGTGTCACAGTCAGCTGGGAAAATCATGGTGAGCGTTTTTTGGGGTTCAGAATGGGTGCTGTTGACAGATTACAAAGGTAAAGGGGCCTTCGCTGCTGGAAAATACTTAGCTCAATCAGAAGTTGAAAGAATTTATCTTGGAGAAAAGAAGAGAAAATCCATCGAAGGTGTTCTCATACACGAAAACGGGCTAGTTCCCAAATGCCGGGTTATATTGGCTGCGCTGCAGAAGGTGGGGTTCGATATGTTGGATCACTCACTCTACAGTCCTGACCTGGCTCCGAATGAGTCTTATCTATTCCCAAAGCATGTAAAAAATGCACTTCATGGGAAGAAGTTTGCAAGCAATGAAGAAGTGAAGGACGCAGGTTCAGCCTATTTTTCAGACACCGATAAACCATTTCTTTATGCAGGTACACATAATCTAATTAAAAGATCTGAATCAAAAATGAGAGTAGCTGGTGAATATATTAAAAAAGAAAAATAATTCTGTATCTCACCCTCGTAATTCTCACTTCTTAACCCCCATTTCCCGAATTTAAAACCACTCCCGAGTACCTCAATGAAAATCCTGTACCGAATAATTACCCCAGCTCGATTGCACTTGCATTGAAGGATAATTGGAGCTTATGAACCAATTTCCAGTAAAAATTTAACTAATTTCAATATTGGCTGAAAATAGTTGCGAAGCATTGATCCTATCGCGATCAACGCGTTGAGCCACCGAATTTTATAAATTCAACCCTAAGCGGCCAAAAGGATACAAATGTTAACTTACTGCTGGTAATCTTAATAAATCCTGTAAATAATTACCGTTGTTAAAACATCCAATAAATTTTCGGCCATTTTTTAAGCCACCAAGAGTTTTGCATATCGTGCGAGGAGTACAACGTGTCGCCATCCATCTTGCGGCTTACAATCCATTTGTTACGATTTGTTAATTTCGTATCATTAATGCGATGGCGGCTGTGAAAATTAATCCTCGGATCCGGGAATTATCTTCGCTGTACAATGGCAGACAATACGCTACTGGTCATAAATTGAAATCATCCTCGGATGAGGCTGATCGGCGCGGTGTCGATTGTTATTCTGTTTTATTTAAAACTGTCGAATAAACATATTCAATTTCACGAAATGCACTGGAAAAGAAATCTCGATACGTATTTTGGATTTACATTGCGGTTATGCGATTCCAATAAATCTGCACTACTTACGACACGGACTGGGAAGGACGCGTGTAGCAGGACCAGGACGCGCACTGTGTCCCGACTGCAGAACAAACAAACAGGCACGACATGGCATTTAAACAGTTGCCATCGAAAAACTTGAGCCATCTGTTCAACATGGAGCTGCTGATAAGGCCAATCGGAGTCCAGATAAATTCTCCGAATGGCAGAAATGGACACTGGAAATTTATTGTCTTCACACACGGAACATGGAGCCAATAGGAGGCAGCCAGCAGTAGGCGCATAATATGGGAGCGAAGCCATCGTGGACTATCGCTGATAATTAAGCATGGTCCTCGAGATAGTGTGTAAAGTATGCAAGGATCCGTTGCCGCTCTTGTTTTTGATTACCCTGGTCGACGCTTTGTCGCCCCGGCACAGTTTATGGTATCCTAGCAATGCTGACCTTTGCATTGTTGTGTTGTGTTGTTGTTGTGTTGGGTGAATCCAAAGTAAATAAGCCGCCAGTCGACTGTTATCCTATGAGTTTGCCGAATGCTGTTCGCACACATAAATTATAAATTTTAATGTCGGCTCAGCTTAAGCCAACATTTTATCCTGGACAGTGTATGCACTGAATAGAATTGCTTGTTGGGACAGCAATGAAGCCCATGGCAGAGTATTTTGTTGCTCTCACTAGTCAACTCGATCCTGTTCAGAAATTCTTGGAAGCAACGCGAAAGATGCTTGCGGGCGGTAGTTCTTTGTCGTGTCATTATACTTAATAACGATTGCATGTAACATGTGGAGGAGTTGTCGTTGGTCTATCATTCGTCTATTCAAATTTATTTCTACCGAAGAATTGGATTGGATGTTCGGCGGAGATGGTTTGGAAAATTTCAGGACTTGTCCTTTTCCATATCGGAGAAAAAAAGACCGAGACCAACGACCGAGAGGACTAGCATCCTTTTTGACAAGTTTCACCAAAACCTTGGTAACACTTTATCAGCATATTCACAGGCTTCCTTCTCGTTTGCAGTGTCACACGCTCTCCCACCAGTCCACGACAATAGCAACAACAACAGCAAAAACAACGCACCAACCAAACATTTCTGCAAGCGAACTTTTCGGACCTGAAGGACCCTCTCACCACCACCCCTTAAGATCGTTGTTTGTGCGTTTGCATAAATGACTTTGCACGGTTGGCAAATTGCTACCTTAATCTGATTACACCAAGCGGTGGTGCTACAGCATGAACTGTTACATATTTCTCGTGATTTATACGTTCTGGGCCTAAGACCTTATTTATGAGACTTCCTCGTGTATTATCCTTGTGCACTCTCAATCATTTCGGTTGGATGGATAAAGTGAAGAATGGCCTGGCATTGCCATGCATTTGTGCAAGCGTTTTATTTGGGTTTCATGTTATAGTTAAAATCCACAAATCAACAACGCAAGCGACGAAAGATAATATCCAACATTCATTCTGCAATAACGACAAAAAAGTTGCAGGACTCTAGGCACAGTGACGTATGTCCTTGGAACCTTCGCGGCTTGAAGTAACGCAGCGCTGAGGCCTATTTTATTTAAATTATTTCAGGATTTCAATAATTTTGGGAGTCTGTAAACCAAAACGATACAACCGCTCCTTTTTTTAAACTCAAAGCCACTTTCAAGGAATCTGTAAGCGTTTGTTCATTTTTTGCATTCACAGGTCTGGCATGGACTTATGGCGATGAATTCAGCAACCATTCTGATGCAAAAGAATTAAATTTTGCCGCAACTGCAGAACCACAATCTGGGTTTGTATTTTTGTAAACTATATCAAGTTCTATTCACCAACCCCTCCTTTTTCGGATCGCAAGCAGCCATGAAAAGTTTTTGACTCTCTAAATAAGCATCGAATATACTTCATTATCTCTGCCCCTTTTTTCGAAATCGTGTTGTTTTTGCTCGTTTCGTTTACAACAGCTCCATTCAGGGTGCATTCCTGTGTATAAATTGGAAATAAACGATGCCGATTGAGCATTGTTCTTCATAGTTTATATATTGCATGCAACAACGATTGAGCGTTAAAAAAAGGAAAATGAATAAAGCAAAAACAGCCACCGTTTGGCTGCCGGTTAGGGGTGAAGTGCACGAAGGAGCAGCACCAGAGGCGAGGGGGAGCAGGATGAAAAAGGCTGGACGAAAACTATCCTCAATGAGCTTCACTGCTCTCGTAACTTCAACTTTATAAAAAACGGCTTTATGGGTCTTTATGTGCTTTATGCAAATTTTATTGCTTTTAGATGGTTTAACACACACAAATGCAGCTCATGCACAAAGTCTGAATTAAAATATAGAAAAATGGAAAAAGTGGAAATTGCAAAACGAAATGGGCATAGAGGAAAAGTTATGAAGGACTCGATTCCAATGCTGTCTCTCGAGAAAAATTTATTATAATCCTTCTCTCAGATCTTGAGCACAAACATCTAACGAATATTTATTTATATTTTGCTGTACCTCTATGTTGTTGTTATTAAGGATTTATTGGGTTGTATCGTGGCAACAAGTTGGAGTAGCTAAACCAAACAATTCACCAACCTTAGAATCAAAATAAAAAAGAATCAGGCAATGACAGCGTGTGATCGAAAATTTCCAATGTGCCCCGACACACAGTATCAGTGCACAGTCCTGCACCCCAATCCAATTGCTCCGGTATGTAACGATCCAGCAGCGCCCTTTATGTCCTGATTCAAATCTTTTTCGGTTGCGCATTTCCTTTTGGCTGCTAGTGACCTTAAGTGTTTTCCTCCGGAAGAGAGGAATTGTTTTTAGGGGTTTTACCCCGTTTCCGGGAACGAATTATCATGACACAGGATCAGTCGTTTTAGTTTCATACGATGGAGTTTCCTGGCCATTTGCCTTTTTCGGGAGTAGATTTCCGGGAGCATGCTATTGGCAGCAGGAGGGGCGCCGGGGCGGGTGTAGGGCTATAAAGGACATGTCGAAAGTAGACTGGGAACATCACCGGCTGATAGTGGTGACGATGGCGAACACTTGTGCATACGATTCTACTTACGTTCAGGTTAAATAGTTTGTCACTAATGGCGACAGGTAATAAAAATCCGATGATATGGCCATTAGTCATGCAAGATAGACTCTGCTCGCTCTGGAGTTGAGTCGTCTGAGAGTCCTGTTTTTGTGCTGGGTTTTTTTTTCTTTGAACGCGAGGACTCCGTGTCTTGATTTAGTGCGATAAAAACTGACACTGGGGTGCCAGATAAAGTGAAAATCTGTACTTGACCTAAAACGAATTTTGAAGTTTAGCCAAATGGAAAAACTTTTATGAATGTGCCACACGGAGTGAGTACGTTTATTCTCGCTATGGATCAGACTCATAACCATCGTGGTGTATAGTTCGGGCGAAGGAAATATTCTTGTGAGCTCTAGGATTCTGGAAAGAAATGTAAAAACTTCATGCAAATTACAACCACGATAAATTTGTCTTTGGCAAATATTTCTGACAATATGATTAGACGATTCAAACCCAGACATGTTTGGCGAAAAGCAAAAAAAGCGTTTAGATCTTCTGAATTGGAATTGTTAGAGAAATGGTTTCAGTTTCTTCAGAAAACTTCTCTTTTTTTTGCTATGAAAAATTTCTATATTTTTTTCGTACTGAACTTGAAATTGGGTAAGTTCCAGGCATTGCTAGTTGGATCCTTCTCTCGTTACTTGAGCAATTGACGATCGAGTACATGTATTTTTTATTGAGACAACACTTCGTTTTTAATTTTTTTCATTTTTTCAAATTTGATTTTATTTCTGTGCAAGTTTCTGTAATATTTGCATGTATCAAAACAAGAAATATGTCTAATACTTTAGGGAGTTTTATCACCGAGACAAACGTCAAACTAGCCTAACATTCTTCAGGACGAGTTGATTCCCTTATACAATTCTAAGCAAAAAAAAACCAAGATTTCCTTTATCCTCTGTAAAGAGTCAATAATGGGAGCAAATTTTTCGAAAGAGAATCGAGAGCAGTCAAGCGAAATTAAAAGCTAGTCGAGCCCGAATCTCGTGACATTTTTAGGATATTTAAGGGGAAGAGGCTTAAGAAGAACAAACGATATAGACCTTTTGGCAGTTGTCTGCCATCAGCTGCTTCCCTGCTCAATTCTAACTTGCAGACGATGTATTAGAATTTGTGATTGAAACTTCGTTGCGGCTGGAACAGAGTGATAATGGGAGTAATAACCGAGGAAAATGGTAGATTTCTAATTCATTTGACTCGACAGTGCAACGTGAAAGAATATTAGGAATACTTTTCCATTTTTATTCGGGAAGGTAGGGAACTTACTCACCACCCTAAAAAAATCTCTCTCCTGGAACGTTCTCGGCCAATTTATGGTTTATAGTTCAATCAAACTTGAGACAGCTCGTGCATCACTTCTTGGTAGAGCCTCACTTGTCATAAGTCAAACTCAGACAGGTTGCAACCACGGACATAGTTAAACGACCTGTCTGATATAGTTAGTGTCCTCGCCACTCAATCCTACAGGCATGGCTTATCTCACTTTAGCCAACAGACATGCCTTCACTCACTTATTAAAAAAATAATCATTGCATTTAATGGTTACTATGCTCAAGTATAGCCTCCTTATTTGTGCAAGAACCCACTTGGCCTACCTTTGAGGCAAGTGCAGCAATTTATTGAGAAAGTGTTTCCAAAAAATAAATACATAGAACGCAATTACTTTATCTGCCAAACGATATTCAATTTCTGGTGTCACTGTACATTCCAATCTTCAATGGTGTCTGCAAATCTTCTTCAACAATTTGCAAAACTTCTTGTGTCTTGCCAGGCTTTGCATGATGTATAAGTCTATCTTCCAGGATCTGCGGCTTATTCATATCTTCTCCGGCTTATTCATAATTTAATAAATTTGACGCCCAAAACCTTGCACTTGTGGTCGAGCGTATCTGCATGAGGTGACACTGACAAATCTAAACAATGGGCTGGGATACATTTTCCGTTGAATGGGATTCGTATCCCTCCTTGTGTTCAGGTTACAGCACGTTCATTGTGTTTGTACCAGAAACGCTGTATTCTCTGATGTAATATGACAGCTGCAGCCAATCGTTAAGGAGTATTGAAGATTACCTGCAGCCATTGAGGAGCGTTGAAAGTTGGTGTTATACGGTCCCTATTCGTGACTTATATTTCTTATTCAGCATGGTCTTAGCGCAGATATCAGCTCGATTCAGTCGCACCGAGGTAGTCATAGCTTTTAATAGGGCTCATCTTGTTTTTCTTGTCGTACATATGCTCAGCAAACTTATATATATGTTAGTAACCATCACTATACTATACCTGTATACTAAACGTTTAGTATACTAAACCTTTATCGCATGTTTTGTAGCGTATGAATAGATACGAAATACCAAATATATTTTGACAGTGCTGCTTTATGATTTATGATAAAATTAGGTATCAAACTGACAACTTGTCATGTAGTTTTTGTTAAAATGAATTTAGTTTTTGTTAAAAATGAAACACTCTCATTCTGTTGTATAGTAATACACTAAACACGGTATTCCCTAAGGCTAGGCCTAGAATGGAGCCTTGTGTAGCAGCTAATTCAATATGATTCTTTTAATTCCATTCATTGTCTGGTAAATGAAGTGAAAATTCCTCAGAAAATGATTTTGGGACGAAACAGTAGCCTATTTAAGGTCCTGTTAGCGTTTTTATCTGATTGTTTCGACGGTTGATTGATCAAATACGTATGATCGATCTGAGTTCGCCTTTTTGATGACCAACGACTTGAATATTATGCACATTTTCGTGCTTTTAACAGGAAAAAAATTATCTGAACACTCCCATTTTCCAGGAAGACAGCTTTAGTACTATCATTGGTGATGTCTTAAAGTTACAGCAGGAATCGGCTATCTCTATTTTTACTTTCACGAACACGAAAAATAAGCAACCGAATAATAATATCATCCAATCAGTTAGGTTGCATCTTGGTAACTTGCCACCAATTCTACTTTCAAGATGCCATCATTAGTCCGGCGCCTTGGAGAACCACGTTTCCTAGGAGAAAGAGCTATTGCGTTTCTGAAGGATGCATATAGTTTGCATTCAATGAGTTCCTCCAGGAGTTTTCCAACAACTTCTATAATTTCAAGTGGTCTATCTGATTATATATACGGTGCGATGTAAGGATCTTCCTTTCTTCTGCCGATAAAGACAGAATGAACGAAATTCCAGGATAATGGAAAGGCATCCATTAGACATGTGTAGTGGTAGTTATTGGGTGTGTTTCAGCCGCTAGCTTTCGCTTACACTATTTCAGTAAAGAGGAACATGCCGCTGCGTGGATGTATTCTCGTTAGTTGTCAGGTCAAGCGCTGGAAGCAATCATCATTCCTGCATTGCATCGTCCCTGAATTACGCTGACTATAGATGTTATTGCATCAACAAGGTGGTATCCTTAACCACTGTGTAGCGACAAACCAGCTCTAACCCTACGAAAATGTGACAATGTAACAGTTTTCAAATTGTATGGATTAGTAAATTTTCTCTCGTTTTCAGTGAAACAAGAGCACAACTCTCAAAGTGTTTGCGTAATAATCCAATACCAACTAAAATCGACTTGCGCTTTTTCTATCCCTGTCTAATAGGTATGACCGGGAGTGTGATAGCTTGTTCTTCTTTCGCTGTGTCTTAACCTTTAGGATCTTTGTTCATCAAATACGGCGTGGCCGTTTTGAGGTTTTTTTACAGCCTTATACTCTTAACCAAATATGTAGACATTTCGAATTGGGCACTATTTCTTCTCGGTAGGGCTCTTGGAGAGTTTCTTAAACTACTTCGTTGCGGAAACCCGCTAAAGGATTCATTTTATTTGTAGGATGTTGCTTTGACAACAATGTACTGCAGATAAGGTTAGTCTCCTCGACAGTTGGGAAAAGGACCGATACGACCGTGCTTTTCTATCAAGAAGGGGGACACGACGATTAGGGCGATACAATTGATGTTGATTCGTCCTGTTTTCATTTTGATATACTTCGCTGAAACATTTTGAAGCAACAAAATTAACTTTGAACTTTGAACTTTGGAATGGCCACTGCTGTTTTGAAAGCCTAGTTAAGTTTTACTAGGAAGAAATTCATCCAAACAAATCAAAGTTTCAGTGGTTTCATTTTCATAACCCATTTCATTGCATGTAACAAGTTCTCCATATTTTAATCACTGTATCCTTTAAGTTGCCATTGAGCATTTCATGGAACAACACATGGCATTTACGCAGGACATTTGAATACTCGCAAAGACGGGAATTTTACGTTACATGTTTAATTTTTTTGCAGCATCCAAAATGACTCCTTGTAATAATTAAATATGAGTTCACCAATTAATTTAGCAGACATACAGTACGTGGACTCACTTCATATTACAAAAACGGCGCACGCTACGAATAGGCTTGCCTCCGTTTTACATAAAATGATACGAATACACGATCCTGCCCATCTTTCAGCGAATTCACACCAGCACAGAACTGCTAACGTTAATGCTGTTCCCCGAAAGTGTTTACTGTATTTAATTACATGCTCTGTATGTGCACTGTTAGTATAAACCACGTGATAAATATTAACGAACTCTCTTGAGTCCCACCATAAAAGAGTTAAGTGCTGAATGGTATGACGGAGTCGGTTATTTTTGTTGCCTTTTGTCCTGCCGCCATTGTTGCTTGAGTAGTTCAGCCCATTTGGTTGTGTTGAGAAAAAACTTGCCTGAGGTAACCAGTAAACAAGAATATTTTATTAATTTTATTAACAGGACTATGAGTGGTGATGACGACATGTGTAACAAGGAGTGGGGCGCTGCACGGTATAACATACGTAAAGCCTGAACGCTCTCAAATTGAACTAATTTCTTTTAATTAAAATTCGAAGAGAGGCGAACGAAATTAAATGCAATATTTATTGTGTCGTATTTTGGGATTTATTTACGTTTACAGTGTTTATATTTTTGCTATTTATGGCATAAATTGATGCTTGCCAGGTGCCCGGACGTGCTTGCTGACACATTCAATTTTTATGTTGAAGTTTGTCAAAATTGTTTACTGACCCATCCCAACCCAACCGGTTTGGGCGGCATTAAGGATGTGCTTATAAGTATTTAATCATTAAAAACAAAAGCACTTTTTCCGACGTCAAGCAACGTCTCTTGCAAAGATTCGCTGAACAATAAGTCTGCAGCATCGGAAGCCATAAAACAAGGATTTTTGAGCATAAAAGGCTGTTCCTATTACGAAGGCACGTGCCTTGTTATTTCTTAATCGGTCTCACGGGAATAACGTTTCGTTACATATTTAATTTCACAATC